>CM052341.1:13673074-13739984 GCA_028455595.1 Lasioglossum vierecki
GCGGACGAACTGTCCCCACACTAATATTTTTATCAAGATTTGGTATTATTTCCTTATGAACGTCATCAGCTCTGTCAAATCTATTCGCTTTGGATAATCATTGAAATTGGACGGCTCTAGCATTCGCTTTTTATGTTCTGCATTTACGGAGAATATTATGTATAATTCCATAATGGCCAATTGTTACATTTCATGATAGCAAATCATTACACATGGTTCTAGTTAGTTTTTAGTTAACTCCTGGAATATTTTCCAGCGTTACGATGCACTTATACTTGTTGTGATAAATTTCCTGGCATGTTCTTCTCCTTACTTATCGTCGTCATTTACAACTCACTTCTAATTACCTCAAATGTTCAATGGGTACTGATAAGAATAACTTATACAACGTTGATACTTAGATACACGAAACTACTATCACAATGTACGTCAGTCATTGTCCACATCGAAAGCGACAGCTCAGACAAAAATCAATATTGTAGTATCAAAAAAGAATGAAAACTAACTTTATTTTAATGGTTTCATTTTACACTTCTTTACAACTGTCGAACCGTGTACCGTCTCAATATGCTGTCGTCGTGACGACACATCAATCACGAGGTTTGCCATAGAATAATAATTTGACATAGAATATTCCTACAATATAAATGTCCTTGAATTTTCGGGAATACAATTTAGACGCTTTTGCAAGATTCCGAAAAAACTGTAAGGTAAATATGTCTCTTATTTCGATAGTCTTATTGTTAAACAATATAATTTTAATTCCACCTTTGTTGTTGTCCAATAAAATAGCACCGGCATTCTGACAGATTCAAATCCGAATCGGAAACGTTTATTAGGTTCACACTCGAATCATAACGTTTCATGCCTCTTTCAGCTATATTTATTTCATGTAGAAATTGATCGAACCGTTGCGCCGAAAGCATTAAAATTATATTATTAAATTGTAAGGTAATTGCTACTTACAATATGATCAGTATGTAAATAAATTACCGAAACAGTGATTATCTGTTACCTTGAGCTCGTGGCGATATTGCCAGTGCATGTGCCAACACTCCTCCAGCACTCGCCCCGAAAATCGTGACATTGTTAGGATCGCCCCCGAAATTCGCTATGTTCTCTTTAACCCACTCCAGAGCAGCGATCAGGTCTTTCAGTCCCAGATTGCCTGGTGCAGACTTGTGACCCAAATTTAAGAAACCTGCGACATACCGTTAGAACTCTAATTATCTTAAATAAGACAAAATTTTTTTAGTCATCCTTTGCCTTAGTTCGACTGCTGATCGGTAAATATTTACAAAGAAGGGCCAGCCTCAATGAGCTTTGTTGGATTCTGGGATGAAGTGATCAAACACAAGGATCAGATGGAACGCGTTTGTCAAATTCACTATAGGGCAATGGATTAATTGATTAATAAGTTTAGTACGTTAGATGTGTGTGCAATCAGTTATTGATGTTAATATCGAATAATGCTGTCGTCGACTAAAGTCGTCTTCTTACAAGGAGTGTGCAAGGACGTTGTCACACCGATTTAGTTGAGACTCTGTATACTTATAGATCTCGATCTCCCATTTACGAATATATACCTTACAGACGCTAATACTCAATAGTTTTTGAGATATTCATAAACAAAGTTCTTACATTACTGTTTAAATCTGCTATTGCAGAGGAAGTACACAACGAATATTTATTTTAGAGGTATATAACGAATTAATTTCGGCTAATTTATTTATAATTTATTAATACGTTTCTTATATCTTACGAACAAGTTAATGTTACACAGCGAATTTATTTATAATGTATTAATCCTTTTGTTCTTCAACTTGTAATAAATGTGCAATCTCATATAGACAAGTCAATGTTACACAGCGAATAAATAATATAAATAAATATGAAAAAAAAAATTCACCAAACGAGAATCGAACCCTAGCCCACCGGGTGGAAGTCTCGTTGTATACCACTTAAGAACTTTGTTTATGAATATCTCAAAAACTATTGAGTGTTAGCGTCTATAATGGTATATTTTCGTAAATGGGAGATCGAGATCTATAAGTATACAGAGTCTCAACTAAATCGGTGTGACAACGTCCTTGCACTCTCCTTGTTAGCACTAAACCTACCACCACTGATCATAATGACCGGTTTCAGAATTTTTATTTTAGAATTATTAAAATAATAAAAATGATTTCATAAGAAATGATTGTATAGATATCTTTAGTAGAGCACGCATTACAATAAGAGTAGCACAAAGTGTAAATAAAATCAATCTTGTCATTTTTATGAGGGAACATGTTTCAGTCACTTTTAAGGCTTGGTAGCTTAGTGGTAGACTTCTTTGTACAGACCTAAACAACGCGCCGATCCGCGCAACGAATCGCGCATTTCGCAGAATACTTAAGGGGAATAACATGTTAGCGAGATCGAGGTGTTTGTCATTATACGAGCATAATAGGAGCTGTGTGAAGGCTCATCATAAAGAGGAAGGTAGATTGTAGCTTGTTTCCATCATGATTTAACGAGATTATGTCTATAATTAATAATATGAGCGTCTAAAATAGGGGGAAAAATCGAGACAACCACCATCAGGTTCCCATGTATTTTTCTAATACAAAACGATTTTTTTTTTACTGAAATCATGAGTGCACCTTACAACAATCAACCATCCTCTTTATAATGAGCACTCACACAGCTCCTATTATGTTCGTATAAGGACAAAAAATTGGTTCCCGCAAACGCTGTTTTGCTGATGAAAACTGTTTTTTCTCACTTGTTTTTCTAGTAATATTCTGCCTATCCCTTACCCCCCTTAATCACGTCGAAAGCCGCGCTGAACAGCGAACAGAACGGTTTCTTGCTATTTCCAGAATTTACTCCGAACAACTATGGTAGCTGTAGTGGCGTATACTACACAAAGAAATACAGAAAATGTATTTATAATTTTATTTGTAAAATGCCTATTTAATAAATCTATATACTATGACTGTTTAGGATATGCTCTATCTGTCCTGCAAACAGATTTGCAAGTGCTACCCATTCAAATGTTCGTCAAAACGTTCGTCGAAACATTCGCTGAAATGTTCGTCGAAATGCGCGGCGAATTTAGTTTATTCGTGTTTGCCGCCGATCTATAGCTGACTTAAAGCCTTAAAGAAGTTGACGGCCAGTTTCATTGTCGATCAGATTTGGAAGAGGTGAGAACTGTGTCGATGAAACCTGTGTCTGTGATTCTAATGAAACCCTTTTGAAATACCCTTTACAAAGCCAACTCTCGACATTCCGTGGTCTGAATTTTCTCACAAATGACATGCGTGATTGTCGAGTTCGCCATAAGGCAAATGATTAATGAATCCATTATTTGAAATGAGTGTTAGACTATAATGTTATTATTACATTTCACAAGGAACTAACCGAAAGCGCCAAGTCTATAATTAGCCGAAACCACTACGACGTCCTGTGCCAGCAAATAGTCTGGCCGTTTATCTATAAAACTTCCTGTTCCAATTAGAAGTGAGCCACCATGAATCCAAAACATCACCGGTTTACGTTCACTAAGTGAATTAGTGTAAACATTAAGGTATAGACAATCCTCTTGACCAATTACACTGGTTGGGGGCACTTCTCGTAATTGTGGACCGCGTATCCCACGAGCTACTACAGTGTCTTTGATATCGGTCCATGGAGCCGGTGGTTGTGGATCCTATTTGTCGAATTGGGAAAAAATAATTGGTGAATCGATGAATTTAAATCGAATAAAAAACATGTTAGGTACAGAGATATAAATCCAATATTAATAAATGTTACACTTAGGAGGGGGGGCCACTTTAATAACCTTGACCTTGACATATGTTGTCAAGATAGCCTTTCTGAAAAATGGTTTCAAAAATATACCAGTTGTAAGTATTGAAAGCTAAAATGACTAATATGTATGTGCGTCGAAATGAACTCAATTAGACGTTTTTAAGAAGAGTGGTCTACAGTTAGGTTTGGTAATACGACCGGTAACTTACGTACCATATAATAATGATAATAAACTAACAGCGAATCTTTATGCGAAATAAACATTTTCCCCCGGAATTGCAACAAACTGGAGTAGTTTACAAATTTATTTTCTTTCTCAGTATATATTTAACAGAAAACAATTAAAAAATATATAATCATTACGATATTTATCAGTAGATAAAAATTATCTTTTAATGAACTTTAATACAAATTTCATTCTAATGTCCCAATGTTGCATTCTAATCATATTATTCAAGAGTTGTGTTAGTAAAATGTCACGATCCAGCCCATGTACATCGCAGTGCAGCGTTCACTTCAATTAATTTTAATTTCGTCAATTTTCAAATGTCCATCGTTTCAAAAAGGGGTCCGTAAAATAGTCCGTAAAGGGGACACTTGGGGTTCTATATCCTCATTTTTTCACTTTTTTAAAAAGTGGTCCGTTATGAAAACACACGGCATTTATTTGTTTAAAGCAACTGCAAAATAAATGGTGAAAGAAACATTGTTTTCAAATGACAACATTTTTAGTAGATACCCTTATGTTTACACTATAATCTCCTAAAAACTCATTTTCATCGGTTTGACAGCTCTAGACTTATGATTTAATGAAAAAAGAGTGTGACACGTTTGTTTTACACGTCTGTAAAATGAACAGTTGTTAAGATACAAGGATATAAAGAGTACAACATATATACAAATTTGAACAAAATCCGTAATTTTACTCCAAAGTGTCCGTTCTCGCGTGGAATAACCCAAGGGTCCAGAAGAACAGTGGGGTCACCTGACCCCATTACCATTTTTATTACATGTCCGATTATTACTTATTTGCATCGATTGAACATGCATTTGTTGAGCAGAGTTTCACATCTTACGAAACTGGTTCGATGATTGGTTTGCCTCAAAAGAGAAACAGTTTTTTGACGTGGCATCCACAAATTGTCAGAGAGAGAGAGAGGTAAATGACCCGATAGGCAAGTTCGAATAAAATATTTTGTACCACTTTCATATACAATAAAAACGTATTTTCTACACAAAAATTCCGGTTTCATATTTACATACGCGGTAAACTTGTATGCAAATGAAGCTATCCAGCATGTGAAACAACGTTTCAGAACAGAAATAGACTTATCTATTCAATTGTAGCACAATGAGTCTGGCATAAGCTCGTCTAAATCGCAAGAAATGAAAATGGTAATGGGGTTACGTGGCCCTCGAAAAGTGGGCCGCAAAAATATACTGGATCATGGGTCTATTTAAATACCTAGTCGGTGGTTGTATACAGAAAAGTTGTTCGTTGACCTTGATGTCCTATATGTCAAGGTTATCCGAACTGCCTCCTCTAAACGTAACATTTATCCGAAAGTTTTCCCGTGATTTGCTCAAAGTAGAACGTAGAGAAAATGTGACATTAAAGTTTGCTAAAAGTTGACATTCTCTATGTACATCTGAAAAGTTATATCTATCGATTTAGAAGATCTATTACCTTGAATCTGAGTTCACCGATAGGAGGAGCAGCAAATGGTATCTCATGAAACGCGATGAAAGAGCTACCAAGGACACTTTTCTCTATAGCACCTCGTAATTTTCCTTGCTTTACTGTAACTACTGGTCCGTTCATCGTTGACAACGCTCTAACCAACTTGACGACAGTCCAATGTCCTCTCCGGAGAGACTAGGTGCAAGAAGTGAATCGCCCGCATCAGAATCGTGTTATTTACTGATTATATCAGAGCAGTCTTATCAGAGAAACGATACCAGATTCGTAGGTGTAGCAGTTTCGTATAACGAAATCTGCACGCTATCAATTATCGCTGGTTTAAATTATTTTGTATCCATTAACGTTGAAATGTAGTGTCCATGTATTGGATTAGAAAGTGCGAACTCAGCAGAGTGGACAGAGCATATTTTTAGAATAATAAGAAGTATAGTTTTTATCACGACAGTGTCTACATTGCTCGTACAATTAAAATTTACTAGAAATGAAGTAGATAACACTTGTTTGTGAGTAATTTTTTCGATACAATTTCAATTTGCTTTGTTGTCTCGTAGCATACTTTGAGATAAGAGGCATGACATGGCAATTGAGTTAAGAATTCAATGAAGTTCATTACCATGATCATTTTAAAAAATGTAGAAAATCACGGCTGTCGGTAGAATTTATACACTTCCCTAGATTTTCTTAGATGTGGCGATTCTGATCGTGGTGAAATGAGCAGTGACCTCACACTCTTTTTTACTACATTTTCTTTTGCAGAAACGACTATACTATATGGTACAGTCAACACTGCGCATTTTTCAAAATGATGAACGCAAAATCTACACATGTATAACACAGTTCTAGTATATTATATGTATATAAAACATCGAAATATCCGAAAATTATTAATCTTTCGTGATCTTGTTCAATCTGCTTAAAATAAAAGTATTTGTTATGACTTTGGCCCAAGCGATAAGTGATTCATAATGATTTAATGATAGCAATGATAAGGCAGTGATATTGAAATTTTTAATATTAATACAACCTTTGATCTTTCAGTTTCCGTATCAAATTCGTTTATTAGGTAGAAGAAATAAATATTAAAATTGCGAACCTTTATCTATTAGACAATTACAATTTCCTTTTTTAATAACATAGTATCTCGATCGAATTAAAGATTATTGTTTCCTCGTCCTTTACATTCATCAAGAGGATATAATAAAAAAATTATAGGATATTAATTTTCATAAGTTATGGCTAGGTCGATCATTTTTGTTAGTTGATTTTGATGACAATCGTTTTTTCAGTCAAATGGTTCTGGAAATTAACACGTTGTTCACAGGCCAAATCGATTAACCTTCACTTTTTGAAATATTTTAAATTTAAGTGTCGAAGCACTTGGTTTAGTCATAACTTTTTTATTTTTAATAAAGTTTTCAAATAATACAGGTCAATACACGTAGACGTCAAATTTTTTTTTGGTCGCCGTATAATAAATAATTTTTTTCAAAAGCCATTAGGAAAAAAGAAATTTAACAATTGCGTCTACAAACAAAGAAAAACATAAAAAAATAGCTAAATAATGAATACACGATTAAAATTTTTTCTCATTACTTATACAAATTCGCATAAAATAATCAAATTTTAACATTTACTTTGCACTTTTTGTACATTTTAAAATTAACAAATGTTTATACAAAGTATTTGGAGATAATTAAATTAAAAGTAGAGACATCGTGACAATAAAACTATTGAAGGATCTATTGTTGTTAAAGGTTGATTATCATGAATCACTCTTTTTTCATTCATCTATATATATGTATACTAGCTCATGGTAAACATAAAATTTGACGTCAACGCCCGCACTCTAATTATGACGCAACGTAATTAGGAACGTTTAAAATTTCGACGTGTTTCATAACAAGTAATTGCAACTCCATTGCAAACGGCTAATGCGGTAGATTTAATTCTCATTTTCTGCTTTATAATTATTAATGGCATTGATAGCATGTAACAAAACGTACTCATTCATTTACACTTTTTGTTTCGTATCGTCAAGCAAAAAATAAATTACACATAACTTCATACCCCATTATTTATAGTAAATAACACGAGTAACAATGCACAATGAAAAGAAGATTAAAAACACAAACCAATTTATACCTTATATTCCCAGTCAGCAGAATCCTCGATTTTGAACGGGTTGACAGCAAATGCCCGCATTCTGCTGGCAGACAGAGCCAGTATGTGCTGGCAGAAAGAGCCGCAGCATCTGCTGGCAGAGAGAGCCGCAGCATCTGCTGGCAGAGAGAGCCGGCATCTGCTGACAGGGTGTGTCGACACAAGCTGTCGGCAGAATAATGGCATAATGAAGGCAGCCCTCTTAAACGAAGGCAGAATTCAAGACCGAGCTGCCTGTATTTTGCCGTTAGCTATTGTCACAATAAGTAGATAAGTAAATGTAGAAGTAAATGAAAATAGCATCAGTACTATATCATTAAATCGAATTTTTTGCTTTCTCGACCCCCGTTATAAAGAACTAGAGCACGAATTTCTTCATATGTGAAATACAATTCGTAGCATAATAAAAAACGAACTAGAAATTTTGCCCCATGAAACAGTAAACAGGAACCCAGAAAAAGTTATTGCAACAAACAGCTTTGCAATTTTTGTATAATGACGACATTGAAAACATGTTCAACCTAAATGTAGAATAAATGTATAATAAATGTACATAAGTTAACTGCGGGAAATATTGTAACGCGTAAAAGAACTCGTTTATCGCCAGAAAATCTAAATATTTTAGTTTTTTAATATCAAAATATAAAATGAATCGATTTTTGTTCTCACAACTTCGTTGGATCGACGATCAAAATGTGTTAGTGCAGGACAGTCGTTCGCTTTAAGTAAAGCAGACAATACGCAAATATATTCTCTGTTTATATTTACGCGTCACTAATGCTGCCGTTTTTAAATGCATTCTACGTAATCGTTTCTTTTTCTTTGTATCGTCCTCTTTCAAGTCAGTATCGCTCTCTATTTCGTAATAATCGGATCTCTATTCTAACACCTTTTTTATTTCATGCGCTATTTCTGTTAATTTATTCGGTATCTCTTTCCTTTTGCGCTACTTGCTTCCATAATCAAATCTAATAGAGGTTCCTATTTCACGTGTAATAAACAAATCCGAATTTTAATCCATGTAATACTAAATACACGGGTAACCGATATTTTAATCTTGTTACGCACAAAGTTTTTAACTTCGTGACTCTTTACTCCCTTCTTGAAACCACATGTCCATGAAGGAGGTCCAGTTCATTATTTATACATATAAACAGTTTTTCCTTATGGTGAAGTGATTTGATTGGTGAAGTGACTGATTTTCCCATGGCCCCACCGCTATTTTTCACAGACAGAATTTGATATATAAAGGGCACGAGCTGTTCTTGACTCAATTCAAACCAGTACGCGTAAAACCAAACTTATCCACCAGCCCTAACAATCGTAACAATTTCACAAATATTTGTGTATTTATTTTACATACGTATTTTAATATACCGTGATTTAATGTCGTACAATTTACCACGACTTTACTATTGTCTCACTTCTAGCATCAACAGTCGAAAAGAATTCGATAGAAAAATAATAACGCCTCAGTTGTCAGACTCAAAGCTGTCGAACTTGTAATTCTACTTATTTAATTTTAACTGTTGGTCGTTCCATTATTAATAACAGCTAACTCACTAATTTAACAAGTTTTTCTAACTTATTTCCGTAAATAATGTTGATATATATTGATATATGAAAATAAGGAGCCACTTCATGTGTTCTATTATCCACGACCATATTAATGCACATTGTCAAACTAATTAACACTAAACCTACCATCGCCGGTCAAAATGACCAGATTTTTTATCAGAAAAATTTAAACATATTGTTATATTATTTCCAATCTATTAAACAAATCTAGAATGAAAATGATTTTCTTTTTCACTCCAGTCTGTTGCAACTCAATTTTTATTTTGCATAAAGATTCGCTGTCTAGTCATCAACTATAATGTTTTGTACTCCGTTTTGGAATAGAATAAAACTAGGTAAAACGTAACACAAGAATGGTAAAAAAAGTTTTCAAATCATAAGTGAAATAAAATGAATGCATACGCTATTGAAATGAAAAATTCGGCAAATTGAGAAAACTGGCTTTATATTACGTCCACAAAAACAGAGTTACTTTTCTTTAAAAAAAAAACTTGAATATAATCAATATAGATATACATATACATTATAAATATTACATAACAATGTATATAAATACAATATCAAGTCACATCGTTATCTTGATAAGCTATTGTATAAAAAATATAATTCTGTTATTTTAGTACAGGCACTGTGTTGAACATTTATAGCGGTTGGGCAGCAATTTTCGTATAATAAAATCCATTACGTTTCTTTAGGAATGACATATTCTTGCTGATCGTGTATTAATTAAAACGAAAGAGAGAAATATTGCATCGATAACTAGCGTTTCATTTTGTCGAGTATCGGAACAACCATGTCAAATGATGGACGTTTCCCTGGATCTTCATTTATACAGATCCTGATCAATTTAGCAAGGTGAGGTGAGATTCCCGGTGGTATACTAACGCGCAAATCTTCGAGAGCAATCTATAACAAATACACAATCAAATTATTTGAAAAGTTTAGGAGTTTATTGCAAATTTTCATTGGGCCTAACAGTGGAGGATCTAACGGTAAGCGGATAAAACGGCCGCATGGGGCCCCGAATTTTAAATAAATTTATTTAACATGTAACGGTATGTAATTTTTCATTACTTCTCTTTTTTTGTTAATAAGGTTGCGAAAGTATTTTTTGCAACTTCTATTTCTAGCCTGAGTTTGAAGGCCCTAAAATTTTTACCGTTTGAGGCCTCCACTTGACCTGAGCCGCCACTGAAGCTTAATAAACTGACCTTCATGCCACATTCCATCGGAGAAAGATCAGCGAATGGAACCTCCCTAGTTGCAAGTTCCCACAATAAAACAGCAAAACTCCACATATCGCTGGCTTCCAAATTTATATCTGCCGGACGCTTATTCAATGCCTCCGGTGACATCCAGGCGGGTTCATAAATTCGTCCTACCTCTTGGAATGAGAATTTCGAGTCCGCCATATTTACACGAGCCGTCAAATCTTCGTCGATCTGTAACATCGCGTTCATTCGTTACATACAGTGACTCCCAATTATATTTGGACACTCTGAAAACGACGATAACTTTTATAATATTGGACCGTATGATTTGAACTTTTTAGAGAAGTTGGAACAATTGTGTCGACGATGGCGACACGTTTCGGTCACGCGATCCGTATTTCATTCTGTCTTTCTCTATGTTTGACTCTCTATTGAAGTCTCGCTCGGCGCGGTAGACGCAATCATTAAAAAAATGTCTGTTTGGAAAAATATATCGCGACTTTACTATAATAGGTAGGTACGTGTCCACCCGAGAGCAAAACTATCGCTCGAGACTCGAGACTCAAATTTGACAGTGTACACGGTATTGAGAGAACTATCAGAGAGCTCCACGGAAAACTAAACGAGAGTATCTACACTCTGATAGTTACTCTCGAGAGCAACTATCGGCAGAATCTCTTAAATGGACACATACCCTAAAACGCTCTAATCATCAATATACAATTTAAAAAACAGAAGTACCATAATATGTTTACTATTCAAATGAAATCTGCATCTGTTTTGCCTCTCGAGTCCGTGAAGAAATGCCATGGCTCTTGCAACATCAAGAGCAAGTCTCAATGCTCGTGCTGTGTCAACTACTACGCCAGTACCGCCGTGTAACAATCGGTGTAAACTACCACGAGCCATGTACTGCGAGACAGTTGCTAATCGCGGTGGTTGATTGACACACCCTAGAACGGGTAGAACGTTCGGATGCGAGAAAATTCGTAATTTCGGAAACTCTTCGTTGAAATCTCTGGAGATCCTCGATGTACATTCGCGTATGGTCAAAATCTTTACCACGATGTCATTATTTTGCCAACGTCCTCGCCAAGTTTCACCGCTTGGCGTACTTGCCAAGAGAGTGTGCAACACCAAATCTGCCATATTAATTCCTTTATGCCTTGACAACGTTGCATCTCCTATGTGGAATAATTCGAATTATCATCATAGAACTAATCTCATTGTTAGACAGCGGATCTGATGCATTTATGTCAAGAGCTAATAGGTGTAATATCAAACATTGGAGACATTAGACAAATTCCGAAATATTTTTATATTATTTTGAACCTATTGAACATATTAAGGGAGAAAATGAATTTCTATGTCATTCCGGTTCGTTGCAATTCAGATGGAACATTTACATTTTGCGTGAAGATCCACTGTCTAGTCATTGTAATTGAATAAGAATAAAAATAGACATAAACTTCCTTACGGCTTCTGGTTTTCAATCCCAGCCAACTTTGATCCTTGAACTGAATCTTCTTCAAATCCTGTCCATATTCTACAGCCAGATCTAGAAATTAAAATAATATGATTAAATATATATTTTGCAGTAATCACTCACTCAACGGTAGCTTTATATCATAAATATTCTTATTTGTTAAGTACCATGTAATCTTTTAGCAAGTAGACCTCTTGCTTTATCCAAAGGAGTATCACCATCTTTATTGGCAATAGAGACAAGAGCACCTGCTGCAACTAACTCTTCAGCAACAGCCTGATCACCCCAGAAGCATGCATAATGAAGGGCAGTGTTTCCGTGCTCATTTGTAACATTAACATCAGCCCGATTTCTCAGCAACTGTAAATTTATGTCTGATTAAACTCATTGTATCTTTGAAGATTTTTACAGTTTCAAGGAATGCTTAAATCTTTTAAATATACAGTCGAACCTCGATACTTCGAATCTCAAGGGAAGAACTAAAATCTTTGAGTTATAGAGGTTTCGACCTATCGAAAGTCTTCAAGTAAGACAGGTTCACCCTATGAAAATTCTACTTACAGGGGGTTTGTACAAGAGTTAATAGTTTACTGATTGTTATAGTTTTAAAGAAAGAAAAGTTCAATTTTTGGAGATGAGTTATGTATTATATACATATGGTTAATACAATATACTCTTACATATTACTATTGCATATTAAAGAAATCTGTGATTTTATTCTGTGTTAATGAATTAACAGGTTGTTGACCAATGATATTTTCAATGATAATCAAAGCAGCGAATACATATGTTTTGACTTGTTTAGCTTCTACATTTGTGGAAAATAATTCGAGGAAAGTTTAATATTGAAGGAAAGTTTATTTCGATATATAGAGGTTTTAAAAGTGCAGTGGAAGGGAGTGAATAAATTTTCGTTTTATAGAGATTTTTGAATTAAGGAGGTTCGAGTTATCGAGGTTTGACGATATATATATATATATTTTACCAGCTGAACTATCTCTTTGTGACAGTGTGCAGAAGCTAAATGAAGAGGAGTATCATCTCCTCTATTGGTAGCATTTATTCGTGCGCCTCTGCTAACTAATAATTCTGCCAATTTTAGGTGTCCCTCTTTACAGCACCAGTGAAGTGGACTAAATCCGTGATCATCGCTACACAGAAATGAAATAAAATTATCGTCACCGCTAATTATAGTACATGGAATTCAGTCAATTATAATCGAAAGAACATTATCAAGCACGAGAATAACATTGAAAGATAAATAAACTTTCATTACTCATAACTATACTGAGGATCTTTATGCATTTATGGCTCGTGAAAATGTTCAGAAAATGCTAGAACATAAAATTCAACAGAGTTTAGTATGATTTTTATTTGTTTCAGATCTGCAAAGACTACTACCACTGGAAAACAAGATTTCATTTGATTCTACTTTCTTAAAATTCATCTACAAAAGTTGCAAATTGCATTAACATCTGCAGTCTACTTATAGCTAAGTAAACTATAAATTTAGTAAACATCCTAATCCGGAGTAATAGAAAATAAAACTGTAATAATACAAAGAAAAAGGTTATAGTTACCAATTTAACGAAAGATTAAATCAAAATCGAATGCGAAAGATTGAAGAACTTTACTTCGAAAAGAATTTTCTTATATTTAAGTATTTACCCTTGATTCATGTCATGTTCAGTATCATCTAGCCAAACGCGCACTTGCATTGCATTTCCTTCACGACACCATTGAAAAATATCTTCCATTTTTTTGGAATTATTAAAAGAAATGAAGATGTGTAAATACTGTGGCAGAGGAGTGGCAGTGTTCCGTGCTCCACAACACTGGTCGTCATATACTAAATATAACCATATTTCCGCGGAACCGACACTGACACAGAAACTACATAACTTCAATTAGACTACGTAGTAATTGATACTTCTTCGAAGATCTTGTTCGATTACACATTGGGAATGTAAAAGCAAACTAATATGTTATAATATGAACGAATGTTTAATGCAACAGTTTTGAATGATACCGCACACATGCACAATTATGCATGTTACCATATATGACCCGATGGATCACAAACTACCGCAACAGCCAGGCCAGGACGTGATTACTGGTTACTTCATACAGAGAGTATGTGGAGAGTATGAGAGACTCACGCCCGAGGTTCCAGGGTTTTCACTTTTTTCTACATCATTTGTAGCATGGAACAGAACCGACATCATCTGTAGCTGAAACAGAACCCACTTCGTCATGTCCCTTGAATAATTCCATGTTTCCTTACGCCCTCTAGAATGTATTCTGACTGGTGTAAAAAACAGAAGGCCATCGCACCGACGAGATCGCAGCGCCCAAAAAGTGGGCGCAATGGGCGGGGTGGTAACGGTGGAAATTACAGTGATCTGAAATACCACATCGCTAAAAGTTGCTTCACTGACGAGAATAGTATCAAAATAGTGACAAAACATCGTCTGAAATATGGCGGAGAATGTAACATTTAATAATAATCTCCTCAGTGGTCTTTTGCACCGACGAAATGCCGTCAGAGGCATTCTGGTTTTTTGGCTGAAGCCAGAATATATTCTAGAGGGCGTAAGAAACACCGAAATTTTCGTGGGACACGTAGTCCCGTAAGGCTAGCAGTATCTCGTCGGTGGCCATCGCTGTCATCTCGTCGGTACAGAAGGCCAATGAGGAGATTTACGGCGGTGAGAAGGCAAACTCTCACGCAGCCATCTTGACACCAACGAGAGACTGTCAGTATCTCCTCGATGAAATCGATTATTATGAATTGTTATATTCTGCACCGAACGTATTCCAAGGTAAGCAGATATTTCAGACGATGTTTTAGTGTTGGTTATTTCAAATTTACAATATTAAAAGCAAAACTCAAAGACAAAAGATTCCTAGAAATATTGGGAAAGTATTGAAGCATAGTTTTAGGAAAATTATTGATTCCGACTTTAAATTTTATACGAGATACCTCAATTTGTACTTCCAAAGTATTTCATAAACGAGAATTATTACCTTACACTTTTTCATACAAAAATGTTCGAAAAATCTATCTGTGGAAAAGGAAATATGCTGAAGAACAGAGTAAAAGAGAGTTTACAGTAAATAATTAGAATGGCAAAAGGATTATTATCAACGTTGAACAGATAGAATCAATAAATTTATCGTAGTATTTATGTTGAATAAATTAATGCGAATGTGCATGGTTTAAAAGTTATTTTGTTTCTCGAGATCCATTGTCTATTTTGACTAAAAGTTACATGGTCAGATAGTCAATGGAGTGCTGGTTAACATCGTTGGCGAAAGGGATTGTTATAAACATTGAATAACCAGAAATAATAAATTTCTCTGTGAATTGGATCTAATAAATTAACGCACGGGAATATTCATGTTATAAAGTTTATTCAATATCTCGAGTTCTATTACACATTTTTACAAAAAAATTAAGTGGTCAGATGGTCAAGAGAGTGGTTGTGGGTATCGTTGGCAAAAGGAATTGTTATAAACATTGAACAGTGAGAAATAACAAATTTAGCAATAATTATTAACTTGGCAGTCGACGCGCTCAATGGTAGAGGAGTGGGGGGAGACAGCAAGCGAGAGCGCTCAGTCAGTCAGTCAGTCCGTGAGTGAGTACGGGGAGTCGCGTCCCTGGGGCTACCCGAATCGCCTATAGCTCGGTCAGTTCGCACTCATTTGCGGGATTGATTTGGTTTGCTCTCATGAGCTCGTTTTATGATTGTCCGGTTTGCTCTCGCGTGAGCTCGTTGTCTCATTGTCCGGTTTGCTCTCGTGAGCTCGTTGTCACTTTGTCCGGTTTGCTCTCGTGAGCTCGTTTTCGGTTCCGCTTCCACCAAGAAGAAGACAGACTAAGAAGAGGACAGACGAAAAAGAGGACATGCTAAGAAGAGGACAAGTTAAGAAGAGGACAGCTTAAAAAGAGGACACCTTAAGAAGAGGACACCAGCAAAGAAGACGTCAGTACCCAGTAGTTAAGTTGCGTTAGTTAATAAGAATTTATTGTCTGCGATAATTATTAAGATTTTATATCGTCGTTGTATACACGTCGAGTAATTATCGCCGTAACTTCACTTTGTTCGTTTTTCTTTTTGACTCCGACACAGTCTTCTACTGTGTCGGACCACTTTGCCCGCGTGTAGTATGTACCAGATAGATTGGTACGGGAGTTCGCGGTAATTTAATATTAATGGGGGGGTCGAGACGCGTTGTGTTCGCTCTTTACCACTCATCCGTAAAAATTTTCCACCCACGTCGTCTCTGGCGGCAGGTGGTTGTTGAGCTGGTATCGGTGTCGGACCTCCTCTCGACCATTGCTCGCGTCACCCTCAAACCAGAGCCTTCTGCTCTGGTTTGCTTTTCTTTTTCTCTCTTTTTGAAAGAATCAGAGCCTTCTGCCTGATTCGCTTTTTGGCCCCCGTGAATTGGAGACTTCTTCTCCAATTCACAACTCTTTTGCACCGCGATAATTACTCGACGTACTTGCGTAACTAAATATAAGTCCGGCGTTGTGAGAAAGGGAGCCAGAAGGAATATTGAATTCGATCTGACTCCCTTTCAGGGTCTCTTGTGCAGCAACCTCCTCGTGGTGAGACCTGGGCAATCGGCATTATCCTCTATTCGTATGTATCAAGTTCAATTTCAAGTATCTTACGAATAAAGGGTAATGTCGAGCTAATAGCTGCACACTTTGAATTTTTTTTAATATTTTAATTCGTGTAAAAATAGTGAATATTAATATCCAAAATTATTTCAAACCTGTTCCCTTCCATAACATTTTGTAAAGTCACGTTCCCTTAGTACAAAACATGTACAATATTATTCAAGATTGTTCATTTGATTTTTGCATCAACGCGAAGAATATTGCTTCGAGTCTCGATCTACTATTGTTCTATCACTTTCCCCAATGTCCATGTAATCATCGTGTGCTAATTGTGTTCCTTTCTGTTCCTAGTACTTCAGTACGCAGTAACTTACACTCGTCTCTGGTGCAATATTTCACGTGAATTTACGCTGATTCAAGTAACAATTAACTGCCGCTTTCTGGGAAGCAGCCACCTACACGTAGCCGAATATTTACGTATTCGCATGGACCTTCGTAGCTGCGTTACTGCAATCCTGCAATCCTGCATTCGTCACGATACACATTTAATATATTGTAATCTTATGGTGAAAAATAAAGAATATTAGTTACAACTATTAATGTTTTCTTTCTTCCTTACCCTACACATGCACTTTCTTCCTTACCCCACACATTGGCGAAAACGGCAAGTAAGACGCTCGAAAATTGAGTGGAATGAAAAATTTTTAGGCGGCTGATTTATCGCTGACTTGTACTACTGATTTTCGAAAATTATCGGGCGGCTGACTTATCGCTGATTATACTACTTTTCGAAAATTTTCGAAAAATTCTCGAAATTTTCTAAAAGTAGTACAAGTCAGTGATAAGTCAGACGCCTGAAAATTTCGACCGTCGGATTCGCCGTTGACTTGTACTACTGATTTTCGAAAATTTTCGGGCGTCTGACTTGCCGTTGACTTGTACTACTTTTCGAAAATTTTCGAAAAATTCTCGAAATTTTCTAAAAGTAGTACAAGTCAGCGATAAATCAGACGCCCGAAAATTTTAGAAAATCAGTAGTACAAGTCAACGGCAAGTCAGGCGCCCGAAAATTTTCGAAAATCAGTAGTACAAGTCAACGGCGATTCAGACGGTCGAAATTTTCAGGCCTCTGACTTATCACTGACTTGTACTACTTTTAGAAAATTTCGAGAATTTTTCGAAAATTTTCGAAAAGTAGTACAAGTCAGCGATAAGTCAGCCGCCCGAAAATTTTCGAAAATCAGTAGTACAAGTCAACGGCGAGTCAGACGGTCGAAATTTTCAGGCGTCTGACTTATCACTGACTTGTACTACTTTTAGAAAATTTCGAGAATTTTTCGAAAATTTTCGAAAAGTAGTACAAGTCAGCGATAAGTCAGCCGCCCGAAAATTTTCGAAAATCAGTAGTACAAGTCAACGGCGAGTCAGACGGTCGAAATTTTACGAAAACCTCGAAAATTGAACTTTGTATTAGGAGAACATGATTTCGGAGGAGATATCCGGATTTTCAGTAGTGCAAGTCAACGACAGGCCAGCCGTTCGAAAATTTTTCGAAATTCAGTAGTGCAACTCAACGACAAAACGGATGTTCGGGAAAAGATTGGGATTCAACAAAAAAAAACCGCAAATACGTTTACCACACTCTCTTTATTTATTCATTTCATATTCATACAATAAATGATTATTTTGTACATGTACATATAAATTATATTCTTATCATTTATAACACGTCTGGTTGAGTTGCTCCGTGAGGCCTTGCACACTGTCAAACTTCTACTACTGTACTGCAGTACCTCGTTTGTGCTGCAGAAACCGATGGATAAATCTGAAACAGCAATATATTCTGTTAAATAAATGTGCTACACACAAAGATAAAAAGGTCAAGTTGTTAATAAATAAAACTATTGTACTTTCGTATTTTTGGAAATTATATAGAAGTTATATAAATATATAATATAAAAATAAATATAAGTTATATTCGAATGCTCTGCAATTGTATGTTAGGAAAAGCCTAAGTTAGTAAATAAAATATGACACGACACGCGAGGAATTGTACGGTTGGTGCAGTGTACACTTGTCACATTGTGACGAGAAAAAGAAAGATGCAATAATGCTTTGTGCAAAGAACCGTGTGCGCAATCAGAGAAGAAATGAGAGTGCTCACGCCTATGTTTGAACTTGACGCCACTTTTTGGCACGTTCACGCCAGCTCACGCTTAGCACGGAACAGTTCCTATACCGACGGTAGAGCCCACTTTTACCACGTAACAGAGAGCACACCAGTTTTAGCATGAAACAGAACTTTTACTAGCGTACGGTATAATATAATAATATAATATAATAATATATATCAATATATATTGTCACATCGCGTCTCGGCGGGGGCTGGAAAACCCCCGAAAAGACCGACTCCGGGTCTTTATGGTTCTGAGACCGGGCCACGGGCCGCCGTAAGCACGTGGTCCGCCCGGGACTAACGGAAAATTCGAAAATCCGACAACGTAACGAAACGCGATGTTCGGGCGCCAGGCACCGCAAGGATGCCACGCGAAACGCAATGAATATCTTATGTTCGGGGAAGCCGAACACGGGAGTCGAATTTTCGAATCCGCGAGCCTAGCGATCAATTGAGACGGGTCCAAGAAGCTCGAACACGGGAAGGGCGAGGACGGCCCTTACGGCAGGACGGATCTCACGGAACACGAATTGATTCGACAGACTTTTGTTCTCGAGTAAGATTTATTCGACGAGTCAAAATTTACAAAAAAGAGCCCGCGCTCTTCATACATGAAATGCGGACGGTAAGTCGGTCGCAGCGCGGTTGTTGAAATTTTATCTCGCACGTGAGAGTACAGACGACCGGTACAGAAAAATACAATCTACCCGCAGAACGGGGTCGTGCGAGGCGCGGATGGACGGCGCGGTACGGGACTGTCGCGATAGTTCTCGCACGTGAAAAGTACGCTAAACGCACGCGATTTCGGAACGCGCGGAAATAGAGAGAGAAAGGCGTAGTTCGCTACGCACGTGACCAGATCCAAGAGTTTCGCAATTTGAGACGATAGAATTGTTTTCTCACGAAGCGCGGTTCCTCCGAGGAATCTGCCGATATCGTCGCGTTAGGGAAAACTCTAATAACGCGGACCGCTCAAATGCTACCGTGAAGCATGAGCCATAGGCACGAGACGTGACGCGTCTCGGCTGGTCTCGGCCACGCGAAAGATCGAGGGTAGAACAACGTTCGTTCGCCCTCGCGTGAAAAGAATCGAGCCAACTCGCTACCAAATCGATATAGAGATCACTAGACGACTTACCGCTATCGTTCGCTTTTCGGCTCGGTGTAAGTTGCCACTTCGGTTACGCTTGCCGCGACCGGGATGGTGGAGATACTTCCGGGAAGTACCGATCACTCTAGCGCGCGACTAATTACCTCGCCGCGAGACGAATCTTCTCCCGACAGAGACTAGGATGGCAACGGAGGGTTTGTCTCTAACACACTTCTCACTCGTAGCTCAAGTGTTTCTACGGAAGGCTAGCGCGACAGTGATCTCTCGTCGAACGGTAAAGAGCCTCATCGATTCTTGTTCCTCCCACCCGACTCTCCTGCCGAAATCCTCCAAAGGAGATGTTCGCATGCCAGGGCCGTCGCGACGATGGTCCTTTTGGCTCGGGGCCGTAACGCGAAAATCTTCGGCTCCAAGGGAGCCAAAGGAGGCTCCTGCCTCAATGGTCATCTTTGGCACCGATCTCGCCGGAACCCCTTTTTGGCGAGACGAGGCGGTGTCGGGAACGCGAAAAGGTGACGATTTCGTCGGGGGTTCCTTCCCTTCAGCGCCTCCGGGTTGTCTGACCGGGTGTTTACTCCCCTGATAGCCAAGTTTGGCTCAGAGCACGCAGAGAGCAGAGAGTGGAGTTCACGTGGAGTGCTGTATCGTTCCAGACCCCCGCTTTAGGCCGCTCAGAGCACCGGGTGGAGGGAATGTGGAGTATGCGTGGCCTCTTTCCACGCGCAGTGCCGAAAAACCGCATAACCGCATTCCAGGTGGAGTCCACTGGGTGGACTTCACGCGGAGTCCACCGAGTGGACTCCACCTGGAATGCGTCTCTCTGCTCGATTCCGTTTCCCCACAAGATGCCGCCCTGGCGAGTCACCAAATGGACTCCACGTGCAGAGCCGAAAAACCGCATAACCGCATTCCAGGTGGAGTCCATTTGGCTATCAGGGTCGATGAAACTCGTAATAGCCCGTACGGGACTTCGCTATTCGGCCTGTCTTTTCGTCGGACGCCTGCAGCTGTCTTCGTCTACCTCCGAGAGCTCCGGAGGTCGGGGTGCCTTTACTCCTTGCATGATCTTCGGCCCTGAAACTTGCCGCTCACGGCACGCGACAGATGTCAGTACGCTGACGAAATTATCGAGATTTCCTCGGGAACGCTCTTGGATCTGGTATTTTCGTCTCGTGGCTCGCTATTTCCTGGTTCGGTCCTTCGAACCCTTTCGCTATTTAACAACGATTTGCAACGTCACAATATATTTATAGCCAAGCGTCTGCTTTACCACCGGTCTAGGAGCTGATCCAAGCTAGGGGGGCAGCACTATATCGGGCACTGTCAAAATTTCACATTTCCTCTCTATTATGCTCAACTGTGGGCTGTGCGGCGTGTTGTCAAATCGTTGAAGCACAAGTTTGAATTGGTTTAAATCAACTGACAAGGGAACTGTCATTTTTAATTTTACGATATCTGCCGCGATACATATCTACATTTTTGAAAAATGGAATTAGAGTTGGAACAAATTCACAACATTCTACTGCAAGCTAACCTTCCTGCGACTTTAAGTGAATTGAAAAATCCCACAGAAGTATATGTTCTTAATTTAATTAACACATTTTTGAGAAGATTTCATATCGACGTTGATACTATCGTAAAGGTAAGATCGAAAAGTTTTCATATTTTTAAGGAATCTTCTTTACCAATTTATGTTTCATAAAATTTTCTACTATAGCCAACAAAGTCGCAGCAAGATGTAATGTCATATTGTGATAATGTTGATATAATCGGGCTCATAAATTTACATGTTGCTATGGTGCAAATATGTTCCCAAATATATCTAAAAGATCTATGTATTACGGATATTATTAGTCCAGGTATGTACTTTACAATATATCGATTGGAAATCTTATTTCAAAGTCGCTTATTTCACTTGTATTTGTTATTAATTTCAATATCATGATCATATTGTTGAATTATTTTTATTACAAATATGTGAGCACTTGGTATAACTAAAAAGTTTTTATGTTATTAATTATATAATTACATTTGCGATAACACAAATGTGTTTATACATTAAGCTTCACTTAGTATATTGATTTATGATGGATGAATGTTGTTGCACATTTTTCATTTGTAGATATGATTTTAATTAGACTGCGGATGTTTATGTAACTTTTAATTTTTGTAGACAAATTTTAAGAAAGTGGAATAAAAATAGAATGTTATTTTCAATGGTAGAAGCCTTTTTAGAGATCTGAAATAGATTAAAATCCTACTAAATCCTAAATTTTATATCTTAAATTTTATATCACAGTCTAATTACAAAACAAAATATCTGTAGGATAAAAAAGAACAATTGAAATCTTAATGTTACATTAAAAATAGGTTTATTATTAAATTATTTATATTAAATTATATTAAAAAATTATGTTTTATATAGGTTCGAAAAGAATACGTAGACAAGGCAAATTTCTTGCAAACTTCATATTGTATGCAAATAACAAAGAATCAGAAATAGGGGATAAAGTAAGCGAAATCAAGAACAAAGTATATGTACTACAAGAAATGTTGAATAAAAATGATGCATTAATAAAAGCTACGAAAGACGAAAGACTGCACATAACAAAACAATTGCCGATAAGAGAGAAAGTAAAGCACTATTATAACATTTGTTAAAATACTTTACCAGTATGATCTTTCTATTTATGATTCTTATTTTGCCAGATTAGGTCAGAGATTGAAGCAATTAAGTCCATAATTGCAGAAAACAATGAAGAAAGTATTAAACTAACAGCAGCAATGACCAGAGCAGAGGAAAAAAAGAAACAGGCGGTGAATAATGTTGAATCTTATAGAACACAAGCTTCCAATGTAAGTTTACCTGTTTAAAATGATCGAATTAGTTATACCTGAAATTCGGAAATTTTCCAAACAACTGTTTGTATAAGAAAATAATTCTAAAGAGAATAGAGAGAATATCTAAAAATGACTTGAATATTCGATAATGTTCCTGCGAAAAATTAAAGAGTCTTTGATTGAAAAATTTATCTACCAAAGACTACTTTAGAATACTTGAAAAGTAAACAATAATATGCTATTGCAGTTAGAAAAGGCTATATCAAACTTGGAATCCGAGGTTGTAAAGTCTCCTGAAACGTATGAGAATCGTTTAAAGGAGCTAGAAAATCAACAAAGCGCCAAGATCGAGCATCGTGAAACCTTGTTAGAAGCATTTCAGGATAAGAAGAATTTGATTGAACAACGAAAAAAAATTCAGAGTATCATTCAAAAGCAATTAGAGATGTGCAGTAAAATGCGATGTACAAATCAACAATTGAAGTACTATCTTTATAATCATAAATAGTAGCATGTTTATAATCATAAAAGAAAGAGACTAATAAGTACGTTTCCAGAACTGTAAGTGCACAAGAAGACAGTTTTAAAAAGCAAATTGAAGCACTGAAAACACAAATTGAGGACTATGAGAAAAAATTGGGAACCCAAAAAGACAAAGGACACGAGATAAATGAAGAAATAGATTTTCATACGCAACATGACCAACGTCTTCTACCACTCCGTAATCTAAAGGCACAACTGTTACGGTATAACGAATTATAATAAATTAACTATTTATAGTTCTGTAGAGAATTATAAAAATTCATTTCATTACAGTGATAGAAAGACACATCAACAAAAATTAGAAACAGAAAAAACTCACTACAACGAAAGTTGCTTAAAGTTGAAGGAAAGCCAAAGCTTGATTAAAAAATTAGAAGAAGAAACTGCAACGCTTCTTAAGAATTTTCAAGAGATTTACGACAGTGAAATATCGAAGGTACGTACAGTGATAAATATGAAATGCATAAATGAATATATAAATTAAATCTTTTTCTGTGTTAATAGGAACTACCGGGATATTATGATAAGACAGATCCATAGAGTGACGTTCTCTGATAAGTACAACTCCGTGGGAAACGAACAAATGAATAAAGACAAAAATTATAATCTTTATATTATTTTAACATTTTTATAAACGATTTAAATATATATTGATTACTTTTTCATATTGTATACAGAATTTGATTGCCCCACCTTAATCATCCGGATGTTACTGTTTGGAATGATCAAAAATATGTTATGTGATTCAAGAGAAACACGTAATTATAAAATAAAAATTTCTCCAAGAAAATTGTTTAAAGATTTCTCATTTAAATTATAATATTGTATAAATAATTAAATCTAATAGAAACACGTAGGAAATAAATTTCGAGAGTAATTGGTTTTTCATATCTTATTTAATTACATGTATTAACAATATGTTTACATAATCATGTATTATGTATTCAACTGAATCTATTTATCTAAATATTATGTTCATTGAATTATTCAGTAACTCGGAAATATTTATATTCGGAATGATAATAAATACACAAGACAGTAACAATATATATATATATATGTATACCTTTTATACAAGAAACAATATAAGTACTTAAATTTTATTATACAGACATTGCCGATAGTTTCGATATACATCTGACTTTCAATAGATACCTGATTATCCGTTCGTCTTCTACAGCATTCGTAAGAATTAGTATCGTTTCTCCAGAATTCTTTTCCTCTCTTTCATATTGTATAATCGATTAAAATTTATTCTCTTTATAAAAATTAAATTCAAATCATTCGTATACTTTGTTTCTCTTCATTGTAAACAAGAACTCAATATTGTACTTACGTAACTCGTGACTGTGAACGACATTCGTCGCTGAAAATATCAATTCTCACAGCTATATGTACAATATTTGGTTCTACTTTGCAATTTTTATAAATTTCATGTATTTCTATGTATCTTTACAAGATAATGTTAAATCAGTTGATAGCTTTAATGTTACAAAACAGACAGTTCAAACACATACTTAAGATTACAAATTGATACACTGTTCCAATTTTGGTACAGTTTACGTTGTTTAGAATCGTTTTAACAATAACTACATAATAATGCAATTTACTACTGAACTTAAGTGTGACTCCTGTGCAACAGTTCCGTATATTATATACATATTGACAACTTCAACAATGTAACAAGCTTTAACAATTATGATTATAAACTAAAATAATGTACAATATTTATACCAGCATATACACGAACTATCATATTATTTGCATAAACGGACAGGATGTAGTGGTTATTACCACACATTCTATGAGTACATTTAACGTCTACCACTAAACAGCGGTATATATTATGTACATAATATCTTTTATTCTCAAAGAAAATATCTATATATGAATATGGTCTGAGTGGACAGGAGAATTGTTCAGATATTTATACAGGAAGGAGTGATTCTTCTTTAGTAGATAACGGAATAACTCCTAAATGTACAGAAAATGTTACATTTCTTACATATATTTACCAATTCCCCTTTCTCCTGCCTTTTGTACAAGTATCTCAATATATATTTAACATATTACCTTTACAATACTTTTTAAATTTCTTTCTTATACAACTCTGATATTCCTTGCAATGTTTTGTTATTGTTTTGTTAATTTGAACGCATTATTACTAGGGATATACGAGTACTCGAAATTTCGGGTTCGGGTCGAGAAATTTCTTCAGGATCGAGTCGGGATTCTGAAAGTTTATAAAGTTCGGATACTCGAAATGGTAATCGGGTGGTAAACGACTACCAATATTTGCAGAAACAACAAGACAATACCTTGGCATTTCTGCCACTCAAGTATCCAGCGAACGATTGTTTTCTAACGCTGGAAATATTGTCACAGTCACGAGAACGAAACTCATCGTATCATAAAAAGTATAACATAATCGAATTTAGAATAAAATACTATTATTTCACATAATGTATTTAAAATTTTTTTTGCCTCGCGAAGTTTGATAACAGATTACACTGAAAATACAAAATTCATTCTGAACCTGCCAGTGAAAATAAAAGATTGAACTGGAAAATCATAAAACGGCATCACACTTATATAAATACAATTTTAACTTCGAGTTCCCAAACTTTTTACACTTTCGGAATTTCGACACAACCCGACTCGACCGAAATTTCGGGTACCCGTATACACCTAATTGTTACACATAGTTTTCTGTGTTAAATGTATAATGTACACTCAATTGAATCTTTAAATTGAAGTCATCAATACAACTTATTCAATTAAATTACTCTACATGGCAGTGATATAGAAAACTAAATTCTGGCATTCCTATATATTTTTCATCACGAATGAATTCTTCTTTCATCTTGCATAGAACTTTCAAATAATATAGAAAACTATTTGCTTCGAATTTATCATAAATAGAAACACCAAAACCTAAGTAATTATAGAAAGGATTTGTGATATTATTTATTTCCCTTTTTCTCAGGGTTCTACGGTTTACTGAGAATTCTCTAATTCATTATTTTTGACATTTAAAAAAAGAATCAAGGAATTAAAATGTATATCCCTCATTCATGTTTTTAGTAATAAAACACAATAAAAACTAAACTAAATATTAATTTGTTGTGAATAAACTGTATACAATGTACACCCTTTGTAAATATACAAATGCACAGGTACAGGGAACAATTTCGATGATGTATTATAAAACATAATAAATTAAATTGTTCGTACACTGGATTTTTGAAAAATTGTATCAGGATACACATGTTACCCATAGAACTGGGATTTAAATAATTGCTTGTCTTTTTCACGAACATAATGCCTTTTTTAGAAGATATTCTATAAAGCTATATGTATAAATATACATATAGCTTCTATAAGGTATGACCTGAGTCAACCATCTGACATTATTTAATAGATTGAATTATATCACTAGATAAACATGTTCACACAAATGCATTATATGTTTCTTCTTGATTTGATATTGATATTCATGTAACATTTAGTTGAACACTCTGATTGGTAAAAAGAAAGCCATAATAGTATATCTTTTTCAGTACACTAATTGTAAGTAATAGTATGATGAAGTACACAGTCTTTTTAAGTAAATACCAATTCCAAATTCGATTCTCCTTCTGTTCCGACGTAATTTTATATTTTCCCCATGTTATTTAATGTTTAAATATGTTTCACTTGTTTTATACGAAAGAATAAGTAACCAATGAACATTTCCGAAAAAAGTCTTTTAGAAATGGTTTTATAATCACTGCACATGCTTGAATAGTGTGAATAGATACTATATGAATAATGAGGATGAGTCATTGGATATTTTACTTTACAAATCTTTAATTCTGAATAATGTAATGTTATGCAAAAAATTTGGTTTTTCAATATAATTACATGTATGGTATGTGTGTATATACTTCATAGTAATTTATATGACAATGTTAAAATAAATAATAATCGAAAACATCTAATAAAAATATAAAACAATGAAAACTATAATTTGATACAAAATATTAAGTACAAAATAAAGGTCTTAGGTTTATTAATAGTACTGAGATGGACAAAATATTAACAAAAATCAGCTTGAATGTACTAGAAGGTAGAAATGACACGATAGTGAAAAATATTTTCTAAAGTAGAAATTTATACAAAAACACAGTTTTATCTAAACATAACTTACAAGGCAACTCTAATGCATGTAGATAGGCATAAAGATATATTATAGAAAAATTACAAGATCTGTCTAAATATGTTCTTAAACTGTTTTCAAAGACAAGTCAGTCGTGTATTCTTTTAGCAAAGTATTGAAACATTTGAAAATACAAGAAATACATAATATTTTTCAATATAACATGAAACATCTGTGATTTATTTTCAGTGGAATCCCTGGCCGTTGGCATAACATTACAATTTTAAACAAATTTTTACAGTTCTATAATAACTGAATATTGTAAATATATATATATACGAAATTGTATTTCACAATAAAATTAATGTACAAGAAAAAGTAAATAAGTACGTATTCTTCAGTTTGAAAGTATGTATGGTTTGAATGAATTAAATATTAACATAAGAATAAATATTTGGTACGTTTCCTGATTTAAAAAGGCGTTAAGAATCATAAATGAAAATATTTGAAAAAAAGCATATGTTAAAACACATGTTTAATATTATCAAAGCACATATTATAAAGACAATTAACAGAATCTTTTTAATACACATTTATGTACATCCAGCAAAAGAAAACGTACATTGTCTTAATTTATTGTTCCCTTCCCCATTATATTGATTTTCATTTAATGTTTTTTTTTCAATTAGTTACGGAGATCCATGTAGTAATGAGCCATGTCTGAAAAAATGTGGTGTGTACAATGTTCTCTTCGCCTTTAATCGTAAAACTTCCTTAAATGCAGAATCAATGTTCCTTAAAGATCCACTATGCTGAGAGCAAAATCTATTGTATACAACTGACGATGTGGAAAAAAAAGGAAACGTTATATTTGTTCAGTATAGCCCACCACTACTACTTTCCTTTCATTTTATAAATCTACTTTCATTCATAATTTAAACAGAGCTGACCTGAATAGATGAAGTCAATGATTCTGTTTCATTGTGTGTTCTTAAATTAATTGTAGTTTCCTTATTAATATTATCTATATCTCCACCCAACGCGTGGCGTTCAGCATCAATTAATGAAACATTAGCATCTACTGTAACTGAATTATTTTCTACGCTAGTATTTTTCTTTCTGATTGAACATCCATTTACATTTCCATCAAGCTCTGTCGGTTCACTATTTAACATTGAAGAACTACCTTTAATACTCTCTTTTGAAGTCGTCTGAGATCCAAGTTTCTTCTCTTTGTCTGAGACGTTGACATGAGCATTTTTAGTCAACTTGCCATCTTTCTCCTTAGGCTTTTTCCCAAGGCCTGGAAAACCCGCCATTTTCGACGCAGTTTTTTGATCCTTCGATTGTCTCGTTGAACCAACTCTGTTCGGCTCCGCAGTGTCTTCTTCACTGATCGACACAAGATTACTTTTACCTTCTCCACCAGAATCTTCTTTTGTTACTTGAATCGGTATGTCATCTAAACAAAGAAAGAAAAAGGACGAAACGTAAAAATATGTTATTAATACTACGCTTCCACAAATATGTACCAAAGTATGTATACATCACTCGAAAGTATATATACATTACTTTACATAAATACTGTAAAAGAAGCATATAAAAAGAATTTCACATTTTTTTTTGTGAAGCTTGAAGTAACATTAAAAGTTTTACAATATCAAGCTCCTGCGATTCAAAAGAAACACAATCATAAATTGTATGGTATTATTTTCATTATCTAAAAATGCAGGAAAATATCTCTAAACTGTCATTAAAAATATGAAAAAATTATTATGGATAGTTTTTGGTATAGAAGAGTTACAATATCGTGGAAAATTTTTAAATATACTTCAGAGAATATTTTTCAGTTGAGAGTATTATGCATAACATAAAAGTTAATTGCACAATCCATTGAAAATGAAATTGATCTTGAAATCTCTTCTACAATTTTGTGGACCCCTCTATACTAAATAACTTTTCTTAGACTTATGAAATATTTCTGTACATCTAACTGAAAACACACATACATACACGTGTGCGCACGGTATGTAATTACTTGACTGCGGATCTTTATGCAAAATAAAAAAGTTTTGCATTGCCAGTGGGAAACAAGAATAAAGTAAAAATTGATTTCATCCCTTAACAACTTTGTCACATCAAAAGCAACATTACAACGTTCTTAAATGTTTTTAATCTTTTACTGTTTTATATTTCACCCAACCAATTTCTTCATAGATGCATAAAGATCCACAAGATCTTGTGATTACTAGTAGGCAAATTCGGGCATCACACTACCGCTAATTAATTTGTGCAGAAAAGAAATGATTTAGGCTAATCAAAAAACAAGGGGAGAACAATGGGGGGGTCAAGATGAATCTGCATTATAACAAATTCAATATTCTCGACACAAACAAACATGCCAAAACTTCATGCAACTGTCCATAATGTGCATCTGTGACTATACATATGTAGTAGGATTAGGCAGTTATGATTTGCTTCTTCTAAAAATGACCATGTCTCTGAAACGAATTTATAAATGAATACACAAATCACTCCTAATTGAATTGCTTAGTATTATATGGTGTAAGAGCTAAAATCTGTCGCGTGTATATTGAAGAAAATTTTAGTGATCCTAAAGTGCTGAAACTGAACCACTAATACCATGTATTTGTTGATAAAGCAGCAGTTGTACGATAGTTCAATGATTTATTTCCATCCACGTATACATTTTCCATCGATTCGTGAATCATTTCTCCAAGAACTTTCTCTTCCAAGACACTGTACAAATGAGAGCTAGAAGTTATTTTATTCTCTCTGTAGGTAGACTCGCTACCTTCCTTCTGCTCCTTCCTTTTTCGCAGATTCGCTTTCACATTATGATCTTCATTGTGTTCAGATAGATTTCTTTTCGAATGATCTTTGCTCTTTCTGGGAGAGGATTTATTAGGTGAACTATTAGCACTGCACACGCTTCCACGTCTAGAACCCTCCAACGTGGAAGTAGAACTGACTTGTTTTGCTTTGCTGGTTTCCTCATTTGTCGCTGCATGGGAATGCTTTGATTGCCAAGGGAACCATTTCGAACTGCTCGATACTGTCGGCTGAGGTTCATCAATTTCGTGTTGAGTAGCATTGTTGAGTTCAGCCGCGAATAACTTCTCATCCAGATCGTCTAATGACATATGTTTGCAACCAATGCACATTTGCTAAATCCAGATAGCTTGTGAATGTGTTTACGATTATGCAAATGCTTGAACACACATCTGTTATGTTTGCCGAAAACACACTTTCCACAATGCAAAACGAACATGTGGAAACACTTTTCACTAATATAAATACAAAGGACTTTTTAACTCATGTACATAACTGACAATTTTGATCTATGCTAGATCCTAAACATAAACTAAAATATATATACACATATATATGTGTATATAATACAGTATATACATATATATATATATAAATACACATAAATACAATTCTGCATGCGAAATGAATCATATAATGGACACATACTGTGTTCATGCACTTTCGATTTTCTATTCATAGATTTTGTACCATCGATATGAAACTCTATAACTCGAAACATGTACTCTCTTGTTTACGTCATATTCTAGTTTAGTGCATACTAACCGATGTTTGCTGTACAACACGAATAACGTTAATAACATGCTGGGTAGTTATAAATAATTTAACAAAAACCAGTATGTTGTGCATATTTACAAAAAAAAAGAAACCCAGAGACATGAATGATATACCGGAGATCAGTGTTTTGTCAAAGTATCTCTTCGATTGATAGAAAACTATAGCATTTAATTTGAGAAACCTACCTGGCAATTTTTTCGTTCGGAAGGAGGCATTTGTAATCATGGACTTAGATACTGTTGCAGTTGCACTTGGTGACAATGCAACGCTTACACCAATGGATCCATCATTCAGTTGACCTGAAATAACGATTTTTTTAAAATGTTTGAAGGGATGTGATCAAGTACCCCGCAAACAGGTTCGAACTTTGATTCAATTCGAACCCTCTGTTAGTATTACGAAATGTAGAAATAGTTCTCCTAAGTATACTCGAACCTACGTCAGATAGTTTCGAATTTTCTACAAGTAAAATAAATATTTCCCTACATTGATCGTAGAGTTGTTAATAACAAATATATTAGTACTATCGGTGCATTATATTCTACAAGTACTTTGGTAAATGGAAGTAATATATGCAAGTATATTCGAATTTTGATTGAACAGATTTGAAACTGTTATGGATATTGTATCAGAAATTCTCTGATTTTTCTCATCATTACTTTTTTACTTTAAAAATCAATTATGCTTTTGTATAATGGTCACTTCTGTACATTTAGTACAGTGTTTTCAAAAGCAGGGAATATCATGGATAAGAAATGAAAAGAAATAGGCTAAAAACCAAGTACATGTGTTGTAAATGAAATACTATTCTGATTATTGAAATTCACTCTGTTCCGTGAGTATATATTGATCCCATTAGACTATGGATCTTTATGCAAAATAAATGCATGAATTTGAAAAAAAAAGACAGGTCAAATAAGAAGTTCTTTCCTTCTTTAATAATTTTTAGTGGATTGAAACTAATATATTGGTATTTCTAAACCCTCTTTGTCTCTAAACTTTTTTAGATTATTATAAATTCATAAAATGCGCAGTCTAATCATTATAATCATAGATGTGCAAGAACCCGGAAATATCGGGACGGGTCGGGTTTTCAAAAATTTCGGGATTCACGAGAATTTTTGAGAATCTCAAACATATTTGAGTCCTCGAGAATCCCGAATAAAATTCTCTAATTACAATAATTTGATGAAATTAAATGAAATTGTTTATACCTGATGGCCCAGAACTGGCAGAATTACGTATAGCATTTGTGACTAGCATGACATCTGGGTATGCTTCATAACATGCTCGATTGTGTATATCTTCCACTGCTTGTGTACCTAAGTACCAGCAGTCATTGTACCTGTGAACATTGTATTACATTATTATCGTTCCAAGTATCACGAAAATTAAACAAATCTTTATCTACATATTCTTTCAGATTTCTTCGAAATGAAATTTAATTAATGATAAGTTAATTTAATGAATAATACGTTCCGTACATAGCAAAATATACAGCATGTAAAAATTCAAGGAGAAATTGACTTGATACAGGTATACGAGGCAACAGCCTCGGAACAAAACTAGACTCGCTTCCGTACGATGATCTTTGATGATGTCCTGGTTTCATAAATCCTTGTGTAACGAGTCTGCAATATATTTGTTGAATAAATTACGCGATAACATTATTGAATAAGCGAAATTAATTGATATTCCTTTAATTTGATCTTACTTGGTGGCAACTTTGCATAATTGTTCTAAAGCATATTTATTTATGTAACCGAGCTGTTGATTGTAAATGAAGAGGAGAGCTGTCATCACTTTTAATCTGTTCTGTGCATTCAATGTCTCTACTTGTTGCAACGGTCCCCAGCTAACTAATTTCGTATTACATTCTTCGAATCTACGCACAGCACTTTCTGTTAAGGAAGCAGGTGCTAAACTTGCAGGCTATATAAAATAAAGATAACATTTGTTACAAGATACAAGTAACATTAATATTTGTTTAAAAATAGTGCATACCTCGTGAAATATAGACAGCATGGCAAGAGAAGGTACTCTAAAGGAAATTGCTTTTTGTTGTCCAGATTTCTCCACTATTTCTAGATTATACAATCCAATTAACAATGTTTCTACAGATCGGCAATTCTGGGAAAAAGAATATATATTACGAAATAAATACGAAATAAGCTATCTATCGAATTTGTATTTTCTATTAAGAAATAACCGATATTGTACTAATTCATAAAAAACGTATATTTATATAATCATAATTAGACAGCGGATTTAATGCATTTACGACAAAAAATGAGTAAGTGTGATTTAAAACAATAAAAAGAATAGAAGAATTTACACATATTGTTATATTATCTCTGATCTATTAAATATGTTTTCTATTTCATTCGAGTTTGTTGCAATTCAGCTAGACGATTTTTATTTTACGTAAAAATACCCACTATCTAATCATGATAAACGATTAAATAATTTTACGAATGACTATACTTCTTGTAAACATCTGAGTGTAAACTTATTATTAGACTGCAGATGTTTATGCAATTTTTGTAGATGAATTTGAAGAAAGTGGAATCAAATGAAATTTTATTTTCTGTGGTAACAGCCTTTGTAGATCTGAAACGAATAAAAATTGTTCTGTCGAATTTTATATTCTAACATTTCTTGAAAATTTGTCACGAGCCATAAATGCATAAAGATCTGCAGTCTACTTATTATATTAATGATCCTTCACAAGATTATAGACTGTGTTTGCATGAACTGGAACACCTGTTCTGTAATTAAGCAGATGATACGACACTTGTTTCATGCAATTTCAACTTGAATTATAGTTCATCTGTGTTATGTAACATTAGTTTTTACTTCAGATGTCACAAGTCCAGAAGAAGCACAAAATTAATGAGGTTCATGTTTAGTCATTATGTTGTTTGCCATTATGCATCCTTACCTTGATATCGCCATGAGCTGCAGAATTTAAATAAATATATACCAATGTCGGCAGAAACTGCAAACTAAACCTTTGCAGTTCCGTTTCCCGAGAACGGTAGAAATTGTATAATTGATCGCATACCGTGTCCATCAACTGTAACAGGGAAGAAATGTTTTATAGATAAATAGAAACCATCTAAACCAAGTGTTTATCTTTACAGCAAAAAAAGATTTCCATTTTTTTCTCAAAATAATCAGGCTGCTTTTCAACTACTTTTGTAGTACGACTCGACATTGAAGAAAGAGAAATATAAATGAAACAAGTTTTCATATGTATTTGGTTCTCCCTCTATTTATTTAATTGTCTCATTTACTAGTTAAAAAAAAATATAAATTACAACAAAGTTTGAAAGCTATATTTAATACAACTAGCAAACGAAATTGTTTAAAATAAGTAGCAGTAGAGAAACTGTGCTTTGAAGTAAATTTCAAATAAAACACTTGAAATAGCAGGGAGTTGTTGGCGATAAAATTGAAAAACAATTCAGAGTGCGAAGGGTTAAACTTTCTGTTTCCAACGTATATTAATTGGGAAGTTCTAATTCGTTCTTTCTCACTAAAATATAAAGAATATTTGTAAACAATGGGTTACCTGACTATATTTGCTACGCTCCTCCAAAAGCACATAAAGCGCTCTGACAATCTCATTGTCTTGCAATAAAGTGTTAGCGAAGGTGTGAAGATCCGACGGTGGGACATCTGCACAGTCTGCCAGCCATTCATTTATTAAACTCTCAGTCATTTTTACTTGATTCTCGCCTGTGTCAATAAATCAGAATCTTGTTCATCAGAAACTTTGGCATCCAGAATGAACAACCGTCTGACACTTTGAAAATCATTACACCAAATTTCAATGATTAATGGCTATTTATAAATAATTCTTAAAAACGACATTTCCGACGGTAGCGCGACACAGCTTTTCAACTTCACAGTCTGTCGCCGGATTTACAGAAATTTATTACGAACCCGAAAATCAAGTGACATACTAAGTCGACAACTGGAATAATGTAAGAGATCATTAAGTTTATTTAACATCGGCGATACGCGCGATTTCAACGTCTCGATTGTAAATTTGAAGATCTCGATTGTATCCACCTACGTATCAACTGATGACAGTCAACATAGTTAGAAATTAGTCGGAATCGTGCTGGAACACTTTTCAATTACTTCCATGTCTTCCCCCAATGGCACTCAATTCTGAATTGCGAATCTGACACTTGTAACTACGATTTTCCCTTGTTAGGGTCATGCAATTCGAGAAACTCGGCGAGACGCTATCAAGTAGTAGACGCTATTTCCTATTGATTGACCACTCGTAGGTATTCCACGGCCAGAAACGAGAAGATGTTCTATTGGACACGCCATGAGATTGAGGGGATCAAAACGAGATGGTGAGGAAAACTATACATTCTGTGATTGAATGCGCACCACTCTAGTACCACACAGATAGATATGTAGATATTTATAGATGATATAACTATATGTATAATCAAATCTATTGCTACCGGATTGGTAAACACATAAAAAGCCAACAATAACAAGAAACGATCAAACTTTAATAAATTATATATGTTCTTAGACTTCCTGTTTAGTACCAGATTCAATAATTATATATATGGCAACCTTTGAAGAAAATATTAGGCTACGCAAACAACTCATATATGTGTAATAAAATCTATTGGCATACCGGATTGGTAAACATATAAAAAGCCGATAATAACAAAAAATGATCAAACTACAATAAATTAGATATGTTCTTAGACTTCCTGTTTAGTACTGAATTTATATAACCTTTTGAGAAAATGTTACGCTACGGAAACGTATTTATTAAAATTAACCCAAAATTATAGAAAGCTTGACTGAATTTATTTTTAATACTAATAGATAGTATGTTAAAATTGTAACGAAATATGTTAAAACAACATTGATTATATATGTAGCACCGACTAGTAATAGGATAGACCTATCATCCAATGTATTTCGGTGGCCATTTTTACCAGGGCCACTTGGCCCTTTTTTCTTGTCATTTCCTGCATTACCCACTCGATTTAGGGCCACTAACAGGGTCTCGGGCCAGGGTGCTGGCCCGAAAATAAGCTGACAGCACAAACGAGATATAGGCATAGGATTCCTATACCTTGTTTGTGCTGAAAGCTTTCTAAGTGGTAGCACAGACGAGTTTATATCTCGTCGGTGGTGATCAGTGGTAATAGAAATTAAAATTAAAAAAATAGCTGTATACATAGAATGAATACATGGAATATTGTTTTGATTAGTTAATCCTTATATTTGGAATAAATAATAAACGATTGATTACTGCGCGTACAATAAAGAATATGTTTTACTACAAAATTCGAAATGTTGTAAACAGCCAAATATTAATATATGTATTTTATAAATGTAATATATATATATGCTAATGTAATTACATAAATGTAATGTTTGGAACTATATTGTTATTTTGTAGGATGACATAATTTAATTAACTTCCCGATTCATAGGGAAGTTACCGTAATTTGTTCCTGTTATTGCTTGTTTTAATCGGAAGAACGTTGTGGACCCTGCTGGCATTACTCCGCTAAAGAATTATGTTTAATAACGAAGTTTAGCAATGGCATTTTAGCGATCTAATGCCGATATACCTGGCTGGCCGTAGGGTCACTCGCGTTTATTGCATTACTATTGTGTTCTTGGCTGACGCCTTGGTGCCCGACTCTCGAGCCTCGGAACGCATTCATTCAAGCCTCGAGCTGGCCAAATTCGCTGCTACGGATCCTTTTGGAAATTCGTTCACGATTAGAACTAGTATACGCAGCCCGAATTCTATCGAGTTTAGTCTTGTTCTAATCGGAAGAACGCCGTGGACACTACTAACATGTATCCGCCAAAGAATTATGTGAAATAACGAAGTTTAGCAATTGCATTTTAACGATCTCATCCCGATATACCTGGCTGGCCTTAGGGTCACCCGTGTTTATTGCACCACTTGGCCTCGAGCTGGCCAAAAGGATCTTAGAAGGAACTTTCGCTGCTACGGATCCTTTTGGAAATTCGTTCACGATTAAAACCAGTATATGCAGCTTGTAATAATTATATATTTAATATTAACGCATATAATAACAGACACGCCGGAACTTGTAACGAAACCTCGCATGACAACTTATCATTAAAATTTTTTGTTAACTGATCCTCTAAATTTTTTTCCGTCCTATTGAAAATTGTATTTTATAGCAGAAGGTTCAAAGAAACCGACAACAGTTTATATGAATCAATTTCAAGATAAAAATAGCGTTAAATAGGTTATTTAATTTTCAACAACAATTGTTATTTTGTTTATTATCAATAAATGACAGTTTATTATTATATAAATCAAAAAAGCATTTATTCAGCTTTAAAATGATTATAGAAACAGGAAGCATTATATTTAAACACAGGTGAAATATTCAGGTCGAATGACTGACTCGACTTTTTTCGTTTGCTTTTCCAGAATCATATTATGACTGTAACGTGGAAAAGTGGAAAATAGCAGAAATACGTACTGAGCTACTGAGCAGTAACAGTAAATTGGCAACCATGCGACGAATATTCTCGGATGTGGTTTGGCAACTACGCATTCGATATCTGAAATTCGACATAGTTCCTAAGTTTGCCACTTTAATTCATAGAGGGCATACCAAATCCTCTGATTTTTTGAACAGTCGGTAATTCACAACATGAGACACCAAGTCCCATAAGATGATAGGTCTATCCTATTACTAGTCGGTGTATGTAGTATATGATCTATTTAAATTTCCCGCTATCATTTCGTTTTACAAATTAAACACGAGCAGTGCTGTAAAGCATTTCACGAAAACGAGGAGATACGAATTATTATAGTATGTCATTTGTTCACGGTTTCTTTCAAAGTTTTCACTGGCTTTCGTAGTTATTCTTAGCTTTGATTATTTTAAACGGAATGTTCGTGAGAAAATGTTTTATGAGAGTGAGAGAACTCGGAGGAAAGACTAATGTAACTTGAACAATTAAAAATGTCGCTGAAAAATAATACTAAATATATTATAGACTTGTTCTAAATAAAGGATTATCGACAAATATTGTTACCCGTTTTATTATGGGTGAGTATTCCTTTTCAAATCCAAAAGCATCTACAATAATTAATGACACTTATTATAAAATGATACGGTAATTCAATGGCTTTATCTATTTAATAATACAAAAAATATATATTTTTCAGTACCTCACAATTATACCGAATAGTAATTTAATAATTTGTTTACAGGAGGGTACACACGTGTCCGTCACAATTTGTTAAGAACACAAAACATCTCGAATGAACAATTAGAAACACACAATGTACGTACAGAATACTAAATATTATGTATTATACTGAAAATTTTGTATTCGAAAATCTGATGAAAACTCTTTACCACTTGTATGATATCATGATTATTTACTAACATGCACTACCAACTGAATTGTATTCTTTATAGTAATTCAGTCTTGGAATGGTAAATGAAATATTCATTCAGTTTCATTTATCGTAGATTTTACACAGCCACAACAATGATTATGACTTCAGGAAGGACGTACCATGAGGTATCTACCATTGTAGCAAAGAATAAATAGATAATATCTTAATGGAGAGAACAAATGCACAAGGTACAGCATGGACAAAACGTATTTATGTATTATATTGTAAAAATCATACTCAAAAACCTGATGAAACTCTTTACCAATTGTATGATATCATGATTATTTACTAACATGCACTACCAACTGAATCATGGTCTTTATAATGATTCTCAGTATCGTAATTGTCAATTAAAGATTCATTCCGTCTTATTTATTATAGATTTTACAACAATCGCTGAAAAGATGCAGTCAATAATCCTTAATCTGTGGCTATGAATCCAAGCACAAAGGAACATGTTGTATCTACCACAATTTGCAAAGAATAAATAGATAATATACAATGAAGAGCACAAGTGCACAAGGTACGATACTGTATGGATAAAATGTATTTATGTATTATACAATTTGTCCTAGAAAAAGAAACCCATGATTCCAACCACCTTTTTCTGGGACACACTGTATTATAACATCGTAATTCAAAATATGTGATGAAACTCCTTACCGATTTGTATGATATTATGATTATTTAGTAACATGCACTACCAACTGAATCATGTTCTTTATAATACTTTAGTATTATAATGATCAATCGAATATTCATTTAGTTTTATTTATTGTAGATTTTATACAATCACAACAGTGATTATTATTCCAGCCTGGAACTAGCATGTGGTATCTATCATAATTAGCAAAGATGAAATAGACAATATCTCAATGAAGAGAACAAATGCACAAGGTACAGTATGGACAAAATGTATTTGTGTATTATAACATTGTAATTCAAAAACCTGATGAAACTCTTTACCAATTATATGATATCATGATTATTTATTAACATGCACTACCAACTGAATCGTGTTCTTTATAATAATTCAGTATTATAATGGTCAATTAAATATTCATTCAGTTTTATTTATTTTAGATTTTACAACAATTGATGGAAGATACTCAGCTGACACCAACGTATATCTCTTTTTTCACACAAGATGACATATATATATTTTTTGTAAAATTGAAAATTAAAGTGCAGTTCAATTGAAATTAAATGCTGTTCTATTTAATATATACCGTAAACCGTTTATTTGAACAACCAACAATTTTTAAGATTTCGAAAAATTCTTTGAGATACGTTAATGAATCACTTTGGTTACAACATATTTTAATTAAACAAAACCCGAAACAGTACTAAAAAAAATCCAATTAACAATATTAATATGAAGAAATGCTTCAAATTATTATAATGTGTAAGCTCTAGTGGCGTGCGAGATCCCGGAAAATCCCGAAACCCGACAGGATTTAGAAAATGTTCGTATTTCCTGAGAATACTTGGGATTCCCGGGGGTATTTGGTTTTCCCGTGAATCTTCGGGATTTCTGATAATGTATGGAACCTTGTAAAGTTTTGTAGCAAGAAATCCCGAATATTTTCGGGAAACCTAAACATTCTCAGGAATCCCTAAAGTTTCAAGATCCCGTCCCGATCTGGTCCCGCACACCATTAGTAAGCACCCTTGATGTAGTGATAACAAACTTTAATAAAATGTTAGTAACTATCGAATTACGAAACATAAGCTTTCATGCATTAATGCTGCGCGAAAGTTAAATTTCCTTAAAACATGCACTTAATAATATTATGTCTCAGGAAAGCAGTTACTTCAACACAGTTGTTTGATATAATTTGTACTTCATTGACAAGAATCACATTTATTATACATAATGTTCTATAAATTATTCGTATATGCTCTATTATTGTATTAAATATAAAAATTAAATTATTAAAAATAAAATCATGTTATTTCATTTATATATCTCTTCTTTATTTTGCTACACAATATTTATAGAAATAATACTACTTTTTAAGAGGTTTATGAACTATATTCTTTAAAGGCAGATGATATGTAAAAATACATATATTATCTATATACAATATTTCATAATATCGGTGCAGCAATCAAGATATACATATATCTTACAAATAATTAACATTAGAACACAGATGAAAGTGTAAGGATCATCAGTAATCACAAATAAAATTTTAATCTGTGAGAAAAACAGAACTTATAGTGAATAGCTTTTATTCTATAACACATCACTATAAGTACATTGTACTTTGAGCTTATAGAGAAGAATTCGGAAATAACTTAGTTTCCAATTTGGTAAAAACTGTGTATAATAGTAAATTACACATCAAGCATGTATAAGAATAATGTAGAGTTGCATTCATTAAAAATTTTAACAAATAAATGAATTATCCTGTACTTATTAGTTACAAGAACAGTATTTCCAGCCTGACCACTCACCTAAAAATTTATTAAAAAAAAAACATCGTAAAAATTATTTTGTAAAATGAAATACTGCACGTGTATGAATTGTATGTAAATTAATCTCATTATCTTATTCCAAAACAAAGGATTACATGTATAAACAATACAAATTCAAAACAAAATTATAGTCTTTAAAGTTTTGTCGGTATCAATACTTAAAAAATGGTTCAGCAATTCATACTATATGATCGAATGATCAAACTGGATTTTCAATATATGAAATTTATATTTTTCACATATAAACATATAACAAATCAAATTATACTCGTATTATATTCATTCTGTCAAAAAAAAAAGAAAATGCATTGGAAAATAATCGTTTTTGTGATGGTAAATATGTGTAGGATATATAATGGAAAAATTATCCACAAAGTTCAAAAATTATATGAAAACAATGACTTTAATAAATCTTTTTCTTTCTACTTTGACATAAAATTCGCTTAATCACATCTGCGTGTAATTTACAGTACACTGCGTAAACTAACAACAATTATTTGTATATTATTCGTTTAAATTTTAGTTGAATGTATGAGAATAAAAGTTCAAATATTAACATAACTGTATGATCTTTTACGCAGAACATAAAGTGTAACGTGATATATCATTTAAAAATATTGTATGTACCCATATTTACCTAAAACATAAATTCAGACATACAATTTGTGTGTATGTGTGTGTGTGTGTGTCTGTGTGTGTGCACGCGCTCGCGCGTATTCATGTAGAGTGTATATTTAGTCGCGACCGTACACGCATCAATGTGTGTATCATGTATACTTCACCAGTATACAGAAATCTTCAAGGCACTCCAGATAAATATATTACATTCATATTTTACAAATTCTGTTCTTCAGTTTTTCGCACTTGAGGCATCTTAAGATAGAAAGTAAAATCAGACGAGAGCGCTTTCAATTAGTTCTTTCCCTACAGCATAAATTTCCTACAGTATAAATTATACCGAGGCGACATTTTATACACATACATGTTACAGCAACAATGATCAAATCAGTAAAATTTCGATCTATTTACAATTACCTTCGATCTTATCGGGCATGCGTATTACAGTTTTACAAACTTGCAATAGATTTGTTCATTTGTTCGTTTTTCGTTTACACCGGTCTTGCTGTCTTCAAGTACAAAAAATAAAGACATTGAAAAATGATTATAGACATCTGTTGTGTCTAACAAATATAACTTCTTCTTACAAGTGGAAACTATCTGATTTTTAAATCGCACCTGTAGCTAATCGTTTCTAAATTACGTTAGCAAATATTGTGTATAAGGCGATTCTCTGAAGGACAGTGTTCCCTCGGATGATGTGTCAACCTCGGGCGTATGGAGTCTCAGAAACTGAAATATTACAACGTGCTCTGTCGTGTGCCGAAGAAGGTCTGGACATTGATGAGGCAGCCGGCACAGTTCAATAGGCTGCGTATCGATTACACTGTCAATGCCTTCAGGAAAGTTTTTTTATTTTCCATTCTTTTCTTACACAACTTTTACCAACGTATGTGTGAGATTTTTATAATTAAAATGGGTCTAAATGCGGCATAATTCGAACCACAGTTACTGATTGAAAGTGTGATAATAGCTCGCTATTATATCAGTAAATTATTGACTAGGGAAATCTCACAAATCTATTCATGAAAGTTTCGTATAAGTGGAACTAAAAATGAAGAAAAATTATGAATGAAACCAACAATGTCCCGTTCAGTGTTTGATTCTTCAAACATAGCTCATATAATGCGAGACCTAGAAGCGAATTTGGGTCTTTAAATCTTAACATGCGAGACCTGGAAGTATTTTTCATCATTTATGAAACAATGAGGAAACACGATGCATTACTAATTTTGGTCATCCTGTAATATAAATTACGTCGTGTTTAGACTCATTTTAATAAGAAAAATCCTATAGCTATGTTAGTAGAAGTTTTGTATTTGCGTTACCATTGCAATCGATACGGAATCCTTTGACATATGCCGAACGCTACGACACTGCGCGTCTCTGTCTTTCATGTTGTTCTTTACATTGGAAACTTTTGTCGCTTATTAAACAATTTTAACAAAGAAAAATTTCATGAAATTCGTTTCATAACGAAATAACTATACTTAAGAATGTTTCATCATTGCATTAGTATTGTCTCACCCATATCCGAGTTCAGATCGTCTTTCTTTGAAAGTCATATCGTCCGCGGGAACACTGTATTCGTATCAGTGTCCAATTATCTTGTTCGTAAATTGACTACAAGTAAACCTAGTAAACATACTCTTCGATTTCTTTTTTTTTTAAATAACTCTCGAACTTTCGTTGATACAAAGGTTCCTAAAGTAGAGCGAAACTACACGAATATAATGTTCATGTGTAGATGGAACAGAAGAACTTTCTGTAATCTTGAACATTACACGATCACTGTAATCTAAATGAACATGCTTTGAACATTAATTTTTATGTTTGCTGTGTCACATTACCAACATATAGATAATTTGAATATATGAACATTAATATGAATTTGTTTTATGATTGTTAAGTTTATCCAAAATATATTATAGATTGACTTCCTGAATATTGCCTATAAGTTTGCTGCCTTTGTATCTTCATATACCTTTGGCTTCTCGCTTTAGTAACAGCAAGTTTCACAAGCCTTTGTGTTCGCACTTAAATACAGTATGTTACAGAAACACTTATTTATAAGAATGCATGTACATCACCATCGCTTACCTAACAACGTTTAGGATAATGTACACAAAGAAGACATGTACAAGATTTTTAGTTGGATAATGGTTTTGATACAGTGTCTTAACATTGAACACCAACCTCAGTCAGTTTTCGGCTCGCATAGTTGCTTTAACGATTTCAGTTCCTCTATTAATGTCTGATTTCTGTTCTCCAATATCGCGACACGATTTTCTAAACACTTTATATATTCTTTCTTTTTCCTTCTACATTCCCGCGCTGCTTGTCTATCAGGACACAAAATTCATGTTTTTCAATTCAAATACAAAACAGAGAAATCAAATTACTAGGAAAGAACTGAAAATAGAATTGTTATTCTTACCTGTTCTTAAGCAACCTCAATTCCCTTTTCCTAGCCGCGTCTTCGACTACAACACCGTGCCCTGTGTAAGCTGGAACATTGCCAGAGGCTGTACTCTTTAAATTTATATCTTATTCATTTATAATATTTATAATCAATCACAGGAAATTATAATTGCAAGTATTAACGAGCTAAAATCATTCGCATTTACACCAGTTTTATGGTTCTCTAGAATTTCTTCAAATCGTTCTTTCACATTTTTCTCCTCGTAAGGACTTTCACGCGAAAACAATGTTAATTACCAGCGATGAAAATATATATGATTAATGCGTGGTATTGTGTTCTTATATTTTAGAACTACAGTCCTACTATATTCCTGATTTTCAATAATTACAACTGAAAGTCACTGATCGGTTATTTTAAAACTTAACGAAATTTAATCGGTCTAATTTAAAACGTAACGAAAATGATTTTCAAAGCAGGTATTGCACTTTGTATCTCGAAAGTATATACAAGAGTGTATCGAAAATCGTGGTATAATCGGCCGAATGATGGTTCTACGTGCAAAAATAAGTGAAAAAAAGGAATAAATGTTTTTCGTTTGGCGATTTATTTTTGAGAATCTGTTGGATATCGAATTGGTTGGCCATAATCAACGCGTCAACCGATTTCTATTTAATAGCATGCGTATTCGCTGCATTCTCTGCATGTCGAATCATCACCTGGCTGGTTCAGTAAAGTTTCTGTAGGCGCGACAATGTCGAACACGATAGATGCGACCAAGATATCTACCCTAATTTAAATAGTAATCTGATCTCGGCTCGGCATATCGGTATGAATTATGAATCACTACAAACACGACGCGGAGAGTCGCAGTCGCCGACACAGTTCTAAGGCCCGCGCATGGTCTCTCTTCACACGCGCTGTCCTTCTCCATGTTCGGCTCAGCCGTTAAAAAATAGCTTTCCTGTACGATAGATGCGACCAAATCCCCCCGAGGCTGTCACACGGCTATAGAAAATATACTGTACTCACTGTTTACTGTAATCGGATGAAAACACTTTGCACAATCACAACTTATCCCTGTGTCGCATCGCGCAGCTGACGGGTGACTAAATATCTACTCGCGTAGACCGGTAACCGTAAGCCATGAACCCCGCCGTCTAGCGGTTCAGGTATAGACATGTACCGCGGTAATAGAGGGGATAGAGGAGACAGCGTGGATTTGGTGGTACCTCGATCCTACCCCGTGTTTGGTCCTAAGTTTTTACCTCTCGAGGAGGGGATGCTAAGTAAGGGGAGTGCAGTGTTCCTATGTAAAAAAAAAGTGAAACGATCCGGGAAAATCGGTATAATTTTTCAATAGCGGCTCGGTATATCGGTGTGATCTACACAACACCAATACGCATGGAAGGATAGCGTATAGAAAAGAAAGAGACGCGGACAATTGCCGCCGCCGGCACAGTTCAAAGGCCCGCGCGTGGTCTCTCTTTACATGTAAAATTTACTTTACACGGTAAAATATAGCTTCCCCGTTCGATAGATGCAACCAAATCCCCCCGAGACTGTCGCTCCTATAGAAACTTTACTGTTGTTCCATAATTTTTGGTCTACCCTGTATATCGTTGTATAATGAATTTATTACTTATAAGGAAGATATAAAAGGGCGCCCACCTGGGACAAAGAATTGTGTATCTTGACCTTGCGCATACTGTACAATTGCTCCACCAGCAGTTGCTGCATTGCTCATAGTTAAGGTATGAAGTCCTGGAACACCTTCTCCTTGAGTCGCAATTTGAATTGCACCCGCTGGAATTACTGTAACATGATAACAGCTTCAGCTAGGGTGCACTGGTTATATTTAATTATATGTGTATATATATATAAAATGTATGTGCACATATCTATCCACATAAGTAAAAATAAGAATCCCATAAGCCAGGACGCCACACCAAGCAAATACAATACAGAATATCACAGAAGGCAGCAAACACAGAGGTGAAAGGAATCATTTTTTAATCTAACAGTTTTACTTTTCTCCTCTAACGTTATTTTTCTCCAGAATAATGGAACAGAGGTTGAAATATGCACAGAATAAAATAGTATAAAGGACAGCCAGGAAAGATACGTAGAAGAAAAAATAACCAACCTGTCTGATAATGAAGAGAGTGGGAAGACACTTCACTGTCCACGTTAGAATCATACTCAGAAGATGATTCTGGGGGGGGAAATTGATCTGCAACACCTAATCAGCACAACCCCAGTTATAACAAACTTGTTGCCGATGTATAACTAAACTTGATCAATCCCCACAAAACAGTATGAATTTCACAAATTCTTGTCTCTTATTGTATTAACTCCCAGAAACAGTTACAACATTTATAATAATAACTAATATTTCTTCTAAAATAACTTTCCTGATTGTATAAAAGTGCATAATTCGTGTACATTGCCCCATTCAACTAACATGTATATCCAAAAAGAGAATTGTCAGAGAATAAAAATAAGATTATAGTATTGTACTATGCTATTTCCTTTCTGGCTGCCGTGTATATAGTATATTTACTGTAATGTAGTGCAGTCAGCTCATACAAAAAGGAAATAGGTCAAGGTAATATAAAAATTACAAGAGACTAAATTTTAAATTATAATGGTTCGAATCAGCAAAAAGAAATGTAATCTTGATTCAGAAACCAAATAAAATGTAAATTATTGTTGTTATCCACCTATGTTATAATTACTTAATATCATAAGTTACAGTCATAATTGTTTGAACCTTTTTTATACTTCAAAAAGACGACAAAAGTTATTATCAAATAAATATTTCATTAATTAAGTATACATACATAGGAACCTATTTGTTGACATGAAAAGTAACACAAGTAACAGTCTGAGGAGATTCTATTTTAGATTTTCTATTCTTAATAGATTAATTTTAATTACAGTACCTCAACTTAAAGCTTGGCATGGCATTCCTTCTTCTTTTTATACAGATAAAGTCAAATATTAACAAACATAATGTGTCACATTTATACTCTTTAACAAATTTTTGTCGAAAAATAAGAACATGTAAATTTTCATAACAATTTACTATTTAAAAAAAATGATGTTTACATTTGCTTAAATAGAAATTAATATTTTTGAGCTTGTTAAAACTAATTTAGTTGTTTGATTAAGATAGATATTAACAGTAACTGTATGAACTGACATGCACTTATTATCTTGTATGCTTCTGTATATTTTTAAAAGTGTATCAAAATTAGGATATATATAATATATATTAATTCAACAGATATGTTCACTCGAAATTTTTATTAAAGGAGCAGACTCCTTTTCCCGGGATGGCAAGGGTGCGGGATTCGCATTCTCGTTTCTTGATAATACAAAAATGAAAATATTCTTTCAGTAGTCAGAAACTAGATAAAAGATCGATTTAGAGTGCTATTCAAAAGTCCTATTTTTTCGTTTACGAGGCGTAATTTTCATTACTCCAAAGCATATAACTGCCGTATAATATAAATTATGCCTCGTAAACTAAAAAATACGACTTTTGAGGACGATAGTAACCTAGATCGATCTTTTATCTAGCGTTCTTGACTACTGAAAACTCTATTTTTGTATTATCAAGAAATTACAACGCAAATCCCGCACTCCTGCAATCCTGGAAACGAGTTAACTGCCATAACGAATGTAATTCAAACACTTAAATTTTGAAAAAAAAAAAAATTGTTAATTGACGGTTTTCTTTGAATATTTAAATACAAGAACAACCAACTTACCTGTAATTTCACCAGCTCCTAAATCATTAAGAATTTTCTTGTAAGACGGTCGTCTGGTAAGAATACCACCCCCTCTCTGTTCCGATGATTCTTCAGAGTCTGAACCACTGTCATCGCTACCAGCCCCAACCACCTATTATAATGATATCGTTAGTAAAATTTAATTTACATTGACTATAATTAAAGTTTTAATTTAAAATTAAAACCTTTATATATAGTCGAAAAATTACCTGTAGCGTTTGCAAGCTTGCTTGCGTTGTTTGAATAACAGAATTAGGTTTACTAACAAGAATGACGTTTCCTTTTGAAATAGCAACAGGCTGAATATTCGTTGCCGTTTGAATGACTGACTGCTGATTTGGTTGAATAACAGATTGTACCTACATTAACAAAAACAAATGAATTAATATTATCCAGGCACAAAAATGTATATCATAATATATATATTACATGATTGCATAGATTTGTTTCCGATTTGAAAATAAAATGGAATGGTTAAATTTTAAAATATACAGCTTCACTAACGAATTATGAATTGAATCAGAGAGAATGGTGACTATATAAATTTTTTTACACTGCTGTGCATTAGTTTTCGGCATCTATGAAAATCGGGCACGAACTTATGCAATCATCTGATACACACTGCTGTGCAAAAGACAGAAGCACCACCCAGCCATATTTAATAGAAAAGCGTAAAAAATCAAGTAAGAATACAGTAAGTTTTGAAAAAGTTTTTTGATTCCACTGTTTATTTGAATAGTTCTGAGAACATGTGTTATCGAGAATTATCTGATACTTTAAATGCAATAAATTAATCATTGTATAATACAATTTCTACATAAAGATAATATTGTCTGTCATTGTATCTTATAATTATATCTAATTATACTGGGTGCTTCTTTCTATCGCACAGTAGTGTATGTAGACATGAATATTTTTATAAACTGTTTACACATTAAGTAAAAAATAAGGCTTTTATTTATATATTTATATTTTTTATATTTATTCCTATCATCATCATGCATATCCAAGGCACTATTAAGTCATTACGAAATAATGTATTCATAAAACAAAATAGAATTTAGCATATATTCAATTCTGTGATCCTGACAAATCAGGAACAAATAGTTACAAGAATGAATGAATTAAGAAAACTAAAGATTTGAATTTTCGTTTTGAAAAATGAACCAGCATTATGCAAGATAGAATCCATACACAGTGCTCCCCAAGTAAGTGACAGACCTTACGATAATAAGTAAAGCGTAAATAAAGAATGTATACATGCTTCGAGAAACTAAGGAAATAAATAAATGATTGGACATAGATACACAGGAATTTCTCCTGTATACCTGTGTTGTTCCTGACGAAGGTAGCGTCAGTTGCACAATGCTGGTAGAAGCTACCAGATGATGAGTTTGCTGCTGATGTGTTCTATTGAGAGATTGTACCGATGTAGCTATTGCTGGTGCTGCATCACCACCATGAGAACCCGTAGCTAATGGGTCAACCTCTGATCCATTTTCCTCAACCATACTTTCCATAGCCTGGGGACCTTAAACCCTACAAATAAAAGATAGTATTAACATTACAAAAATACAAGTTTATATAACTTCGGTAACTTTCGTTTTCCATACATTTTTCACTAGTATTAAACACTATAAGGATTATTATTTACATTGAAAAATACTATCTGTCTGTATTGCAACAAATAATTTAGAACGTTTGTAAATGTGGAAGTAAAAAAAAGAATAGTTACATAAAAACGCATGTATTACTTTTAATTTTTATCTGAATATATGTATATATATATATATATATACTAATAGCTTTATGACTTAGAATAGAACAAAACATAAATATCAAAACAAGCGGTGTTCGAAAATTCGAAAGTATATAGACACGATAACCGTAGCTATTCAGCGACGTGCGTAAACTTTTAAATTTCCCGCCAGTTAAGCGATCGGCGGTGCTACTGCGTCATTTACATAAGCAGATCTAAAAATAATACGAGAACAATAAACACTCAAGATGCTTTCGTACGTGGTCTAAGGGCCAGATGTCGTAAAAAAAGGTGAAACACGGTTCAACGTAGATGAGTTTGTACCGATCAGTGTCCCTCAGTGTCGATTTAACGGTGAAAAGAGATGTCAGAGTCGTCACGTAACCCCCATTGCCCTTTTCAAGAAATTCGTACATCTTTCTTAAGGCGCCATATTTTACGGCATATTCCATAGCAGACGTAAAACTGTACGTGTTGGTCTCATGAAATCAAATGCTAGTTGTTTCGGCAGCATTTCGGATGTATCGTAAGTGCAGTGGTCCATGCCCGGTTGTTATTATTCTCCAGCTGGGTACTTACCAGTTACGTATTTCTCGTCACCAACTTTGCTGCAATCGGAGTGGGCAAACGGGCAGGTACGTAGCAGCCACGTCAAAACTCCAGTGGCTTCGTCACTGGTGGAGCCCACGACCTCCGCGCTGCGCGTCACGATCAAAATGGCTGACGGTTTCTCTCCACTCCCCCTCACCGTAAGATGATCGTGTATGTATCGGATAGTGATGGGACCGATATCCTCGTGCGCGATACCGATCCTGCTTTCTTCGAAATTCCATAAGAAATTCGTATTGTCATGCACTGGAACGGATATTCGTCGAATCCATTCGTAACGAACAGATCAACATGCATTTAACACTCCAAGTTTATAATTATACATGTAGAGTATTCTACGATAAAGAACACCTGTCTTTCGCCATTTATCGGTTCAGCAGATCGTATTAAATAAATTTGCATTCACCTCGTTGCAACGTAGTTCACTTGGTATAATTGACTATATCCAGGTTAGAAATGGTATTATGTTGTTATCTTTTTGAATTAATAATCAAGACGATAATTTTGGAGTATGTAAGTGATATATACGATGGACATCAAATTCTTGGTTTTTCGAACATTCGGTTTCAATTACCTTCTGTTACAATATTTGTTCGTACTCTCTGAGTTACCATGTTATTATGTTCAATTATAAAGGAAAGTATTAATTAATTATGTCATTTAATATGACTTTCTTGTATCAGTATGCTGTTGTATCACATTTCTTCTTTTCAGATAAACTTTAATTGTAAAATAAACAACGACTCTCCTAATTCACGTTCTGGCTTTTATTTTTATCGTATTCCACGTGAACGATTAACATTTTAAGTGAGCTTTTCTCGAAAGGTTACATTAAATATAAAAATAAATCAACCGTGACATTAATAGGCTTATGCAATTGAAACATTCAACTTATTAATGTCAACATTTTTCTGGGAGAAATAAAAGCTGTACGGGAAATAATCACATCTGGAAGTATAATTTTCGATGAAATCTTCGTTTATTAGTTTTATATAAATAACTTGCAGAGCACACATGTATTTCGATACGAGTTTCATTGAAATAATCTATGAAACACGAATGTGTAATGTACGTGTAACAGTATTTGTGAATTGATATAATTATATATGATAGCTCGATGAGACATTGATAGTGCTGACGTCATTCGATGACGTCACCGTCGTATTTTCATGGATGCACATGTGTTTCATATGGTGTACGACTGCACACTGTACTATGCTTTCGATGAACACTCTTCAACTACAAATCTAATCGGAGTAATTATCGAGTACTTAATGTAAAGTTGTAAATTATAAAAGTAATAAATGCAATTTTACATACCATAATTTTTAAACTTGTGTAAATTTATTATTTCATACACATACGGAAAATAACGACTTTTTAAGTAAAAAAATTTATGTCGCGTCATTTATGTATTATAATAAATGTTTATAATATGTGCATATACACAATTTGTCTATATACATTTTGTAATCTTGATGCAATTTAAGATACAAACTTTCTAAGTTAATTGTAAAAAGAAGAAAATGGATGGAAATGCATTTCTTAGGTCAATAATTTTAATAAGTCAAAAATAATACGATAATATTTTTAAATTCTTGTATTATCTTCACAATTTGGAATTTCAGCTACTTATTTTTATCATAACATTTGTCATACATATTGTTAAAAGTTTTGCAACATCAAATTAAAACATTTATTACAACGGTTTAAATTAAAACTTTGGAAAAGCAACATTCAAAATGAAGAACATACATATTGTTAAAAGTTTTGCAACATCAAATTAAAACATTTATTACAACGGTTTAAATTAAAACTTTGGAAAAGCAACATTCAAAGTGAAGAACATGTCAAACTTGTTTAAATGTCCCTAAAACAGAATGTAATTCAAATCAACGTAATTCAATTAATAAGTATTTCAATCAGATTTGTAATTGAAATACAATATAATTGAAACACAATGTAATTTAAATACAATACATGAAAACAATGTATTTTATAATTGTACTCCATTGCAATTACGAATTACATAGTAATTTAATTGACTAAAGATCTGAATTATAAGTTACAACATAATTGAATTAAAATTTAATTCATTTACAATGCATTTTATAATTGTGTTCCATTGCAATTACGAATTACATTGTACTTTAATTGACTGAAGATCTGAATTATAAATTACAACATAATTGAATTACAATTTAATTCAATTACTTTGTAATTATAATTCTGGAGTAATTCAATTGTAATTCTGCACAACTCTGCCGTAAAATCTGTACGAAACTTGTTAATGTAAATTAACTTGTTTATAACCTAACGAATTTCAAATGCTACTAACTAAATTGAGTGTACATATTTGATTAGAAAATAAAAATTTCGTTCGATTTCGGCACTTGTGGAGATGTGACAAATTCATGGACAATAAAGCCTCCAATGTTACAATATAAAAATAAAACATTGCATAATTAGCTCCGCAGCAAATGGAAATTTGAAATCTGTCTTCCTATTGGATACACGCGTTCGGGGGCGCTAAGAATGCACGAGTTTCATTTGTTGTTCAGGGGAATCGTGGACTGCCAACCAGTGTTCAGGTTAAAAATCCTGCTGCAACGATAGCCAATAACAACGTTCGTCCTTTACGAGCGCTTCGAGCGATTATTCATTGAGGCATTTGCATTTCCCCGTTGTATGTGTGACTAAGAGTACGTGAGCGTATTATTGGAACCTGTTGTTGACACTTTCAGTCACATAACCCTTAGAATTGAATCGTCTTGATTATATATTCTGAGGTTTTGGATCTTGTTTATTTCCAATCTTTTCTAGGTTGTCAAATCTGAAAGTTTCGTCCTTCCATTTAACGCTTGATGCGTCGAACAGATTGATAGTGCTCTAAGGCTCTATATTTATCCATTATTGTAAGTGTGCTTGCTTCGTCGAATGGAGTTGTCAAAGTGAAAGATGTTTTACGATCCAAGATTGTACAATCGCTTAAAACTGGTGAATGTGTTTTCCCAGAATTTATACTATCTACTGTATATTGGGTGTGACTAATCTTCCTCTTTGTTAACACGTGCATTGTAATAAGTTAATGTATCAGAGTATTTTCGAACTACAAAATATATATATGCATGTACAAAGTGTTGTTTCATGAAATAGAAATATTGCTTGTGCGGTGTAAGAGTTTATCGTAAATTGAAGTATTACTTTCTGTAAGAGTTATAGCAACAACAATTTTCTAGTTATAAAACTCCTAACAAATATTGTTTCTTATTGTTTATCGATTTATATCTATGGTAACAATTACAAGGCTTGCAATAGAAATAAATTACTTCTACAATTCGTGTAAAATATATCTATATATGTAGAATAAATTCTATTAACAAGGGATGGGAGACAATTCAATGTCCTTTTTCTCTAAGATTTCATTTATCATGATTGCAGCTATAATTTTTGTTTTTTTACCATTGTTACATAGTCGTTACTTTTATTGAGTTTGTTGATGACGTTTATGTTTGATTATATCTAGTTGACACTTACTTTATCAATACTATTATGTTTCTTTATTTCGTTATTATGAATTTGTTTTGTTATTACAGTTAAACAGCAATGGCACAAGCTACCACTATTGAAACAATCACTATTACCAGGCCACTGAAGGTAAGTTTTTACTTTCAATGCAACAATTCATACTTAAAACTGTAAACCTGTAAAAGAAGGTAATATTTTTTTTCAAGATACTCCGAATAAAATAAATGCCACAGCAATTAAAAAGACATTTCTTTGTAGGATATATTTATAAACTGCTGGCCAAAAGTTTGGGACCGCTCTATATTTTATTTCAATTTACAGCATAAATACTGGAAAGTAGCTTTAGCGGTTCTGTAATGTTTTCCTGGGTTTAGAGAGAGGTAGTAGGAATTCGTTTACGTGTGTTTCATACGTGTAACCTTGTTTTGTTATGAAAACCCTTCATTATATAATAATATAATCCTGTGTGACATCTCTTTTATGCGGTGGTTCCAAACTTTTGGCTGGCAGTGTATGTATAGAAGAAATGTTGATAGAAATACTTTTAATTGCCGTGGCAATTATATTTTTCAAGTACCTTGAAAAAATATATATATACATATTAATCTTCTCAGACTCATCGTTAAATAATTGTATTACAAGCAAAAGGGGTATACATGTTTTTTATACAAAGCAATTTCGACAATACAAAGTGTAACAATAAACATTTAATTGAAAGATTTGACTAAGACCAATTGAAATGAGGCTATTAAATATTATTAACTTCCCGATTTTATAGGGAAGTTATTGTAATTTTCAACTACAAATGAGTCTAATTTTCCTAAGATATCAAAATTTAATTCTTTCTTTACCAAGTACGGCTATAGTAGTCGAAAGATAAACGCTAATAAAATTTCGCCTTCATTAAAAACTTCGATCGAGTTCACTGAAAAAAATGTAGCATTATGACGCGAATTTATTTGATAATTCGTTGTGTATTAATTTAAGATAGCTTTGTTACGAAACCTATAATTCGAACGGTACGAACGAGTAATTTTTGTTATTACGTTCGATTTGCGAAAAACTGTCGCACGCGCGAGTAACGAAAGGGATATAATAATAAATGAAATTAGTCGCGATTGGAAGTATTTAAAAATATTCTTACAAGTGAAACACGGACGTCTTAAGTTTCGCTTCAACTAAAACGCAACCCTCTATCGCGTACGCGCACTGCGCCACGACCTTTAATGGGCGCAGCCTCCCTAGAACCCAATTACTCCCCCAACCTCGAACAGAGACTCTGTCCCTGGTTGACCTCGCTGAACGAACAATCTTTCGACACTTTTGTCGGACGCCGAGAAGAAAGTTTCGTAGCAACAATGTAACAAGGCGCATTGTTCGCGGCGGGGCACGATTGAAAAGTTGTTTCGCGAAGTCTGTGAGAAACGCGATAAGGGCTTGATGCATGTTTACTTTCCGAGTGTTTTTCATTCGTGAAGAAGGTTCCGTGTCTTCGAACGGTCTCTAAATGCTTCCCTGTCGCCCACCGAGCTTATTCCGCGGACGAGTGTACGATGTACCCTAAGCGGTACACGAAAACATCGGATAGACTGTGAAAAACTTCGAAACAGTTTTAATTAAATCATTCTCCTCGAATTCTGTCCATTTGACGACCGATTTGAAAGTATATTATACATCTATGATGATCATGTATACAGTCGCGGACGATCACATGGGCGATACCGAAATCGCACAGGTACTCCTCAGTTTTACCATTACTATTAACCTGTTAACTGTTTCGCTTGTGTTAATTATTTTTCTGCTTTTTTCATACCGAATCGTGTTATTCTTTTAAATTTTATTTAATAACAAATACAAATTTTTTCCTTACATGACATCTATTCATGAGGAGTGGAGTATTACTTGACAATAAACAATTAACAGGTTAAGATTTCATTGTGACACTACTATATCTAAGAGTTATCTTTGTTGATTATCATTTAAAGGTTTCATTTATCTGTTTACATAAGTTTGTTGAATAATAGTGTTATTATCGGTTACAGGTGATAGCATTTATATGCGGGGTAATAGTGATATTGTTGATGATAATGGGTTTGGCTTCCACTGATTGGTTGATGGCATTAGGATGGAGACAGGGTTTATTTGCACACTGCATTGAAGAGGGTGCACCTACACCATTACCATTTAATATGCCAGATCCAGCTGGATGTTATCAGTCCAGAGATGCAGGTATGTGGAAGTTTCATAAAAACATTGTGACTGTGTATTAGATGAGAAAATTTCTCTAATAATCTCTGTATGAAGTATACCATTCAAATTATGTTACCTATGCATTCAATCTATAAGTACATTCAAATCAACTGAGATAATATTGGAGTAATTTAAAGATATCAAAATGTTTTACATATATTTTAGATTTTTATTATCATAATAAAGATTAATCTAAGAATATAAAAGTAAAGTGATAAAATATATACACTACTGTGCAATAGAAAGAACCATCCGGTCATGTTTAATAGAAAAGCGTAAAAAATCAAGAAAGAACACAGTAAATTTGGAAAAAGGATTCCACTGTTTAATTGAATAGATCTAATACTTTAAATGCAATAAATCAATCATTGTAAAATACAATTCCTACATAAAAATATTGTTTGTCATTATATCTTATAATTATACTGAGTGCTTCTTTCTTTTACACAGTAGTGTATTAGTATTATTACTAGACAGCAGATCTTGATGCAAAGTAAAAATTTTATACCTGAATTGCAACAAACAGAAGTGAGGTAGAAGTTTATTTTCTTCGTTAATACGTTTGATAGTTGTAAATAATATAACAGTATTTTAAAATTTTTCTAACGTTTTCATTGTTTTAAATTACACCTTCTCGCTTTTGTTATAAATGCATAAAATTGGCTGTGTAATTGTTAAATCTTTTTCTACTATAATTATTTGAACATAATTACTCCTATAAATATATTATTAATTATTTATATTTTCGCATAGGTCTTCATTGTGCATAGTTACAGTTTTTAACTGTTATTGAACTTCTTTTACAGCATATATAAAAGCAGCTGCTGCATTATGCGTGGTCTGTTTATTATCAGACATTGCTGCAACAATTCTTACTGGACTTGGTTTAAGGTCACAAGATAATCGTGATAAACACAAATATTACAGATTTGCAGTCTTCTGCATGGGCTTTGCATGTGAGTATGATTTGTGAGTTTGTGAGAATACCTATTTTGTAATACGTATGTAACTGCAATCTTTTGTTTCAGTGGTATCGCTATTAATAGCTTTAGTGATATATCCAGTCTGTTTTGCTGCAGAGCTAAATCTCGGTGAGTCAACATCTCAACATGAAATTAGATCATCTACGTTCATTTGCACATGTTGCAGTAATAAATTTTAAATTCCTAGGAAACCGAACAATGTGGGAGTTCGGCTGGGCATACGGAGTTGGATGGGGTGCAGCTATATTCTTATTTGGCGGAGCTGTGTTGTTATTATGCGATAAGGAAAGTGAGGAGATTTATTACAAAGAAAGAAAGATTGTCCGTGATGATATTGGTGGTGGCGGTTCTATGATTGGTATGGGACATCATGGTGGACAAAGTGGGACGCAATTGGCCTAGTGGCATTGCTCCCTGCCCGACGTTGTTCTCTAGGTGATTAATTTCTTCTCTTTCTGTCCTCACATTTTTGATACATTCATGAAGGGACGTACACACACGTAAAAGAGTGAATGGTTTTTATATGTAGTCTACTTGTTACACCAGCATATATTGGACTTAATTATTACTTCGATATAGGATGTACAAAAACATTCGATCGAATCCGTCAATCGGATGCTTGACGACAAAAGTATTTGAGACTTGTCTGAGACTTTGATTAAATTCATTCGTTTGTTACCAGTTTCCATTCTCTCATATCGACAATTTCGGGACCATTGCTGTTTTTAGTATACACCATGATACTATGTGTTTTATGTGTTTTATGTGCATTTATACAACCGCAAGTATTTTTTATAGTACGTTTACATTGTTCTTTTTTCTTTCTTTTTTAATTTCCTAACGATTTTTGATTACTAATGGTAGCATTTACGCTGCGTTTCTAATCTAACGGATCAATTGATGACGGAGCCACGTTTAGTGTTCCTATTATTTCCGTTAATGACCTAATGGCAAGTAATTTTTTTAACCTGGACTTCTGAATTTACTAATGTTTCATACTTCTCTGTGCCTGCATCGACAGATCACTGGTTAGCTAAAAAAGTTTCTACTGCTTCAGAACAACATATATGATACACGAGTACTTAAAGAAGTTTGATGTTTCATTGTCCTTGAAGATATAAACAAAAATATCGACATTAAGCAGCTAACAAAAGCATGCAAAAGGAATTAATAAGATTATAGGGAAAAAACACTGCCTTTCATTAGCGAAGTATAGATTATTGATTCTTATGTTTGTTTTTGCATAAAACGTGCAACTTTGATTTAGTTATTATTTATTGTATGTTAGTATATTTTTTATATGTAGTATGTACATATATACACATATCTCTCTCACTATATATATAAATATTAGACGTTAGTAATTTATTGTTCGCTTTCATTTATTATTATTTTTCCTACTATAATTGAAAGTGATATTTGATTTAATAGAGTGATTTACGTTCTTGTAGCGATCAGTATGTTTGGTATAATATTATGATGTAACATTATCATAATGTTTATAACTTCTACTTCCATATATACTGCAATGAATTTGGGCCAAAAATTTTCTATGTGTATTATCTTGTGATTACATATACGCACAGAAGTGTATGGATAGAATTATGAAAATTCGAGTAAAACTAATCTCCAATGTCGACTTAACGAAAGCATTTTTTACAAAATCACATGCTTGGGCACACTTCGTCGATTAGTACAAATAAGATTTTTTTTTACCGATTACTTATTTACTGAGAATATATTCATTTATTTTCAGTCGATATAAAGAATGATAAAGTTGAACATTTATTATGGTGTAATTATGAATTAACGAGTGAGTCATTAATTCATTAATTGTTTAATTATACCTGGTTGATTATTTCCATATTTTTTATACGTCGTCCTACAGTCTTCCTTTATTACTAATGGAAATACGAATTATCTGTTTATCCATGAAACATGCAAATGCTACCTCCAAGAAATTTGGATTTCTTAAGCATAATTGTTTTCCGAATAACGAACACGCGAATTTCGAAAAACGCTGGATGAAAAAAGCAAAGGAAAGACACTTTCCTGTAATTCTTCCAAACTGATGATACATGATTTCTAGAACTAGTTTTCCAGGAGATTAACTTCAGTTATCTCTCTCGTACATTTTACACCATAAAATTAAGATTATAAAATCATCACTTTTGTAAGGTATTAGGTATTCGTTTCACCTATTTCTGTAGTTACCTTTTTTCCCAGACAGTATAAATGACCGAAATTCCGAAAAGCATTTAACGAAACGTTCGAAAAACAATAGTGCAAATTAAACTATATGTACAAGGCTGGTATGAATTTTCACAATGGTCTGTAAAGGTTGTCAGTACTTCCAAAAATATTTTCATTTCGTTGAAGGGAAAGAGAGTTGGTACATGTCATATCGACGGTACTTTTATGAAATTATTGACAATTTAAAAAGAAGAAAACATGTATGCAATGTGAGAGCTGACGTATGTACGCGCTATGAAGTTTCCAATGATATTTTCAGTATCCCAACACGCAGAAATGTTGGAAAGTTCATTGAATGTGACTGAACAAAGATACAATTTTTAGTAGTATCATACATTTCATAGTGACACTTGTTCAGTGGTCATTCTTTCTTCCTTTCTTCTTTTTTAATCATTCGAATCGAACAAAGATTTATGATTTCTACCCATTATCTGTAGGGAGAAGTTTTAACTTCCCTACGAATAAAGTACATTTTAAGTTGAACACAAGCACTATGTATTTAAGTGTGCGATGGAATAGAGGCAGCTCGGGCAGGTATTATCTATTATGTTATCTGCATTACATACGTGTACGTATATGTATATATAGGTATTTTATAAATATATGTAATAGTATGATACACTTGCAGTTACTGCGATACTCTTAAAGAGAGAAAAAAAGAGTCTTAATGGGAACGAAATTCATACATGCACTTCGTATAACGCGGCAGATCAATCATGCTTTCTGAGGGAAGGGAAAAAAGAACTTTATACAATTAAGAATTGCAGTGCGTTTGATTCTTTGCCGTACACTGACGATTTGCGCCTTTCGATTTTGATATGTGCTATTAACGACATAGAGTACTACGTAAGACTAAGTGTAACCGAGTATTGAAATGCGTTGAAAGCAGAACAAGTGGATCGTTGATACATTAATTAAGAAGTTTATGATATACAAGAAAAGAGTATTATACATCAACAAAGAGAGGATTTAAGTGATTGTAAATTGAGTACAATAGTAATTGCATTCTACTTGTCATCGGTAGTACTTTTTGAAAAGACTACATTGAGGCTGGAATTAGAATTTTGGTATGTTAAGTGATAGTTTGAAAATGCGAATTGCTCGTGCAATGAAACCAGCGTTTACAATTTGAATTCCAAATGGGCGGGTAGGTATACAAACTTGCAACTGCCATGCATTAGAATTGTAGTGTAGATAACAATCCATCGTTTTCTACTGTATTATCGCAGAATGATATACAAATAATTTAGACAGACATAAGATGATTGTGTAATTAAGTGATCATAGATATATATAGTAGAATTAATAGAGCACCGTTCCAGAGTAAAAAAATATCACGGTTATTTGTTGCGTGTAAACGTTCTCGAACAAAAAGTAGATTCTCTGTTGTGTACCTATAGAACATCTGTTTTAATGAAATATACAAAATCAGTAAGAACCGTACAATACTAGGAATATATGTTACTTTATCTTAATTCGCTTGTCACGTGTAGAAATGGTATTACTGTAATATTAAAGTTACGGATCCTCCAGAACACGACAGAGAAACTCATTGCGCCAGAGGGTTGTTTTAACGATGGTTATTTCCTGATTTGTACATGGTAATAAGACATTACCCTGGAAGGTTAATAGAAAAACAGTTAATAATTATTTACCATACAAATGTTTCCAAACTAGAAAGTCTATTGTACGTAATAGGTTCGCGTACAGCACACAAGGTAGATGAACATAATTTAGTCGATATTTACCAACATTTCATATTGTATACAGTGTGTCCGTGTTATCTGAGAATAGTCAGACATATCATAAAGACTAAAATAAATAAAGGAACTGTTTCTACAAACGTAGCCTTTGAATGAGACGCATTACAGAATAAAAAGAAGAAATTAAATTAACTATGAAATCGTTCCTACCATTGTACTTATACGAGAACGACACAGGCTGTACAATGCTTCCCAATAAAGCAGAAACCTTGGAGAAATTTTTACGTATTACCCATGTGAAATGTTTAGCTGCTCATAGATAACTAAGACACGCTACAGAACACATATCGTATACTTATCCATGCATATCGTAGTAGATGTCCCAGAAGGTAGAGAACAAAGAAACTGTAAATTTGTTTCCCTCATCGAAAATATTATCAAACGATACCAAGTAAAATCATATGAGAAAATTAATTATGCGCCATACTACAATGTAAACATATCTTAATATTGTACAAAGAATAAACTATACATCTGAAAATCAAAGTCTATTCATTTTGATATATTGTTTTAATATCTAAAAGTATAGACAACAATTGTTTAGAGTATTTCAACAGAATGTTATGAATTATTCCGTTAAAATTTTGTTCGAAACATTTGAGAAAATGGTTTATCAACAACGTTTTCGCAATGGAATTTTTCTTTTATACATAGGATAGATAAAATAGAGGGAGTTGAATGAGGTGCCGTTCATTTTTAAATAATTATTAATATTCAGCAATATAGAGCGATACAAAGAGTGAAAAATTAACGTACTGAAGAGGGCCTGCGAACGCTAAACGCAACAAAATTTTCTCAGACTCGTATATAAACAATGACACAACGCTACGACGACGATTTTAAGTAATAAATACATGTGTGTGCACGTGTGTTCAAATGGTGTGTGCGTGTACGTACATGTAACAAAGTATTGCTGAATAGTTATCTCTCGTATGTTTCTATCATCTGTATAAATACAAAATAAGATTGCATATGTATATTTATATATATATATATACACATATATATGTATATATATACACATGTATATTTATGTATGTATATATATGTATATATATATACCTAATATAATATACATATATATGTACCTAACAAAAAGAAAAAAGGTAGTGTACAAAATAGAAGTCTATTTCCAGAATTCATTACGATATAAAAATCAATTTTCCTCGGAAAAATATATACATGTACACGCAGACTCTCGTTCGTCCATGCCGATTGCGGAAAACTTAACAAGCACATTTGCGACAAAACTACGATATACTTCTCTCACTGGGTAACTGACATTAAATTTTATCTCCCCCGTTTCCAATTCACCTCTTATCATCACTCGTTCTATCACAAAAATAGAGAACTTGACAACATGACGTGATCATTGATCGATACATTGCTCATTTACGCTTTCTTGCCAATGCTTTTTCCCGCAGGGAAATTATTTTATCGCATTTGGCAGTAAAATATATGTATCAAAAATGTTCAACGGTACTAACGTTTATAAAAGATATAAAATATCTTACGCACCATCGAGAAATGCTATTACATACTAAATGATTTGCATCATCATCATCTGATTGATAAAGAGATATTTTTTTCCTCATTGTAAATTATTCAAACTAAACTTTCTATCTAATTGTATCCTTCTCATTTCAAATGAACTTGTTAATCCCCTCTTCCTGTCTTTTTTCTCTATTCCTCTCTCCCGCCCTTTCTCTGATCAAATACATGTTGTTTTAAAATTTTTTTCTTCTTTCATATGGACAGAAGAAAAAAATTAAAAAATAATGCTCGATATTGTCAGAGACTCTCCGTGCGCTAGTCAAGACTAATATTATTAAACGAATAAATCACAGGCACTGCTCTGTGTTGTTTGTTTTCTCCTTCAAGCGAAAAAGGAGTCATTTATACTTTCGCAACGAGATTCGGAACGAAAACATGAAACGCGTAAAAAGAATTCATTCGTCTTATTTCTCGATGCGAAACGTCCTGCGTATAAACCGTAAGACAATGTTTCACTATTTTTACCTATCTTACAAACTCATGTATATCTGTGTGTGTTTCTGTGCGTGTATATGTTGTGTATGTCGCCACATGTATGCCACCGAGTAAACAAAACTCGGAACATTGAATATTTTTAAGTCAGAGGTATTCCATATGCACACATTCTTCGAATTTTTACTGAAAAATATTCTACCAAATGTTGAGGCAAAAGGAGACTCTAATTCGAATGTTTTAGGGAACACCGCTGCCTCAATTTGTTGTAATATGTATTTTGAAAGTAATAGTATTAATTAAAATGCAACATTCAAGATCCAATTCTATACCCAGTGTCGCGTACACTCGTACACACGGCGAGGACTTAAACTTACACAAACGGATTTATGGGAAAATTATACATTTTATCTTACAAGAAAGATCACCCAACTCGAAAATCTTGATCGAAATGAAACTTTGTGTGTACATAGAGCACAATAGAGTTTAAAAGGGCTGTAAACGGATGTAAAGAGAAATTTACTCCTTCTTGTTGTAATTGTTATCGGTGTGACCACTTTAGTACGTTGAAATTGAAGTGAAAACATTATTATTATTAGATTATTTATGCACTTACATCATATACGAATGCGAGAAACGTAGTAAAATATAAAGTACAATTAAATTCAGTGAAGAAACACTTAGAGTCGAGCTTTCTTTTAATATAATTATGTAACGACACAAAATAAGATCGAAGTTTAAATACGTTCACATTCTTTAGCTATTATTAGAAAAAAAACAAAAGAAATGCATAAGTGCGGAAGTGATTTTATTCCTCCAAGATGATCATCGAATCATCTAAACAAAATTGTTCCTTGTACACTTCGTTATGCACTTGCAAAGAAAATTTCATTGAATCTTGAATTTTTGAGTTAGATAGCTTTCCTTGTTAGTAATAGTATTTAAATATAATCCAACTCGAAGAAATATTTAAATACTACTGTCATATAACAATGTAATATTTTTTTTCGCTTTCACGCATATGCTCTGTACAAATATTTTCAACATTTACCAACTGTTTAGCTCATTCAATTCGAGTTGATCGTTTAATCCACGCTAATCTTTGTTCTAATTTTTCTATTCTAAACTTGCACGATGATATAAATAACGTCATACGAGCATACACAGTAAAAGCAGTCTACAACAAAATATATGATCTCCTCAGCATGATGAAAGCGTATCTTATAAAATACAAAAACTGTTTTTTTTTTTAAGAGAGCTATGCGAGAACTAGATCTTTACAGTGTCATGATAAGGACACGCGTTCATGTCTCGGTTTACGTTCATTTCATCGTAGTTTCGAAATAATTCTCAGTGAACACTTGACTTAAAATCGCGCTACGTAATCAACGAATCCCTATCGAGTATCCTTATTACTTAAAAAGATACACATCAGTTCAACAACATTATTTGGTCCTAATTGCCGACAAACATTACCGTTACCGACATAGAGAGTAGCATGTCTATCCGTATTGACGCAGGCGTGACGGTTGGCCTAGCATAACTGAGTATCATAACTTCATTTCCCACAGCACGATATGGGCGTCGTTGCTGTTTGGATCTTTGAACGTGTAACCAGACTTCGATCCTTTGTCGGCAACAGACTGAGCGTTCGGTTGTCTCCAATTAACATACCCTCTGCCGCCCATTAATGTCAGGACCGTCCGTTTAGGTTGTTCTATTTGCTGCAGAGTTTTGTTTATCTTTTTCCCATTAGGCTTCAAATTGTTAGACGCCGGCATAGCCTCCGTCACAGACTGTCCTATGCTACTGTTCGGTGTCGGCGTTTCGTACGGTCCGTTTCGACTAGCGGTGCTACTGTTGCGAGACAATTTTCCAGTTTTCAAGGAAATATTCTCCTCGGAACCGGATGACGTGTACAGAGAACTGGCGTGCGAGTCTACGGACCAATTGGACAAGTCCAAGGACCTAGGCCTGGTAATTTTCATCTTCAGTCTACGGTCTAAGGTACTAACTTTATTTGGTATGGCTGCTAGCTCTGGATCGCTCCTCCTCAAGGACTCGTAAATTGGATCGATGCCAGAGCTGTTTTCGTTCTCGTAATCCTTAACGTACATCAGTTCCCCGTATAGACCGTAAACGTCGCAGTTCTCGCCCGAACTCTGTGACCCGGACATTGAACTGGATAGGAATCCACCACCAGAACCAAGACCTCTTGGAAGTGTCTTCGAGCCTCTGTACTCGTATTCCTTGCTCCGTTTCCGTCTCAACATTACCGGGCTGCTCGCTAATTGTTGCTTTAGCTTCACGATGCTATTCGACATGGAAGAGTCTAAGCTCGCCCTGTCTCTGCTATTCCTGCTGCTGCTGTCGGTTTCCTTATTACGTAACTGTACGGTTTCCTCGTCAGTGATTTCGTCGTTTGCGCAGTTCAAGGTATTCTTATGGTTCTGAATAGCTAACAAGAAGGTGATGGGACCGAAATGTGCGTGGTAAGATATATTCACACGGCCGCTGATAATGGGTACTCCTTCCAAGCGAGGAAGGGGAATAGTTAGGCTGATGCCTACGTTTGTGCCAACCCAGAGGAGACCTTTGCACGCTAATAGCGCTGTTACCGTAACCGTGGTCTGATTGTTGTTCAGATTATCGCCGCAGGAATTCGAGGTGTTATTCGATCTGGTCACCCTTAGGACATTTGACGCTATGTTGATGTCTTGGAGGTGTTTGAACGTCTCAGTGTGGTACAAACACACGGTACTCGAGTTCTTCAAGGCGACCCACAGGCCTACCCCAGAATGAGCCATCAATTTCACGTTCCCGACGTGTTCGTGTTGAGCACTGAAGCTTTTCGTGATATCGCCGGTAACTCCACTGAGCACCCATACCTTTTTACCACAGGCGGCATAAACGGAAGCGTTGATCGGCATTAAGCAAGACACGGGTTCGCTACCCAACGTTATTACGTGTGGCTCTCGAAGATTCCAGGTACCATCAATTTGTCTCCTAAACAGCAAGAGCAGACCAATTCCCAGCGCGACGAAGATGTTATCGCAGTGATACTTGATCTCTATCACTGGTCCTGACACGGCATAGTTGCCTAGTTCCTCTTGTTTCTCTGGTTCGGAGGCAGCGTATACGATGATCTTGCGGGAATCCGTCCCCATCCATACTAGATCATTCGACAGTGATAGTGGTTCAGATGAGACACCTTTTACGAATTCTATGGCAGCTACTCTGGTTTCTACCAAATCGAATGATGTGATTTGCTTCAAGGATGTAGCGGAAGCTGTCGTAGACTGACCGAATATAGTCACGTGACTGGATATACCGTCTCCTGTACAGATCCACAAGTAGCTTTGACTTCTACCACGGCGTCTGGTAGGCCGTGGATTTTGCGTGGTGTAGTAACAGCCGCAACGTACCTACGAAATTGTAGATTATAGAGCAGTCCATTTCGGACATTCCTAGGACGTTCGCAAGACTTATATTTCATATGTTCTAAGAATGTCCATTTCGTATGTCTTACGGATGTTCGTAAAATTTCAAACGGACTTAGAAGTTTGAATGTTCTAGAAACGCGTCTCTCAAAAGTCTGACTATAATACTGTACGATCGTTTGAGATAAACGAAACGAACTTTGATGAAATGATCAGATCAATCTCGTAGCACTTATATTTGATTTCATGTTAAACTTTTATTATTAGTTAAAGTCGGAACTAGACTGCCACCTATCTCAATCCCTTATACTGCATTATATATGTACAGTGCATTAGTGTTGTATACAGGGTGTCCCAAAATTCGTGTACTTCCCGGAAATGGGAGGTTCCTTGGGTCATTTGAAGCGACGTTTTGCTTTACAAAAATAACGTCGGCGGCTTTGTTTAGGAGTTATTAAGGAAAAACACGGACCAATCAGAGCGCGGCTACAGCGGATTGATTCTGGCTCGGCCAATGGCGCCGCTACGCTAAGCGGGATCTGTCGCTAAGCGGGATCTGTCGCT
>CM052341.1:13740084-13862964 GCA_028455595.1 Lasioglossum vierecki
AAATGACCCAAGGAACCTACCATTTCCGGGAAGTACACGAATTTTGGGACACCCTGTATATGTATATGTAATTAAATTGAATTTTTATTCAATTTACTCTCATATACATACATAAACATTGTTTAGCAATTTTAAATATTTGGAAAACGCTTCGCGCGTATACACCTTTGGAAAAGGTTTTTAAAAGTTCTGTCCAGAGAACGTTAATTTTTGGACAATAGGGGGACGTCTCATAACACGTTCTTAGGACTCCCTACGACATTTACAGAATACGTAATGAGGACGTACAGAACGTCTAGCACGGATATGCATCAAACGTATGTATATAAGACGTTTTTGTGCTATTTGAGTTTATCACTTAGTAATGGCTCACCTCTGTCTGATGTTGCGAATGGTACACCTGTTGCGAACTAACGAACAATGGCATCTTGGTCGATGGCCTTTGTTCTTGTTCAGGTACTTCCCAAGAAGGAGAATTATTTGGATCTAAAGCTAACTGGGCTAGCCTAAGCTCGGTTATCCAGTCTTTCTTCACTAGAGGGTTTTCTGTTTGAAATGTGTACATTTGTCCTTGCTTCGTTACTAGCTGAAGGCAACAACTATCCGCCCAAACCATGTCCTCGTCCTTCTGTTGTATCGATAGTTGTATAGATTGGAGAATTTGCTTGGTCTTCTCCAACGTCATCCCCTATACATGATGAACCAGTGTCACATTACATTCAGAATAAATTTATTTGACAAGCAGGTGAACAAGAACACACTGTATGTATATGTACATATTCTTCGTACCTCGTATTTACCCTTCAGTTGTGCAACTAAATCGCTTATCCTAGACATTACTTCGTAATCGTGCATAAGGTCATTCATTTCTACACAGAGATTGTCAGCACCTGCCTGTCCACATTCTCCACTTTTATCAGATTTAAGGCTGCCGCCTTTGTTTAGGCCAGCAGTCAATAGTCGACTTAACGTAGGCGAAGTACTTGTATCCTGAATCTAGAATGTTTCATTGTATCATATTAATGTTATTTTCGTTCCTCACTTCCTTAATGTAATTTGTTCGTGGACGTCATAGAAGTGCACGAGAAAAATGTAACAAATTGATGTAGGGTAAAGGTACCAGTTACCTTGCCCCCCCTGGTTATCGGACACAAAACAAACTTTTTCGAAATTAATAGAAATAACATGAAGTACCTAGTATTACTTCATTTCTAAAAATAAAATTAATGCTTCGCGTTCGTATATAAATCAAAAGTATTACAATAATTTTTGCGTTTACAACGTAATTTTTCGTTTCCGATTATAGAAAATGCTAAAAAACTGTGGTACATCAGATGATAATAAAATAATCATTTTATTGTACTACGGCATAAAAAAATTAATTAATTAATTAATCGTTTATCACAAATAATGCAAAATAAATTACAGAGTGTCTTCAAATTAATAAAAAAACTTGTAAGTCATCACTAAATATCTTATAATGAACGTCTTGTCTAATAACGAAATCGTCTGATAACTGATACCTTTACCCTAAGGGGTAATCATGAGTTAAAAACATCGTTTAATGTACCTCAATGTCTGATACCGGATACGTCCACTTCAAAGTGAGTCTTTCGCTTCCGCTGAAGTCCTCCGCGGATCGCGGTGTTACCGAAACGCATACCACAAGATCATTTAATAATAGTAATCTTCGTCTTTTTGATTTTGTGATCATGCCATTTTGATTAAATTCCTGTAAAGAAAGTACGGTGAATGTTTGTCATAAATACAGGCAGATATCTGCAGATTGTATTTTAATTTTTTTTTAAATGTCTACCTACCAATTGTGTGACGTTATCTTCTCTGATGAGATATCTGGACGAAGATGAAAGAGGACGATGAGACAGTTTTCCAGACACGTGTCGTAGCATTTCTTTGAACGCCTGGAACTGTTCCGCCTCGCGTTTCCTTTCGTTCAACATCTCCGCTAGACTTTCTAGTTGGGTCAACGCTAATTGCAACGACATCCTATCGTGGTGTCCTTGCGGCGTGTGTTTCAGTAAATCCTAGTCAAATTTTATATTATTTTCATGCGACCATCGAGAATGAGAACGAAATATACTGACTCGCCATGGTACTTACTTGTAGGAATAATATAAATTGTGGAAACCTCTGAACGGGTTTGACCATTAGTCCAAAAAAGGACAGTCTGTCATGTGCACTTATTTGTTTCACCTGCAACGGAAAAGCAATTAAAATGTTAAACATAATAGTTCTAATGTTTGGAATCTATTTTGTAAACAAATTGCATTTTCAAAATAAAAATAAGTTTTAACAGATTATACCAATCGAAAGTAATATTATACTTTTCTCCTCCATTTTACTACTGTTAATTATTGTATTATTATAACTTATTCGCATGTTTCTATCAATATTTGCACACATGTTTTACATTTATATAATGCTCTTTAATATTGTTATATAGAAGCATTACAAACACTACTTTTAATATTTATTTGTCTTGTTAGATATACAAGATGTTCATGCTTTCACTAGCCAGCGTTTTTTGGTAAATAATAAATATTAGAGAAAATGAAAGAGGAAAAAGCAATACTGTTTTTTGCAAGGACTTTCTTTTCAGAAATAAAGGCGACCTCCAATTGTTTTAATAGAATGCTAGAGATAAAAAGAAATAACTCGAATTTATTATTAGTCTTTTCAGATTCCGTTTTATTATAAACATTTGATAAATGTGGGAGATTTATGAGTGCTAGTTTAGCAATCAAATGTATCAGACTGTTTTCTCTTGCAGTCGTGCAGTCCGTACATTCATATTTTCTACTAGAACGATTCCAGCGATTTAGCTAAATTAACCCGACGGTTAGAAAGGAAAAACTGAAGTAATTTTATTTGAGCTGCTCATGAATTGGTGCGAGTGTTAGTGGAAGCGGTTCCAAATATAGTTCAGTATTAAACGGGTACTAAATGCGAACGAGCAAACAGGCTCGAGTGTAACCAGGTGTCATTTCACACTCAACTAATCACACCTGCTGTTAATGATTCGTGTGTCTACCTTGAAGAAGTCAGCAAGCGCAGTCTTTCGTTTTGACTCCTGTTTAGCCAAGTCCATGGCTACCGAGAAATTATTTATGAAACCACTGTAGATATCTAACACGATTGCCTTGCTGAAGCTGGCCACGAAAACGTCGCCCAGTTTCTCGTCTTTGTCCCATGAACGGACGCATTCCGCGAGCGCGATTCTGAACAATGTGTGACACTGCAGAATCTCTGGCAATCTATGAAACAGTGTTGCTATTTTCCCTTGACTCAATATAGGCGGCGAGGACTCCTCCAAAGGTTTCTTGTAGTCCTGAAATAGAGCAACGGTGTAATCGAACGAGGAAGAAAAGAGGAGTTTCAGATTCTCTGGATAACGAGCATCGAAATTCGATAGGTAGATTCGGTGGCTTCATACGTACGTTTACTAGCCTCTGCAAAGTCGACACATAACCGTTCTCTGAATGCACTATGGCTGCCACTATGTGCCTGCGTTTCAGCTGCTGCGGAGTTAAATTCGGAGGTGTCGGAGGGAGTGCCGGTGGTGTTTGACGACGTTGCTGCATGCATTGAAACTGCACCATCGCACTGTTCTCTTCTTCGACCTGGAACAAACCCGAATTAGTATAATGCGACGCCATTCCAAGTACAATGTGATTTTTACGTTATACTTTTAAAAATACATAAACATGTTCCACATATTTTCCTTGATTTTCACACACAACTTGTAGAATGTTATACATAAATTGTTAAAATTATGTCTTTGTATTTCATTTACCAAAAATATGCAAGGAAACTATTGGGTTGGAACGGAAGTTCGTAGCATTTGTAAATAAAATATTTTCCATTCTCTTCTATTACTTTTAGCCATTCTTTAGGCGAATTATCGTGTTATTCAATAAACCTATGAATAGAAGAATGAAATATCTCAATTTCATTTTTGAATTTTAATTTATAAACGCTACGAACTTTCGTTCGAACTTAATATTTATAAGGTGGCCTAATAGAACACAAAGTCATGCGACTTATAATTATATACTATTAACGGTACACAGAATAAAAAGTTCAACCGAAAAATTAGTACGTCTTTACAAACTTTTCTGTTTATTATTTATATATTGTTTCTTGAATTCTATAAATTCATAAATAATTTCATTGCTGAAGAATAGCATTGTATCTTTGTATCTTTCAAAAAACAAAATTTAAACAGTGTTTCTTAATAGTTTTAACTTTACATAATAGAAGCCTTTCAACGATTGTGCTACATTTGACAGAGCTTTAATAATACTTTTCTAAATAATAACCATACAAGAAATTATTAAATCATATTAGCTGGGATAATTTGTAGGTTTATGAAATAAACAACGATCGCCATTGAGGATACTTTTAAAAAATTCCCCAAATATTAGTACCTGATTTCTCATTTCAATCTTTCTTAATTTATAATTTAACCTATTAAGTTGTCATCGATAGATAAAAGTTCAAAGATTACAAATGTTCAAAAAACAAATATGTGTAAGAGTATAAAAATTAATTACGAATGATGCGACTAAAACTTTAGAGTAATTAACACGGATTTTCTAAGTTTACAAGTTAACGTACACTATCAGTCAGTGTTGATCTTGTTATTGATACAAAATTGTTTAGGACTTAGGACATGTGCATAAAAAGATGTCTCTCTTTCAGTATATGTAGAGACAAAAATGTATGATATTGACAATAATCATTTTTCTTCATACCCCCATTATTCACTTGCCAAATTAGTCCCTTGCCGTATTTTAACAGATCAGAATCGTCATGATTTTAAGATTTTAACCAAAAACCAGAAAATATGAATGTTACGCTTTTTGAAATGAGATAAAATTTGATTCGTTTATAATCAATGTTTAAGCATTAAATTAAATGTATCCATACGAAATATATAAATTTTCTTTCCTCTTTAATGACCTTTTTCGAGATAAAGACATTTTAATCACTGTAACTATAAAGAAAATGATACGGCAAGTGGTTAAGAAAGAAAATAACGAGTTCAGTAAGACTGGACTTCAGATACAACTTCATTTTGACGGATGATAAATAATAACGTTTCTTATCGTTCGGGAATATTTTCAATAAAGAAGAAGGTTCCAAACAAAGGCTGAAGTAATTACTTCGCAGAGCTGCGGCATCTGAGGAGTCTTGATCGGACTCGTGAGAGAAACTGTGTCTGACGAGTCGACGTCGTACTGTTGCGTCGAACCTCGTCGGATACTGAACCATCTTGAAAGTCTTCCGTGATTCCCAGGCGAGTCTAATGGGTCAGCGTTATTCACTCGCATATTCTGCGACCTCCACTTGTCGCAAAGTGTCCTTGCCTTGTGCAACGTACTCCTTAACTGGCAGTTACTTCTGCAACAAATTGGTTGTTATATTAATTGCAAATACAGAAATAGCAACTTAAAATTCAACAGTTTTTAAAATGTGTCTATATTATTATATGTATTAATTATATGTATTGTGTTGGAAAGAAAGTTCATAGCGTTTTCAAATTAAGAATCAAAGATAAAATTAAAGTGTTCATTCATATGTTTACTCATTAACACGAGAACTTACCTTAAAAATGGCAAAAAGTAATAGAACAGAATAGAAAATATGTTATTGAATAAATCTATGAATAGATAACTGAATATTAGCTTCTAATTTTAACCCTTAGTACTCGATTGGCGTGTATGAGGCGCCATTAAAAATTGCTGTACTATTATTTAAAATATTGTTTACAATAGTAGCTATATCGGTATCTAACCAATTACTAAATATTTAAGTATTGTATGAGGTATTATATCAATTTCATATCTAACAAATTTAAAATGTTCTAGGCCAGAAGAAATGTTTGATGATTAATTTACAAATGATACGAACTTTCGTTCCAACCCAATAGCATACAGGTTGGAAACCGCTGCTATATACTACGACTTTAAACAACAAACTGTATAAAATTAATTTGACCACCTTTAAGTAAATAACGGGATTGCGAACGTCGCATATCTGGTGACGCTGGTCGCGAACGTGTTACTCACATTTTTACAGTGATAATTTCGAAAGAGCATCTCAATATTTGTTTTACGATTAGGCTGCGGCTGTTTATCTATTTTTAGAATGTTTGAGTATGCAAAACATAGCAAGGCATAGTTTACAAATCAAGTCTTTCGTAACTGTTAGACTTCTTTAAATGCATCGAAGTGTTGTACATAAACATAAATTTCTGCTGGATATCGACTTTTGGAAATGTATTTTTAGAAACTGGATATTGTATTATACATCTGTATATTTCATGCTTGACATTTGTGAAATTCAATTTCATATCTGACTCGATATTACGAGCCAAGCGGTTAAAACAGTTTCCACTACAGAAAATCGATTTTGGATTAAATTGTCATTCTTCTGCAGAAGATAAGGGAATATCTGTTTCAATATCCAATTATATGAAAATTTATTTTAATTTATATTTTTCTTGAAACTTCAATGCACATCCTAGGAATATTTTATTTAGGTTTGCTTAAGCATTTTTTACAAACCTCTATACTTTATAAAATACAATTGGGTGATTTTTTACACAATGATTGCAAATTCTTTCAGATTTTGTATTAAATGATTGTATAAGCTCGTGTTGGATTTTCATAGATGTCAATTCAATTATATGAAAATTTATTTTAATTTATATGGATAATGAAGAATTTAGACGTCATACTAAAGCGTCAATCGAGCAAGCAAATATACACCGTGTTAAGTCGTGTTTGGTCTCATTTTGGTCAGAAAAGTGTCACGTACATGTCGGTAAAAGTTATATAAGAAAAGAATTACAGACGAAGTAGCTTTCTCATTAAGTTAGTCTCACTTTGCTCTTTAAGGGAGTAGACTCGTTTCCAGGATTACAAAAGATCAATTTAGACCTTGATCGTCTACGAAAGTCCTATTTTTACGTTCACGAGGTGTCATTTAATTAATTTATTTGTTATTGGTTTAAACTAAATAGTTTATATAGCAATTACAATATTATTAAGTTTAGCTTACATGAAATAGGTGTTGCATTGAGGTGTCATTAGAAAGAAATTAAAAAATTAGAGAAGTTGCAATAGTTTGTTTCGCTTTCGTTAGTGCAAGTCTCACCGATCGAAACGTTTAAGTGAGGATAAATTTTTCACAGATGTGCAGATCTTCCCCACAAACATGCATCGTGACATTTTGAAGTGTACAGTAAATCCTCTATAAACGCAAAAACCTCGCGGAGATTCGTTTGCATTTATCATAGACGAACACTATTTTTTTAAATTTCATTGACGAATGACAACGCGCGTAAAGAGAAACCGCGCGAGGCCGAAGCAACTGCAATTCTCCGCGTCTCTTTCTTTCCCATACGCTGTCCTTCCGCGTGTCCGAAACTTTCATCGTCAATTAAACCACTAAATACAGTTGAAATTCTATCGTGGTTGGTCTTATTTTAATCAGAAAAATGTCACAAATATATTAATGAAATACAGTTGAAATTCTATCGTGCTTGGTCTTACCTTAATCAGAAAAATGTCACAAATATATTAATGACACAGTTGAAATTCTATCGTGCTTGGTCTTATTTTAATCAGAAAAATGCCATAAATACATTAGTGAAAATTTCATAAAAAAATAAGTAATTAAAAAAAAGATTTTGTATTGGTATTACATTGTGAGGACGGACGAGCCTTTGAATTCCGCGTCGCATTAGTAGTGGTTCACACCGATATACCCGAGTCGAGATCAGATTACTAGAGTGGAGGGGATATTTCTTTTGCGTTTATGGTGTACGGCCTTTTTCGTTTATAGAGGATTCACTGTATTTGCATCGGTCAATGTTGTGATGAAATCAAAAGGGAATACTTTATAACGCTTACTTAATACTGATATTACTCTTCTCGCTCTCATCGTCTGAGGAGAGGTCATGATCCGAGGCGGAGCACCAGGAGTCCTCGCTTCTGGCTGACTGTGTCGAAGTGTTGGACCTAGTCGCCTTCAAGCCAGGGTGGTGCTGCCTGTGCGTTTGCCCGACAGTTTCCATTTTCGTCGGTCCTACGTCATCCCATGATCTGCACCTTGAACGTGGTTCATCTGAAATCAAACAACATTGGTCGTTTTCAAGGCGCAATTCTGACAGCAGGAAATTAACTTCGTCTTATGGAACTATTGCTACCAATTCTGCTCAACTGACAATGAAATTTTTATCAAAGTGGAAGTGGTCGCGTAATAGACTGACAATATTACATACTTAATACGATATCCATCAATTCTCCGAGTTCAATGACTAACAAATTTCAGTTTATTCGCATTTTCTACTTGGCTGTGTATTCACTTAAAGCGCAAGAATAAACCGTAACATTGTATTAATACAATAACAGAGAAATGAAAATACAAGTTCTGTTTTTTAATTGTAATTAGAATATATGAAGATTTTGTAATTTATAAGTCTGCTTAGATCCTATTTTGATATTACTTGTATGCCATGTGTATTTGCTGCTGAATCACAATGGCTTAACTCATTGCGGATGATGATTTAAAAATATTTTCCTTAGAGATGTAGATCATACATAGACAGCGGATTTTATGCAATTATTAGAATAATGAGTAGATGTAATTTAAAACAATGAGCACATTACAAGAGAACATCTAAACATATTAAGGAAGAAAATTTATTTCTATTTTATTCCAGTCTATTGTAATTCAGGTAGAACAGACTGGAATAAAATAGAAATTGATTTTCTTTATTAACATGTTTGGATGTTCTCAGTCTAATAATTATACAGTGGATCTTTATACATACATGAAGAAATCGACTGGGCGAAATATAAAACAGTAAAAGATTAGAAATATTTAAGAATATCGTAATGTAGTTTTTAATGTAACGAAGTCATTAGAGGATGTAATCAATTTTTATTTTATTCCTGCCTTCCACAATGAATGCAGAACACTTAATCTGCATAATGATCCGGAGTCTAATAATCATATGTCAAGGTCTTATGTATTAAAAATCGAGCAAAATTTAATATCTTCTTGTATGAATAATTAAATTATTTCTTTGCAACTATTAAAAATTATATACACTAGCCTGTCGTCACTAACACATCGATATTCGTTTTTTATAAGATACATAGTAGAATACCTAGCAGAAATAAATATAATTTTGTTATTTTTACAAAGCAATATTAACAATTACTTCTAACGCTCGTTCTGTATATTGAGTTAAAAAATAATAATTGATAGTATAAAGTGAAATATTAAAAGTTTGAACTGTTGAAGTACAGTTATGCTTAAAACAGGAATCGAATAATAGAACCGAAATGTTCAGTTTTGAGTAGGATTTAGTAAGAAAAATTCCACGCGTTCACGATATATAATATTATGTTTCATGATGATCTCATACGAACAATGATCTTCGATCGGGACTTAACAGTCACGGTATTGCGGATCTAACGTGAACTAGTACAGGTTTTGCAAGAGCAGCATTCGCTAAACTCTCCTCGAGATCGTGACAACTCATTACCATACGCCTTAATGTAACTATATTTTCGTCAAACGAGTGACGACAGTCTCTATTTATACAACTCGTGTATTAATCGGCTCAAGATTTGATCATCCTTTTCTTTTTGAACCCTACTAGCAAAATAAGGTCGTTGTTCAGGTAGACAAAATAAAATTATGCACAAGCCCCGTACTATGTACAACAAAATCCACCTCTGCACTCTTTTGTCAGTGCACGTACTTTCTTGCAAGTTACTGATAATTAATGCGTGACGGTGAAGATGACGTGTCTTCAAAATTGTGTCGCAATGTTCAAGGTATGTGATCATCGTTGTAAATGTGATTTTTCATTTTACTACGTTGCACTACTTGCAGATCGGTACATAAATTTTCATTTCCGTAGATTATTTTGTACAATTCAGCAGAAAAATGAAATGGAATGATAATAATAATACTGTAATAAATTAATGCATTTATCAAAATTGTCATTTCGTGAATTATTTTATAAAATTTAGCAGAAAGATGAAATGGAATGATAATAATAATACTGCAATAAATTAACGCATTTATCAAAATTGTCATTTCGTAAATTATCTTATAAAATTCAGCAGAAAGATGAAATGGAATGATAATAATAATACAATAAAGTAACGCATTTAACAAAATTTTCAATTCGTAGATTATTTTATAAAATTCAGCAGAAGGATGAAATGAGATGATAATAATAATAATACTGCATTAAAGTGGTGCATTTACGAAATTTTAACAGGATATTTGTTTTTAGATTATCATAAATTCAATTCAAAAAATAAACCCCTATTTCGTGAACGTAAATATTTACTACAGTATTCTTTGAATTAGTTTAACAATGTACTTGATAAACAACAGAAAATCTTTTCTTTAATTAACGGATTATTCTGAAATTGTATAACATATAGCAAATTCTAAAAATCTCTTTATCTATCATGCGATAGTTTTTCAATCATTCATAACCAACCAATGGTAAACATTACTTGCGTTCTTAGGATTCTATTGGCAATGTTCCCGTTGAAAAAATCATTATGTTGCTAATAAACACGTTTAGACACAACGTTGACGGAGGAGATAAGAATGATGTTCGGGTGAGTCACTCACGCGAGCTGAATTTCGTGTTGGCAAACTGTTCCATTATACGTGGTTGAATTTCATATGTAAAATTTAGAGACCTGTTCCACTAGCACTAGAAGAAGCCTATTCACCGCGGATAATTTTAGGACGAAGACACTGTAATTTATTACTTCCCTTGTTCCCACATTTTGGAGTTAAACATGGATGAAGGACGCCAATAGATCGCACACTCTTATGAAAATTTATAATTACTCACACTGATTTATATGTGAAAAGAAAATTAGCAAAGCTTCATTTTCTGCACTGTGTATTCTATCTACTTCGTACGAAGATTTACATGGTGATTAACTTTTTTTTATTTTGCAATTAGAATCTCAAAGTAGAGATTATTTTGCCATACAATATTTTTCAATACATTATTATACATTAGAGAATACAATACAATTACATATAAATAATCGTTGAATGGTAAATGATAACCAGATCTTTGTGTAAAATAAAAATTGTCCAAGTCAATTGTAAGAAACCGAAGATTAATGAAAATGCATTTTCTATTTTAATTTCTCTTTGATCAACTGAAACAGTAAAAAATAATACAACAATATCGAACGTCTCTTGAGTTTTGTATTTGATCTATTTACTTTTGTCATAAATGCATTAAATTTGTAGTCCGATCAGAACATTTAAGCCACAATTTCAGCCAATTACACAAGTTAGGAGATGCTATCATTTTCGTGACATAATTTCGCTTAATTCTGCTCTTGTACTGCACATAACGTGTTCACATAGCCTACAATGATTGTTATCATCCCTTGGTGGCGGTCATGCTAACCCCTATCTTTCTTCCTGGTCAAATGTTCATTAAATATTAAGGCTTTGTTAATCCTGCAGCGCTTACGAGGTTCTTCTCGATCTAATCAGATATTAAAATCTTTGACTGTATTATGATTGTATAATACTTTCCGCGCTAGTCGTGTCCTCATTTTGTAAAATGATGGTTTTATACGTAAGAGGCGTGTGAAGAAAGAAGAAACGTGGAATTGATGCCAGCCTTGGCAGACTGTTTTCGATTAAAATCGCGGATGTGACTGTGCGAAGAATTTGTGCATATATTAAAAATATAAGATGATATCGTAAGTTTATTGAAGAAATGAAATGAAAGAGCTGACACTATTTCAAGAAAATATTCTTTCAGCTTTTTACCAAACAAAAGATAATGAATCATATATTTATACATAAATTGTTACAGTGTGTGGTCAAATTAATAGAGCTACATACTCGGTACATGATCAATCAGATCTACCAAACGTATATTTCCAATTTTCAATATAGACCCACACAGAAAACTCTTAAAATGCAACTTTTAGTTTTTCTTCTACAATTCCGATCAATTGCAATTTCTGAAAAAAATTCTTTTTGCATTCTGTAGTAAATTAATTGCACGAGCTTCCAAAAAAAGTTCAAATCGTACAGTACAATATTAAAAAAGTTATTATCATTTTTTAGAGCGTTCGAATATCAATTCGAGTCACTGAATCGATATAAAATCAAAGTATATAAACTTAGTACGAACGAAGAGATTAAAAAAAGGATTTATCACTTGTGTAAATAATCTTATATTTGTTTCGCCGTGTACACTTTACTATTATAAGAATCTAAACGTTTTTCTAACTATGAACATATTTGTTTGAAACATTGATATTTTAATTTGATTCACGAACGGTTAATTAGAATATTAATCTAACATTAAATTCGTGATAGCGACATTTTTCGTAAACGGTATTTTTAGAAAGGTTTTTAGTGTTATTAATGATTTCGGGCGTTCTTGCACACTGTGAGCGCCGCAAGCACGTTCTAAACTACTGTGCGCAGGGGAAAATGTTCCTGCGTCGTTTATAAATGTGGGAAACAGGCAGAACGAACTCGCGTTAACCAGATAGTCACCCTGGATGTTAACACCGAAGTAACTTGAGCGCGACACTCACGCCGGAAGGTCCAATAAAACCGGCAACGCGTGGAACCTACCGTTTCCGCACGGGGTCCATCAACATGAGCAGCGTCGTTAATTACGGGAGAAACGTTCTAAGTTCAAGTTCAGAGGACGACGATAATCCAACAGGGAATTCCTTCCCAAGTGACTTTTCTTTGGAAAAGTTAAACGAAAAAGAAACAAATATGCACCGTCTCCGTCACTTACACATTGCACACTGGGCTATTTCACCGGAAAACCGCACAAAAACTATTACAGCATTGTTTATAGGCTCACGGTCATAATTAGACTGCGGATCTTTATGCAAAATACAAAATTGTCTGCATCGATTGCAAGAAACAGAAACTAAATTGAACGTTACTTTTTCCCTTAAGACGGTAGAACTCCTTCCTAAGTGACTTTTCTTTGGAAAAGTAAAAACAAAAAAAAAACAAATATGCACCGTCTCCGTCACTTACACATTGCACACTGGGCTATTTCACCGGAAAACCGCACAAAAACTATTACAGCATTGCTTATAGACTCACGGTCATAATTAGACTGCGGATCTTTATGCAAAACACAAGATTGTCTTCATTGATTGCAAGAAAGAGAAACTAAATTGAACGTTACTTCTTCCCTTAATGATTTTGACATCTTTAATTTTAAACATTTTTCGATCTTTTTAAATTTCCTTTGCTCAATGTTTGATCCGCAGTTTAGTCTGTAATGCGAAAATTTACACATTTCTCTTAAAACATTTAAAAATCGCTAACAAGTGAATGACGTTTCAGGAAGCGGTTAAAAATGAAACGCGTGTCATGACATCTCTTATCTTTCGACGAAGTCTGCTGATTCATGAGTTTATAAATGAGAAAAAAGATATTGCGGTATGCATATCCAACTATCTTAGATAACAAAAATTTTTAGACTTACACAAAATTGTTCACATCGAGTGTTTGCGCGCTTTTCAGGTGAAATAACCCACTGTGCGCTATTAGATTGTATCGAGAGATGAGTGCGCGTAGTGCACTATATGTATAAAAGCCTGATTTTGATGAGATTTAATGTATGAAATCTAGTCTATCCATGCCTCATGTACCTTAACTTTGGCGGACAAATCATAATTAATAGACTGCGGATCTTTATGCAAAATAAAAATTGTCTGTATCGATTGCAAGAAATTGAAATAGAGGAGAAATTATATATTGGCATCTTCAATTTTAAAAATTTTCCAACATTTTTGAATTTCATCTACTCAATTTTGTTATAAATGCATAAAGATCCGCAGTCTAATAATTAATAATATGTACGGCAACGTTTCGCTATTGGTTAACATTATAAAAAGTTCAATTATCGACTAACTGAATAGCGAAGATACAATTTTTGTGAATCATCAATAATTTTTAATCTCAATATTAAAATTCAAAGTATGAAACACACCGCTGCAGTAAGGTTCAAGATAGTCAAATTAATTCAATGAACGGCACTAGGTCCCCGACGAGGAAGATTTGATTACCTACAAACATAACTAGTGTAACAAATATAACGTGTGTGTATTCGTGTTGGTAAAGGAAAGCGCCTATAATACTCTGCACATATATTATGCAGATACATACAAGGGCCCAATGAGGATGTTGCGACTTGAACGTTTAACTGTCCACATGCATTGTCCGTCGGAAATTAAAGTTTATAGTTCTGCAGTAATTCATGAGAAAGAATCTGTTCTATTATTATTGCCTGTTCGAGGCTGATGAGAATAGGAAAGCAGTGTGACATCCAGTGTGAACGGGGTACAAAGTGTACCAGCCTGCTTGGAATATAAACAGCATAACAAATTCTTATATTACGTAATCGAATGAAGCACACATCGCATGTGCATGTCGACGTATTGTCAGCAAAAGTGCATAGAAAATCTGATTGAAATCGAAGGGACTTTTATTTTCACAATTAAACTGTTCCATAATTTGCTGTCCATTTGTGCCGGAAATATCTCAACGATTTTACATTTCCATTTCTGACTCGATTGTGTCATCACTAGGCAGCGGGTTTGATGCATTTATGACAAACATAAGTAGGTGTAATTTAAACAGTAAAAACATTAGAACAATTTAAAAATACTGTCATACTACTTACAATCTCTTAAACGTATTAAGAAAGAAACAAAAATAGAAAATTTTTATTTTGCATAAAGATCCGCTGTATGGTCGTTAGTAGGTAGACTGCGATGTTTCTGCGTTCACGACAATAACGAATAGGTGAAATACGACACTGTGAACATATAAAGACATATTAAAGAAAGCAAATCTATTTCGATTTTATTTAGAGTCTCTTGTAATTCAGATAGAACATTTTTATTTTACATAAATGATGATTAGACGGGGGATTTTTATGCAAAATAAAAATGTTCTACCTGAATTACAACAGACTGGAATAAAATAGACATTGATTCTCTTTCTTAATATGTTTAGATGTTCTCAGTCTAATGATTAGACAGGATTAGACATAGGATTAGAAAACTTTAAGAACATCCTAATGTTGTTTTTAATGTAACAAAGTCATTAAGGGATGAAATAAATTTTTATTTTATTCCTGCCTCCCACAATCAATGCAGAACACTTATTCTGTATAAAGATCCGCAGTCTACTAATCACATATCAAGATCTTATGTATTAAAAAACAAGAAAAAGTTTATATCTTCTAGTATGAACAATTAAATTATTTCTTTGCAACTATTAACAACTATATACATGAGCCTGTCGACACTAACACATCGACATTCGTTTTTCATAAGATACATAGTAGAATATCTAGCAGAAATAAATATAGTTTTGTTATTCTTACAAAGCAATATCAACAATTACTTTTAATGCTCGTTCTCTATATTGAGTTAAAAAATAATAATTTCTAGTATAAAGTGAAATATTAAAAGTTTGAACTGTTGAAGTGAATAGAACCGAAATGTTTAGTTTTTGAGTAGGATTTAGTGAGAAAAATTCCACGCGTTCATGATATATATTATATTTCATGATGATCTCATTCGAACAATGATCTTCGATCGGGACTTAACAGTCACGGTCTTGCGGATCTAACGTGAACTAGCACAGGTTTTGCAAGAGCAGCATTCGCTAATTTAAATATTGTCTGGGTAAAATACGAAACAATAATGAATTAGAAAAATTTAAGAATATTGTAATTTTGTTTTTAATGCAACAAAGTCATTAACCCTTTGCTCTCGAATTAACGATTATTTCACTCCTGCTTCCCACAATCAATGCAGATCATTTTCGTTTTGCATAAAGATCCACAGCCTAATTAATACGATATACATTAATTTCGATTTACTGAATCTATCATAAGGCGGAATACAATTTGCTTTCACTTCGGTTGCTTCCAATTGATTTAGAGAGTTTTCATTTCGCATAAAGAGCCGCAGTTTAGTCATTAGCTACAAGATATATCCTGTACACTTAAACTGTTTGTGATTTATGGAAATTTTCAAGTATGCACAGGTCAAATCTAGCAACAAATCAGCCTAATGTACCGTGATCGAGCTCGTCCAACACCGTCCGCTACTTGCCGCGTGGAAGAGCACACAGAGTGAAACGAGGAAACGTTTCACCGAGGTTCAGAATATAAAACGGTCATTTTCGCGCGAATTTTTAACCGTTGATAATTTAACGACTGCGCCGCAATTCGCGGTAACGGCGTCGCATCGTGTGATTTATGATGTGGATCAATTGGAGGGAACGGTTTTCACTGCAAAATACAGGTAAACTGTAACCAGTGATGCATCGTCCAAAAAGGATTTCAGACAACTAATTTGTTCATTTATTGGGTCGACACGAAAGTAATTTCGGTATTTTAAGGTGAAGAGTAGTCCAATTTGTTTATTCAAGCAATGAACTTTAATGAATAAGATATTTAACCTTTTGTTCGATGATCTTTTGCAAAAAAGAATACGTATAAAGGAGTTGTAAGATTGAGAGAAAAATTATAATGCTTGTACAGGAGTTGTAAGATTTATGAAAAAATTATAATAGCTAGGAAAACGATATATGTAGACCCTATGAAAAAAGATAAGGCTTTGGAGAAAGTTGTGAAATCTGTGAAAAAATGATAGAATTCATAAGAACGTGTTAAGGCCTACGAACAGGACTTACAGTTTCCGAAAAATTAATTAATGAATAAAATTTAGGTATAAGTTTGACTCTGCCTTGTATCTTACTCATTACTCCATTGCCGAAAATAAATTTCCAATATGACATCATGTCTAATGCTATGTTTTGGTTATGCGTTCTCATTTTGTTCTAATGCGTTAATAAAAACGCAAATGCTTGATGATTCTAGAAGAAAATATAGGATGCCAGGTAATGTAGACTAAATTTCCGACGAAAAATGTCGTAATGCACAGTCATAGAAGTTTTTATGCTCTCGATCACATCCTTGTCTGATACATAAGCATTAGTTTAGTACCGTTGCACATACTTTTGTAACTCGTCTTAGCTTCAGGATAACGATCTATTGCTTCCGTTTTTTTTACTTGATAACATTGTAATAATTCATTACCGAAGCAGTCAATATTCTTTTTTAGTATACACACGTATTCTTTTATTGGGATAACTATTTCCTAAATAAATCTTGTTCGCCAAAGTAACCACAATTATAATCAACATATTCTATCAGCAAACTAGAAGTTTCTGGATTGCATTACGGTAGAAATTAAGTTTTTTTGGACATCTTCATTTTGAGTTTCTTTTACCATGGACGAATAAATTTGATCTAAATAATTTGATAATTTGATCAAATAAATTTGATATCTACCTTAATGACCCGCTTGGTACCTTAAAGTGTTATGGAATAAACCTGCAACAACCTAACATTTTCTTTCTTCGCCTCTGAAATTCGTAAACCCATAAGAGTCACAATGTTCTTGTTACAAAAATTTTGTGGACTTTTTTATGACCAAGTACTTTCTACGAACAATCGAATCACTGTAACCGCATCGTATAATAAAGAATAAATACCACATAAACAAAAATAAATGGACGACGCCAAGGGTGCTTGTTTAAATTAATTTCTTAGACGTAAAGATTTGTCAAGAAAATTCTAATCAAGTAGAAATGCGCAGAAAATCGTCTATTTCTCTCCAGTGAAAATAAATCTATTCGATCCTTTTATATTTCGTTTCACTCGAACGTCTTTTGATAAATTAGGAAGATAAGTTGAACACTTTGCCGAAGAAACACCAACGTCGACGAACGGTGAGAAAACATGAATGAACGCTACAGATCAGTGCGGCTAGGTTTCTGCGAATTGCGCGCGATCGACTGTGTTGTGCGTGCGAGCAACGATTATTTATTACTCCTTAGAAAGAGTCATGACCAACGCAGTAGCCACGAGTGCAGATATTCACTGAACGTTTCGTCCATTACGTTTGCGATTCGACGCTCGTTTCGTGAATAATCGCGAGCGTACGCGTTTGCCAGATAAACACGGACAATCGAGGAAACAATAACTGTGCATATATTCGTACACTCGCACATTCTGCACAATAGCCCCCAGAAATAAATAATATTATGCATTGCACACGGTGTGGTTCCAGAAGACTATACAGTGAGCGTAAAAAGTATTCGTACGCCCTTTAAGGGCTCAAATAAAAAAGTTTTAAAAGATGCCATTCTTATTTTTGTATACAAACTTCTAAATTATAATTATTTGGAAAATATTTTTTGCATATCATCTCGTAAATCAATGCTTCTAGTTGACTATAAAAAATCAGGTCGCTTGGTACAATTATAAAAAAGTTATTCTATTTTAAAGGGCATACGAATACATTTTACACTCACTGTATGTAAATTTTGAACAGATGAAATTAAAATCAATTATTTCGTTAATTAAAAAGTTTGTTGAATGGCAGGTTAATTGGGACAAGTACCCTATACCGAAAACATTGCACCTTGTTAACTGAATCATCAGTGGCGGCTCAAATCAAGTGGAGGCCCCAAGCGGTAAAAATTTTCGGGCCCTCAAACTCAAGTTAGAAGTAGAAGTTGCAAGGAAACTCTTCTAAACTTATTAACGAAAAATAAAAGTAATGAAAAATTTCATACTGTTACACATTAAATAAATTTCTTTGAAATTCGGGGCCCTATGGTATTCCGGGACCCTACGCGACTGCTTAGTCCGCTTACCATTAGATCCGCCACTGCGAATCATCCTAATCGTTTACGATAGGGAAACGATTTTACGTCGATGACGAGACAGCTCGTTGTACAGGTCGTCTTTCAAAAGTAAGGTTGTGTGTCACGGAATAAAAAATTGTATCAGGGCTGCGCAATTTACCAGTCTCTTAGAGTGCCAACGGCAGAGAGCCGGCTCTTTTTCCAGCCGATGTTCCTGGAACCTTGGATCACTATCTTAATGGAATTAGCCAGTGGACGTTCGTTATGTTGCACGGTGTGCATTACATAATGAACCAGCGCGCACTAATCCGTTCGAAGCGCGTGCATCGGTTCGCGAAACATTTGAAAGTTTCAGTCGCTACGCCAGCATGAATATTGCAGCAGATCGAACGCGATTTCCCGGACTATGCGTCGCCATGAAAAATCGGGCGCAGTGTCATGTGCAAGGTTATCCAAGCTTATCATTTACTTTTCGTTTTCCTATTTTGGCGAAATTTCAAACACTATTAAATATTTATGAATTAATGTTTTCGGCGCAACGGGATCGATCAATTTTTAAATAAATAGCTGTTATGAAAATGTGCCTTCGATAAAGATTCAAACGGGAACCGAACTTCAAAAGTACAAGAAATTCGAAATTCATCAATATATTGGCAATGAAAGCCATTCATGAGTATATTTTGCATTACAAAAATAGATAAATTTAAAAAGCTTTCGTTTAACTAGTGAATTTCATGTTATATTAAACTAACAAAAAATTAAAAAAGAAAAAGAAAATTTTTAAAAAAATTTATTATTTTTTTAACATAAACTTTGGTAATTGCACTAATTTAGTTAGAATTATATCTTGTCAAATTTTCAAAAAATTCTTTGCGTTTTTAATTAGCTCCAGAACATCCTTAAAAATTGATCGAAATCTTTGCGCCGAAAACATTAATTCATAAGTATTAAATATTTACGATGATACAATTGATTAACTACTAAATATATATGTACCGTTTCCTCGATCGTAGATAATGAACAGGCAATGTTCTCAGCGCACAGATTCAATCAAATATTAATGATAAGCAATTTTGCAATTTAAATAGTTCTCATCCTGGTATGAATCATTTTCAAGAGAAATTTGAGTCTGTAAAATAATATATATTGTAATGTATGTTAAACACAATGGATTAATAGCCAACAAAACTTTAAAAGAATAGTGCGCTGATAGCATTACCTAAATACTATTTAATATTTTAGATTTTACAATTATGCTTAAAGAAAATAGTATTTTAAATAAGAGAGAGAGATATACAATTTTAAAAATATTTTATTTTAACAATCTGAACCACAAAATAAAATATTTCTATTATAACAGTCTGTAACACGAAATAAACTATTTTACTTTATGCGTCGTTACAATACTGTGAGAAATCGCTTAAAAATGTGACGTATTCGAACCATTATTGTCAGCAATAATATTTAAAATTGAAATTGAAAATAAAGACAAAGTTCAAACATTTTCAATATTCTTCACACTAGAATTTACGGAAGTCTAGAAATAACTATTTCACAATATTTTGTAAACATAACAAGAAATGTGTGTATCCAAATTTTTGGTAATTTTTCCAATAGTATACCCCGAGAAATAAATTTGGTAAATAATTCCTCACAGAAGCATCTTTAAAAACTTAATAATCGGAAATTAAGAATATTAGAACCCGTCATTTTAATGGGTCCCGTAATCCTAATGTTAATTTTTTATCCATTGTTAATCCTAATGTTAATGATTATTTACTATTTAAAATACTATTTTACCCAGCTCTGTTCTCCGTTTCTTTGATCATCTCAGACTTTCGCTGTTCGCCGAGATGGAACGGGAATTTTTTCACGTGTCTCGATAAACTTCGTCCTCGAGCTAATCTGCTTATGGTAAAATAACTATGCCGCGCGTCGAACTTCTCTCGAACGATCCTTTCGAGAAGCCGACGTTTGCCGCAAGGTTATTAAAGAGATTTACGAACGAATAACCGACAACCTACAATGACGCGACTTTGAAGAAAATATGTGATTAGGCTCGCGCTACGGCTCGTTTTCTCTTATTGTGGAAAAGTATAATTATATTCGATGGTTCGCGTGGATAGACAATGGATCCAAATAGTATTTGAACAATAAATTTCCCATCTTCGACAAAATTATCGATATTTTGAACTGTGATCATTAGGTTGAACATTTTAATCACCGTGGCTGTTCATTCAAAAACAAATCACCAGATGTCTGGAAGGTTTTATTTAGCGACGAGTCAAAATTTAAACTTCGACGTTGTAATAGAAGAAAATATGTATAAAGAAAGCACGGTGAATGCTTTAAAAAATCAACGGTGAAAGCGTCTACAATCTATAGTAAAGCATGGTCGGTGATCAATATATGCGTTTGGGGTTGTTTTTATGCAAATGGTGTTGCAATTTACATTTTATAGACGGGATATTAACAGAGAGCCGGAGTCATTTTTTACCAAGAACATCCAAATTGCCATTTAACACTAAACCTACCGTCATCGATCAAAATTCCGGTTCCAGATTTATGATTTTATAATTATTGAAACAATAAAAATGATTTTATAAGAACTGATTGTATAAATATTTTTAGTACAGCACGTATTACAATAGGAGCTGCAAAAGTTTAAATAAAATCAATCTTGTCATTTTTATAAGGGTACATGTACCAGTTACTTTTAAGTCTCGGTAGGTTTAGTGTTAAGTACTCAATTTGTGTGAATTAAGCTAACTGAATAGCTGTTTCATTGATGATATCGGAAAGACTAACGTGTCTACACGAGATATCATCAAAAGTAAATTCTTAAAAATAATTAATCATAGCTATGAACAGTCCTAAATATTGTCAATTATAATATAGGTATAAAAAGCGTCCGTTGCCCGAGGGTTAAAATAGCTAAATTAGAATTAAATAAAAATTTTAAATATTTAATATTAAAAAAGCGATATTCTTTCTTTTTCAACTGATTTTTATACGTATAATCAGAGCCTCCCGATTGTGCCATCCGTCCGGCCACACCCTGTATACAAAGAAAATATGAACAAACTAATGAACCTATTCGCGTCCGATCCTTTCGAGATGAAGCCGGCAGTTGCCGCAAGGTTATTAAAGAGATTTATGTACGAATTACCAGCAACCTACAATGACGTGACTTTGAAAAAAAATATATAACTACGCTTACAAGCGCGAGATGAATGTACGACGCGCAGCATTGCGTCATTTTCCCATAAATGGTCAAGCCGAGGTTAGGTACGCCAGTGTCGCATTACAGGTTGCCCCCGGCGGGTGCGCGGGGCTCTTCTGTTCATGATTTTTCCACGTTAGGGCGAAACGAAATTAAAGTTTCTTTCCTTGTTGGAAAGAAAGTAGAATGTTTTCTGGACATTGTGGGCTAATTAGAATTTTGCTCGGATAAATCTGTAGCAGTATCAATCCAAAAGCAAGTATATACCTCCAGAATCATGCTTCGAATCGGAGAATACAATGGTTGACGAAACGATAACGCGTCTTGCGTTTCTGTAGATTTTTCAAGATTTATCAAAGAGTATTAACAAAAAAGACAATCACGTTAAACATCTATTCTAAATTTGTAAAACAATAACACCTTTCAATGGACTTCTGATTTAGTTTTTTCTCTTTCTCGACGACCCACATGTTTAATTTATGTATTTCGTTAAATATAATCAGTAATAACGACCTCAATCAGTTATTGTTAATCGACACTTTTCATTATAAAGTTTTTCGAAACTGAGAAACTCATCTATACTGTTTTTTGTTACTAATGTGTATTGATCTCTATATCTTATATCTGATAATAAAATATTCCCAATTAACCGTTTATTATTTGCAACGCTTCTGCTAAGAGATTTCCAAGCACATGTACAATGTAGACACATCACAGAAATTACAATTTTAATAAGAAGATAAAGTTGATGTGATATTATGTTTTCTTCATGTACTTTGTTATATCTTCAAATAAAAAACGTGGGTACCCAAAATACTTGAATTTCATTCAAAGTATGATAAGTATACACGGAAAGTTCTACTCCAGTTTTTCCAACGGCATCCACTTTCTGAATATTTTCAATCGTTCGCAGTCATCTGAATATCAGTCACCTCGAGGGAGCCGAGAAAAATAAAAATGATCTATCAATGCAGACAGAGATATCAACCCTGACGAAACGACGATTTATCGAAGTTTCTGTGCGCGCAGCTGCATCGTTCGTTTATTTTTTTCCCTCTCTCAAGGCAATAAAGACGTCTATATGTATAATATGCGCGAACGATAACATAACGCTTTCATGAAACGTACCTATGTCATTCATAATCGCTCGAGCAAGGTGCAATGGAAATTGAAGTGATTCAATTTATAGGGCAGGCACAATTGTATGTATATTCGAGTGAGGTAGATTCTAGTATAACTTGATTAGAAAATTATTTAACCCTTGCAAGGTAAGGTCCAGTAACTAGACTGTGGATTTTTATGCATTTATGAAGAAATTGTACAGGAAAAATATAAAGCAATAAAAACTTAGGAAAATCTGAAACTGGTATTATGTTTTTTTCAGGTATACAAAACTTTTACGAGATGAAATAAATTTTTATCTAACTCCTGCTGCCCAACATTTTTCTTATTTTACATAAAGATACGCTTTACTAATATACTTAGATCGATGTAGTAAATTTTTATTTACAAATCCGCATTCTATTAATGGACATCAAGAAGATTTGTAAGAAATGAATTCGATTGTGTAGAATGTAGAATAAAGTCGATAAATCTCGAGCTAACACACAAACGAAAATGTCTTTCCTGAAGAAATGAGAAAGGGTTAATTGGTTTAATTGCAGGAGATATGGGCGGTGTTTCCTTTAATTAAGGGGACGAGCGATAACTCGAATCTGTATGTTTACGTACGGAGAAACAATTCGAACGGCGATTCCTATCGACTCCGGGTTCAGAAAACGGAAGAAGGTTAAGCGACTCAAGGATAAAAGCATCCTAGGCGAAAAGGACGTGCGCGATCTTCTCGACTTCGCTCGTGTGTATCCTTTCTTTCTTCTCGCGAACCGGAAACCACCACGAGCGACACACAACGCATTCGGAATGATCACTTGACACGTCAGTTCGACCTCGAGGCTGACGCGTCGACAAAGCGGCGGTCGCTTTCAGGACTCGAGTATCTCTTTGCGAGTTGAAAGTGAGCGACGAAAATGGTAAACAAAGATTTCTGTGCGCTCTCCAACATGTTATTTTTTTCTCTGTCGGATTTTAAAAGTAGTATGATTTTTCATTTTCAAAAACTGATTATTTCTACACTATTTTTATGTACAGTGCACCACCATCGTATTTGAACGCACTTTGACACAGTATAACTCTTTTTTGATCGGACCAAACGACTTGACTTTTTTTTATCATTTATTAAAGAGTAATTAAAGAATTATTAAAGAAGATTAATGAATATACCGGAATATACAAGAATTCACAAGAATATACAAGAAGATAAAGGATTTAGAAGAACATACACGAACATTAGAGGAATTGATCTACCAAATGACATGCAAAAAAGATTTCGAAGTCGCGATGAATTATGATTTTCACCACATTTAACCACTTGTAGCTCTTGGGTATGTTAACTTTGATGAAATTTTCAGCATGTGTATAACTAACATAGATCTACAAAACATAATATATTTTAAATTTTCATTAAGGCTCCAAATAAGAAAAGTTTTAAAAAATGCCTGTTTTATTTTTGCATGCAACCTTGTAAATTGTAATTTTTGGAATATCTTTATTGCAGATCATTTAGTAAACCAATGCTTCTAATTGGTTAGACTAATTGCTAAGGCTGAAACATATGCGAATTAATAAATTGTTTTCGTAGACAATGGTTTTGAATGAACAACAATAAAATTGATCTACGCATAGTTGCATTAACGTTTGTACTTTCAGATTTTTATAAGCCATAAATGTAAAAAGTTCCGCAATGTGTCCATTGGCAACGATCGCCAATAGCTGCAGTAATGCGCTTGCATTTCGTTCCGGATGTTTGCGAGCTTGAAGAATTCGATTGCTTTTTCTGACATCCGTTTTGCTGCTGAAGCTTCTATTTATATTGTTGTTCCGCATTTATAACAGTTTCTACATGTATATAGAAACTATTATTTACTTCATGATCTTACTATTTTAGTAATGTAACGAGAATTAATTTATCCCAGTAATAGTTATCTTTTTCATTGAGTTTTTATACAAACATATCGTAATATGAACGAAAGTTGCAAGCTTGAAATTAGTATCAAAACATAACGGTCATGAATAATTAATGAAACGTAAGTTTATCATTAGACTGCGGATGTTTATGCATTCTCCAATTTTTGTAGACAAGTTTTAAGAATGCGAAATGAAATAAAATCCTATTTTTTAAGGGAACTGCCTTTGTACAAAATTGTACAAAATTATGTCGAATTTTATATTCGAGCCATTTCGAAAAATTTTCATAAGTCATAAACGCATTAAGATCTGTAGTCTAATTATCATTTATCTGACACTGTTTCTCACGTATAATGAAACCGTATTAGAACGAATAGTACGAATACTACAACTTTTAATTTGTTTTTTCGACTGTTGCGACATAAAATGAAAGTGAATGACGAGGATGGGCGTCGACGCGTGTTAGTATACTTGTCGACAAAATAAAACGGTGGCTTGTACAACGGGTTTACACGAGTCATTTTTCTCCGTACCAGCTACGCAGCAGAGGAGGTTCACTTTTATTCGGAAAAAAGATCTGTATGATTATTGTAGTATTTGTATGTTATTTACGTATCCATCTTCTTGGGCTAATTCGTGCAATGATGGACCGTAAAAGAAAATAAATCTACACTAATAACAATACCACGTGATTAAACTATTTTCAATCAAAAAATTCTGAGTTTTTCTATAAGATAGTACTCTACGAGAAATTTACAGTATTTCGCAGCATATTGCTCAAATATATTTGTTGTTTCATACAAAACTCAATCTTAATTCTTCATATCATATTTATCAGATGATTGCATAAGTTTGTGACTGATTTTCATACATAGATGTTCTCATGCAGTTTTATTTTCGAGTAAATGATGTCGAAAATCTTCTTGTTATGTTTAAGTAGAACCGGTAGGTTATGAACAGACGCGACAGACGATTCCTGTAGCACACGCGTTCACAAAATTTTCAATTCTCGCATAAACAAATTTTATCCTACACTGTTTTTTTATATGGAATCGTTCGCTTTTCAGTTATGCCATCCACTAACGATCACTCTGTATACAGTTTTATTTTAGAATTTTCTTTCAAATAATTTGCATTATTCATATCCCTTTTCAAGTCCGGGAATACTTTTGATTATATCCAAAAAAGAAACAAAAACATTCCGCGTAGACATAAATATATTGTAGAAAATTAATTATATGTAATATATTTCGCGGAATACCGGTTAAGAACCAGTGGCCTAGATTGATCTTTCATCTAGCGCGTTTGACTACTGAAAAAGCCCATCGTTGCATTATCGACCCTTGCAATCCTGGAAACGAGAGTCTACCCTTATAAACCGCCATTCGTAACTGTTAAAAAATTCGGTTTCGCAATCATTTCTGCGCGGGTCGTTCTCCTTGGAGTCTCCTTGGCTCCTACACGTCCGTTCTTCCAAGATTGAAACGTCTTGGTGATAATTCAAGTGTACGGAGAAAGAGAAGAAAAAGGAGAAAGAGGGCGAGGGCGAGAGAGAGAGAGAGAGAGTCTCGAGATAAGATCGGTAGAAAACTCGGGAGCTGCTATCCGGTTTATCAGCGGCCACCGTTTTCTCGTAACATTTATCAGGGGCCACGATGAAACCAGGGGATGGGAGGAAAACAATGCATCCGATGCTCTTTGAACGCGGTCTTGTTCGGGGAACGTTTGCGCAGCGGAAAAAAACGAGTCTCCGTGGATTCCGGGGACCTCGAAGGATAAATCATCGAGTCTGTGCCACCATTGGCACAGACGGCTCGCGGTCATTACTGTCTTCGGAGATAAACACGAGCATCCGAGACACCCCTTCTGCACTCGATTCCCCGCGTCCCGTGCCACCAGCTCGTGGCGCAGGAAGTTGATTATCGCGCCGCCATGCATCGCGCGCGCGGTCATCAAGAAAATCATGTTCAATAACGCGAGGCACGACGCTGTCCGGCTGGTCTTTAAAGCGCACTTCAACGTCACTGACAATTGGACCGCTCGCGCTCGTTTCGAAACTGGTGCCACGTTCATTTTCCTTTCTTTTCGGATGTTTGACACGTTCACTGGCATATATGTATATCCTTCATTATACAGGATGTCGCAGGGGGAGTTCCCTTAACGCCGGACGACACCTAATACCGGACATTAGCTATATAAAGTGATTCGAAAAAATATTCGGGCGGTCTAGAATAGACGATAACATTTTTAACCCTTCGATGCATAGTGTATCATATCTGATACAGTTAACGAATCTGGTATATAGTTAACTAAGAATGTGTTTTCTTACTATGGTTATTTATATTTATTTTTTTGAAAATGTTGCTTTAATTTTTTAAAATATTTTTCTCGTAAATAAAACACAAAAACTGCTTTCAATTTTTTAATCTCAATTTAAAAAATCATGCAGCGAAGGGTTAATATTGTACTATACGATTTAAACTTTTTTGGGGAAGCTAGAGCAATTAGTTTAGTACAGGATGCGAAAAGAAATTTTTTTAAAAATTGCAATTGATCAGTATTGTAGACATGCAAAAAGTTGCATTTTACAACTTCTTTATGTGGGCCTATATTGAAAATTTAAAAAGTAGGTATTGTAGATCTGTGGAAATTAAATGAACTGTGAAAGCTTCATCAAAAGCGGTTAAGACGGAAAAAACGACAGGCATTGAAAAAGCAACTTCTAGTATTTTTTCTACAATTCCGACCAAATATAATTTTTGAAAAAATATCTTTTCGCATCTGTAGTCAACTAGTTGCTCTTGCTTCCCAAAAAAGTTCAAATAGCATAGTACAATATTAAAGAAGTTATTGCCCTTTTTCACTGTATCATCAAAAGTAAATTTTTCAAAATTATTAATTAGAGTTAAGAACGGTCTTAAGCATTGCCAATTATATAGTTATAAATGTGTAACTTGTCCGAGGGTTAATTAAGATGTCGTGTCAATTGGGAAATCTTTTAATTCAATTTCCACGAAAGTATCTCTATAATTTTTATATAAATAATTGATATGGTGGCTTTAATATTAAGCAACACATTTGTATTCTTTGAAGTGTCTGCTTTTATTTGTTTATAGTTTAACAAAGCACGCACAGCAGCGTACTTTTATGCGCACCAGCAACCGAGACGGGCACACGAGTATAAAGGGTGAATAAACGAACGCTCAACAACGTGGCCTTCGATTCCTTCGAAAGCGACAGAGGATACTCGTTTCCCTCGATTCACTGAACACTCAAATGATTTTTTTTTCTGTGTCACGTTGCAACACATTGGGACTTTCTCGAACGAAAATGTTTGAAAACGTATCGATGGTCGCCCACGCGGGCTACGCACGAGCGCGCGGATCGACTAGGACTAGTGCAAACATATACGACGAAGCACGTGGTTATTTCGATGAAAAAAGGTTTAGCGTTTCAATTTTACCAACCCTTTCTACCGCAAAGTTTTTCCAATTTCGTTCCCGTGCCAACCCCCTACCACTTAAAGTGTTTTATAATCAAAACCCACTTCAAAAGACAGCTTCTTCGTTCGTCTCAATTAAAAAACATTATTATCTAATTACATTGAAAATATTTAAACATCTGAATAACGTTCTTTTAAATAAAAAAAAAATGAATATTTAAACTGACAATTTAAAAATTGCCAGCAAATGAGTGTAAAGAGTCCAGCCAGTTTGGTTATTTATTTAGAAAAGAAATATTATTTCTGAAGAGTATTCTAAATTATTGTAAAAGAATTTCTCACGACATTTTGTATCAACTCGTGGTCTAATGTTTCCTATATTAATTGCACTTATTTTTCCAGATGAAAAACGTTTCCACATTAAAAATGAAATAAAACTTTATCGGATTGTACTCAATCTTCTATTTTACAACGAGACTGCGGATTTCTAGGCAAAATAAAAATAGTCTGAATTAATTGCAAGATACAGGAGCTATGCTATACATATTCATCTTTCCTTAATAAGTTTAGTGGTTTGGCTGTAAAACAACAGTGCTTGTAACTATGTTATTATTTTCACTGTTCTGTGTCTGATCTATTCATTTTTATCACGTTGCATAAAACCCGCAGTTTATTTATAATTGTTTTACGACTTCTATGTAAATGCATAAAGCAATGTTTCTCTTTTGGTGGAAGGCACACTAAAAATATTTCGAATTATTTGCGGTACACCTGAATATAGAAAATGTAAAAGTTGTATGATACAAAAAGGAATAAATTATTTATTTACAATTTATTTAATGAGAGGGCTGAGCCTGTTTTCTTGAACAAATTTTATCAAAACGACGTTCGAAATAATCTCCACCTTTAGATTCTAATTGCAATAAATAAATAAAAACGATGTTCCAAAGTCGCCCAGACGAGTTCCCATGCAATTTTAATTATTTGTCAAAAACCCTTGCGGCACATTTGACCATCTCGCGTGGCACACAGAATAAGAAACATTGGTGTAGAGAGAAAACTTATTTAATTTTTTGTTTTACAAAAGTATCGAACGGGGAATGAAATTTTGGCGAAGTAACGTGAAAATAGTATTTCATTCCATATTCGTGCTGATTCAGATAACTTACTGTTTGAATGCAGTTACAAAATGAACAAAATATTGCATATCGAGTAAACCATTATTTACCCGTATGCCAGAGATGTGTCTCTATCTCGCAAGCTACACACATACAAGCTATACAGCTTGGTCGATTTTGTTTTACAGACGACAACGGCATTGAGAACGAACACATATAACTGTTCAATCTAATATGACACGAATAATAGTTTCCTCTTTGGCGCTCTCCCTCTTCCACGGTGTTACCACTCGTTCCCTTTTCACAAGTAAATATATGGGAAAACGTGCATCCAATTGTATCTCCAATTCCACGTTGTTGAAGCGAAAACTTTGGGAAACGTCACCAGTCATTTTATTGTGATGAAGTATATATTCGTCGACATTGCATTTTCGTATAAAAATTCGTGTTTTCGTTTTGTTATTCGTAAAGGTGGCTTGGAACCCACCGTGATACTAAACAGTAAGTCCCGTTGAAATTAGGCGTTAATGACAGTGGAAGAGGGGGAGTGTGGTAAATTGATTAGAAACCCTGAGGGGACCAAATATCATTACTATATACTACTATACATACGTTTTGTTCTTTGTAAGTTGTATTTTACGACGTTTTTATTAGCTCGCTTTCTTGTTTGTCTGTTTTTTTTATATTCGTATTATTTGCACGTTATAATTCGTATTTTTATTAACCCTTAGCACTCGAGTAATAAACTTAGAGTCACCACTAAAAAATGCTGTACCATTATTCAAAGTATTGTTTACATTATTAAATATGTTGGGTAGAAAAGATAGTGTAAAATAAAGAATGAGAGAAATAGTAGACTGGTTCAGGAGTATTGAAGCAAAAAGGAAAGAAATAATCCAAAGAAAAGAGGGAGAAACAATATTAGATTTAAGATAAATACTAGGATATATTAGATTATTAGAATATAACATAGAATATAAATATGTTGAGATCTAACCAACTACTAAACATTTAAATATTGTATGAGCTATTATATTAATTTCATATACGTAAAATGAAAATAATCGTAGAGAATGGAATTATACCAGGTCGGAAAGAATGTTTAATTTAATGTTTAATTTAATTTCACCTAGAATGTTTAATTTTCGAGATAAAATATTCCCGAATGCAAAAGGTTAATAGACGCCTATTATAACTATGCTAATTGCAATAACGTTGATTCAAATGTCGGGTTCCAAACTTTTAAACTTGCAATTATTGAAATTGTAAAGCTGCGGTCATGCAAAATTATTCAATGAAATTATTCATTTCCGTATGCAGTGCTCCTGGCTTAAAAATTAGGGTCACTTATTTTTTATATTTTCAGTAGATTAGTATTGAATTTTTTCAGAATTTAATTTCAAGATTTTAATATTACTGTACAATAATAGCAATATATAAAGGTGGATAAAATTTTTAATATTTTTCAAGCGTTTTTACATTTGACTAAAAGTATGAAAAAGGTTGAAAATTGCAAGTGGTTACAATATTTTAGCCAAGGATTATACGTTACAGTAAAAAAGTTGCTAATATTCTGGGTACACTACTTTCGTTATTTTTATAAAGTAATGTAAAACAGTCGCTTTTATGCGCCGAAAGATCTAATGTTAATGAAACATCTCTGCCAGAGTAATTAAAATGTTGATTGAAGTATCAACTATAACGATACCAGACTAACGATCTTCGACTCATTAAACTTTGATCCCTGTTTGTAACGTTTTAATTCAATAAGTTTGTGCAGCAGCAACGATGCCGATCGATCTTCATTATCAACTAAGTATCGCATCATAGTTATCGAAGTGCATCGCTTCGGTATTAATTTCAGACAAACAAATTATTGAAATAATACATTGTTTTACTCCAGTATATGTTATAATAAAAATTGCACAAAGTTTAAATAAATTTTATCTTGTTATGTTTATAATGCGATACACATGAGTCGATAAACATCATTTTTTGTGGCTGATAGATTTAGTGTTAAGTAAGAAAAGTTGCTGCAATGGCGCTTGAAGTATACGAAAGTTGTACTCATTCTAGACCCGTACAGTTTCGTAGGCATGAGCGATCTTGGAACTCGATCAAAAACTGTGTATATGTGCTGTGCTAGATGTTATCTCGATTTACATACATGTATGTAAATGATATCTGAATGGTAGCATGTCTAACATAAGAACCTTTATCAGTTATTTATTTTTTATCAACTTAATATTTCCATCGAATCGGTCACGCGAACTTACTCGTCCGATATCACGGCCGACTAATTCAATTCAGTGAAACTAATTCAAGAGGAACACGCAATAAGAAACGGTCACCCACTCCTTCGCATCCTCGGTTATCACTGCAGAATGTTTACACCTCACTTTATTAGAAAGTTTTATTTCAATACAATTTTCTCCCAACTCTGCTTATTGAACCCTTCGCTGATACACTTAACAAATCTGGTATATAATAAACTAAGAATGGTTTTTGTTACTATTCTAAATTATGTTCATTTTTCTGAAAATGTTGTTTTAATTTTTTAAAATATTTTTCCTATAAACAAAACACAGAAACTGACCTTCTTTCAATTTTTTCATTGCAATTTAGAAAATCATGCAGTGAAGGGTTAAACAATTTTGTTTATATGTAACTTATATTTGTTTGTAACGAAAACATACACGTTCAAAAGCCCGTTTGATTTACGTTTTCCTTTTTCCGATGTCGAGTCACTCACGACAAAGAAGTGCAAACGGTTAATCGTAAAATGAAATATCCGAAAGTCTTCATTTCTTTCTTTAAATATTCTGTAAAATTATTCTTCCAAACCATGCGATGGCGAGAGCAAGAAGCAAATAACTGCGCAAGAAACCGTTGAGCACCTCTAGGTTCTCTTAGAATGTAAACGCGCGGACTTATTTTACAAGCTGATAATTAGGTTAATCATGAAGTTCTGTTTCTTTCAAAAGAAACTCTTGGTTTTCAATAATATATTCCTTCTTACGATGTTCGCGGTGTTGAATATGGATTTGATTGCAATTTGCCTTGAGTATCATCATCATCATCATCATTATCATCTATGACGACCGCCTGTCACTCCATGTTAGGATCATGATCAACATTAACATATTCGCTACTAACTTTATTCATTTTCGACGTCCTAAACCGATAAGTTAATTAATCCATAATTAATAATTGTTTTTAGAAGTTAGGCTATTCCATTTGCAAGTTTGAAAAATTCTAGACAGAGTTGACATTGGTATGCCCATATTATAAGCAATCCTTTAGTTGAAATACATTTTTCCTTTATAAATGAATGAGAGTGTAAGATAGTAGGGTTAAGTATTGTAAAACAAGTTCCTTTTTGTAGCCACGAGGATGAAAAATAAACTATCTATCTATTGAGTTGGAAAGAAAGTTCGGAGCGTTTTCAAATTATAAATTTATTCAATAACACGAGAATTTACCTCGAAAATGGCAAAAAGTAATAGAACTGAATAGAAAATATGATATTGAAGAAATCTATGAATAAATATCTGAATTTTAACTTTCAATTATAATGTACAAACGTTACGAACTTTCGTTCCAACCCAATATATATTTTTTCCCCTATATTTGGGTTGGTACACAATAATCTATGGGAATGAGAACTTGTATAAAGTTACAGTTAAATTTAATGTAAACTTGATGATTGAAAATAGTTTCCGTGAGCGAGATGTAAAATGATTTGCATGTGTGTAAAACGATGACAGACACAAGTCACACAGCTATTCCGAGCAGAAGAAAAATGCCTTGAATTGACACAAGGGCGGATGAGAGCAATAAAGCACCCTTACGCCGCGATATCAGTCGAAACCGCGACGAAAATATTCATTCCTCGTTGCAGTCTCCACTTTGTGTTCGCAGAAGATGCAATCAGCCGAGATGCACTTTATCACGGCACGTGTTTGCCGACCAAACTCTCAACAGCAAATAATATTCCCAACAGCATTATAACGAGTACACAAATTAAAGCATCTACGACTCGTGTTCGCCCTTTGCGAGACATCTTAAGCAAATTACCATGAATGGCAGTCTCGCCGACAAAGATACAGCCTTATTAAACGATTGCAAACACGCTCTATCCTCAATCCTACAAACACAGACGTTCGTTAACCCCATCAGCAACGAAATAAGTACAACACACTGACTTCCACGAATATTTAAAAATTATTAGATACGATACACTTTTGTACTTTATCGTTTACTTCCTAGAATGTGAACGTGGTTAGTGAAGATATCAAAAAGTCAAAATCATCAACAAATTACGGTAATGTTCGTAATATCATATAGTTTCCATTATTTAAATCCACACTTACAAATAAATCGCGTTATTGCAGGCTCTTTTAGTTGGTTTTTACACACTTTTAAAAGACAATTACGTAGGATTATCAGAAAATACCACACCTTATGTATAGACTGCGGATGTTTATGCATATTCTAATTTTTGTCGAAAAATTTTAAGACAGTAGAATGAAATACGATCCTATTTGTAATAGGAACAGCCTTTGTAGATCCAAAACAAATAAAAATTATACAAAATTCTATTGAATTTTATATTTTAACCTTTTTTGAACATTTAAATGCATAAAGATCCGCAGTCTACTTATGTACCATGAGTTTTTGTGCATGTACCTTCTTTGTTATTGTACGTAAAGGTATTTTCTATTTTATAAATATTTATGTAAGAGAGCTTCGGTCCGTTTATAATAAAATGGAATAAAATAAAATTATTCAGAAAGAAACCGACGATCGGCTGTGGTCCGCGAGGGATTAAATGAAATTAAAAAAAAAATAATTAGGATAAAGTAAATTTGGAGTATACGTCATATGTCGACTAGAGTCAAGCTCCTAAACAAGGTAAAAAGTATACGAAATTCAGTGACCGAGGTTTCTAATCGATCTGACGAATTCGATTCGCACCTTTTCGAATTTATAACATTGCAAATCGTATCTTTAATTAAAATTAAAGAGCTAAGTAAAACTTTAGTGTAGGTCAAATACGCTACCAGCCGAAAGTTTGGAATCACAGATTAAATTCAGAGAAACAGGATGTCTACAAGAAAAACTGAATGCCTTTAGACTCTGAAGGTCAGAGTTCCTAAACTCTAATGTTTAGAACAACCAAGAGAGAATTATTTGTCAAACAATTTACGAGTAGTAAAAATTGCTCTTTCATTAAAAAACCGTTCTTATTCTACACTAAACCTACCATCGCCGGTTCTAGATCTATCGTTTTACGATCATTGATATAATAAAAATAATTTCACAAGAAATGATTATATAGATATCTTTAGTGGAGCACATATTGCAATAGAAGCTGCACAAAGTCTAAATAAAATCAATCTTGTCATTTTTATAAGGGAGCATGTACCAGTTACTTTTGAACATCGGTAGGTTTATTGTTAATGACAGCCTAACTAATTTGATATTTTTCCATGCTTCTTGTAGAAGTTACCAAAGATGTCCCTTTAGAAAAGTTCATTCTGAGCATTGTCTGACACTGGGTGCATAAACTATACAAGAGCGTTACGTACACAAGAGAACGTTGAAATCTGTTAGAGATATAATTCAACTGGTAATGTTTGATATAATAACGTTTTTCATCAAAATCTGCAAGCGATTCGAAACTTTTTGCCGGTAGCGTACATATTGACCAGGGTCAAGTCCCTAAACAAGGTCGCAGAATCACCTGGAACCCATCGATACAGATTGCCCTGACGAATCGGATTCGTACCTTTCCGACTTTACGGCATTGTAAACCTTGGTCTCTCGTGCTGACCGGTTCGGGCTGCAGGGAAAAACACTTGGAGGACGGACCTCGAGGTTTCCAGGCGATCAAAACAGACGCACAACAAAAGCAGTTTCTCCGATGGAACGACAAACGAAAAAAAAAAAATCTCTGTCTCAGTGTCTAGACTCCTGGTAACACGAGGAGAGCAACACTGCCGAGGAACACTCGAAATCTCAGCGGTCGAGCGGGTATTGTTCGAGTACCGGTACCACTGGAGCACTAGCAGTCGGAAGAGACCTGGTCACTTGTTCGGTTCGGACTTGTTGGGAACGCGTCACGAGCACAATTCAAGAGGAGATAGAACCGCGAGCGTCGAGCACACGATCGAGACTATCCGCTCGGCGTCGCTCATTCTCTGTACCAGCCGACCCACGCGTTCCTCTCTCGCGGAAGAGGGACGAGCTGCTAGCCGCTAACTGCTCGCATACTCCTGTGCGATGCACAAGATAGCGCGAGCGCATGCGTTTCCCTTAGACCGTCTGCGAGCTTATAACGCCGCTACAGACACCCCCGACCCGGAGGGTGGAAATGAATCTTCAATTCGCTGCAATAAACGGACGAGTCCCGCTGATTGCCTCAGATAATTCATTTAGCCGCAAAATCACCAACAGAAAAATCCCTCGAGCCATCGAACTGCTCTGCGCTGCTTCCGAGGCGCAAAGAGGTCGACAGACTATGGAGATCACTTCTCATGGGGACTTGGAAATACGTTACGTGAAAAAAATACCGGGACATCTTAAATAGAATTTGAAATAATTTCTTTTATCGCCTTCGAAATAGACTCTTTCCCAGGCAATATACTCTTGCTAGCATGAAGTCCATATATTATTTAATTTTTATTTATATAGATAAACGTTTTCTGGTATGGCTATGTTCCTTCAGCGTTCGAAGAGGTAATTTGAATTTTTTAAATAATTGAATTTGTTGCAATTGCAGTTGAAGCTGCAGTTGCAAATTGTTGAATTTGAAGAATTTGAAAATCTGCGTCGCATTAGTTTACAGTTCTATTAACTTCTAGAAACAAAAAATTTTTTTAATACCTCAATCTTATTTCACATTATTCTATAAACATAACAAGAATGTGTCTGTCCAATTTTTTTGCCATTTTCCCAATAATATACACCCGAAGAAATAAAGGTGAATAATTCGTCAGGTAAGCATCTTTACAATCTTAACCCCTCGCCGTATTTTGATGGTTCATTTTAGATGAAGTAAAATTTGATTCGTTTGTAATCAATAGTTAAGCATTCAAATAAATGTGGCCATATAAAAATGGAAATTTTCTTTTCCTTTCTACGACATTTTTGGGGATACAGATGTTTTAATCACTGTAACTGTAAAGAAAATGGTCGGCAAGGGGTTAATAATCGCAAATTAAGAATACTAGAACTCGTTATTTTGACGGGTTCCGTAAGCCTAGTGGCAAAAGCGAGAAATTCTCAAAGAGTTCTTTTACATTCTCCTAATTTCGAACTAATTTAATTGAAACATTACAGCTCGAGAAAATGAAATGAAGTTATGCATATTAATTAATTAAATACATGGAAACAAATGCAGATACGAAATCACTGAAATAAATAAATATGTACCGACCGTAGCTACAGTAATGTGAAACTGACCCTGCATTCGCAGCACGAGGGTTGAACACTAAAGTGCATGCTATGAATGCATAAGACAGAGCACCACCCAAGGAAATTGGTACACGACCGCTACAAGAATAAATTTTTAAAGCTAGATCTACGGGGTACTAAAAGTTTTGCTACTTTACATTACATTATTTGCTCCGATTTTATATAGCCTGAACATTTGTGGCGAACAGGTATACAAAAATGTTTGCAACTTGAAAACGGCAAATATGATTCTCTTCCACGAGCTTTTTGCATGTGTTCTGCGAAATATATTAAATATATTTTCTAAAATATAATTAATTTATTATTAAATTATATATTAAATATTATTTTTGTTTCTTTTTTCAATCATTAATTTTGGTGTTTCAGAAATTTTTCATATAATCAAAAGTGTTCCTTGACTTCAAAACGGTTAAGAACCGTTTAAGAACTCTAAATACAAATTAACAATTTATAGTTTAACACAAAATTGAATTTACGAGTAACATTTATCCATGTTGCGTGGTCAAAAAGGAGATACAAAAGAACAAGATACATACATCTGTCACATACTTACTAAAAATGGAATTAATATATGTTCAAAGAAATAAATGTACTAAAAAACTTCTCTATAAATGTTCGCAATCTCCATAAAATTTGGAATCCACCTCTATTCGTGGTATATCAGAATCAATGTTTATTTGTAAAATTTTGGTACCTGCGTACATTTGTGCTCAAATAGAAAAATTGCTTTAGTACCTGTTCCTTCTTTTAAAACCAGAAATTGCGCTCTCTAGACGTCGAACAAGGCTAAAAAAACAAATTTGATCGAAAGTGTGACTCGCGTGGTTTTGCGTTACGACCGCAGATACATATATCGGTCGGTCACGTGGCATTATGATTTCACGATAGCCTGATTCATCGGTGACCCACGCTAGATCCGCTCGGACGACTATTGAAATCGCCAACGGATCACTGAGACCTCGTAACGATCCGATACAACTGACATCGTGGGTCACGCGAGCGATTTAAATGAAAGCATGTGCACACGATAGCAGCTCACCGTCGAAGAGTAGCTCATAAATGCGAGTTAATCGTGGGACTACTATCATAGATGTGGATCGCATTAAACATTTGATCCGATCACGTTGTGAACGCGACACTGTCGCTCAAAAATATGCGAACACGTAAAAGTAGATACAAAGCCATTAACCCTTTGCACTCCTTTGTCGAGTGTGACATCAGAGAAAAAAAATGTACATAAAATGGATTCTTATATGTACTTTGTGTTCTTCTTTCATTTATTTAATTATCTCATTTTTTAGTTGAAACAAATGTAAGTTGCACAAATATAAATCACAATGAAGTTTGAGAACTATATTTTACAAAATTAGTACTCTGGAAATATTCCATGTGCCATCTAATATTGTGGTGTCCAAGGTGGTTCGGAACCCACCTCAATAAACTTATAAGTCCCGTCGTGAAATAACCTTAACAAATAGTTGAAAGCGATGTAAAATAAATTTTAAAAAATATAGAATTAGTAAACAAAATTATTTAAAATAAGTAGCAGTCAAGGAACTGTCATCTGAAGTATATTTCAATCGAAACATTTTAAATGGTAGAGAGTTGTTGGTAACAAAATCGAAAAATAATTAGGAGTGCAAAGGGTTAATAATTGATCTACTAAGAAACCATTTTACATTGCTTCTTTAGCAATATTGTGTATATGCAAAACAGTAGATTTGTTGAATAAAACAAAATCCTCCATGAAAACATTTAGAACCCGTCATTATTCGACAGTGGATTTTATGAAATTAGGACAAAAATAATTTCAAACAGTGAAAACATTTAAATAATTTTATAGTGCATTTATATTATTTTCAACCTATTAAACATATTAAGAAAGAAAATAAACATTTATTTTACTCCAGATTGTTGCGAATCAGGTAGAACATTTTTATTTTAGACGAAGATCCATTGTCCAGTCATTATGAATTTAATACTAAACATACCGAGCTATAAAAGTAACAGTTGCTTTATGAAATTGACAAGATTCAACCCTTTGCACTCGTAGCTACTTTAACTCGAAAATTAAACATTTCTTCCAAACTAGAATATTTCCATTCTCTTTTTTACATTTTGTGGAAATGAAATTCATGTAATACCTCATGCAATACTTAAATGTTTAGTAATTGATTAGATACCAACATATCTAACAATGTGATCAATACTTTAAATGCTAAGATTTAATTTATTTAGACTTTGCGTCTAAAGTATAAGTCCAGGTAATAGAGGTATACTCTTGGCTCTATTTTTAACTAAATAAGCGTAGTTCAAATATTGATAATTTCTCGAGAATGGAAAATTTAGTATTCAAATACTTTTTGGATCCACCGTATTTTTGAGCGGTAGTGTACACGTAGTCAATACATACATTATAGCGTAGGTCATAGAAAGATTGAGTCGAGAACGTGTGGGTCACGTAAAAATTTATTGATCCGATGTGGTTCATAAAGAAAATTTATTACACTTACATGGTGTCATAAGAGAGCCATTCTTGCATGGATAATTCGAGGGAATAGGCGGAAAAGACGTCTGAGATAGTTATTGTATCGCCATCGAGATTTGTCATCGTGTCACACACGGACAAGGCGACCGTTACGAAATCTAAGTAAAGATTTATCTACGCTGACCGTGAAAATACTCGAAAATTAATGAAAAAATTCTGTCTTACAAGCCTCGTCACTTCCCAATACGTTCAGACCGAATCAACTATGTTTATCTTTCGGTTTACGCCGAAACCAATGATCCGATTTACTTCAAACTTGTCGAATACCTACAGTCGACGTCCTTTTATCAGCTGAACCAAAACTAGGTCGATCCTGGTAAAATCCGGTTCATACAAAGTGAGAAAGAACCCAATACAGTTCTAGCAAAATGGAGATTCTTTTCGGTCGAACACTTTATCCTTTTATACTTCCTCAATTTTTATTTGTTCATGCGGATTAGAAGTCTTCTTTCAATTATACTACTTCAGGGAATTGTAGAAACTGACTTTATATGTTCATCGTAAATCAAGTTTTTTTCTCATTTAGGGCACTCTGATAAGTCGTTATCATTCTTGAGAAAATTATTCTTATCCCATAAATAGTATAGTGGCGTCTCTCATCAACCCAAATTTCTATACATTCACTTTCACTACCGTATTGTTCACGATAATTATAAATTTAATTTACACCATAAATTTAAAAACTGGAGAAACTTTATGATTCTGGACTTGGTTTATTGTTTGTTACCTCTTCCTACAAAATTTTGTTGTTTTAAATATTTCTATTGTATCTAAATATACTAAGTACTACCTACATAACTATTTGTTGCATCTTTATTCGTTGGGTTCCCTCCCTCCTTTTTCTTTTTTTTCCAGTACGTACTAACTCCTCTATCCTTATTCCACTTTCGACTTTCGCACAGCCTCTTACCAAATCCTCTTATATACCAGAGTTGGGAATTAATTGATTAAAATTTTAACCAAAATTGATTGATTAATGTGCACTATTAATATAAAATACTCATTGAAGAATCGAAGGTTGATTCAATCGATTGATGAAGTTAATTGTCAATCGGAGACTGATTTAATCAATTGTTGAAGTTAATCACGCTACACGGACTATTCATAAATTGTAATAACGAGGGAGACAGAGCGGAGATGGAGGATTGACAGAAATATATCTCAACAAAAACTCGGTTTACATTTTTTTCACTATTCATACAGTTTTGATTTCGTATTTCATTTCGAAATTTCAGTAGTTAATCATAAATCAATTATACAATTGACGATTACAATTGAAAAAAATGTAATCGTTAACCGCAATTAACGACCAAATTTATCCGTCAATCTTTAATTAAATTTTTTCCCAACTCTGTTACATGCCGAACTAGTTAATGTACCAAATTTTTTCAACTTATTAAACATAATGAAAATTGTTGCAATTCCGGTGGAAAATTTTTATTTTGCATAAAGACTCGGAACCCACCTTAATAAAGTGTAGCTCTCGTCGCGAAATAACTTTAAACAAAAGAGTTGAAAGTGATATAAAATAATGAATAAAAAAAATTACGCGTTAGTTGATTCGTCCTTCAACCTATGTTCTTTCAAACAAAAAGAAGTATAAATTCCTTTATTTTTGGCAAGGTTTTATGACAAGATGTTCCGTGTTGGTCACGTTTACTCGATTCCCCGAAAACTGATGAATGAAGTGACAACGGCTTGTGCTCGAAACCACTATCAATCTTACGTTAAAGAATTCCCCAGCGGACGTTGAATCACTTTTCGACAGTCGAAGGAGGAAGACTCCTCGACACGATGTAACGGAAATACCGCTAAAACGTTCGTTAACGGAGAACGAGTTTCTAGTATCGAAGTTACGAAATCGTGGCTATCAGCTATCAGTGTCCTGCCGGTTGTTTATCTTTGCGAGTGTACGGAACGGGGCACGTATTCGCGTGGATTCGCGTATCGGTCCGCGTGTGTTAGTAATTTACACAAGTCACTTGCTAATGGCACATCGGGGCAATATGGTCCCAAGCAGCGTTTTATCACTTGTGCTCCCAGCCTATTTGTTAATCCTACGCGTCGTGCCGCGTCGGTATGCTATACACATGGCGCGGAACGCACGCCTCTTGAAACGGTGCATGCAGTTGTTCTTCGGTACCATAATTCACACGAACGAGCACCGGGTACGCTGAATTTTTCCAGTTTCAACAGTTTCGAGATAGACGGGAGACATTGTTCCATTAGAATATCGTTTCTCCCATTCACCATTGTATTTATTAACGAGCTGACTGGTCTGTTAATTAGCCCCTGGGAGACCCACTCTCATCTGCGCGCAGAACTATTTGTTTTGCTTGTGTGTTTCTCGAAAAACGTCTTCGCTTCTGAATAAAATATGCTATATTAAAAATATAAGCGATCTTAAATAAATCTTTTCAAATATATACCGAAAAAGAACAGTTTTTTGTAGACAGATTTGAATAATTTATATTTAAATAATTGTATTACGGATTCTATAGAATTTTGTAGCTTTTTTTGACGTTTTTGCTTGCCCTGAATGAATAAAGAAACAAACTCGTGGTGACTAATTTAGAAAAAAATACAATATTAGTTGCTCACACTAACACGTTGACAGTTACGTTGGTCACATCGTCCATTGTTTAGGCGAAAGAATTAACTTTTATTGAAATTAATAAATTTGATTTTATCTGTTTTCAATTAGTTGAGAAAATTCTGTACTTCGATTGTGTGAATTTTTTTTTTAGGAAATTATTTGACAATTAATGTCGTTTATATTTAACCTTCGGAGTAGGTATAACTTTATAAATTTACCATGAATAATTCATGTGTAGTACATAATTCTTGCCTATAATAAATTATCGTCGATTACACATCTTCGGTGAGCGTAGCTACGAAAAAAGATCATAGGAACTTTTTCTTGTACAGTAAAAATTACTTGTTTGGAGAAGAAAATTATTAAAAATGAAATTTAAATATGCGGGTTGTTTACACATGCTTCCGACGCTTTAATAATAAATTCTGTCTGTCGTAGCGTCGCGTCGCGTCGTCGGTGGGAAATGACATGACCGAGCTCCGACTTTTTATCTCTCAGGCATTCCGCTATCCGGCCGTTAATGAAACACTATAAAATAAATTGGATGAATCGCAAGCGTGTATTTGTCACAGATCGAACTACAAAGAGTTCGCAGAACGGCCTCGGAGAGCAGCAACGGGACTATTTAAAACGTTATTACGCATTGGTCATTCACGCGTACGAAGTTTCAGGGAAAAAGTATTTTCTAGACTGCTCGGATCACTTCCGAAATATCAGGTAAACGATATAAGGTAAATCTCCACTATCAGCCATGTCCCCACTATGAGCCAGCCGATCTTATAACTCTGTTTATATAGTTTCGTAACTATTAAAAATAAATTAAAATTAAAGAGAGAAGACAAATAAAGTGCATGACAGCAGATGAACGAAAGAAACGAATTGTCGAAGAAGTAGAAAGAAAATGGCTCTTAGAAAAAAATACAAAAAGAAATTAAATGTTTACTTAAAAATAAACTTTCATTTAATTTTACTTTATATTATAAGATTTATATAAATATATTCTGAATAAATAACTTTTAATTAATTTTTTAATCAATAAACTGGATTATTGACTTTTTTATTGTTAAATTTAATTTATTTATGTGATGGCTTATAGTATACCGTCATGGTTTTTATTCATAAGCTACAAAAGTAGGACCTCGATTGACCTTTAAACCTAACCGATTTAAATATGATTATATTATGATGGGAAATAAACTTTAAAGAATGAAAAAATTATTTTGGAATATAATGTTCATTTTAATAATGTCTCTCGGGTCTCGATTATCCATCGGGTCGTAATTTGTTCGGGCTGTTTGACTCCCGATCAAGCCGGTTAATCGAGGCTCTACCTTCTTTAATATCTAAAAAAATTATTCTTAAAAAACTGCACCTCTAAATGGCTCATAGTAGGGACATCTACATTAGTAGGTAAGTACGTCGAAATGTCTGTTTCTGCCCGATGGAGCCGTTTTATATTATCGGTCGCGATAACGTTCGTGGGGCTGCAGCAGGTGCAACGGGTCCGAATTGTTTCGTCTTCCTCTCGGTGCTCAGTAAACATAGACGTTTCAACAAACAGGACGCGCCTTGTGCAGGTGCGACGATAACTTTTGCACACTATCATTATACCGTGGTGACTGATGTACAAAGACGAATAAAATTTCCAGAAAAATGTTTCTATTATTATTCCACAAGCCAAGTGCCAAGCAATAGCAGGACACGAGTAAGTGAATAAACGAATATATGCTAGTAAAAAATACATTATCATTTTTAACCTTCAGTCGTTCAAAGGTGCAAAATAATATTGACGAATTCATTACATCAAAACCGCCATTTTTTCCGTCGAAGAATTCGACAGTTGCCTGAAAGGTGGGCCAAAGTAACCGAAAATTATTGACACTATTTCGACAAATAACTAAATTTGTTTTAAAAAGTCATCGAATTAATTTCTACATCTAATTACATAACTAGTTATGTGATATTTTATATTACTCCTACATAAATAAATTCTTATTCTTTAATTTTTCCAATAATATATACCCAAAGAAATTTTGATAAACAATTCCTCAGCGAGCAATATAGACTGCAGAATAACCTCTTATTTGAGGTTACAACTGTACAATAAAAAAAATTTCCCAGGAAAGCATCTTTACAATTTTAATAATCGTAAATTGTCGTAAACTGTTAATAACTCGAAAACAAAGCTGTGGAAGACAATTTCGCAAGGATAAAGTGTCTTCAAATGATCTCAGGAATCGCCCCTATATCAAGGACGTACAACATTTTTGGGACACCCTGTATATCCTAGTTAATTGCATTTAGAAAGCAATAGCCGGTGCAAAGAGGCGTTATTCTCCATCCGTATTGTTGCGTGTATCAATGAAGTGCACGCAGCCAGTGCATTCTACAAGTAACTGTACCCGTACGATACATGTCGCGAACAGATACCAGACTCCATTGCGAACACCCGGCTCCCTGGTCGGCTGCATGCATCGCATGGACACATTGGAAACACGGACAGATATTGTACGTATACTATGCTATACTCGGGACATATAGTATGCAACGAAAGTAAGCAAACAGTAAATATTTAATTTCAATACCACGAAGTTTTCTTTTATGTAATATATATATATTTTTAATATATATTTTTATATTTTAATATATATTTTAATATATTTTAATATATATTTTTAATATATATATATATATATATATATATATATATATATATGTATATACTTTATAATATATATAAAAGAAAATTTCGTGGTATATATGTACATACTATAGTCGGAAGGTTAGACCACACCTATTCAGAATAGCTTTTGGGGAAGCAAATAACGTGAGTATGTAAAGGAAAACTAACAGATGATCACATTGTTTATATGTATATGTTCGTATCATCTACTAGTATATGTGCATATTGCAAAAGATACTTTTGGGACAGTCTAATCATAGGAGAATATAATTACATAACATCGTGTTGTAGCAGGCGGTGATTGGTGATGTACCGGTTTTGCATTCCAAATTCACCCTTTTGAATTTTCACCAGATTAAAAATCAATCTCAACTTTTTGCATAAAAAGTAATATGAAGTTTTTACAAAAAAAATCAAATCAAATGTAGATTAATTGTTAAGAAAGTCAAAATTATATTTATTTCAAAGGTGATAAAGGTAATGCACCGTTCACGTGTATCTAAATAAATATGTAATTAATTTTAAAATGCAAAAAGTTGAATTTGATTTGCAAAAGGATGAAATCGATTTACAAAAAGGTGAAATAGATTTGCATAACGTTGAATTTGGCTTGCAAGAAGGTGAATTTGGAGTGCAAAACCTGTAAAGCAAAGAGAATACTTTGAACCGCAAAAAGTCGATAAAAGAAAAAGAAAGTTACAGAGAAAGTTCCGTGTGGCATATTGAGGCAAGGGGGATGCACGATGAAGAGAACTTGAGATCTAGGGGGACATCACGACGCGGCCCTGTCGAAACCTGCAAGACTATTCACGCCTGCCGAACGAGTTAAGCTCGCGTGTCCTTTGTATCGAACACCTACGTAAATGATCTTCGCCTACGTCGCGCACATTCTATTTCATCCTGCGAAAATAGAAGCTAGGAACGCATCCCCTTGACTGCTGTTTCGCGTTTTCTTCAATGAATCGCAGTGAGCGGTTTGCTTGGGTGTCGGTCAAATAGGAACACATGCGCACACCGAACGGATAATGCATACCATGCAGGTGCAACGCGGCAATGCACAACAAAACTGCAGGTACACGACCGTTTCTCACACAAGAGAACGCGAGTCCATGCCGCTGCTCATTGCGATTTCAGAGAGACGCATCCCACACACGTGCTTTCTCGTTTTATACACGTTGAATGCCGTTACAAAGATACTCCGATCCTAACGTTTATTACTACCTAAGGGAGTTAACTTCTCTTTTTACAAAATTACAAGGCTACAGGATTCGCGTTCTCATTTCTCGATAATACAAAAATAGGAGTTTTCAGTAGTTACAAACGGTAGATAAAAAATCGATTTAGGGCGCTATCGCTCTCAAAAGTCCTATTTTTTCGTTTACGAGGCGCAATTTACATTATTCTGCATTTATGCATGTACCTATTTTCATAGCTACAGTGACCCAAATTAATATTCGGACGCTCTAAAAAAGATATCTTTTTTAATATTGTATTATACGATTTGAACTTTTTTAGGAAGCTAAAACAATTTTTAAAAAATTGCAACAAATTAAAATTGTAGAAAAAAAACTAAAAGTTGAATTTTACTACTTTTTTATGTGGTCCTATACTGAAAATTTAAAAAAAAAATACGTCCTATAGATCTGTGTCAATTAAACGTATTCTGAAAATTTCGTAAAAATCTTTGTCTTTAACTGTAATAAATCCAAAGTTTCTTACATCTTTCAATGCCTGTTGTTTTTCCCCGTATCAATTGATTTCGATTAAACTTTTACAGTGAATGAACGATCAAACTTCACTGCATTTCCGATCAATTGCAATTTTTGAAAATATTTCTTTTCACATCCTGTAGTAAAATAATTATTCTAACTTCCCAAAAAAGTCAAATCGTATAATACAATATTAAAAAGTTTTCGCATTTTTCAGAGCTTCCGAATATTAACCTACCAAACACTAAAGGCGATAAAAATGTGTTAGTTTATGAAAGCGACATGGCTCTTTATTTCAATTTTGATCAATTTTTAGTAGTATATTTAGTAGTATGCTTGGATAAAGAAAGTTATTAAATCAATGTAAGCAACGAAATAATTTCAATAATTGTAAAATGAAAAATTTACTGTTGATCATTTGACCGGTAGTCGTAGGTTCAGTGTTAATTTGTTTCATTGTATATACATAAAGTTAAACAGTGCTTCGAATTGTGTTTTCCTAAAATTATACCTCTAAACTACTCTGTTCTGATATTTCAATTCTATTATAGTCTGTACTATAGAATCTCGATTATCTGCACTGATCATAAGCATTCGGATAATAGAACAGTTATCTAGGTGCAACGTTATATGAAATGTTTAATAATTTCTACAAAAAATCGTGTTGTATATGCATTGTTGTAGAATGAATTATTACACGCGGAAGGTATTCAAACAAGAAACTGTAAATTTGAGATTCGAATAATCGAGGTTCTCATGCATTATGATTAACTGTAACCTAATTTAGCCTTCCAATTTTATAGTGAAATGTTAAAAGAGAACGGAAAAATCAATGCATCATTTCTACAGCGGTGTCCTTTATTCAATTTTATTTCATTATTGTCGCTCCCAAGGCGTTAATTTCATTTTTTCAGAAATGCAAAAGTCTAATAGCAGATTAAAATATTCTATTCGCAGTAAATGCCCCGATTTAAACAATTTTTGCTTCTAACACTTTGACTAAAATTAGTTAGTTGGTTGTGTAACCGGTAGCAGACATGTTAATTCTATAAACCTTGGAATCTCGCGTGCATTTTCGGTTCACATTTCATACAGCTATTACCGTTATAACAATAATAATTTGTGTAAAACTAAGAAAGTCGTCTGCAATCAAGATGTTTTTGTTTTTAGGTGGAATGAAAATCAATTAATACGCAGTCTTCATCGAAAATGACTTCGTCTGATTTTCTCTGTAGCTACTGAAGCTGATTATGAAAATCGTCCTACATTTATTGCGAGTATTATTACGATTAGACTAGTCGGAAGAAAAATGGCGCGTACAAACAATACTTGTTTTTTAAACACTGACAATGTATTCATTGAATTGCAGGGATGGGTCGTAATTAATTGCGAGGACAATTCAATTACATAGAGGATACACACAACCACCGTCCTTGCCTTCCGGAAGAGTCTTGTAAAACACGTTGCGTCACAGGTGTATACGTGTGTCGATTTCTATTGTACTTGTACCCCCAATTAACTACTGCTCGCGTCACTCGTCTCCGTGTCCTGACGTACGGAGGATTAATTGTGCGTATTTTCGTTCGCGAAACATTTCCCCGTGGAAAAAGGTACTTACGACACGTTTAGTAGACACAGAAAACTTATATCGCTTTATACATTTACATCGCGACTCGGTTAAATGTAATTATTTCAAAATTTTTATTGTATAATTGAAAACATTAAACATATTTAATTTTGCCCATTTAGAAAACGAAAGTTACGATTAGACAGCAGGCTTATGAATTTATTAAAAAAGTAAGTAGATGTAATTTAAAGCAGTAAGAACATTAGACGAATTTTAAAATACCGTTACATTATTTGTCAAATAAATGTCTATTTCACTCTAGATTGTTGCAATTCAGGTAGAAATATTTTATTTTTTTGAATAAAGATCCACTGTCTAGTTATGATAATCCGAAGAGTGAATTGTGTGAGTCACCGTAGAATAAATTCCCCTAAATCCAGTAAAACAGAATAGAATTATAGAAATGTATAACCTATATACTTTAACACTAACAATTTGCGTATACTACAAATCAAGTTACAGATAAGCTTTCTTCTCTTAACCTCTTATGCATGAATCATAAGTCTGACTCGTTCGACGATGATGCGATATCGACTACTCCATTGTTGCTGATGATTAGAATAATAAATTCTTTATTTGTCACGAAAAAAGTACTTCGAAGATAAAATGAAGTTTGTTTCGTTGGAGAAGTGTTACGTTATACATTTCAGTTGTATAATACTATGCTTCGAAAAAATGCAGAAACGAAAAGTTCAATTTCATTTAAAAATTATTACGTGTGCTTTGGAGAATTAACAGGAGTTAATGGGCTAGTAATAATCAGTTCGAAACGTGCATTAAAAATGCACGTGTATACGAAACACGTGTAATATGTGTTAAGGAATTAAGAACACGTGTACACGTGTGTTTATTAAGTACACGTGAAATATAGAGACCTGTGGATACACGGTTCCTCGTGCACTAAAGATTAAATTGACTGCAAGCACGTTTGAAAACGAATTCTCGTGGAACAGTTTAAAAGTAATGAATCTTTTCTATTTACTTTTGTTATATGAAACAATGTGTTCTCAAATTCTTTTGGCGAAACCGTCAAATTTGTTTTGAAGTTTTGCCTTTAGAAAATTAAATGACTGATCAATAGACTGCGGATTTTATGCAAAATAGAAATTGTAAGAAGAAGCTAAATTGAATGTTATTTCTTCTATTAATGGTTTTCACAAAGAAAAAATCATTAAATGACATATTCCATTTTTTTTCAATTTTTCAACAATTTTCAAATTTACCTACTGGATATTGCTACTGAATTTTTCATTTACAATATTTCTTTCAACAATATCAAATCAATTTATCTGTTGAAAAAACCCCAATTTGTTCAGAACAGAGACACTTTTTTAAGTTTCCAAATATTTCTTTAGAATAGAGTTATAACTTTCCCGTATAAATTTTAACTAACCTGAAGGAAATTGTTCATTTTGCCTTGTCTTGTCAAGTTACTGTCACAGGTTACTCACCGTTAATGACGAGTTCGATAGCCGAAGACAAAATCATACATTATTCATAGAACAGTAAACAATAATTTGTAAGTGTAATTTAACACTTTAGCTACCGATAGCCTATTAACACTAAACCTAGTTTTAAAAGTAACTGGTACACGTTCCCTTATAAAAATGACAAGATTGATTTTATTTAGATTATTATTGCTTTATTGCTTTAAGAAACTATTTTTTATTTTGCGAAGTTACTTCAAAAATGGTAAAAAGAAATAGAATAGAATGAAAAATATGATATTGAATAAATCTATGAATTTTAGCTTTCAATTCTAATTTACAAACATTACAAACTTTCGTTCAACCCCGATATGTACAAGCTGTTAAAATTTTCGCATTATTTAATTGTGTAGAGTTACACGTATAAACAAAAGCCTACTACTACAGTCCTAGTCGCGTCGTTGAGACGCAACATAATCGTGTGCGTGCTTCGAGACAAACGGAATTTAAAAGGACATGCGTCACTAAATCCATTATAAAGTACTAATGTAAAGTAAAGATACTTACAAATTTTTCAGTACCTCCTGTACCTCCGTCGTATCCTCAGCACGCTGTACCATTTACGCGAATCGTAACAATGAAGCACGAAAACACCACGGTTCTACAAAATATCACTAAACACGCTTCCCATGTTGATCAAACCACGGTCAAAATAGTACTGCGATTGTCGCCTCGGTTTTTCCGCGAATGGGATATTAAGGGTAGATTTAGGTAGGGGAATGTAGCGTTTGTTGATTGGACGCGTCCAAGGACATTAATTTTGGTAATGTTTTCGGTCGTCAATGGCGTGATTTATGAGTGTTTCTATGCCTGCTCGAGGTTGAAGTTATCGAATCGAGGTGGTTGTAAAATAATCGGTTAGTTCGGAATCTATTCACATGCGTTTTTTGCTTGCTTTAACGATCTCTACAAGCGTATCTCTAATAGGCGGGCTTTTCTGCCCCAACAGTAATATACGAAAAAAACGGTACGGGACAGAACACATATGATTCTCGAAAAATCTCCTTGGAAAGGGTTTCTATTTTTTCAATCGATCAGTCCTGATCGAATACGTTGTATGCTGGGAGAACAGAGTTTCCGCGCGGACATCGCATTAAGATCGCAAACCTATTTTGATCGTGGTCTGGAGTAACTTCTTCTCGGTCGCTGTCACGATGTCGTAAAGTGTTTTGCGTAGTGTTTTTGCGCTTCGAAAATATGCATTGGAAGACATAAATGATTTTGTGCAATTTAAAACAATAATGTAATTAAAAGAACGTTGATATATTAATTTAAATTTATTAAAATCGTTCAAGAGAATAAGTAATCGTAATATATCGTCTGCTTTTTCCTATTTATGCGAACGATTTTTATTTTGCATGAAGATCCGCAGTGTATTGGTAGTTAAAAACCCGCTCAGGTAGTTTTTGTTTACACGAATACCCGGGAATTCGGGTAATGCTGTTCACCCGAGTACCTGGCTACCCGAGTAATTTTTGTTTACCCAGGTCTCTCAAAGTCACAGTTAAAATATCTCCGAGTGCAAGGATTTCATTATTTTTAATTTTAAAAAAATGGCGCATGTACTTGAAATACCCACGGACATGTGTGCTAAGTTCTAATGCAAAAAGTTGGACAGTTCTGAAAAAGATGTGCGTAAAAGTTGGTGAAGCATAGCCCAGAAAAGCAGAAAACGCCGTTAATAGTGAGCAGAGGAATTAGAAACTTTTTGAGGTTCCTTAGTTATGCAACGTAGGAGAGTAGTACGCGTCAATTAGTTAAAAGCAGGCGTTCGGTCGTCCCGTGTGGGCCTAATATAAGTCTGGCAACAGCGCAGCGCAGTGGCGCGGCCGCTGTCGAGTGCTCATTGTGAGCGGACAGCACGTAGCCGTGTGAGCGGCTCACGGAGAGGCCGGCTTTTTACAGTGACACACACGTGCTCCCCACTAACTTTATTTCTGACGACAGAGTCCACGATTCGAGGAGTCATCGGCACGGGAATACTTCCTTTTTCGCTAGCGGGGAGCCGAATTTACTGCGACCATACTCTCGCAAGCAAGCCCTCTTATTCCGTTGGCCCCTTATACACCGTACACACAAGTTTCTCAACACGCATAACTGAGAGATTATGTGGCTCCGATGGCGACTGCGTTTCTACGCGTAAGACAACGCGTCCCACGATTTCGTCTACACACGATCTTGCCACAGCTGACTGGTTTCGCATCGATGATCGTTTTCAATGTTTTCGCGACGCACGTTTTCAGGTACCGCGAGCACGACAATGAACGTCAACTCGGTCTGTTATTGTGTTGCATAACAGATCGATGACCTCGACCGTTGTAAACAACTGCCACTGGGGAGTATTCTAGTTTAGAGTCGGACTGCGTAGGCTAGGGTAACTGTACCGATTACTGCGGTATCATGCTTCGATCGTACTTTATTCTAATATTACTCCTACTTTATCATGAAATAATAATATGTCTAAGAATTTTATGGAAGAATTGTGTTCTGAATATAAAAAAAAATTGATGGCTCTCAAAACCTAATGGAACATAAGAAAATATTTAAAGATAAAATCGATGACATTTTGTACGTATTACTGTGGTCGAAAAATAACTGTGTACCAGTTACTGCGCTCCCAATACTGCGGATTGGAGTACGGGTCTCATAAATTTGTTCTCAAGTACAGGTTTTGCACTCAAAATTCACATTGCATAACAGATCGATGATCTCGACCGCTGTAAACAACTGTCTCAGGGGAGTATACTGGTTTAGAGTTGGACCGCGTAGGCTAGGGTAACTGGTCCGATTACTGCGATATCATGCTTCGATCGTACTTTATTCCAACATTACTCCTACTTGATCATGAAATAATATGTCTAAGCATTTTATAAAAAATGATTTTATGGCCTTCGAAACTTAATGCAACATAAGAAAATAGGTAAAGATAAAATCGATGACATTTTGTACGTATTGCCGCGGACGAAAAAGGGCCATGTACTAATTACTGTGGACTAGAATTTTGAAATATACGGGTATACGGAAACAAACTACAAAAATAATTCACAATTCAATTATTGCTGCAGTGAAAGTACGAATATTCGTTGTCGAGACTAAGATAGCATCAACGGTTTTCTAGATATTTATAAAAAAAATATATATAATAAACAGAGTTAATAGGTTTGTTCGTATACGTCTTATTTATATTCATTACATAAACGTATTTTGTGAACATTTTAGCTTTTATCATGTCAGTTCTAATTTTGTTTCATCTGACAACATCTATCAAGGTAGTTATTGTAGATAGCCTCGAAGTGATCTGTTTAGTCTAGAAAAGTCAAATGACCTATCAAATACCTACGCGCAGCTGGCTCAAATTAGTCTTACGTCTAAAGAATTTCTTTCGACGTAATCGAGACGTTCTTTAGAGGTTTTTATAATGTATTAGTTCAATTATATAATAATTTGTAAACTGCGTATAATATATCGCGAAAAATATTAAATTGATGCATCATTGTCGTCGTATCCCTGTCCCCTACAATGATATACTGGTATTAGCATTAACTGTAAAACGTTTGAACGTGTTAAGCAAGGGTTAGTTAACTTCATTTAACTGCCAAGAATGTCTGGTAGAATGTATGATAGTCGGATGTATCGCGAAGCTGGGCCACTTATGTTCTTTAATAAAGTTTATCTAAATTGAATTTTATTTCTTTCTTAAATGATGTTAATAGAGGAGAAATATTCACATCTTCAATTTGTGAAATTTACCAACATTTTTGAATTTCATCTACTCAATTTTGCTATAAATGTATAAACATCTGGAGTCTACTTATCATCCATTATACTTTAACTATTCATTTCTTATTATTTATAAATTTGCTCGTATACATTATTTTCTCTCACTTTAATCTTTTGAGTTCCAAGGTGATACATTCAGATATAACATTATTTACGGTTAATTGGATGTTACAGTTATCAATAGACTGGGAATTCTATGCATTTATAACAAAAATGGGTAGATACAACTGAAGTAAACTGAGTAAAAAGATTGAAAGAATTCAATCGATTGAATATTGAAATTATTATAATGTATATATACATAATGAAGAAAATGAATTTTGACTTCTACACTCTGCAATTGATGCATAAATATTGCATTCTGCATGAAGAACGGTTAGTTATCAAAGTTTGGGGGTATCATTCTTTTGTCAGTAGATAATTGTATTCTTGTGTCAGTCTTGCGCGACCTAACTTTCGCTTTTTTTATCAGGTCACAAGGCCAAGAAAGGGAGGAGTCAAACTACATATTTGGAGAAGGAAAGATCAACAAATAAATCAAATATTTCGTAATGCTAGTAATTTACAATAAACTGAGGAATTTATTTTCCTACTGACGAATACGTTTAACTGTTAAAATAATTAAGTATTTCATGTATGTCAGATCTATCCTCATAAATTTATCAAGTATTTATAGACGATGAAAACACATACTACTCTAAAAGTAATCTCCATCGATTCTATCTGTTTGCTCCATTTCACAGATCATTAATAAATCTTAAATATAAAGGACTTTAAAGATAAGTTTAAGCAGTGTAAACATTTTAACATTATATGAATTACAAAATATTGTTTTGTACTCGGTGTTATTTTAACTCGAAAATTAAACATTTCCTCCTAACTATAACAATTCCTTGCTATAGGATTTTTTATAGATATAAAGCACCTCATACAATAATTAAATGTTTAGTAATAGATTACATACCAACTTACTTAATAATGTAAACAATATTTTGTATAATGGTACAACAATTTTTGTGGTTACACTGAGTCACCACTCGAGTGCCAAGGGTTAACATAATGAAATAACCATGGGAACCGTTGTAAAAATAAAGGTTAATGTTAAACATAAATGTTAATTTCTCGCGGATTATGTATTGTTCCGAGTATGCGGCGTTATTGTTGAAATTCATAGAAAGTAAATACGTTATCAGAGGCATTGAACTTTGTCATCGCTATACATATCTGTGAGAGAAAAGAAAAGTTCTGTAAAACAGGTTTTAGGAAAATCGAAACAGTCTCCTGTCCTGCGTAACACGGGTTGTATTGGGTTACGTGTATCTGCCGCACCATTATCGCTACGAATTACCTTTTGCGGTCGTAGACACGCGATGCTTGTCACGGTCACTGGCCCATATTTCTCCGGTCTCGCATATGCTTTTTTCCTTCCCTTTCATCACAACCGTACTCGCAACAAATGCTCAATTTAAAACGATAAATTGCACTCGTACGCGGACCTCATTTCACAAGGAAATGCAACTCTCGCTCTATGAACAAAATTCTACCACTTAGCTATTCCAATTTAACATTACTCGTTCGATGACTTTTGAACACTAGATTTATGTCGTAAAAATAAAAAGAACATATTGATTACGTTCTTTAGCCATTCGTATCAGAATATATGTATAAAAAAATAATTTTAGTTTGTAATTCTAGTAATGTTTACACTAGAAAGATTTGAATTTGATTTTAATCATTTCAATTACGATTTCAATTGACTTTTATTTTAGTGTACCTATAAATAAGCCAATCTACTGAATACATTTTCTACTGAAGTATTTCTATACCTCTGATTGCATAATCCTAAGTTATTTTGATATTCTGAATGGTAAAAATCTTCGTTTGACTTTAATTCTAAGGAAAATGTTTATATTCAAGAGAGAATTCTTGAAATTTAAGTTTACAACAACGATGTTGATTTTTCTAGTAGAAATCCTATTGTCAACATTACGTTGGAGTATTTCAGAAAACAATTGCCTATATTTTGAGTGAATGAATAAAAAGCTTCTGATTCAAGTTTCATAAAGTAGATACTCTCTCCTGTTTTATAATCTTTTCTTTGATCAGTTGTGTTTCCTTCCACTAATTTTTTGTTCTTGGATGCATTTTTTTTAATGGGTGTGCACAAACAATTTTCTATATGGACAAAAATGTTGAAAACTTTGCAAGTTGATGATATCATACTACTCACTAAACATTCCGGAATAAGCTGCTTATAAACGGTGTCTCTTGAACAGCTGCTGATCAAGAAATTAAATTTTTGTGTATACAATTATGATACTTGATAAATACGACAAATTGAGGATAACTAAACCGGAAAAGGAGAGGGTATCGTTTGTGTCTATGAATATTGAATCGGACGTATTCAGTGTACAATTATCCACGTGATTTCGAAAGGTACAAATTAGTACCTATTTGTTCCCTTTCACTATCTCGACCGGTTCATCGGCGTGCACAATGAGCGAGCGGAATACAAACGGCGCATTTTTAATAACCGGCGAAATACCGACCACCAGCATGACATTTCAATCCACACTTTTATAAGAGAAAGCACGCCCACGCGCGACTAACAGGTCCTGCGATCTAGTAAGTACACATTCGATATTGGTCGAGAGGTTTTCAAAGCTTGCGTTAGCACGATCGGAAAGTTCTGACTTCTATCGAGATGTATAGAACCTTATTTGGAGGTTTTCACGAAACGAAAGTAGTACCAAGTGTTATGTACATATTTGGATTGCAAATCAATTGTGATTTCAACTATGAAGTATGACGTTCACGTATTGTTAACAGTTTTAGTATTAATAGCTTATACGTTACTTAATACTTTAACGCAAATTCATTTTTTTTGTTCACTACATAAATTCTTAAATTAAACAATTATTCTTTGATAATTGCATTCATATTTGTGTCGGTGATTATGAAAGGGGTGTAAGTCAAATTTTGTTTATTATGTATTGCGTTGATCGATTTCACACAATAAATGTATCATTAAGTGAAAAATTATACAATATATTGTATGTTGTCAATGTGAAATATTTCTGTACCAAATCAGACGTAATAGTTTAAATACAAATAAAATTATCAAAGAATAATGTTTCAATTCTGTTTCAATAATAACCAACGAATAAAACACAATGTGCTCAAAGTGAGTATCGAATTGTCAAAAGTTATAAACTCTTCTAAATAAACAACGTGTAATAGTAATTGTTCTAATTTCTCGAGAAACTACAAAGTCCAAGTCGTATGGTGCAGTATTAAAAAGAGCTACCGTTCTTTTAAACGTGTCCGAATATTACTCCGATTCGTTGTGGTTCATACACGCGACAGCAGCCGTAAAATTGTTAAACACCGGAAGGTATGTTTTCAAAAGATGATATAACGTTACTGTAAAAATTATCCATTGTTTAGAATCAGATCAGTGAACAAGCACTCCGGCAAAGTGCATCATAGGCGTGGCATTTCATACAAGTACCGGATGGAGAAATCGGTAACGTCGAAGACTAAATCAGTAAACAGCTCGGTTACGGAGATTGATTACTTTCAGGAGAAAAAGAGAAGATAGACACAGATAAGTTTCTGATCAACCTAATACATCATCAGGCATAAATTATCATTTTAACAAGCTGGCGGAGGCGTCCGAAATAGAGAACCAACCAATCCCGAATCGAGACCCCGATCGTTATTTTATGTCGACGTGTCACGGGTGTCGTACCCGTGCTTCGACAACGAATCGTGCGAGGTGTGTCGATTACGCTACCGCGCCTCAAATTCTAATGATTCGACTGCGGATGTTTATGCAAATTCACAACTTTATAGGCAACCTTAAAGCACTTCTTCGTGAATGGTTTCGAGTGAATCAAAAGTCAAATAAATTGCATCATCCCCTTGCACTCCGAAGTATTTTTTTTCAATATTTTTCCCAACAACTGTCCATTATTATTATTAAAATATTCCATACGCCATCTAATACTGTGGTGCCCAAGGAGGTTCGGAACCTACCTTAATAAAAAAAGAGTTGAGAGCGAGGTAAAATAAATAAATAAAAAGAAACTCTCTATTACTGTAATTTTTTATTGAAAATCTACTCCGAAAGTCAGTTCCTTAATTGGTGCGAATTCTAAACAATTTTCAAATGATGAATATTTGATGGATTTTACTAATTACTCTAACGTAAATACTGCCACTCCAAATTATCATAATTAAGTCCCCCCCCCGAAAAAAGGGAAACAAAACCCTGGAAAATTAGCTGAACTGTAGAATAGCTGCTTCCTCTCCGATTTCGATGATTTTTGGATATATTATATGTAAAACTAAACATTTTGAACAACTTTTTCCTATACATATAAGGTATACCTCACTTAGGTTCTGACATATTTGCAGAAACTGCCGATACTAGACACTGAATTGAATTCTGCCTATTGTTGTGCGTTTGTGGCCGTGTACGTGTCAGTATTCGTGCTCGCACGGTCAATTTTTTCTGTTTACAAACAATAGTGCTCTAGTATCGGCAGTTTTTTGTTTATTGACAATGATCGTAGAGTTACTTTGGTTACAAGTCGCTAAAAAAAGGTCATTTTGATCAACTCGCCCCTCTCCCCCAAGATTAAATCCTAGGTGTACTACTGATGATAATAGTCTATGTGACGGATAATTACACGAATAAGTGTGTATATAAAATTAGCATGAGCAAGAGAATCGCTGAATAAAATTCATTCGTTTGAAATATCTTATTGAAAATTGACGTCAGAAGACATTTAAATATTCAGATATAAAAGTTAAAGCAAACAACCCACTAGTTCCTTGATCGTCGTGCAAAAATAAGTCTTACAAACACGTAATTCATCGACATTTCAATTATTTGATTGAAATTCATAAATGCACTTTTGCTTAGACACAATTATGCTAGGAATCATATGAAATAGGTCTCTTAAAAATATACTTTGAGCTATTGGTTAACGTACCTATGTCTACATTTATTTTCAATATTGAATGATCGAATCATTCGACGAACTATTACGTTTTCCAATTATTCCACCCCCACTGACTCACCCTGTACTTTCCCGGTGAACATTTCCGAAGAACATCGCTTTCCGTTCGTCAGCTATAATACGTTGAAATTGTCCGATGGAAGGCCGATGCAACATACGCCTGTTCATTCGGCGTACACTATTGTTTCACGACATAATAGTCCGACAGTGGTCGGTATGTAGTCGGAGGATTTACGAGAGACGCGCGTTTGTCGAAGAGAAGGAAAATTGCAAAATCCATCGCACGTGAACGTTTTACGAGCTACGAAAATACGGAGTCGTGCACGAGGGGACAGTCTACCGAGGAATATTTTCGAACGGTTAAGGGAGACAATTTGGACACGGTTACATCCAACCGCGAATTTATTTATAGGTTATCACTGTTCTCACTTGAGCGGTCACGTGACCCCTTTCGAAGAATCGAAGGAAGCGTCGCTCTTGAAGCATCGGCTTTTAAGTTTAAGGTTCCTTTTGTCAAACGCGACAGATAAACGCTCTAGCAGTAATTGAACATGTATCGTCTTTTTCAGTTGGCCGGGCTTCTACTGAAACTGATCTTCATGCAGAATAAAAGAATTCTATAAATCGAACAGTACAAAGACTACTACAGAAATTGATCGTTAGACAATAGATCTTTATGTAGAATAAAAGAATTCTACAAAACAAACGATACGAACTTCGTATCAGCGAATAAAAACATATCTTCTGCATACCAGCCTGCTCGTGAACCCTATCGCTAGACAACAGATCTTTATGCAGAAAAAAAAGTTTCTATGTTAACTCTAAATTTTCCAAGGGAAGGCAAGAGGTAGTGCTCATGTAGTACAAGGAAACCCTTTCGGCTTTCTTCAGAATGGGCCCTAATTTTTTGGACATTTTTATTTTAATTTGTTGATGTATCTAGTAAGTCGGATCATAGCATTTACGTGCAAGACACCTCTGCAGGTTTGCCGGAGGGCGTCAACTTATGCCGCCACCGGCACCTCTGGAAATATTCCATGTGCCATCTAATACTGTGGTGCCCAAGGTGGTTCGGAACCTACCTTAATAAACTGTAGGTCCCGTCGCGAAATAACCTTAAGAAACAGTTGAAAGCGACGTAAAATAAATAAAAAGAAAATAACTTATTACACAAGCGGTTCGGGTTCAAGTCTGATGTGGGTATTAAGTTTTTTCCTTCTTTCCCCAATTTTTACTGTGGAAATGCATTGTTCCTATTATACAGGGTGTCCCAAAATTAGTGTACTTCCCGGAAATGGGAGGTTCCTTGGGTCATTTAAAGCGACATTTTCCTTTACAAAAATGACGTCGTCGGCTTTGTTTAAGAGTTATTAACGAAAAACACGGACCAATCAGAGTGCGGCTATAGCGAACGGAGTTTGGTCCGTGTTTTTCGTTAATAACTCCTAAACAAAGCCACCGACGTCATTTTTGTAAAGGAAAATGTCGCTTCAAATGACCCAAGGAACCTCCCATTTCCGGGAAGTACACGAATTTTGGGACACCTTGTATTATTTAAGGTATACTGTCAGGATAACCCTAAAAGAGAAGATCGGAATAATATATTAACGGGCCCAATTGACAGTTAAATATATTATTCTGATCTTCCCTTTTACGGTTAATCTTACAGTATATCATAAATCGAAATAAAACGCCAACCATAAGTGTTACTAGGATTCACAAAATACAAGAATGCATGAGTTCTCCTTTATTCTTCTGTACTCCATAAAAACAGCTACAATACGTAAAGGACAAAGGTTTATTCAATCGTCACGATATTTGTTTTGCTTCTCTTCTTAGATATACAAATAGCAATGTACATTGTGAATGTAAAGCCTTTGCGTGTTGAAAAATATATTATTTTAAAGGAATTGTTCTTTGCGTAGGTAATTGCAAGGCCGAACAATCTCGTTAAAAGTTCGACTGGTCGAGTTAGATATACTTGTCAGTTGCAGAGAACATCACAAGCCTTTCCCGAAGTGCCGGTACATATCAGTAGGTAAGAAAGAGACGTATGAACGGAGCAGCAGCAAGAACGCGGAACGCGGAACGGGCACTGTCCTGTCGTTGACGCCGCGCGATACGGGCGTCCCATCGTTTCCACGCAATCGTGCCGATGCAAATTGCCGGAAGAATGATCGGCCGTGTTGTAATCGAATACATTGCACCGGACCACTTCCATGATACGAGTCTCACTGTCACACAAAAAAACTCACTCCGTATACCGTATGGACAACTACATAACCCATGGTGTAATCGAGTCAACAATAGCATGAAAGAAGCACCGTTTACCGTGTCATCGAGAGTTAGGATAGTCTGCGGAGCAAAAAGCTACGACTATCATGGAAAACATGATAGTATTTAAGTCGACAAAAGCGTAAAAGAATGACGGTTTACCGTGTCATCGGCGGATCCGTATGGCATATGCGACCGGCACGGAGATCGAGTTTAGTAGGAATCGATATTAGTATATGATACCAAAGGAACGTTTATTCTGAATCTTTGTGCAGTAGTTTTGTAGCGTGTAGAGGTCCGGCAGCTAGTTATGGCGCAGCGAATTTACCGACCCAACGGCTCAGGAATTTAGATCCGGCCGTGACAGAGGGGTGAACGTTCTGTTTCTGGTTGAACGCCGTCACCGAGCTCGTGCATGGGACGCGCGATCACACATGGGGGCCGTGGATCGGTCGGTCGGTCGGTCGGTCAGCGGGGAATTGACAGGCGCGATGGCAGACTTACACTTGATCAGGATGACACCGTTATGCAGCTCCTCCATCTCGTGGAGGCGAGCGATGTTCCTCGCACTTTGTGCTCCAGGTTCAGTGGCGACAACGAAACGTTCGTATCGAGCACCGGGCTGTCGTGGCCGCAACGTGCTCGTGGCCAGCGAACATACGCTCGCTCGCTAGTTTGCGCTCCAAGTGGGCCTGCTGACTCGCGAGACGACACTTTGGATGAACCGGAAAGAAATGACGATCCGTCGGATTACGAGGCACACGTGGCGGCAGGGCTGACCGCTGGCATAATTAATATCGCGGCGTGCAGCACCGATAAGAAGAGCGCGTCCCGTCCGACAAAGAAACGCCACCAAAACCGAGTAAACATGGCCGTGCGCGCGCGCCTCTCTGGTTCTCCGTGGCCCGCGGAGCCGTCACGCACTGAGGGCGGTTGCATGGAAACGAAGGGCACGGAGGAGAGACAAACGGCAAAAGAGAGAGAGGCATGGTGTGTACGCCGTGGTTGTGGGCCTGTGTGCGCCGCGTCGTCCGAACGAACAGAGAGAATGGAACAGAGGGTGCTGCAAGCTGCGAACGAGAGAGAAAGTTGGACAGAGAAAAATAGCGGACAACGCGCGGGAAACCTGCGGGAATGACAGAGACGCCCAAGAGCCGGTTACCGACGGACAAAGATGCCGAGGCAGAGCAGGACAGAACGAAGAACGAAAGAGAAGAGCGTACGGCACGGTGCAACGGAACGAACGAGAAAGAGACGACGTAGAGAGGGCACGATTGTTAGGGGACCAGCGAAACGAGGATAGAAATATCGTTTCGTGGTAGTTCATCGAAATGGCCACACCGCGGCGCTTCATCGAACGGTCGTCACGATCGCAAGAATTCATGCTCCTGAACGGACTTGGTAAATCACGATCCTCTGACCTGGGTTATTGTTGAACGGAAAAAGCATCGGGCAGCTGGACTACGAGGACTTAGGATGAAAATGTATGCTCAAGTTTCCGGGCCTTTAGAAACTGGGAACCTGTAAAATTCTCGGGAAGTTTGCACCCGGAGAAGAAAATTGCAGCTGCGCTCTTCCCATGAGAAAATATTTAAACTGAATTTTCTTTACTTGCGATCTAACGCTGCTGAACTAAGTCTGTATGATACGCGTACGTTGAAACGCACGTAAATACGTGCACGAATGTAATCGAACGTGGCTACTGTATTCTCGGATATTTTCGCGAGACTAAACATGCCAATCTTCTGTCAAAAAGACTCGATGAATTTGCGCGTGAACAACTTATAAAGTTCACACGTGTTGCATGCGTGCACGAATGACCATTCATTTGAATGATTTAGATATAAACGGTGATGTATAACTTCTCCGTAATCGAAGGAATTCATTAAGTAGAGCAAAAATGTGCAGTCTTCGTGCCGCGAGAAAACCGATCGCAAGCAAACTGTTGGCACACAAAGAATGCTTAGGTAGTTGAAATACAATAGCAATCGGAAGTGCATACGTATAATGCGTCCGCAGCAAAACTTTGATGTGAACATAGCACAAACACCGAATACGCCATAAATATCTTGGAGAATAAAACCGTTTATCATAAACGTCACGTCTTCTGAAAATATCGGACCGATCGTCTCGTGCCCGTAATGCTGTACAAACACTTCAGCAGTATTGTTCACTGCAGCATGAGAAACGACACCAACGCCTCATCTAGCAGGAATAAAAGTTTTCGCCAAGATCGAAATATGTCGACTGAATGGTGTTGCCAAAGGGGCAGATGGCCAAGGCTAGAAGTTAATTGTATTTATGGAAATTCCCTTCGACTTCGATCTTGGCAACACTGTACACTCGATGCGTCGTATTGCTCCATGATATTCTAACGGTCTATTATAAGAGATGCATGCTATGTAGTCGATTTATGTTCGAAATACTAATAATAATATTAAACTAAAAGAAAGAAAGAGTAGTATACTAACCCCCCCCCCTCAGTTTTTCGATATCTATAATTTGAATATTCCAACATCCGAATTATCTGTTATCTGGATCGTACGGACCAATAAGTGATTCGAACAAATGAAAATAATGGTTGAACTACAAATGTTTATGCATTTACAAAATATTTATAGATGTAACCCTTTTTTATTCAGACTTTTCTATAAAAGTATGAATTTTTACGAAATTCTGTGGCTACATTGTGAAGTTTTTGCGATGCAGTACTTATATTGACGAGGAAACTGTAAATACGTAAACGAGATCTTCAAGATCCCAATTTAAATAAACAATATTCAGTGACATACAAATAATTATTCTATTATGCAAACGTTATTTTATATGAACACTTGTCTCTCTACTCATTCAAATACAAAGGCTTTGATTAGGACCGGATCATTGTGCTCGCAGGCCAAAAGCACCTTTGTATTTGACGGATTTACCACTCCCTTTGCTTTCATGTACAACTTCATTGTCCTTGCTACCTTTCTTTTCTTTGTGATAATTCTGTCTTTTCAAGCCCTAAAATTTTCGTTGGTTTTAAGTACGGTAGCTGTGGTGTCCATCGGGTATTACGGCCCTGAGATTTATTGCCGTGCGCGTGCGTGCGTACCCGAGTTTCTATTGACGATCGATCGACGGATCGATAAAGCTCGGTAAGAATTCCTCTCATGGTCGATAAGACAGTGAATCGGATGGAAACGCGGGACGGTTGGCCGAGCATGGGGAAAAAGAGCTGTTGTGTGGTTCTAATGAGAGATGGCGACGCAGTTTGTTTTCGCTCCTTGCTTGGCACGCAATCATAGCAGAGCAGACTGAAGAATCAAATGAAAGACTTCAAGAATCAATTGCCATTGCGCATGCGTTCAATAGTAGTTCTCTGTGAACATAGCCACACAACTCCGCGACATGGGAAGCGCAGGCGCATGGAAATTGTGTACCATAAACGTACCATAATATTTCAATGTACCATAATTAGAAACTCAATATAAAAATTCTTGTAAATAACACTTAAATTTTTGCACTCGAAGCTATTATGGCTCCGCAATTTGAATGAAATGAATGAATGCTTACTCATACCACACGTAAATGATTACCAATTTATCAGACACGAAGACATAAATTCTAAGTAAACTAACGCTTGTGAAATACGTATACTAACATATTAACCCTTTACAGTCCTATGTCTAACCAGACTCAACATTGACTCTTGCATCAATAGTTCCTTATTTTATTGATTTCCATTAAATTCATTAACAATATCACAACGATTCTTAGATACGTAAGTAAAATTGAAATGTTTCGTATCTGTTCTAAACAGGTTAATAGAACTATCTATGGAAATAGAATTAGAACATACCATTTGGTAGCAAATTGAGCAACTGGACTAAAAGAAAGTTACTACGTGGATCCGCAAACGGTTAAATACAGTTTCCAAGACTCTAATTTTTCAAATATTGCCGCGCTTTTGCGTGTTTTCGCGCACAGTCCCCTCTACCTTATCATCAAGGTGTCTATAGGAAATGATGGAGACGTAGTCTTCCATCGAAGAAGAGATAATATCGTATCATAGTAATGTTCAGAGATTGTCCAGTTTGAAAACAAGGGTATCAGGTATTTGGACAGAGTTTCGCTGATGCAAGACTATTTTGTGACGCAGCTAAAGAGCGGTTAGGTTCGCGAGCAAACTGCTCGCGTATACACACTGCCCAAGTGTTGCGTCCCCACCAGAGATTTATGTTTGCAGCTTCCACCACGGCGGTAGCTGCCGACTGTCGTTCCACGTATACTCCCCTCTAGCTCCTTGCTGAAGACTGAAACCAGGTCTATATTTTAGTACGCATCAGAATCTCGACTATGAGAAGTTTTCACACGAGTGTCTGTGTCCCTGGTAATGGTCAGCATGACGCAGACTTCACAGCAGACCAAGTTTCGATGTGAGTTCTGGCTTGTGCAAAACAAACGCTTTTCAGTGGCTCTCTGCGGGGACACGTGTGCGGCCCGCGGATTTTTCTGTTCTGGCCCGCGTGACGGGTAGTTTTCCACGGGGCTCAACAGTCGATGGTTTCGGGCAGTGACTGTGAACCCTGTTTCATGCGCAGATATCTCCGACGCGACGCTACGTGGCCCGTTCGTTACCATTTTAATCGTCCCGCGTATTGTGCATACGTCAGACACGAATACCCATTTCGCTACGTAGATTCACCCGTGATACGCAAGTGCGAGTCGCAACCGTGTCCCCTTGCGTCACAGATGCTGTAATGCTTGCTTTCTGCCGGCTTGAACTTTGTTATCTTCCTTCTCGCGCAACTTTCCCCATCCCGTTCCGTCCAGTCTCGTGATTCAGGACCGTAAACGAAGCCCGAACCATCGAACACCAAGTACCTAGAACTGGTTCGAACGTGAACTTACGGTCCACGCTATTCCCCAAATAGAACCGGTTCATAAATTCGAACCGCTTGAATTTAGTAGTAGATTCTTCTAACTAGTCAATCATTTTGTCGTATGCGTAAAAATAAATGCTTGCAGGTACTAAATATAAAACGAAGCGAAAATACTTTACCAAAGTTCTTTACGCATAATTTTGATAATGTTATAATCATAATGCATAACAATCTCTATGTAGTTTTCTATGAGAACTAGGTAGCAAACGGATGCAAATCCTTTGAAATATCTTTAGCCAAAGGTTTTACTTGTTTTCGTGCCAATTACATTTACTGAGAACTATGAACTGTTCACTTCTTTTTTTAAGTCGTTGCGTTTTAAGTAAAAAACGCATTATGCTGTTATGAATCCTTGTGTAATTATTAAATCACACATTATACTCTAAAGATAATGAATAGACTAATGCATAGTGTATCTTTATGCATTTATAGGAAAATTGAGAGGATGAAATTCAAAATTGTTGAAAAATTTTTAAAATTTAAGATGTCAATCGTTAAGAAAAGAAATGACATTCAATTTAGTTTCGATTTCTTGCAATCGATGCAGACAATTTTTATTTTACATAAATATCCGCAGTTAACTAATGAATAAGATTTTTATGGCTAGAAATATTTCATACATTCCGCGAAATTCAAAGTTTACGACACTACAATGTTTCTTGAATTCGAACAGAGACGACGCTATCAAATTACTGTGATCTATGCACATGTAAACATATACATTTAGGCATTGACTTAACTAGAGGCTGTCATTAGCGACCATGATTTACGATGCTGTGCGGTTTTAAAAGCTATCGAATAACGTGTGCCTCGTAAAAAATAACGATTAGATGTTCACGATACATTTGCTTCTATCTGGATATTATTACCGTAATTTTGTTCGTCACATTTTTAGTTCCAATTAATGTTATTTCTTGAATGTCACCATAATTAATGTTTAATTAGAATGCACGTATGCACACGTAGAATGTGCAAGTTGTGTAGTAGAGGATCTTTCAACAAGTGGTGCCATTTTAAATTTCGCGCCATTTTCGAACTGTCAACTTTCAACTGTCATTGGGATGACATTGGACAAGTAAAAACCGGGAGGTTTTTAGATATGTGTCGATACACACCCGCACAACAAATTGGAGTAGTGAAAATTCACTACAAAAATGGCGAAAATATCGCAGACACATAGTAAAACAATGGCTCTATTGCATGAAAAATTTCTTGGACGTGTGACTTCACGAAATTGAGACTCTAGACTTTTTAGTTTGGGACTGTGTTAAAGATGAAGTCTACACCAATGCGCCAGTAACGATCCAAGCACTCAAAAATAATGTTAGAGCTGTTATTCACGAAATACAACTGCAATTATGCGAAAATTTGATAAAAAATTTCATGAAAAGGATGACCATTTGTAAGAGGAGCCGTGGTGGACATTTGGCAGATGTTGTGTTTCAATACTAATCTAAGAGTTTGTACTTTGGTTTACAATAAATATCAAATATCATCACTTTTTACAAAAATATTACTGTTTTCTATTGATTTAAAACGGCAACTCTTGTTGAAAGACCCTATACAATTTTTTGTTCTTGATTGTATGAAATGCATAGCACGTTAGTGGCTCGGACGAGAGTCCATGTAGAGACATCTGCTCGTTACGTCTTGCGACTTTCTCTTACAGGTCGTATTGTAGAAATCTAGGAATTCCTTTCGCTTTCGAATACCAAGATGTTATATGATTGCGATATATTTGAAAACTGTATAAAAATCTATTTTTCGAGTAAACGGCATTACCAAACTTGCTGTCTGATACATTCGTTCTGAACATGTTGAAAACGAATTAGACATAATTAGTCAGCGGATTTTTATACTACTGTGAAAAAGAAAGAAACACCGAGTATAATTATAAGATATAGTGACAAACAATATCTCTACGTTAAAAATGTATTGTAACAATGATTAACACATATTTTCAGAACTATATGAAACAGCAGAATCCTTTTTCAAAAACTACTATGTTCTTGTCTGATTTTTTACGCTAATCTATTAAATATTGCCGGGTGCTTCTTGCTTTTGTACAGTAGTGTACACCATTTGCATGGAAATGAAGCTAAATAAAGATTTCTTGTGTAAATAATTTTAATCGATTCAAACGAATGTCTCCATGTTTTTAACTTTTTATTGTTTTAAATTTCACCTATTGCTTTATGTCATAATTGCATAAAACCCGCTGTCTAATCGTGATAAGCAACCGAGCAACTGTGCGTACGCTGAAAGTTGCGTGTCTGAAGGGGAAGTAAAAAATTTGTCCAACATTGTAGTCGTTAAATTAAGGGTTAGGGATAATGGTGCTATCGTTTCGCTCGGTACTGCGTTCGCATCGATGCACACGAGCAGTTCAAAGAAACGCACAGTGGAATGCGCGTAGTGTCCCTCCGGTCCACGTGTTCCCGCGGTATTAAATTGCACGCATTCGAATTGTTATTCCTCCCGCTATCTTCTCACCGACGCGACGCGACGTCGGCCATTTCTCCGTCGCTCCCCCGTGGCGACGGCGACATTCCGTCGGCTACGTAATAACCGTCTCATAGAGGAATCGTAACCGCTGGTACACGTGATAATAATCCCGAGTCACGAAGCCCCCTCTCCTACACTTTTTCTTCATCTCTTTCTTTCTTCACCCATGTTCGCAGGGACCGAGAATCTCACCTGTCGGTTCATTCAGCTGAGGAAGGAAAATGGAGAGATCTTCACCGGCCGCAAATATTCCGCCCAGGCAGGTTGGAAGTAAGTACACATGTACATCGAAAACCTGCGCGTTACCTGCGATTTTTACGAGCTGGTAACCCGAGACTCAAAGCGACCTCGTAAAGGAATCTCAAGCATGTTCGAAGGGAAAACACTGTTTCTCGGACGAAGATTGATTTCGTCAAGATTTATGCTCGCATTATCGTCTTTTTATGGCGGCGACTGCTGCGTGCAGTACATGAAACGAATCGCCGCGCCGAGCCGCTCCGGTCGATTACCAGTCAATCACATCGTGATTATGTCACTTTACTTTTTGCCTACATACGAATCAGAAAATACTAAAATACACGTTTCGGTAGACACACGTGCACTCCAGAAATTGAGCCTTTTAGGGTTATGACGCACGTTATAAACAATTTTTTGTTTCATTCTTTTTCATTGAATGCGTTGCATTTTGTACCTTGAAATCAATTTTACATCAATGTCTTGTTACGGAAATCATACTAACTCTGTAGCACGTATTTTTTAGAAATAATTGTCTACTCAGTTGTGTCTTCTTGCTGACAAGTCATTGAAAGTTTGCTTAATGGAGTAATTATGAATGCACTATAACATTACTGAACGTCGCAGAATATTCTGTCTATAAATGTAGAAAGTTTGAAAGGGACATTTTCTTTGTCAGATTATCGCAAGTATGTACTTGAAAAATCATGAAAAGTGTTACGTGGAATACCCTGTATATTATACATATAACTACGATATAACCTCGTTTTTAGACCGCTTATATGAAAAAGAGAACACATTGATCCAGAATTAATGGAAGCTATCAAAGTTGCCATCTCACTGCTACCGACTTCGGTATAAAAACGAGAGGAAAAGGTTCCGCTATGGTTTTCTGATATTTATAGATCTCTGATCGATCGTTTTTCATGTCTTCTAAAGACAATGACAGGTTTGTTTCATTTTCCGTCTCGTTTTACTTCCTCATTGGGATTTAATAGCTGCAAGAAAGCCGAACGATCGCCTTGAGTGAGTTGCAACGACGCGTGGAACCGAAAAGGAGACTATTGCCAATGGATCCGTGACGACTGAAATAGCGTGTAACATCCAGATATCGAAACGCGAGAACCGTGGATTGCTATTATTAAAAGGCCGCATGAAAATTGGAAGAAAAGTAGCGTTTGGCTCGCGTCGCTCGTCCAATCGTTTCTCTTTAAAACGTATCATTTTAAATTAAATAAACAGATACTTCGAATATGTATAATTGATACGGATCTATTGAGTGGGCAAGAAAGTAACTTCGGTGTTTTAAGGCGAAATAAAACCGAATTGCTTTATGCAAGCGATGTACTTTAATCAATAAAACATTATCAAATGCTTTCTTTTTGGCAGAAGATCATCGTACAAAAGGAAAAATGTCTTATTCATTAAAGTTCTTGAATAAAAAAATTGGGCTCTCTATTGTATTTCACCTTAAAATACCGAAATTATTTTCATGCCAAACCACTACAGAACATATTGTTTAAATTTTCTATATAGGCAGACAGCAAACAGTTGTAAACAACAAATTTTAGTATTTCCTGTGTAATTCCGACTAATTTCAATTTATCAAAATATTTTATGCACGTCATGCAGCAAAGTAATTATTATAACTTCTAGAAATAAGTTGTATCTCAAAATGCAAGCCTTTTAAAAAGTGTGCCAATATTTTTCGATTCACTGTATTCTGGAACCGGCGCGGCGTCTCAATAGCAATTGTGTCTGTATTGTACGTTAATACGTCAACAATTCCACTGTTTATTTACAAGAGCGGAAACGCGAATTCGCAAATAGCTGGCGCCTCTTTTGTGGCAATAAATTGCAAGCATTTAGCGGTCTCGAAATATGAATATATCATATTTTTGCGACAGTAACGACTAATAATATCTGCACAGACGCGCAATACGAAATGAAACGTTCTGAACACCTATCAACAAATACATATTTTAGGCAAAATAAAAATAAAAATTTCTGTTGAACGAATTCATTGTTATTTAATGTGACTTCCTGAAATGTTCTATACGTATAAAAGAACGACAATAGTTAAATTTTCAAGAAATTAGTTAAGAATTTAGTACGCTTTAAATTTATTTCAGATCTGAAAAGCCAAATACCACGGAAAATAAGATTTTATTTGATTCAAGTTTATTAAAATTCGTCTACAAAGATCGCAAGTTTTCGGATAAATGAATAAAATAAAATTTCGGATTAGTCCGGATAATAGGTTCTACCGAATGGTCAATTAAACAGGGCAATTACTCTACAAATTATTTCATGTTCCGTCTCTTTTTAACTAGAAGAGTATCATAAACCTATTGATAAATGATTCATAATATAATAATGAAAAATAAAAGAACTTTCGTTATTGGATTAGCATTGTCTCACCGATATATCTACTAACTTTGAGTAGTGAAATTTAAATGTCGAACGAACAGACACGTAATCTATATTCTAACGAATTTAAAGCTGATAGTTATTCAAGTCACAGTGAATCTGTGTCGGAAAATACTTGAGATTCGCTTGGGTTTCACAAACTTGAGGAAGTCGCGGTAATAATTCCGTCACGACCAGCTCGACCTACTCTAATATACCGTTCGCTTCTTATGCCGACTCCTGCAATGCTTCTGCATTGAATGAATTATGTGGAATTGCGGGAACGGAAACGGAACTGCTCGGGAGAATTGAATCGCCATCGTTATTCATCGACCTTATTCGTTTTCGGTAGATGCGTTATCGCACGAAACTCGTACTGGCAAGATAAGAGCAACACAATGAGCCGATTTAATTCTGCCTGGCGAACAGTGTCCTCAGTGTTCGTTTCTCAGAACACTGTAACGCGCGAACACGCGACCGTTTTATAGTGATTGTGCAGCAAAGCGATTTCGACGTATTAACTCGAACGCTTTTATGCTTACCGGTGCTTTCTCGCTTTTCAATTTAGCTAAACGTCTCCGAGTTCAAAGGGGAAAGATTTGCTTCAGTCCTTTTCAGCTTTTACTTCAAAGAGAGGAGTGTGTTATGAGCATTTTTCCTTTGATCATTGAACTATGTCCGAGTTTATAGCGATTAATAAATATATAGCTAGTTCAATACACAATATTTTTGAAAAACTTAAGAAAAACGATAGGAGACAGAACATTCTCTGAAAAAAGTAAAGGATTTACAAATCTGATTATTTCACATTTACCGTAGTTTATGAAAGATTTATGCAAGGCAGTTCACATGCATTTTGTTCTGCGATATTCGACGTGTTTTCTTTCTGTCCTCAGATACATTTTGAGGGAGATGCGACACGAATTTCCCACCATAATGGCTAACGTACACTACACGGTGTTGAAGAAGAAATGGTCGAACCTGTTGCAGCAGTACAAAGTGAGACGAACCAGATGCCTTTTATTACCCCCGCGATTGCTCGATTATCTGCCCGATCGTTAGTTTATTTTACCATTTCCAGTTTGCGTTCCCTCCTGCGCTGCGTGAAGGATAATAAACGTGCACCCCCGTTCGAGCATAGATAAATCCCGTGAAGGGTCGAAACACTATCTTGTGGAACGAGAATTATGGTCATCCACAAATATTTTATGGAAAATTAGATTATTCCTAGCTATTAACCCCTAACTGCACGGCTCAAAAGTATCAATTTTTTCGTTGACATTACTTCACCAAACAGAGAACATCCAAATTGTCATTCAAGTACTCTATTTCTGGTAATTGAACTAACTGGATAGCTATTTCATTGAGAATAACGGAAAGACTAACAAGTCTACACGAGATAGCATCAATAATAAATTTTTAATAATTGTTAACTAGAGCTGTGAACGGTCCTAAACATTGTCAATTATATATTGGGTTGGCAGGAAAGGAATTGCGGTATTTTAAGGTGAAATAAAACTGAATTTCTTTATTTAAGCGATGAACTTTAGTCAATAAAATATTTTCCTATTTATTCTTTCTGGCAAAAGATCGTCGAACAAAAGGGAGAATTTCTTATTCATTAAAGTTTATTGCTTGAATAAAAAAATTGGGCTCTATTTCATCTTGAAGTACCGAAATTACTTTCTTGTCAACCCAATAGCTATAAAAATCGTTCGTTGTCCGAGTGTTAAGGGAATTCATCGCCATTTAAGTTCATCACTCAGTTTAAAATTAGAGGTAAAATATAGAGATTCTTTTAGTAATTCTTAAATAAATCGAAAATACCTGTTTAGGAGATATTGCATATTGTATAATGTCACCATCTTGTAACTTTACATAATAAAACGATACGAAATAAAAATCAAGGTGTTGCTAAACATCTCTTGTCTATCATAATATTTAGTGAGTTCTTCGCAGGTGGCACCACCCAGCATCAAAAGTTATATAGAAGGCAACAAATATGTGAACATAATCAAGAATAAATATTTATTTGTTCTTGATTAAAATTATATCAATATCTTTTACCTTCTATTACATGTAACGCTTGATGCTGGGTGTCCCCTGAGAAGGACTCGCAAAATATGAAATATAAAATTGCAAAGACATTGGCAAAACTGATTGATGCAACATTATTTTTGACATATTAAAATTATTAAAAGAGGAAATTCATTGTCATCTAACCTCTGGTTTTTACAATCACCTTGGACAATTTTTATTTTACAATAAGACTCGCAGTTTAATGACAATAGCCAATATTAAATAACGTCGCCAGTTTCTAATTTTAACTCTTTCGATCATAGCGTCCTCATATAAAGACATATTAAGTAAATGCATGTATCAAAATTCGGTAAACTTTATTGTTTGTAAATGTTGTCCTCATATTATCACAACGCGTTACACCCCTTCCCCGGGTATCTCCTCGGAGATATTTTATACAAATGAAAAATCATAATTTAATTCAAAGAGCTGCTTAACAAACCCATGATTTTTTCCAGGAACAAATAATTCGTGACCGAAAGGGTTAAATAATAAATAAATATAAGAGTATAGTCAAGGAGTTGCTAAATATCCCCTAAAAAGTATTTTCATTTTATTAATAGTGTAGGCGAAAAAAGTTTTTAATGTTACCCCTAATTTTAAGCTACACGGTGGCATAGGTACACGAGTCCCGTCCTGTGTTAGGCAACTTCCCTCCAATTTTTGCAAGAAGTTAGGCGCATCGACGGCTTCGATTGCTCGGTAGTTCCAGTGTTAATAAATTGCACTCGCGCACGAGTTCCCGGTCGTGTAAGGTATCGGTGTCGGATAGATCCACGTGGATCCTGGGCCGAAAGAAAATCGGAATCGAAAGCGAGGCACGCGAGGAGCGCGCTGCGCTGGACTCGGCAGCGAATGTCGTGTTTGCGTACACGGACAGAAGGATCGGGCAAGACTCGCTTGGCTCGTTCTGTTACTATGTATCTGCCACAGCGATCTGTTGAAGGAACTGAGGAACCCGGTACACGGAGACAGGAACAAGGCGGATGACGTCTCATGGCCGTTTTACAGCGCGATCGACGAGCTCCTAGGCGGAGGACACGACCGGGGAACGCCGAACCACGACGAATACATCGATCCCCACGAATTCCTTTGCGTATCTGTGACACCGGAAGAGCCCACTTCCTCCATGGACGCGCCACCGACGATTTCCGATCCGGAAACCCATTGTAGAGGGACCGACTTCCACCCTGAATCAAGGATGAGAACATTCGGAGGCGACGGTTCCGTTCAAATCGAGAGAATACCTTCGTACGACGCCATCAGGTTTGGGTACAGATCTATTTCAAACATTTATTGTCACTTCGGAGAGTATTGGTATCATTCATTTTCATTCAAGAACAATGTTGTTACCTATCTAATATACGGGGGTGGATTATTGAATTTATATAGAAAATTTAATATTGTTGAAGTATCTGTGTTTGAATAGAAGCGGTGTTGCTGAGGGAAGTTGGCTTTACTATAGTATACTGTCATCAATTAAATGACGCCATACTAAATTTCATACTGATTGACAGACATTTTATAAACTAACCTAACTTCATAACCTAACCAATGTAGAAACGTGGTTTAAACGAAAAAATTCAACTCAAACGAGGAGGTCATCGTAGAGACAGAAGCATATTTTGAAGAGTTTGACAAATCATATTTTTTAGAGGGTTTAAAAAATGGCGTGGTTGTTGGAGAAAGTGTATCCTCCTAAAAGAAAATTGTGTTGAAAAAGAAAAAAGATTCCGAGTAGCTTGCGTTTTTATTCCTAACACGGGTACTTATTGATTCACCCTCGTATATCTGAAAGTTTCTAGATGGTCGGATTGGTGGAACATAATGAAATAATTAAAAAGAAAATGAAATTGCGCCATTATAATATTATAATATATAGGGAGGAAGAAACGAGACTACCCACTCCAGGTTTCGTTTTCAATAAAAATAAGTTTGAAGGTCCGTTGAGTTCGGGTGTTTCAGTGTGTATGTACATATTTGCTGCAAGTAGAATTGGTCGGTCATGAACAGACGCACAAATCGTTTCCTATCTAATAGCACGCGTATTCGTTGAATTTTCAAACTTGATATTCTTGAAAGCGAAAACATAAACCCAAAAACATTATACTCTTTTTCAGATAAACGAAACATGTTTTAGATTTTAGATAGCAGCTCATAGAAGGGCGGCTTTCGTTCATGAATGATATAGGATCTATCAGCAAAGAAAATTGTCGAATTTGTTTGACCATTAAAGTGAGATTTGCTTGCTACCGTGTGAGCCGTCGGATACAGGAACATGTTCTGTTTTCAGACAAATCGATAAAAATCAAGGTCGGAGGAAACGCGTGCCGAGCAACCCATCGATCCCGCGGCTACCTCGTGCCACGGAGCTCACGATCAAGAAAGTTACGTCGGAGGAGGACTGTTCCAAGGACTTATCGAGGGTACGAGGAAACGACCTGGTCGACTCCACCAGAGACAAAGGCCGAGTGACCGAGGCGCGTAACGAGGATGAGGAAAGGCCGAGAAAGTCGAGGAGAACGCAAGCCCCGTATCGGGAGGATCACGAGTCACGGATGGATCGTCGTATCGAGCAGATCTTCGAGTACATTAAACAACGGGACGAGGAGAATAGATCCATCATGATCCGTGTGATGCACGCCGTCGAAACCATCGCCAATAAGTTATGACACCGTTCAACGTTAAGGCCCAACCAAATGTCACACCCCAATCACGCTCCTTTTCGGGAGCTCAAGAATTCTTAACCGAAGTAGTGTACGACAACATTAATTCTAAGACACCTTGTCTCATCCAGTTTAGAATATTATACTGTCCATGTGATTATCCGACATTCGTGTGTAAGCCTAAATAGTGTATAAAGGTTGATATTCACACTTTTCAATTTTATGGAAAGATTTTCTGTAATATATTTTAATAAATGTCTGTTGTTTCGAGAGAAAGTGTTATCTGAAAAACTTCACGCTTTGTAGATCTGAATATGGATGAAAATATCCAGACTGTTGATATTTACAGAATTATAATAATTGACGTTCCAATGCAATCGGTGTTATTAATAAGTAGACTAGTTAGATCTACGTCTGTACAAAGTGCATACAGACGTGAAATTATGTTTTTAAAATTTGGGAATTGAGAAAATTGATGCATTCCAGATATCTTGTACGCATCAAATAAGTTTAAATATGTGTAAATGTTTATGACTCTATTAATAACAGCGTTTGTGGTTAAAAGATAACTAATTCAAAATATTTAAGAAAAGAGGGAGAAAAAGTGTCGACAGGGAAAGTAGTTGTCGATGTGCAACAAACTCTTACAATGAAAAATTTGTTTTTCCCTAAAAACTAAATGTATATTTCAAAAATGAAGAGACAGAGAGAGAGAGAGAGAGAGAGGGAAAGTGGCTGTTAACACTAAACCTAACGAACCTTAAAAGTAACTGGTACATGTTCCCTTATACAAATGACAAGATAGCTTTTATTTAGACTTTGCGCATCTCCTATTGTAATATATGATTCGCTAAAGATATCTACACAATCATTTCGTATAAAATTATTTTTATTATATCAATAATCGTAAAATTAAAATTCTGGAACGGTCATTTTGACCGGTGATTTAGTGTTAAAGCACAGCAAACTCTTGAAATTGAAAAGATTTCTTCCTCAAAATTAGATATATCAAAGAGCGAAATAGGGAAGCTGACTGTTGAAAACCAATAACATTTCTAGTTAATCTAAGTTGATGCGTTACCGTCTCGGAATGAATGTTTCAGTGCAAGATCATGCGAAGCAGATAGTCAATTTGATCCTTGGCTGCCATTCAAATCGCCGTAGCTTATTAGATTTCCACACAGCGATCATGGTGTTATAATACTGAGCGGCGAGGATGTTACTTGGAACACGATTACCGGTACCATTATTTCTCGGTGCTTTCGCCGCGATTACAGAGTTCGACGAGTTCACCTTGAAATTCCAGGAAAACTCGCAACCTCCGGCGGTCACTGCAGAGTGCTCTGGCACCGCTGAAAGTGATGCTCGAGTGTTCTTAGAGTTCGATCCCGGGATTAGGGTAGGCCCATGCGTAAGTCTCAATGGGATCCCGTTTACCATATGGCTGGTTTAGAAGGACTGCTCTTTTCTCAACATCTGTCCACGAGTATTCGTTTACAATCTCTACGGGCCTATCGTTTCGTCGAGATTCGCCACCAACAGTAAAAAGAAGGTTCATGCTAAACATCTGACGCTCCGACAGATGGACCCAACACGAGGTTACGTTTTTTCAGGAGAATAGTTCTTCTTTGTAGTCTACTATTATCACAATGTTTTCGACTTATGTCATTGTTTCTTGTATTTTCTTTTGCTCTTGTATGAATTATTTTTATTCGTCGAACAGTGAAAACAATTTGTTTTAAATTAGAATTTTTATTTCGGATAGTTGTAACGTTCTAAAGTGCTACTGTGTAGATACATTCGATTAAAACGAAAATTACGTTTGCTTTAATGGATACATTATGGTTTAATTCTCTGTTGTCGGATGATGATACCTATCAAGGGTTGTCTCATTGTCTACATTCCAGGATAAGACATGCTCAGGGTAATCATTAGACTGCGGATCTTTATGCATTTATGAAGGAAATTGCTGGGTGAAATATAACACAGTAAAAAATTAGACAAGTTTAAGTTTTCAAACTAATGGTTCAAGCCTAAACAAAGTTCAATGTAAACAGTTATATAAAAATTTGTACCAATGGATAATGTTTGTTCCCATAGAAACGTCACCCCTATTATACATATATTTTGTCAAATGAATCAAAGTTCGAACAGAGTTCCTTTACAAATGAAACAGAACTGTTTACTTCCAGCCTTGTTAGCGAGTATCGAACACTTTGCGGAACCTCCTTTATATTAAATTACTATGAGCAATCAGTTCTTTTCATCTGAAGGAATTGATATCGCGCAGAAAGGGAGCACAATGGAGCCTAACTAAGTGATAGATGAGTCGCGAATAATTCGCGGCGCAGTGGATTTTCGACGAAAACGGCTAACCAGCTTGAAACGCGGCAATGATGGCGAGAGTAGCCGAGAAACAGCTCGGGAGAGGCGAGGGAGGGTAGAGAGGATGAAAATCAGAAAGAGGGATCGCACAGCGGGAAGAAGAGGGCGTTGCACGTGGTCTCGCATCTGCTTCTCCACCGAGTGACCCCGCGGCTGACCCGTTCCAAGTACCAATAATTAACTCTGCTCGTGCGCCAAATGCACACGAGCGCGCACGGGGCCAAACGCTTGCGTCATACGCCGCGCCGCGCTGCGGCCAGTGTTCCCATGAAAGAAAGGCCTGCACTGCGCATACTTGTGCAGTTAAGCGCGACAAGGGGCCACGAAGTAGACGGACAAAAGGTGGCCCGATGATTCGAACGCGCTGCGTGGCCCGAGATTGGTCATGATTACCTACAACCACTCGCGATATTCCACCTGGTGCCTTTCCAATATTCCCATCGACATTCACGAATATTCGAATGGTCTCCAAGTCGATATATTCAGAGGCATCTCATCCAATGAGCCCCGCGACGTGTATAAGCAAATATTTAAATAAACATCTTTATTCCAGCACTCTGTGGCAAATTTTAAGTTTTTTTGCTGAACGAAGAATTTCGAAAAGACTTATGAACGACTGAATTTTTTCCGAAGTTTTATTGCAAAATTGATGTGTAAAATTCTGTATCTTCTATAATTCTATATCAATATTTTTGATACATATGGTAGTTGCGTCTTATTATGATTTTTAATGTGTACTGGTTTTTAGGGATTGCAGTATATTGATTTGAAAGTTAATTGACTTACGAGAACAAAATAATGAGGAGTAAAAGTGATGGTGTAGGTTGCAGGTTGAATAGAAAAATTCATAGGGTTTGCAAATACTATAACGAAACTATGAGTGTACTAACATTCTGGGAACTTTAAGATGCATGCGGTAAAACACTTAAAATAAAAAGTTTTCATGGTGCTCAAGTAAATGTTATGGGTCTCTCTGATGCATAAGTAAAAATAATCTGATCAACGGAATCTGCTTAACATAAGTATTACGACCGCAAAGACTTGAGCCTTGGCATTACAATTGTTTTCCCATGGACATTCTTGGTTAGATCTGATTTAATTTGTTCCTGCTTGAATACGTTAGTCACGTCAGAGGTGAGTCAAGCGTTTTAGGGAAAAGTATTACGATTATGTCAGAGACGACACCAACGTGTTTAAAGTTACAACTACACTGCCAATCTTTATGCAAAATAAAATTCGTCCTCGTCAATTGCAAGATACAGAAATCACTTGGGAATTGTTTTCTTCCTGCAGCAATTTTGCAAAGATTGAAAATATCATATCGATAACCTTTAGTTCTTTTAATCTTTCTACTCTTTTAATAAATTTCTCCTATTCTAGTTTAATTACTCTTGTCTACTCTACTCTCGGTTACAAACCTCAGAGCATCATATCTCCAAGTAATTGGAGCACGCAACCAGTAAAAATGAAATAAAAACAATGTTAACCACTATGTAAGTTCGTTTTTCAAAATATGTTACATTTGCAATTATGATTGAAACACCAATCAATTATAATGAAATGTGTTTTGAGTGGTTGATTGGTAAAAATGTATACATGACAAACAAAATTTCACATTATATATCAAGAATTAATATACTGGAAAAATAAAGCTACAGACAACTACTTAAATGACAATAATTATAAAGAAATGCTTACTAAAAGTTGTAAAATCGCATTTTTAAATTCCATAGAAAAGAACAAAGTTTACCCTCGTACGAGCAGAGTGGAATCTAGTGGGGCAGTTGGTTTTAATAAATTTTTATTTTTAACTTGTCTACGTTTCTACAATACGCGCATCAAGTTTTACCTTCTACGTTCTCCAAAAAATATTGCCATCGTGTAACCTAACGACTAATAATTTTGGAGGTACAAAAACAGATAAACATTCTACTTACTTCCAGGAACAGTATCCATTTTGCAGAATTGAAATTGATGCATTTATATTTTGAAAGTTATGCACTTTAGAAGGGGCGTTCAATTTTCTACTAATGTGCGCGACAAATGTTCATCAAACAAAGGCTAACTTTGAACTGATTACGGAACTGTATCATAAACTTTTTACCTTTTTTCCTACTGGAATTTAGTGGTCACTTTACCCAACCCTATCATTACAAACTCTTAGGAGGAAGTTCATTTTTTAGGTTTTGGCCGTTTTTTCGGGTTTTTGGACCACTGTGGCCGTCGTAGCTCGGAACTCATCGGGCACGACAACGATCAACGTCAACGAGAACGTTCACGGAAAGAATTCGATTATTGTTCACTGTTCTCCCATGAGCGGAATGTAAATATTCCAGCGTCAGTTTCACATGAACGGAGGTGTCAAGCGTTCTGCATGCTTCGCGAAACAACGCTCGCGGAAAAGGAGCGGCACCTTCGGTGTTTCTCTCTTTATCCGACAGTCTTGTCTTCGGTTGATAGTCTCGGCACGGGAGTCACGGGTCGCGCAGCAAGAATTTTTAACGAAGCCGCAGTGCCGCGGACACAATTAATTCTCGGCTGCGAGTGGTTCGTGACCGAAGCCTGACCGAGGCCGGCTTCGATTGCACTTTCATTGTCGCGATTTATTGTCCCCGGTGACCGATCGCGGAAATGAAATCGAACACGCCGAGTTATCGTACGACACCCGATCGATCGTCCGCGATCAATCCGCGTCCTGTCCGGAAATCAGATTATATTATCAGGCTGCTGGAAAATAAATGACTGCTTCGTCGGCCAACCAAACGTCATGAAATTTCTCGTGTTTGACGTTATACAAATAAAAAGAGTTTACCAAAGTTATACATTAAATAAGTTTCGTATTTCCAATTGTTTACACCTTGCAGAATATCAATATATAGAAAAACCATTAAATTTATAATTTGTAACTTCAATATAATTGGTAAAAAAATAAATCTTTATTTATTTATTTGTTACTCTTTTAAACCAAGTGCAGTAAAGTGTGCAATTATCGATCGATATTTTTCTGAGGAATAAAGAGAAGCATATATAGGCTGTCCTAAAAATGTACACACATCTTAACAGCTGATAACTAGACGCTTTTCTTTTTTTTTAAAATAATTTTAATAAGTAAAAAATAATACGTTGAGGTTATAAATTCTTTTAATCTCTAATTTAGTTTAAATTACACCTACTAATTTTCGTGATAAATGTACAAAATCAGCAGTCTACTGATACGATACTTTATATATGTTCCTTTTAGATTTAAATGAGTGATCAACTTTCAGTTTTAAAGTGTGTATACATTTTTTTGGTAAACCCTGTATGTGTTTTATTATTATTATAAAACCGTTAATGAAATATTTAACCATGAACACTAATAAATAATGATGTTTGTAAATCTTTATAGAAATTGTTTTTATCATTTGAATGTGGATTATAATGTTTGTCAAACATGGGGTCGGTCATTTGTTTTCCAGCAAGCTAGACAATTCCGTTGAAGAACCTCTCATTGATAGTTCAGGGATCCGCGAGATCTAGAACCGCTTTAGAAATTCACAGAGTAAATGATTCACGAATGACTCACCAGTCTTGTTGCTGTTGCTGCCGAAAGAATGTAGTTTTTTCCAGCCTTTCCAACCCTTTTTCCAGATCATGGCGGCCTTCGTTTTACGCTGACCGCCGGCTAATTCAGGCGTGCTGGTTTTACCCATTCCTCGCCTCAAGGACCCCAGTCCAGACCTAAGCAAAGAACAATTGGCAACATTATTTCTCTGTTTCTCCGCCTCCATTTCTGGCCGTGCAATTGCTACGCTGAATCAATAAACGCGACGTTGCAAAACTGTCTAATAATCCTTGCTGCTTTATGCGTGAGAATAGCCGCAAGCGACCGCAATTATTTGAAGATGAATTAAAGTCGTACATTAACATATTGGAATGACAAGAAAGTAATTTCGGTATATTAAGGTGAAATAGCACCCAATTTTTTTTATTCAAGCAATAGAACTTTAATGAATAAGATATTTTCCCTTTGTTCGACCATCTTTTGCTAAAAAGAACAAGAAAATATTTTATTGATTAAAGTTCGCCACTTGAATAACTAGAGAGAGAAAGAGAAATTCGGTTTTATTTCGCCTTAAAATACCAAAATTACTTTCTTGCCAATCCAATAAATACACAGTATTTGAGCAATAGCGTCGATATATGTATGTGTGTGGAAACTTTGGGACTGAAACGCCACTCTTACGTTTTACAGACAATACCAATGATAAAACTTTTATGTTTCTGATGGTTTTTAAAGAAACCTTGTTGGAAGTAACTTTTATGAACAAATTTGTGACATTTTTCTGATTAAAACGATACCGAACACGCCACTACTTGGATCGTGTTTATTTGTTTAATTCACGATACAGCAGAACCTTGATCACCCGAACTAATGAGTGAAACATGAATGTTCGTGATAGATGAATAATTATCCAGTTACGGTGTTAAATTAAATTCTTACTCATTTGTGCAATGAATTGTTCGCATGAAAAACACATATTCGAATAATGAACACTTCAAGCATCATCAGTTCGGATAATCGAGATTCTACTGAATTATCAATCAAAGAATCAAGCATACGTCAAAGAGTATCATATTTGATCTTAATTTAATCAAAAAAATGTGACAAATACATTTCTAACCGTTTCATTAAATAACAATAAAAAAAAACAAAAATGTTTTAATACTGTATTACGTTATACTTTATAGTAATTGAGTTTTAAAGTAACGAAATTGTTCACAAATGTCGTGCACATCTCTTTCACATATATCGAGACATTACTGTACTTTTTGTAATTACTGTACAATTTTACACTGAGATTTTTAAAAACACAAGTTATAAGCGCCAATGTAATAGGCTATCTTTGACCAAGTTTAGGATTTCTTCACGAAGAAACCCAGTAAACAGTAATTTTAGTATAATTTATATTTATAGCACACCGTGGTTGGAAAGGGCGTTAATCCGCACACGATTCATTACCAATTAATTTTAATGATTCGTGTCTATTTACCTAACAAGTAACTTAAAGTACGCTGTGCTCCGTAAAAGAAGAATTATTTATGATACAATTAATTTGTAATAAAAGTTTTATTTCTGTTATTTAATGCGCTCGTAAAAGGTTGCCCATAAATTATGTCCAATCTTGTGTAGCAACAATATTACATGAAACTATGTATGTTGAACGACTAAAATTCTCCACGGACCGTTGAAGCTTTTTTCGTTTAACTACAAGCGTAACAGCGATTGAACACCAGCGATTTTTCAGTCACGCAACAAATACCATCGCTATCATTCCGCGAATGGTATATCTCCCTTCCGCTAACTGTCATGGGATTTTCGTATCTCCTCCAGGCGTTAGGACGCTACAAAAATCGCTGCTGTGAAACTGATACCACAGATACAAATACGGAGAACACAACCCCTAGCAAGAAGTGTCTGATCAAAATGTACGATTTGGTCGTTCAAAGAATTACATGTACTGTTCCAAAGAGTATGAAAACATTCGCACGGACCTAAAATAAATTAAATGACCAAAGATTATTGAAGAATTTCTTCAATCCTGGTATTGATGGACAAAGATCAATGATCAAGGAAGATAAAATAAAAATAATGCTTAAAAATATTGAGATAGCAGTATCGTGACTTGAAAGTTACAATAAGCCAAGCTATAGAAGATCAAGTTCTATGTGTTTTGATTGATAGAGACTTTTCCGTTTCGTTTGCTACATGGAAAATGTAAAGACAGGTTTTCCCAATCAAATACTTGTTGCCAGGGGTGGTGGCATTAAAATTAAAGCTGGAGTTACTGTTCTTGACTCAACCTGTAACTTGCACTGGAGCTTCCACTGAAGCCACTGTCCATGTCACAGCCAACAGGCGAAAGGAGGTCGTCGGTGGGACTGACCGAAGATAACAGCTCCTCGGTGGACGCTTCCCGTTGATCCTGAGGCTCGTCTTCGTCGTTGTTATCGACCACGGTCGGCATCAACATCGCCTCCACGCTCAGGTTCAATTCCCCAAGCACACGACGATGCCGTGACTGGACTCGTCGAACCTCTTCTGCCACCAGGGACCTCCTCGAGCCATGCAACGCTCGGTGACATTGTCTGCTAATGAATTGAAGCGATTAATAGACGGAACCATTATGTTTAATCGATAAACGTATTCGGCTGATGCGAGGCCTCTATTACTCGATCCTGTCTTGATCACTTGTACAGGTAAATGTCTCTGCTAAGGGATCATAGTTTTGAAGGTGTAAACGTACGTTTAAAGGTCGAAAATCATGAAAAATTGTAATTTTTACCATTTTTTATTGTTTATAACTCGTAAACTAATTAACAAATTTCAATGAAAATTTCAGAACGTATATAATTTATACGAGTTGATCAAACATATCTTTTAAATTTTCGTTATTGTCCCAGCTAGAATAGTTGTAAAAATCAATTTTTACTATGGTTTTTCACAATTCTAGCCTTATGGAGAAATTGAAATCATTTGGTTTATTCATAAAAGAAGTCATTCTGATTTAAAGTGTGTGTGATTAGTTGTGCCTCTATCATTATATGTAATGGTGGAATTAATTCTGGATACTTTGAATAAAAATATTCTTTATTTCATATTTGTGAAGAAAATGTATATTCTGCTATGGTAAATTGATACCGTAATATATTTATTTGGTTTGTAAATGTTACCTCAAAACGTGTTGAAATTGTAATTTTTATTGTATTGGGTTGGAAAGAAAAACGTAGCGTTTACAAATTACGAATTCAAATAAGACTAAAGATATATTGTTCTTCTTTCTTTCCGAAATTTGCCAGAGAATTGTAAAAATATGCAGTCGCGTAGCGTGTGGAAATTGTTAATATTTGTATGAAAAATAATGAGTCTGTTCGATTATTGAGAGAAAAGTTTGTTTGTCGGTCTAAGATCATACGACGTAACACAGATTACTTTCTCTTACTGACATTTAGTAACATTGTTGTCGTTACAACTTCGTAGTTTCAGCATATATTTCCACGCCTTAAATGTAAATCAATTTTTTAATTATGCAAGAAAGTAGCCTATAGCAACTTTGATACTTATCGAAAAGGACATTGAAACTATTTTAAAAACAAACGTAGCTGTCGCAGCTTTATGAGAACAGTTACATGAGCAGTTGAATGCTTTCGAATTACGCCTCGTAAACGTGAAAATCGGACTATTCCTGGAAAAACGAGTATAGTCTCTTAAGGGATGCATCGAATAAATACAACTTTTTCTTAGATATCAAGATGACCTTGAGTTGCTTGAAAATAATAACGATCTCTATACCATCATTGCTGACAAGTAGTGATGAGATCGGAATCACTTCGAATCACTTCGATTCCACGTTTACGACAAAAAATTCGAATCACTTGCAAGATAATTCGAAGCTTAGAACTGTAGAAACTCCTAAATTGTTACCTCTATCACGAAATAATAATTACGTCATGTCAACATTGGGATGAATAACAGTATGAACGTACCAATATTATAAAAAGTATAATATTTATTAAGACTATCAAGCCTTTGAAAATTTTCAAGACTTCAAGACTTTCAAGAATTTCTGATTTCGAATAAATATCGAATTGATTCGAAATTCTGTGGTGATTGATTTGTTCGAAAACTTTGCTAGACAGAGTATTGAACGCCCATCACTACTCACGGGTATGGGCAATGGTACAGTCGAAAATAGCTTATAACTTTCAATAAATACTTTACCCCATATTTTCATTTTATTATAATTATTGCTTGAATGACCGGCATTACCCCATTCTCCCCTACCTATCCGAGCCGCAATCGAAGAACTTTAGAAAATTCGTTTTCAATCATTTTAAATACCGATTCAAACAGCCAAGTGATCAAGGGGGTGTAGGTTTCTATTCACGGGCAGAGGATCGAGAGTAGAAGCAACAAGACCGCCTCTGTCGGCCGCAAGAAAAGCGTCGCATAATAATTTACCAGTGAATCGGAGTCAATTTGAATGGGTATTTATCTTGTCCCGATGAATGACTTAGGTCTCGGCCGCGAATGCGCCGCGGACAATCCACGACTGTTGTTTTCTTATTGTTCGCGACTTAATCACCGTCTCCGGGCATCCGGTGGCCGGGACGCGTCGAATCGGGCCAAGTGGCCGGGACGCGCTTGTTGTCCACTTAAAACCGCATTCACTCGCGTCGGTGAAGTTCACTTCGCGTCGGGCGAATGAACCGCGCGTATTCATCAACCATTTAGACCGAATGAAACTGTAATTCTGCACGCTATCGACCGTAAGAAGCCCGCGGGTCTCTCTCCCCTGGAAACTAACACCGTCTTCCGGTTAGGGATACACTCTCATGGGGGTACGGTCCTATACGGTTCTCTACAAGGTGTCTAATGTAAAGGGACTGTAAGTAACATTTATCCGAAATTTTTTACGAAATACATCAGTAGAGGAGACCGGAGCTAGTTGACTAATGATGATAATCGACTAATCCATTCTAATTGTAATATTACTATAAAGTAGATGATGCTGCTCTACGCGATATTGAAACATAAGAATGACCAGTTCACCATATAATATTTTGTCGTGACCGAAACTTGCATGTTAAACCAATGAGAATAAAAAATCGAAAAACATCGACGGTGAGTAAATATTTTTGTTTTGACTATTTATCAATTTTTGTCCATTAAGTGTTGCTTGATTTTCTTTTTTCGTGATTAGTTTATGGAAATATGATACATTGACTATAATTTGAGGGATTTTATTTTATACGGTGCATCGAGAGAAATAAATATTCCTTGTCTAATAAAAGTGAATAGATGAAATTTAAAATGGATAAAACATTTGCAACATTTATCGCAATTATTCAGAAAAAAAACAAATGTTTATACACAGCTTCTGTGTTTGGGTTTAATACAGACAATTCTTATTTTGAATAAAAATCCGCAGAAACGTCGTTGCACATCTAAGGGTTAATCAAAAAAAGAAAAGAAAGTCTTCAAAAAGACTACTCAATGAAAAAATTAAATGAGAAATTTATTTAGACAATCGTCTAAATAAAAGTATCTTTTGGTACGTGTTGGTATCAAAATTCGAAGATGTAATTAAGAATAACATGTCTTACAGGGAAATTCGGATGACCAGGAAAAGATTCTCGGGTTAATCTCTTAAGATAGAAATCATCTTCGACACAGTTGACACGCTATTATAACATAAAAGTTTTTAATGTTTTTATTGGTTTCTTACTTGATCTCGGAGATCTCCTCGTAGATATTTTCTTCCGTCCCGTATCTGGTCATGTACGTGTGCCTCTTGAACGTTTCCGGGCATAGCGGTTGTTGCTGTTGCGGCTGGACACGGCCCAGGCCCATTTCCGCCGGATACGTACCGTGCAGCCTGCTTGGTCCGGGGTTGTAGTAAGCGTACGAATAATCCTGAAGGGGATGTTGGTGAGAAGAGCTCGTCATGGCCGAAGTGACCGTAGTATCCACCAGTGCTGCGCAGGGCATCTACAAAAGACATTTATAATAGAAATATTTAATATTTGTTGACTTCTATGACGTAAAAAATTTTCCGAATTAAATTAATCAATTTAGGATTAACTTTCCAGAGTTTGTGCACCGCACTGACTCTTACGAATATGAGCATTAACACTGAACCTACCGAGCTTTAAAAGTAAATGGTACATGTTTCCTTACAAGAATGACAAGAATGATTTTATTTAGACTTTTGGCAGCTCCTATTGTAATATGTGCTTCACTAAAATATCTACACAATCATTTCTTATGAAATTGCTTTTATCATATTAATAATCGTAAAATAACAAATCTGAAATTGGCCATTTTGACCGATGATGACAGGTTTGGTGTTAATAGAAATACATGTTGAACATTTGTTGACTTTTATACCGTAAAAAATTATTCATCTTAATATTAATTCTTCAGAAACGACGAGTGTTATATGTTATATGGAATTTGATTAAGACTAGCCTCTCTAATAAAATTGTTTATGCAATAAAACTGGTTTATTTCTAGCGGTAGATACGTAACAAAGTTAAAAGTAATTGAAAATTTAAGGCAGCACTAAGCTTATAGCTGTCCTAAATAGTCAAGGGTTAATAATTAGTTAATTCAGAGTAGCAGACAGCTGTTAAACTTCGGTTGGTAAACATGTTTAAGTATTAAATGGACTGTCACTTCTAAGAAATATAAATTTGCTTTCAGACTTAATAAGAACAACTTTTGGCAGAAGCTTCTGCTTGGTTTGGGTTAATTGAGCCTAATAACAACTTCTAGTAAAAGCTTTCTCAGATCACCTACCAGCAACTTGAAGGCATTTGTTAATTTATTATTTGCAGGTATAATCACTAGGGTGCGGATTTTATGCATTTATAACAAAAATGAGTAGGTGTAATTTAAAAAATAGCAAAAATATTAGAAAAATTTAAACATAGTATTATATTATTATCAATCTACTAAACATAATAGGGAAGAAAATAAATTTCTAATTCACTCCAGTTTGTTGCAATTCAGGTAATAAATTTCTCTAGTATAAACATTTTCACTCGAACTAAATAGGACTCTGCATAGAATTTCATGGATGCAGATTTGATGAAACAGAAATTGTAGATCTCTTGTAAGTACAATTAATTGTAACCTTTCTTTGTGCGTTCTATCAAAAGGAATTTCCGAGTTGCGAATTAGGTTTACATTTTGTACCTGACTGTGAGGAGGTGGATAAGGTGGAGGTGGTGGAAACTCCAGGTTGACTCTTCGTGGTGTCGAGACACCCGACGCCATTCCTGGTCCTCCTAAAGACGAAGCCATGATGCATCGTTCTTCTGCTAGTCAATCATGCTCTTCTTTCTCATTGTTCCTCCAGTACCCTGAAAAAATTGCAAACGTTTATTATTAACACTGGCCACCAAGAAGAATTCTTCCACTCCACTTTCCTTTCGTATGATGGATTACACCATTTTTATTGTTTCATATTTCATTTGTTTTAAGTATTTCAAGATTGTAATGTTTACTCTCTAGTACATTAAGTACATGAAGGGTTAAATACGTTTACTCATAATTATGCTATGTAAGCTTAACCCTCAAACGTTGTCGAGATTTTCTATTCTATTCTAAATCTTCTATTCATCTAGGGTAAATTGTACAATTATTGGCACCTTAAGCCAAAATCGTGCTAACAATATTTGATAGCTATATTTAATATAATCAGTAAACAAAGTTGTTTAAAATAAATAGGAGTCAAGGAACTATTCTTTGAAGTTTCCGAATGAAACACTTAAATTAAAATAGTAGGGAATAGTTAACAACAAAATAAAAAAATAAATCGAAGTGCAAAGGGTTAATTTATTCGCAATCATTTCAATTTGTTATCACCTTAAAAAGAACAAAACGAAGAGACAATTCTGCGAATGAAAAGATTTTCAGGATGCACCACCATCTATGTACAATACCGAAGATCCGACTGTTTCTCGGAATAAAAAAACTCGGTCACAATTATTGTGCAACGCATCAGAGGAACAGACGGAAACTGTGTTTTATGAACTGATAATGCTATAATTCTGGGGGGGAAATCGTATCGATCGAGGTCACAGCTGATCTTCCTTTCAAAGAATCTCACCGACGCGATGCGACGCGCGTAACCAGGCGTGTCGTGCTTTGATCACCGCGCGCGATCTACACGATTTTTAACGGGAAAGGTATCATTAGGCTCTCACGCCCGAGCGGTTTGTCCCCGCTTAAGAATTTATCACTTGCCGCAAATAAAAGAGTCGTGTCGAGTAACACGAAACTTTATGTATGTCCGGCAAAAGAGACCACGTAACGTGACAACCATGATTTCAATGAAGCGATAGAAAATATCGAAAGATCCGGATCATTGGGATCGTGATGTAACAAAGAAACACTAAAGAACTCACTGGAATTTCCAGTAAGTTTCCGTTTTTATTCCCAAAAAAGTCGTAGAAGAGGAAAGAAAATTTATATTTTCTGTATGGCTACATTGATTTTAATGCTTAAATATCGATTACAAAGAAATCAAATTTTTATATTTCGTTAAAAATCTTCATCATGAGTGTAACTGGTTAAAATTCGACAAGAGGTTAAGAATTTTGCTTCAGCAGGAGAATGGTCGTATGATTTTTAAAAAATCAGTCAAAAGGAAACTGGCAGCGGAAGTTTTCCACGGTGTCCCATTACGTCGGGGAACGAGACGAAAGAAGCAAACGGTGTAGCATTGGCGAAGGTGAGATAGGATCAGGTGCTCGAGAGTAAAAAGATCGCAGGTGTGAGACGCGATCCGCAAACGATTGAGATTCAAAACGCAGTGTGTAATTCGCGAACACCATATACGCCGCTCAACGACGTGTATAATCTGCGCCGGGTGTGAGATCCAGCTAACAAGATAAATATCGTGTTATTCGTGACGCCCGCATTTATCCATGTTCCCTCGTGTGTTACAACAACAATGGAAATTAATCTGTTTATCGACGAAGACGACGATGCCCCGCGGATCGGCTGACAACCGTATCAAATGTTATTCGCGAAATCAGCGGACGAAGCAAATGGATCGACGATTACTTGGAAGATGAATTACGACTTGGCTGCGATTCTTCGTCTAGATCTAGATCGCTGTCTAATAAGCATAATTTTATCTAGTAACTTTTTCCAAAAATTTCTCATGTCACTTTTGAAAAATTATAAGACCGTTTCTAAAAAATTACCATTTCTGAGGTAATTTTATTTTGATTCACATTTGTCGTTTAAAAATATGGATCTAAAGCGTGTAGACTGAAAACTTCAAATTTATTCAACGATTTATTAAAGTTTGATTTTATTCATATAAGGAAGTGTAATATTGACTTTGGATAAATCAAAAATGACTGATCAGTAGACTGCGGATATACGTGGTAATATTGTAACTAGACTGCGGATCTTTATACAAAATAAAAATGTGTTGCTTCACTGTGAGAAGCTGGAATAACATAAAAATCAATTTCATTCCTTATCGATTGTGTTACATTAAAAGTGACAACACAACATTCTTGAAGTGTTAAAATTTTTTACTGTTTTATATTTCACCCAACTAATTTCTTCATAAATGCATAAATAAAAATAAATAAATAAAATATTAACAAATGAAGTTTTAAACATATAATGTATGTTACTTCTGAATTGAACCTTGGTCATTCAAATTTGTAAAGTACGCAGATTGCATAAAGAAGAAAACGAAGCCATAGAACATTGCAGACTGAGATGTAAAAAGCTGAAAGTAGAAAAAAGGTGAACAGAGACGGTATGTACTTGAAGAGAGATAAAGGAGAGGCTGAATGAGTGGGAAAAAAGGAGGTGGCAGAACGTGAAGAAGACCAGTGAAAGGAAAGCTGAGAAAGAAATGAGAGGAATGAGAGCGAAAGAAAAGCAACGAAAGCACGCTGTGAAAACAGTACAAAGGCTAGCGGAGTAAGAAAGTCATAAAGTTAGTTAATTAGCACCAGATTTACAGGGCATTAAAAGCCACAAAGAAAATACTAAATCGAACTTTTTACAATTATTATTGTAATATGCAGTTGATTCAAAAAGTATTTAAACACTACGTTTCCGATTCTCGAGAAATAGTCGACTTTTGAACTATGATAATTTCGTTTAAAAAATGGTGCATACATGCAGGGTGATTCTGGTAACTGGAACAGGCTACTGCTCTTTCTTTTAAGTAAAAATAATTAATTAAATTCCAATGACCTTATTTTTTATGTGGATGCACCACCGATGTACCCCCCACATGCAATTGCACTTTATTCTTTAATACAACCCATTGTTTTCTTAAACCAATCGATTCCTTTTATTATTCTATGTATAAAAGTTCCCAGTTCCCAGATTCACTTTTGTCATCTATCGTTTGTTTTTCTTTGAGATATTTTTGCATGATACAGTTACTGGGAAATTCAAGACGTTTTTCATATTCAGACGTTTGCAAGAACATTAAAAAAACTTTTTTTGAAGCTTCACCTTTGTAACGGAAGCTTAAAATTGTTGATTGTCTCTCGTCGATTTATTAAAGTTTGAATGATGGGTGTAGTTCCATCTAATCCACATTAGAATTACGAGACCCGTATTTTAATCCGCACTAATGGGAACGCAGTAATTGGCACACGGCTCTTTATTGACCACAGTAATACATACAAAGTCGATTTTACGTTTTAATATTATTTTATATTCCATTAGGTTTTGAGGGCCACCACAATTTTGTGGTGAAAATCCTATTAATAGTCTTCTAGTAGCTGAAGTGTTAAAGAGGCAGACTGTTTTTTCCAGGATTGCAAGGGTGCAGAATTCGCTATCTCATTTCTCGATAATACAAAATGGAGTTTTTTGCAGTAATCAAAAACGCTAGATAAAATATCGATCTAGAACGTTATAGCCCTGAAAAGTCCTATTTTGCATTATTAGGCAGCGTAATTTGCATTATTCTGATAATTTCCTATTTTCATAATTAGGACTTCAATAATTTAAATCTAATCTAATTTCAGAAATAGGACTTCTGAGAACGATAGCGCCCTAAATCGGTCTTTTATCTAGCGTTTTTGACTGCTGAAAACCCCCATTTTTGTATTATTGAGAAATGAGAACTTGCAATCCTGGAAAAAGAAGTCTACTCCCTTAAAATGAAGTACGATTGACGTATGGTACCGTAGAAAACGATACAGTTACCCTATAGACTTGAATAAAGTTCCATCAAAATCGAAAGGAAGATGGTTACATAACATCCTCGTACGATCACGTGCACACGACATCGGCCGTCAAAGTGTGCTCTACTTGAGTGGATTAAGAAATAGGGAAACAGATCAATCTACCAATAAACGAAACGATGTCGTTGGTGATGATATTGACCCTAAGTCTTGCAAAAGCTTGGGGAATCGTAACGGGGCTGTATCCGCGGAAACGAGCTCCAAGTTCACTCTGTGTGGGAGGCGCATGGGAATGCAGTCGGCAGAGACAAGCCAGACCGAGCTTCCTTCGCATGATAAACGACCAGTGTCTATCTTCACCTGCCCACGTAACGTTAATGCAGTCAATTACCGACTAAAGTGATTCGGCCGGAGCCATAATTCTTTTTCGATCGAGCACGCCGATCGAAATTACCGACATCGGACGGCGATTACGCGCCCGCGCGCAAATATGTTACATACATGGAAAACTGGGGGTCCGGCGATGTGTGAACTTGCTTGAAACTGCAAGTCCCAGCAAGAGTTATCTTGGTCTTTTCGTATTCACGAAGTATCATACAAGGATCTTTTGAAAATTCTATATTAATTTTAAAAGTAGCCGGTACATGTTGCCATATGAAGACAACAAAATTAAATTTATATGAACTTTGTGTGCGGTTGATACTGGTATATTATAATAAATATTATAATATCTGCTCTATTAAATATATATTTATTTAATCGTTCATCACGAAAGAAACTGATAGATGAGTTAAAGAAACTAGATATTTATAATTATCGTGCAATACAATAGCGAAAGTTAGTGTACAAAAATTTTGAAGATGTCGAAAATATCTTTGAGTTACGTTCATAAGTCGCTAAAGGAGGCAGCGTATCTAAAAAACAAAATTCGAAACAGTATTTCGAAAATTGTCAGATTTCGCGTGATACGATGTATCGCGTTTGGACTTATTTTAATCAGAAAAATGTCACAAATCTGTTGGTAAAAGCTTCATAAAAAAAAATAATAAAACAAAAGAGTTTTGCCATTGGAGTAGTATTGTCTCGCGTAGTCGTGTAGTGGCCACTCAAGAAGAACGCTCTTCTGTATAATATGCAAAACTTCATGGGTGTAGCTTGAACGTGTATGTACAAGTAATTGTGCGAGGCTGCACAAGGATATGTTATCTGGCCCATTAACATGCAGTAAGTGATCAAATTGCTACAGCCACCGTACGAAAACCAGATATCTTAAGCGCACGACGAATAATAATAACTGCAATGTTGCTAAATCTACATTCACAATTCCTAAACTTGAATCCTTCATAAAAGAAGATTAAAAATTTAGCATAGAAAAATTCGCGTTCACTGTTATTTTAATATGAAATTGTCAATCTGTGCGATTTATGCAAACAATTCGATTGATCACATATACTATATACAGTTCGGAAAATGGAAATAGCCTTCAATCTACAAAATACCTCTCTTCTAGAATTTTTTATAATTTAGATAACGAATGGGCTCAATTAATGCATAAACTCAAATTTTTTGAAATTGTGACATGCGGCGTTTTTCCTTGCCAGCACAGATATAAACAAATAAAAAAAACCAACAGTGAAATATAAAAACTTATAGCGGTGTTCTTTATTACTATCCAATTTAAATATGGCCTCTAATGGTAAAAAGGTTTCCCACCTCTGGTTTAGACTATTAAATGTGTTGGAATGTAATCAATTTTATACCCATAAAATGAAAACAATTATGTAAAATGGAATTATTCTAAGTCGAAAGAAATGTTTGATTTTCGAGTTAAAATAGCTCTGAGTATGCAAAGGGTTAGAAATTGTATAACATCTCCGAAAGTCATTAATTTTATCCGATCATGCGCATCGAAAGCAAATAAATGTTTCTTTTTTGTTTTCAGAATCCCTCAACGATGGCTTTCGTCACCATGGCATACAGGAGAGGGAAACCATAGACACTTGAGGGTGTCGTAAATTAAACCTTTCTTGGAACGGACTCGAGAGCTAGCAAGGGCCACCGACTGTTTTGGCAACAGCAACGTGGCATTTGTTCATAGGATCTACAGGGTGGTTCCTGCAGTTTTTGCAGGTCGTAACTCCATTGTAGCAGAATTAAAAGCGAGAAAATGACGAATGGTTCAAGGAACATTAATTTTGTAAGGCTATATATCTTTTACGAGTGCAACAACGCACAATTGTTTCATAGAAAATATTGTCACAGATATTATAGCTTAGCTTTCAATTACACTTTTCAAAGCTACTTTGTCTATAACTAATATTACATGTACAACGTAGACTTTGGATCTTCATGTAAAACAAATTATGCAAATATAACTAATTTATCGAACAAGGTTGTCCCATTTGAAATTCTCAGGGCAAGCATCTCGAAAAATATGTATGACGAAATTTTTTAAATAGAAGTTGTATCGTTTCGCGAGGGACACATTGTGCTGTTATTCGTTCAACCTTGAGATGACCTCGGAAAGGTCTATTATTCTAGTGAGAGCTCCGTTCATCAAATATTCGTAACTTCGTTATTCTTAGGAATTTAAACGAATCTTTTCGCAGACATATTTTTAAAGACATGTGCTTTAAGAAAGTATTTGGTTGGGAAGAAAGTTTGTAGCGTTTTCGAATTAAGAATCGAGGATAAAATTAAGGTATTTATTCATATGTTTATTCAATAATGTAGAAATATGTTATTGAATAAATATCTGAATTATAACTTTCAATTTTGATTTACAACCGCTACGAACTTTCGTTTCAACCCAATACAATAAAGAAAAATCGATATTTTCAAGGTTCTATACGAGAAGATCCCCGTAAAACAATACATCGGATTGAATGGTATGCTGATGTGAGCGTCCATAATAAAACTCTTCCCTTTCCGTTACTTTTCTCCGTCCCTCCCATATTCCCGTGCAGTAATTGCAATTCAAAAGTAATAAAAGCAATATACGTAGGTACTTCAGGGTTAAGCAACATGGGTAGAAGAGAAACGGTTCAGATGGTCAAGCGTTCCCGTTGAAAGCTAGTCCTTAAAAAGATTAACATGGCCGACTGAACGCGTAACGAAGCATGAACCGATGAATGTCGTCATATATAATATAATCTAATCTTCACGACCCCACACTAACGAGAATAAGTATATTCTTTTTTTAGTCTATGTATTATTGTCTCACATTTCTAAGTATTGGATGGTTGTAGAAGTTCGTGCCTGATATTCATAGATGTTGCAAACTGTACTGCATGGCGAAGTGTAAAAAAAATTATATATAATACGTATACAATATATATTACAGCGTTGAAGTACGGACGGTGTATGTATGTATGTGTATACATTAACAGACAACCTTATATGTAATAAAATTAATAAAAATGGAGAATCAGAGATAACAGAAGAATTGTAAAATTACGATCGCCAACGAACTGCGAGAAGAAGATCGGATCGAAACGAGCGCCCGCGACAAACACGTCTGTCGTTAACATTTCGTTATCCGTGTGCCTAAATACAGTAATAAACCCACTTTTCCTTACAATATATATTATTATATATACATATATTATGTTGTATATATATATATAAATTTTATATATAATACATAAATTTTAAGAAATATTTAAATTTAACCGTTGAATTTTATTTTCAAATCGAGCGCGAATTTATAAAATCATTATTAGACATTAGACATTCTCCACAATAGAACTGAATAGGCGAAAATACAAAAGAGTAAAACGTCAGAAAAATTTTAAAAAATACTATCACCTTATATTTAATTTATTAGATCTACACTATAATAATTGATTTCTAAGAGACGAACAAAGTTTAATAGAGACTAAATAGCCACGTAAATATTCAATTTGCTTACCATTTGCATTGCGTGAACTATCCATAGTTCAATCTAATATTCAAATTTTCTATTTGAACGTCCTACGAGCTACTAGTTTCGCCACAATTACTGCGACAGACATTCGACCATTTTCACTAACTTTTACTAGAACGGTGGAAAAGGTGAGGTCACGAACTACGTTATTCAATTATGACGCGGATGATAGAATTTCACGGAGGAATTCACCACTTCCGGCCAGTGTCGTTCAGACTTGATGAACAATTTACTCGAATTGTGTTGGCCAGAACCTCGGTCCGCGACTTTTGACGGTTCGCAATGTCTCTAGAAGAGACGTTCATGTTCCCGTGAGAACTCGTTAAACTGGCACACTCCAACGATCGGATCTGAATTTGTAAATATTTCCGATAACATCAACACGGTCTGTATTCACCTGGCCCCAATGATGATATCGAAGTACTGCGAGTATCAACAATTTCATTCAATATTTCGCGGTTCCAGCTGCCGTTGGTTTACACTCGGTGTTTACAAAGGCAACGCGAGGGAAAATCGAAGAATAGAGCTATTTAAACGGGATCCCCATGCGGATACGTTTATAGGTATCGATATCTCAAAGAACATGTATTTGTTTATCATCAATTTCCTGTAATACCATATGTTTGAATATTAATCCTTGACCCCATATGACCCGATTATTTTTAAAAACTATAGAATTACATGTAACGTGGAAAGTATGTGGAAAATGTATGTACATGATTTTTCAGTTGGCAAGATTGTGAATTGTAATAAATAAATCTTTTGATTAGGAAAACGCAGTAGAACATTCTCTTGGACGCAAATATAATGGAAAAAATTCTACATGATATATATGTATTTAAATAAGCCAACGAAGAAAATTGAAAATAATAATCTGGAAAATTCCGTGACGAATTGATTCGTGAACACAGTAAATGATTTTCCAATAACATTTTGTTTTTTGTAATAATTTTGGCGAAGAAAAGTACTCAATCAAGCGAGACTCAGTCAGTAAACGAATACATACATAGTATTGATTAATCTAATTACGTCATCCTTCAAAAATTGATTATACATTGTATTACATTTACACATTACAAAATTGGTGCTTTGTAACTGATTATTTTTAGAAATTAACAAATAGTAACATTCATTTCTTCTGAGTCAACAGTTGTCCTCAATATTCCACCGTAAGACTACACGCAGATTTGCAAATGAACGAAGAATTTCTTTTTCTCATAGCAAATTATTAATGACGTAGCCTGAATGAACACAGTTGCGAAAGAAATCATTAGGTAAAGAGTTAACAGTTCTTAGTAATCTGATGCAACAATATTGTAGTAACGCAGATGATTGATGCTAGTGTGAGAACTAAACCATGAACATTAACATTTTTAAAATTCTTCAAATTCTGTGATCTTTAATGAACACACTGTACCAAATGATACAACAAAAATAACTATCGTGGTTTATTTTTAAGAAAAAAGTTCTTTTCTTCTTATTGTTGTATTGCAACCCATTCACATGGGCGTTTTCGTATAAAAAATATGAACAAATTTGCAATCATAGCTTTACTTGAAAGCAGACAGGAATGTTGTTATTAGTTGAACTAATAATTATTACAGAAATAAATTACTATTAGGTAATTTTCAAATGGATCTCCTGTAAAATTTACTTTTTTGACTCGTGTCGCAATTCTTTTGAATGAACAATGTGTCTCAAACAGAGTTGGGAAAAAATTTAATCAACGATTCACGATTAAGTTTCTACTTCAATCGTTAAATCGCAATTAACAATTAAACTCCTACTTTAGTCGTTAATTGCGGTTAACGATTACATTCTTTTCAATTCTAATCGTCAATCGAATAATTGATTAATGACTAACTGCTGAAGTTTTGAAATGAAATACATAAATCATAAACTGAGTTTTCGTTGAGATATACATATTTCTGTCAATTCTCCATCTCCGCTCTCTATCTCCCTCTCCCTCCTTATTACATTTTATGGATAGACCGTGTGGCAATTAACTTCAACAATTGATTAAACCAGTCTCCGATTTTTCGAAGAAGTTTCAATTGATTAATGCCCAACTCTGGTGTCAAATAAGTCTCATCGAAAAATAGTTAAAAATAAAAACGTTTTGTCATTGGGTTAGCGTAATGGGGACATATTTTTCACAGATATCGTATATGTATACAATATTATGTATATCGAAACATTACATTCCTATGTGCGAACATGGTAGCTCAAAGCCATGTCAATATCACTGGGTCGGACTACAAAGGCGGCTGTCGTTCGCCATGGCCGAAAACACAAGGTTCTTCGAACTGAAATATCGTTTCCGGTATGCCCTGTCCGGGCCACGAATATACGCGCATATTTTCGACGGACGCCGGGTAAGTATTTTTGGCCGTGGTCCAACAACTGGCTAAACGATAGGAAGAAGAAGGGCCCCTAGCCTCTCGATGATGTTGATTCCCTCCGTGTACGTGACACCGAAAATATACTTCTGGACCGCGTTACGACTTCCACGAGTGCGGGAAAAGCACCGTTGTGCCTCTCTAATCCGCTGTCGGGAAGCCTCTTACGCTTTTACGCTGGCTTTGCATTGGCCCCTATTCCGTTTCATCCCGATTCAAGCGGAAAGGGAGCGAGTCAAGCCGAAGAACCATGTCCAATTTGGTGGGACTGACTTTGAAAGCACGTGCTCTCTATCCGGTCAATTATTCGCCTCTATTCAGCCAATTATTTCGCTATATTATTTCGAGGACTTTGAGATTGAAGAAAAAACACGATGATTAGAAAGAGTTACCGTAAAGCCGGACAGTAGCTAAGTAGCTATATCTAGTGATAGGATTGATACGAATACTATCGGTGATACTCGATACAATAAGACACCAAAGTACTCGGTAATAAGTATCGATACATATCGAAATTTCAGGCATTATCGATACGTTTTTCACACTTGACGAATATTATTATCTGTTTGATAGCTATCTACATATCGATACCTATTTGATATCTGCCTAATGATAAGCATGTTTGGCACCTATCTGATACCTAGTATATTACAGTATTTTATCGATAATTGCCCCCAACACGGGTCTGCCCAGGGACAATTATCCGCCAGGGATACTGTTCTTTTCCACAAATATCAAGAATATTTTGGTGTAAGTTCCATAAAAAAATAATGAAATCATGAAAAATAAAGACGTTTTGTAATTGAATTATTTATGTTTACACTTCTCGGTGACCGAGGACTCTTGAGCTTCCTAGCCCCTCAAGAGGGTACACCCAATTATAAAATAAAATTGAGCCATTAATCAATTTAGTAAAGATAATATTAATATATTATATATCGATGGTTAAGAAGATTTTAAAGATTTTTTTAAGTAGCGGTGGTAATTTTAGTCGTAAGTCAACAAATCATTGCCAGAAATACGATCCAATCATTTCTCTTGAAATTACTGTCTAAAGGGAGATTTTTAAGCTCCTATGTGATATATGAAATCATTGGGGGCATATTAATAGGTTTCCGGCACTCACAGCGCTAATTGAGCTGCTGCATTTTTTAAAAATCAATTTGGCAGTCCATTTAAAGATTAATTTTTCAACCATCGTACATAAATGACCCCGTAAAGGGTCTGATCATATTGATCATAGAAAGAAAGTTGTAAATGTACAGATTGTGTATTTGGAAATAAAGAGTTTATATGATCAACTAGATTACACGATTTCAAACGAATTATACTTATCAAATATGTTAACAAATTTTAGTAAACGTTTCAGCAAGTTGCATTTGTTTATTGTAAACACAGATCAACTAAACTTAAAATATAGCTTTAAATGACTTCAAACATGTTTTCTACAACAAAGTTTAAAGGCTACACACTATAACCCCGTATGAAATGTACCTTAGACATAAATATGTATTTTTCAGAACATAAATTCGGTAAAAATCGATTTGTTACTTGCTTGCTTCATGTGAAATTAAAATTGTCTGCATCAGTTACAACAAACGGGGCTTAAATAAAAATTTTATTCTTCTGTTAACAATTTTAATAAATCAAGTATAACAATAACTATAATCTTTAATTTTTCTACAGTTTTATGCTATACCCTTTTTGCCATAAGTTCATAAAATCAGCAGTCTATCTATAAGGATAGCTACAATGGTGGCCAGTTATAAGGTTGGTGGGAAATGAATGACCGATGAATCAGCGCTGTTGAATTTCACATCGTGTAATAAATAATTTATATATGTCAGTCAAAATAATCTCTTTTGCAAATTGTACACTTTTCCCTTTTGAGTTACACGATTACTTGTACTTTTCTGTTTAAATTCTCCAGCTTTAGGATCAACATAATATTCAAAATTATATACGACTGTTTCTCTCGTTCTTGCTGCAATGATTTTTTGCTTAAAGGAATGTACTGAAATGTCAAAAAGGCCATACTCACACGTTGTGTTTCAACGTTTCAAGTGTGTTTTACGTAACTACTATTTACCAATCAATACGCATATGTTTATACTTATTTTATTGAATCACAGTATCATAAATAATATTTATCAAATCCCACTTTTCCGATGTTACATCAAACTATGAAAAATGTTTATGATTTATTAATCTAAATTAAAAATGAGTTGACAGTAGACCATGTCTTAGTTCAACAATATTGTTATACTATCTTCAAGGTATTAAAATTATTAAATATACAAATAAATTTTTCTAACTCATCCTTAGATTTTTGGTTAAAACAGTAGAGAGAGACTTTAGGAATATTGATATATTGCTTTCAACATGTTAAAATGATTAACGAAAGAAATCAATATCTATTTAACTCCCGTATCTTGCAATTAAAGCACAACATTTTCATTTGCAGAAATATTCGCTACCCATTATGCATAGATACTTACAAATTTAAAAAGTTTGGGTTTATTTAAAGGAACGTTGAATTTCTATTACTAGACACTGCAGATTTTTATTAAAAATAAAAATGGGTTGTATTATTTGTAAGTTACAGGAGCTGCTTACAGACATTTATTCTTTTCTTAACCTTCGCAAGGTAATGTAAGGTCTCAAAGACCCCAACTTTAGATTTTTTAAAAGAATTTTTATATGAATAAAATTAAGTGTGTTTAATTTTTATCCTGTGTTATTCTTTATCCCAAATCTATTAAAAACGAGGCTATTTATGAAATTCATTTGTCGGGGTCTAAGAGACCCCACCTTACTATTTATGTGTTATTAGACCTTACCTTGCGAGGGTTAATAATTTTATCGAATTGAAAGTAATACGACAGTATTTTTAAATTCTTTAAATATGTTTATCGTTTTACATTTTATCTATTTATTTTTGTCGTAAATTGATAAAATCGTTAGTCTAGCTATTACATTACAAAGTAGCCAACAATATTTTTGATATTTGATATGTACTTTTCCGAAAGAATCAATTTTTTTACAATCACCGTGTTAATTTCTGAAATTTCGAGGCAGTTTTAAATGCATGGTAGCCATTGTATGTTCATACCGGTAGATTTTCTCACGATCTATCGCACGAGGCAATGGTATTTCGAAATGGGAACGCGATACCTATTGACTCGACGATTATGAATCAAAGCCGGTAAGGAGAAACGAGACTGCACACGATGGATTGAGAAATTCGATCAATACGAAATTCTCTTCAATTCCATATTCCTAAAAAAAATATCAATCTAAATCGGCAGAGACCGCAAAACTGTTAGGGTAACTGTAGTACGTTCGGTCAGCCTGTGGGTGACGAGTACACTGGTCATTTCTACTCATCTATATCTTCCACAGATTCCAATTTTCTTATTCATTCACCCAGGAAGTTCGCATTATATTACTATTCCCAGTAAAAAGTGTTCAATAGAATGCTTAAATCTGATCTAGTATTGTTTACCAATTTAGAATTGTTTAATAACGATTATTTAACCTCTTGCCGTACCATGGCTTAATTTGGTTTAACCCTTTCGCTGCTACATCCGTCAATTTATGTTTTCATCGTCCTTAACTCAGAAGCGAAAGGGTTAAGATTAGAAATTTCTCAAATCATTAACAATTAAACGATGTTTTTTATTTTACAATTATTGATATAATAAAAATTATTTCATAAGAAATGATTGTATAGATATCTTTAGTAGAGCACGTATTACAACAGCAACCGCACAAAGTCTAAATAAAATCAAACATATCATCTTGTCTTGTTTAATGTTAATGCTAATTTATAGACCGCAGAACTTTATGCAAAATACAAAATTTTCTGTACACATTCCGAGAAACAGGAACGATATAAGTGTCTTTCTTTCCTTTTTCGGTTATTTTAGTAGATCATAAATATTACATCGATAGTGTTTAATGTTTGAATACTACTTTTTAAAATTACATCCACGTGTTTTACGCCACGCTGTCTACTAATTGCAAATAGGTCATAACATTTAGCTTCTCCGTTAACTTTAATACATGCTACACTTCTTTTAATATTCATGGTATAAATGAAATATGTACACACATACTGAACTTATGGAAGGCACTCAATTCGAGTATCTGAAGCATGAAGCATGCGTGCTTCAAGATATTATCGTTGTGTAGACTACATATTGTACTGCTACCGATGCGTGACTCATTCCGTGTTCTCACAACCAGGCCTTCGAATGATCGAAATTTGGATAATTGTCGTTAAACGACCTTCTACTGTGTATGAAAGTTTGAATGTTCGAACAGTTCAAAAACTGCACTTAAAAACGTTACTTAAAGTAATGTAAATACCAATGTCAAGTCAGTAAATATCTCTCTTGATCGACTTCTTGTCATAATTTTTATTCTTTTATTAGTATTACGTGTTCGTGTATTGTAGTAAAAATACATACTACCTAACAAAAAGTATAAAAAGGTTTCTTGTATAAACCAAAATTTACATTTCGAACAACTACTTTTTTTAATTATATAAAATAATCCTAACTTTTCAAATATAATTTTTGCTAAGAGCAATAGGACAACCATTTTTCATTTGTCACAGACTAAAGCTCTTAAATATTGAGGGTGGACAAACACATACATGATAACGAGAACTCAAAATAACATAACGCGTACTTTATGTATAAAAATTCATTTTATATATAATCAAAATCCTTTATAGAAGGTAGCGTACCTTTGTAAATCTAGATCAAATGATTATTTTCCATATATTCTATCAAAAAATATTGTTTCAAATAATTATACATACTACAGGAAATACTATTTCATTTATTCACTCAAATTTAGAGATAATAAGTATTATTTAGATAAAAATATTTCAATCACCATTTTCAATACTTTTTCGTTTAAAGGAACCCAGCTTTGTTATATCGTTAATTAAGAATTAATTAAGAATTCTTCGTTACTCAGGTGACTTTTCACTAAGCATACAATCGCAAGTTACAAGGAAATTTGTGATTAGAGACCTTGTATTACTGATAGTTTAGATACATTCTGTGCAATATTTTTATCTTGTTGATTAAACACGTTAATAAAGATTCCAGTATAATTCCTTAATTTCGCAGATTTCTTGTAAGTACAGAATTCACGCCTGAGCAACGAAGAGCTAAGAGTTTCGATTTCTCAAACAGCAAGTTCGTATTCTAACCAGTATTTGAATATTTAAATTTTTAAAGAATTACTTTGTACGGGTAGAGAGGTATACAATACAATAGAGAAATCGCCGGTTAACAGGTTAAGAATTCCGTCGCGTCGTTCCGCTCGTTTCAAAAGTAAACTCGATCCGTTTAACCCTCGTGCGCCGTTCAGGTAAATTTAACATAAAAGCAAACTCTCCTTTCCTTCTATTCTTCCTCGAAGAATTCTATAAATTATTTTGACGCCTACATTTTACTTCCAATTAGATGTTAATTTTACTGCACTTTAATTCATAAATAACTCACATAACAATTACTCGAACATTGCCGAAAGCAGGGACTTAAATACCGATAATTATAGAAATGATAGCATAACGAAGTGACGTGTTTACTTGTGTATAAGTCAAACTAAACTATATGCACGTAAATGAGAATAATAACAATACAATTATTAGCCGTAAGTATTAAAATGTCATCGAGTATATCGTCAAGATAATAAACATATTTTACTTATGGAAATAGTCAATATTTATACGCACTAACAAAAATAATTAAGTTGAAGAATTTCTATACAGCATTTCTATAAATGCTTCATTTTTAACCTTCCGGCAATAAACAAGGACTCGGTTTACAATTCCTACTAAACCTCACATCCTTTCGTACATCCACGTACCCAAAATAATCGAGTAATGTACTATTAAACTAACAATTAATACTAATAAGCTAAAGTAATATATTCAGTGATATTTTGAAATGCCTTTGTCCTTTTAATAATCCAATGGTCAATTTTCTAACGACGAGTTTTCGAGATTTCGAAGATCGGTTGTTATTTGTTTATAGTGTACCTCTACTGTGGATGTCACTATACCTTCGCCACGGCGATTTTCTGTAGTTGAGTGCGTTTAAACTTTTAGAAATTAGTATCATCGGCGAGTTCACGGCATAAACACAACATTTATTTTTGCTCGCAATTTATAAATATTGTGTAAGTAACTTACTTCGTATTAAGCCAACATAAGTCACATAGAAAACATCAGAAAAATTGCATTGGATATACACAAATAGGAAAAATGCTGACAATTCTTTCTATTCCGATATTACATATTTATATATGTCGATTTTGGTATGGTGTTGCTAATATAATCAACATTATGACAGTGCCTATAGAATTCACTGGTCTAAACTGTTAAGCCTCTGTTTCAAAAACGCGTTAAAAAATTTCGTGAAATTAAAAGAACTGGCAAATAAAGGTACATATTTCAGTATTTTTATACAGCAGTATGATCGATCGGCATAGCGGTACAATTTCGGTTTCTATAAGGTTATAAGCGAAAAATACCGGTAATTTTGTATTTCTGTGTAAGTCCCTGGTTAACGAGAGCACAGAGCGTTCCGCAGTCCCGAAAACCGACGTCTGCGCAGACTAAAGCATCGCGCTAATAACATCGGTACACTTACCTGGTGGTTCTCGTTTTGCTGAAGAGCAGAGGATGATGCTCACTGATTATGTTGGCGGTCGTTGTAAATCCATTCGAAATCGGGAAAAAGGTCGTGCGTTCGTGGCGTAAACACACTTCGGACCGGGCCACACACAGGCAGAAAACACAGGAACCATTCGTTCGCGCCTCGTGCTTAGATAGTTTTGCGTTCGCTCATTGTTGAATGTGGCCAAGCACGCCCCCTTTGAGAGACCGGTCGACCGAGGAGCGGAGCACAGAACGAGAGAGCAAAAGAGAGAGAAAGAGAGAGAGCGGGAGAGAGAGAGAAAGAGAGTCGGAGAGAGTGAGAGAGAAAGAAGGAGAGTGGATCGCCGAGCCAAGAAAGGGACAGGGCGATCGAAGGGAATGCAAGATGAAAGGAGCGAGGACGACGAGACACAGACCGAAGAGTAAAGCCGCGCACGGATTTCTTAACCACAGAGACGACACTTTCGGTAACACTTTATTCACTGATCTATCGGAATCGATCGTATCACTGTGTACTGGACGGGCCCCCGATCTACGGGAACACCGACCACCGGTGACAAATACTCGCCGACGATTGTTACGGTGCTGGGTCAAGCAAGAGCGAGCACCGCGCGTGTCTTCCGACTCGTCCTCGAGGGACGAGGATCGACGAACGATACCGATTTCACACGAAAATCGCCGGTCGGTAAACACTGGTCACCCGAATTGCACTTCGAGTCTCATCGACACGGCGATCGAGTATATCGATCGCGGATTCTCAACTAGAAACACTGCTCTTCTCCGTGATGATCGACGCTGGTGTGACAGGGATGCACGAACAAGACATTGGAAAAAATACACAGGCGGCACGCACAAGTGTCGACGAGCGTGTACCTACTGGAGACGGCGAGTTGCGCGGATCGAGAGAGGTTCCCTTTTTCCAGTCCAACACACAAAGCGTTGCTCCTTCGTCGCGGCCCGGCCTCTACTGAGAAACAAGTACGCCAGGGGGCAGTCACGAGCAAGCGGTTCTCGGAGAGCCGGGAGCCTGAAAACCGTCTTCAGAAATCCCCGGTGCCGGTGCCTGTGCCTGTCCGTGAACGCTTTCGGTGGATGTATGTACAGGGTGTTCGACTAACCGTAAGGTAGAAGGCCCTACTTCTGCTCGTACTAGGATAATGATATAAATAATGAATAATCCTCTTTCTATTTCTTTTAAAGTATGCGTACAACTTTAGAAATAGAATATTTCACTTGATGCAGTAATTTAAAAAAAATAGTATTTCTTTTTAAGAATATTGGAAATATTTGTATTTTGTCTTTATTTTCTATTTTCATTTTAAACATTATTTAAGACATTTACGAGTATAAATAGTTTCCTAACGGTAAGATACCCTGTGTGTTTATCAACAAACAAAGAATTTTTGAAAGAATATGAACATTGTATACGATCCCTTGCATACGCTTTGAACTTTCAACAAACTACAAGGTGATGATGGCTTTTTCAGTGATATATTTCCTTGAATTTTGTGAATAGAGAATAACTTAAAACATATTGACAATATCGAAGATGGTATCATAAAGTACAGCGAATCTTTGAGACTTGATTTCAACTTGGAAGTATTACAAAATACAAATATATGAAAACATTAGTTTTAAAATACAACACAGCTATTCCGTTCTCTGTTCCAGTTGAGAGACTTTTTAGTTTATGAATATTGCACCTTGTTGTACATTTATGCGAATAGCCGGAGTCAAACAAAACATAAAACGAAAAAGTGGCAAATATTTTTTATATTAAAGTACCATTTCGTCTTTGAATTATTGCCAAGATAAGAAATATTAAATCACCCATAAGTTATGCGGTTTCTCGGAGTATTACAAACGACGCAAAAAGTAAAATATTTTATTTCGTGGTTCAGATTGTTAAAATAAACATATTTTATTTTCGAAATTCTATATCTTATTTAGAATATGCTATTTTCTTTAAGTGAAATGAAACCTACACTCGTCGAAAGGTATAAGAAAAATGTCCCAAGGGAACTATGGCTAAACTATTTCATCCCATATGTCTAGCGGGTTATCCTAAAAGACTATAAACGTGGAGGAGGTAATTCTACATAAGAAAATATTGGGTTGGCAAGAAATTAACTTCGGCATCTTAAGGTGAAATAAAACCGAATTTCTTTATTCAAATGATGAACTTTAATCAATAAAATATTTTCTTATTTATTCTTTTTGGCAAAAGATCATCGAACAGAAGGGAAAATATCAAAATTATTCTCTTGCCAATCCAATATTACAGAACTAAAATTTTTAGCAACATATTGTTAACTTCGATGCACTGTTCTTAGGAGATGGGATAATATTATATTTGAATGTGCGAGCAAATTTGAAAAAATAATATTTTAAGTGGATATTCTGCCTTTTATAGAGCAGCAAATTAACGCGACCACTGTAGAAATGTTCAAAGAATTTAAAAAGATTTCAATATATACAATCTTTTGTTTGCTAAATATTTCCAGAAGTGAATACCCAGGAGAAATGAGGATACGAATAGAAATAGGGCTTTTTACCTTAACCCCTTGCCGTATTTTGACGAACCGGACTCGCGATGAAGGTTTCTAACATAATCTAACAAATATGAATGTTGCGCGTTTCATTTTAAATGGAATAAAATTTTATTCTTTTGTAATCAATATTGAAGCATTCGTTTCAATTCACAATTTCGTTTCTGTTCTACGACATTTTTCTGCATAAAGACGTTTTAATCACTGTGACTGTAAAGAAAATGGTACGGCAAGGGTTAATGGAAATTACAACTACCGATTAAAGATGGAACTAAATCGGTATCGAAATTGCTGTGGTGACCACGTTTTTGGGTTATTTGCGATTAACACTGAACGTACCGAGTTATAAAAGTAACATGTACATGTCGCCTTATAAAAATGACAGGATTTAATTTATTTAGACTTTGCGCGGTCCTTATTATAATATATGTGCTCTAATAAAGATATTTATTAAGTCATTTCTAATGAAAACATGTTTATAATTTCAATAATTGTAAAATAAAAAATGTAGAGCCAGTCATTTGATCGATTGTGGTAGACTTAGTATTAAAATCCGCCGATAATGACGTGCGCAAGCAGGTCAGAAAGAGCGTGGCGCTGACACGTTGTGCGCGAGACCAAGACAGACAACCGATTCGCGCGTCGCTATTGGCGGAGCTATGATTGTTAATAACTTGAATATGAAGCAGAAATCATGATTCTGTCCTTAATTGTTTCAGTCTTATTATGAATTATAGAATCGACTGCTGAAACGTCTGTACATGTAGACACCCTGTATACGGGATCAGACGAATGAGCAAGCCAAGCAAGTACAATCCGCCCGCTCGCCTCGCTATTCGCCTCCGAGACGACGTTCCATTGTTTCGTTCTCTTCTGGCTCGGGAGCGTGGCGCACACATGGACACGCACACATACTATAAGGGTGAATTATCTATGATTGAAACCGAAAATATCTCCGTTACTCCAAATGACTCGTACAAATTTTCTAAACATTTTGTTCCAGTACCCTAAAGTTTTAGGATCAACGAACCTCTTCATGTGGAATAATGTACTTTCCCTAGCGGTAGATCTGAACACACAAATTCAATCATGTGTAATGACAGGGCCGAATTAACCATATAGAAGGTGTAGCAAATGCTATGCATTTTGCCCGCGTTTCCAAGGGCTCTTTTTGTTTGTAAAAGTTGTGTTTTATTTCGTTATCATAGAAAACGTAGGGCCTCCTGGTAACATTTGCTACAGGCCCGGCGCTGGCTTAATCCGCCTGTGTGTAATGACTTTTACGTGATCCCTGACCATTATGTTTTGATATAATGGGAGGATACTAAGCGTATTGATTTATTTCCCTCACGTTAGCTTATGTGTATAAGGATACAAAGCCAAAATTTGTGATTAAAACGGAGGTCACATACTTGAACTCACGTAGAGTAATAGTTCCAGTACTCTGCCATTTAAGGTCAATAGTTACTCACCTTAAGTATTTTGTTGTTATTATTAATATATTATTTTCTAAAGGTTTTATATAGGGACATCTCTAGCTAATATACATATATTAGAAGCGAGGAACAGGCCATTATATTGTGGTCATTGAAATGCTAATAGTTGTCTATTTTTAAACAATTTGGGTAATTATTTGGAACAGGGGGATCCTCGCCGATTTCAATGACCTTTAAATATGTTGTTAGGGGCTTAATTGTGCGTAACAACTTCGTTCCTAAACATGTTACCGCCGGACGACCTTCGCTTGCGAGATATTTGCAAAAAACTGTTGCTACTGCACAGAGTCCGTTTTCTCACCTACAACGTCGCTCATTTCTCATACACTTTATATATTCGTGTCTTTCCTGTTATCAGGAGCCATATAAGTGTAATCCGAAAAGTGGTGCACACACACAATCTATAGATCACATTTTTGGAATCCGGAAACAACATTATACCGGATCTTGAGTTTTCTTGAGACGTTAGCATTATCAGTTTATTAGCTAATGTGCAAATAAGTTTTTTAAACATTGTTATTGATCATCGATTATTATAATTTAACAATTATATGGACTTTTCTAAGTGAAGTTCTATCAAAATTGTATGAAACACCTCCTGAAGAGCAGTCCCACCCAAATAATTCCCATAATTAACTTAGCATTTAAACCATGCAGATACGGCAGTTTTGTCTTTAAAATAATGATGGAGATGGATTATGGATTGGTTTTTCCATCTTTGATGGAAAACCCAATTTAAAGTAGCGGTACCACTACAAAGTGATTGAAGCAGTAGGTGCGTAATACAATTATGTACTACCATTTGTTTCCGGGAAGGCTATTGGACAGAGGCTAAAGTAAGACGAATTTCTCCTAGATTACAATTTTACGTCTTCCAATGTTTAATTTAAGTTGAGCATCAGCATGTTCGTTTAGCATAAAAATTTGTAGTCTAGCCATTACGCATTTTCGAATTTGTTTTTCTATTACCGTTAACGTTACAGCAATAAAAATATTACCTATTATATAAATATGCCAATTTTCCTATTCAGGCAATGACCTTTAACCAGTAAAATATTGTCAATCTTGTTCGAGAATTGGCTTTTATTTCACCTTAAAATACCAAAATTACTTTATTACCCACCCACCAGTTGAAGAAACACATCCGTGACTTTGAAATTTTAGAAAACATGACCTTGGAAACGGAATTACTTTCATGGGTTTCCTTGAGAGTTCTCTTTTGTCATTAAAAACAATAGAGTTTTCTCGAGCTATTAAAAACGGTGGAGATAATTGAAGTTCCGGATTAGATAATTCACCCTGTATACGTATACGTATAATACATACATTCAGAGACGCGATCGCGGTAGCGCACGTGCACGTCCGACCACCACAACGTTACCTTAACACGTACGAGCAGGTTAGGGAGCCACGCGCGCATACATATACATAAATGGTATACGTGTATTACATACATGTCCAGACAAACACACTCCGCTATAAACCGACCTACCGACCAGTCACGCACAATCTCTCGTTCGTGTATGAATGTCGTAGTCCGGTTACCACCGGACCCGAACCCATCACGAGCACACAGGCCAACTTAGGGCCGCCACACACACGATCATTCTTACAGTCGTTTTACTTGTACGGGTCTTAAGTTGTAATGCAAGACGCTTGAGCCCACTTACACATTTTCTTTTCGGTTTTATAAAGGAGCGTCGTCGATGCGAAGACATCGGCGATAGATATTATCGCAAAGAACGGAAAAATCAAGATGATTGGAACAATAGATCGAAAGAGCGATTGTTGATTTCGACCGAATCTGCATGGCCAATTAGACGAGTAAGAAGGAATGCTTTAACTAAAAACGAACAAAATTAGGGCTGCTTTGTATAGAGTAACTACATCAGCAATAAGCCATGTAAGGTTAGTAAGTAGTCATCTTAAGCGTTGTTATTAACCTTTGCAAGGTAATGTGGGGTCTCAGAGAACCCAGCTTCAAATTTTTTAAGAGAATTTTTATATGAATAAAATTAAATTTGTTTGTTTACTTTTTATCCTGTTTTATTATTTATCCCAAATTTATTAAAACCGAGGCTATTTATGAAATTTATTTGTCGGGATCTAAGAGACCCTACCTTATTATTTATGTGTTATTAGATCTTACCTTGCGAGGGTTAATAATATATTATTTTCTAACTGTTTCATAATATAGAGACATGAAGCTACACCTTGTAAGGAAGGGGAATAAATCATTATGCACATTCAATAGTGTAACTATTTGTCAGTCAATTAGACACATTTATTCTAATAGATCTTTTAGGCACAGTGTCCATCTATGATCTATGAAAACGATTTCAGAAAACGGCGTTAAATGTATAGAAAGGTGGTGGACATAACAATGCAGGGTTTCGTAGTGACGAGAAGATAAATGAGGATGGTAGAAACAATCATCTCTTCATAAATAATAAAACTAGAATTCCACTGAAAGGTAACGGTGAACACAAATGACGAATACACTCGTCGCTCGCGGTTAGCAAGTTATGTCACGATAGGGAACGAAACGAGTCGACGCAACGCGACGTTGAAACCTGAAAAATTAAGTTTCTTGCGATCATTATAATGACGCTGAGGAATTGACTGTACGCGTAAGTATATTAGGCGGTCGATTTCAACATACGAAGCACATTCCGTCTTGCGCTAAAACATGTGACTGTGCAAGTAAAACGGACTGGATGAGCGAGCGTGTGCGATGGCCCTTATGATCGTGCGCTTGCACTCTCCGTCGAGTACCGAGTATTCACGAACGAAAAACCTCTATCGGTGTGTACCGGTGGAAATTTATTGTATGTACCTCGTTTCTTGCCACTTGACCGTTCCTCCTCGACCTTGCCAGTGATTTCGGCCAATTTCACCGTCATTCCGACGGTATTTACTATTAGCTGGCCGACACCGCCTGGCGACCTACGATGGAGGCTGAAAGTAGCCTGAGAGAGAACGGAAATCGAGCTGCTCCCATGAGGAAGAAGGATGGTGCTCAAAGGGAACTGAAGAGGCTGGGTAGAAGGAAGGGGCTGAGACCTGAGAGTTAGGTGGAAGATCGTGGAAGGGGAAGTCGATGTCGAGCAACCGAACTTGACCCTCGTTGGATTTGCATTTTCGTCGGTTTGCTTAGCCGACAGAAAATCAGTGGCTTTTTTTACACTGGTTCGGTTGCAAACGCTTACGTTTCGCGACTTGAAAAATGTGTGCGAGCAGAAAATAGCCATGGGATTTCGTCACGGAAATTTTTGAGGAATGAAACTCTTTTCATTCTCCCCAGTTATAGATACTAGGGACTGTCAGAAGTTAGAGTGATGAAATTATAATATATATTAAAATACACCGAAATCAATTTTCCAAATGCAATGTAGACATAGAATATGATATTGAACACACGCAGAGTGTCGTCATTCAGCCCCTATTCAAAAGTCAGATTTTCTGTAAATAAATTGGTTAAAAAGAAATATTCACTAATAAACTATTATACTAACTTATAAAAAACATTTAAGTCGAATCGTTCAATATTAAAAAAGTTATTGTTTTTTAAAAGTGTTTCAATACTACTACGACAAACTGTATGTATATTCAAGATGTGTTATTAAAACTTAAAAATTTTGTCCTGATTTCCTACCAAATAAGGAAGCATAATATTACATCTGTGGGAAATAGAAAAATGACTACTGCGTACATAAACAAGGATATCACTAATTGAAATCATTGTCATTAAGTAAACTTCAAATCTCTATGTCTTTTACATTTCACAATTTCTAGAATAGTCCTAAAATAGTTTTATCTAAAACAAATACAAACTATGATCTGATGCTGTAGATGCAAAATCAGTAAACCTTTCCCTTAACCTCTTTCCCTCAATAATTATGCGTATGTATTGCGAAGAAAGACGATAATGTATAATCATTACGGAATTGCTTACGTAATACCGACAGCAATTACATCATTACAAAAATGAGACAGAATAGTTATGCATGGGAACACCGAGAAGCCAGACTTCGGAAGAACGCTGCAAAATGAGGGGAACGTTTCAAATTCTTGTAGGTACACAGAGTTAATACTAACGCCTATTCACGTACTCTTATTTTTATTGCAGTGAAAGGAATGCCGGGAGTGCTCCGTTATGAGCTTCTAGATGCGTTGAATACACGTTAAGGAATTTGTTCTTACTAGAACCATGGGCTACATACACCACTTTTTCCACGGTCAGGCGCGTGTCTAATTAAACCTGCAGGTTTGCAAGTTTAATAGCAAGTTGATTATTATACTATTTTTCTGTAAACCATGCTAAAATTATTATGATTACACTACGTGTCTTTATACAGTCGGGTAGAATTCTGCCGAATTATTATTCTGGTTATTACTAGTAAATATAAAAAGAGTCACGAAAATGAACTGTATTCTGTACCTAGCAAGAGCAGTAATTAAAATCGAAAGTTCTTGTCTTATGACTGTGTTTTCGTTACTTGCTCTTTCACAACACGAATTTCCATAACAATACTTCGTCTATTTAGAACAATCAGTATTTCTTCCAAGGTTGAATATCCAGGTAATTTTGATAGACGACGAATTTTTCTTTGAAATTTTCAGAAATTTAGAATTTTTCGGCTGGAAACACCGGTAATTGGATTCTGTACTGAAATATAATTCGTTACCAGTGTAAAACTGTGCCTATGGTAGCTCTTTCGACACGAGTTTGCTGCCACGGTGTAATTCATTTGCTGATGCTTCGGTCACGTGTTCAGAAACACGTGCGAGAAAGACGGCTCGATGCACACGCCTGACAGACGACCACGAAAACAGCCCTGATAAACGTAACTTGAAACGCTATTGATAACGACGACTCGTAGTTAGTGACGAGGAGGGACCCACATCTAACAGCTGAAAGCACTCGTGCATGTATTCGTTTCTTCCATTAACTCGCCTCGCTGCTCGATGCTTTCGAACGCAGCCTTCTTTTGAATACGGATGATTAATGACCGCCGAACTTACAATGCAGGAAGAAAATGAACAAATCAATTAACAGATGAAGCTCACGGAATGTTTTAAGGCTGCGCGATATGTTACGTTGGCGCAAGATGCGCCGAACCGACGAAACATCTTGTGCTTCATTTCATGTGAAAATTCCAAGTAGCCTGCGGATAGCTATGCATCTTCCAATTCTTGTAGACAAATTTTAACATGAAACCTACCAACACCGGTCAAAATGACCGGTTCCAGGTTTTTTTATTTTAAAATTAGAAAAATAATAGGTGTTTCGGTTAATAATGTCGTTTTATGGACAAAACTTATACTTTAAGACCACAGCTCTTAAAAAATGATAACATGTAGTGACATGCTTTGATATTTGGTTCAGCTGTTAAGAACATCTATTTTGAACTAGTCATAAATTCATAAAGATCCGCAGTCTAGTTATAAGAGAAAGTATTTATATTAATTTTAGAAGAAAATTGAATCATTTTCCATGGAAGCATCTTTATATATTAAATTATTATGAAAAATTTTATGTATAATTATAATAATTTTTAATATAATAAGTAAGATGAGAACAGTCAGTTGACAGATAAAGAATGACTTTTAGGAATATTTTCTTCAACCATGATTCAGCATAATGTATTCATTTGAACCATGTTTACGTAAGTGGAAAGGATCTACGGGGTTATCAGGAGTCAGTAATCTATCAAGCTATTTTCGTCTTTCAATAAGGAGATGTCTTTGTATTCTATTCTCTTTCCTTATTTATAATGTGCTCGAAAGCAGCTTTCTTTATCTGTATTCTTTTTCTTAATTATCCATTTTGTAGCTAAAGTTGCTTATCGCATGACTGCCACAAAATAATCAAAATAAAAAGATCGATTTAGTAAACAATTTTCTATTCGTATGCAATAATTGATGACAAGTGTAAACAGCTATGATAAGATGAATACATATAAACTCGTAATCGCAAGAAGTCAAATTAACGAAACGCGTCGGAATAGTATCGCTGTCAGTATACTGTGAGTTTTAGTAGCGTGAACAGCAAAGAGGAACCTCAAATTCAGAATATTCGAAAGAAACTATAATTTCGACTTGCTAAGTAAGTGACACATTTTTGTTAGCGAAAATTATTTCCTTCTCGTAAGCTTTATATATTTTATTCACAATTTATTGGCACATTAGAAACGGATTTTTATAAGTGTATGGACTCACAATATTGACAATTCTCCTACCTCAATATTTTAATAAGTCATTTAAGGTTAAGAAAGACAATTTCTCTCTGTCCTATTAGAATTAAGCGAATTGTTTAGGTTCCAATAGATTGTAAGGCCTGTGCTCATTTTATTGTTTTAATTTGCTTTAGTCTGACTCATCAGTTTTACAGTAGATAATAGAATTAGTAGAGCTAAAGTATGAAAAATAAATTTCTTGTAATCTACAGTGCTTCTAAATGTTCATTTTCAATTTGCACCCATTAACATTTTATACAAAAATGATAAGAATACAATGTAGGTACACATTCAATTAAAAATTTATTGTTTTTGCAAAAAATCGTCATCTTATTCAAGTGTATCTAATATTTTAATCAACCATTAGACTGGATTGGTTACTCTTCAAATTCTGTGTATATAAAATACAACTCATCAACGGATTCAATTAATAAATCCAATAGCAAATATAACCTTTACATTTCACTTATTCTGTTTCTCTAATTTAACGTAATCTAACCTCGCGGCCAAGAAATTGGAAGTGGTATTACAGATCTACTATACCACTCATCCCTCTATCCATCTATCCATCCATTCTTCCACCCATTCATCCATATCCTATGCCATTTGTTAATCTAATATAGTCTAACCTAACCTAATCTAATTTGATCTACTTCCTCTTTTCTTTTGGTTATTTCTTTCCTTTTAGCTTCGATACTCCTAAGCCAATATACTGTTCCTCTCACTCTTTTATTTTGTACTATCTTTTCTATACTTACAGTTCTTTCCATCTCTTCACAATCTTCTACCAGATGCTTTAGTGTCCCCAGGTGTCTATCGCACATCATGCACATTCTCTCTTCTTTCCTCCGGTATTTATTTTATTCCTCTGTATTCCCACATCTCACTCTCGCCATCAGGTTCTGGCTGTCACCATCGCCTTTTTCCTTCAGACACTTTAGCACTCTCGCTTCGTATATCTATATGTTTATCTTTCGCAGAACCCAGAGTTCATTATTTTATTATATTGCTACTGTCTCTGAATTTCCCTATCCCTCTTCTTCAGGGTATCTATAATTTCCATCATATCTTTTACTTCCTCTCTTTCTAGAAGATTAAGTATTTTTGTTGTTAAATATAAAGAGTTCAATTATATCCGTGTAAGTTTTAAATGGCGTCGTTATTTCTATGTATTCTAGCTTAGTTATTTAGGATTAAGTGCTTCCCCTATCTAACAAAAGTTTATTTTAAAGATAATGTTACGTTTAAACTGGAAGCGACAGAACTCATGAATCAATCGAATATTCAAGTTTTAAACATTGTCCAACATCCAGATCGTATTCCTCGCGACCTCCGTCGAAGAAAAAAGCGTGCGATGAATCGCGAGTGGAACCAGTTCGCCGTACAGAAGGCACCACCGAAGGAACTCCTTACTAAACTCCGGATACCGGTAAAAACGTTAACGGGTCCTGGTCCGACTAATTGCTCGAAGCGAGTTCTTCAGGCCCTCCAGAATCAAGTCGTCGGCCCTCTCCATCCCGAAATTTGGCAGGTAATCGGTTCGCTTAAATCACGATCGTAAAGTCACATTTCAGGTTAAAAGTCGCCTGATTATTATCATTACCGACAATGTAAGCCTTGCCCGTGAAGGAAGTTTTAGGCGTACTCGCAATAACCGTCTCGAAAGGTGCACTCTCTTTACGTGTATATTGTATACATAATACACAACCGCGTGCACAGCGGTGTTTCACCTTAACCATAAGTTCGTGTTCTTTGCCTGAAATTGAGGAACGTTTATCATGCTACATCGGAACACGGATTCTGCACGATGTCGTTATTCACTGTTTATCAACAGGTGGCACTGGAGGATTATCTCAAGTGTTCATGAATGTCTTGAATGTAATCTGACTTGAACTCGTGCTAGAGTAGATTCGATACATTCCTGTACGTTTTGTTTATTTTTAGATTCCTTATTGTTCCTCGATTTTATACATTTCTTGATTGATTATTATTAAACTGCAGAGATTTTTTTCAACATGTTTATAACTGGCACATATCTACGTAACGAATATCTTAAATTTTCATTACTGGCCCGAATAAAAAAGTTTCAAAAAGTGCCTGTTACTTTACCGATTGCGGTTCTTTCACAATATTTTTTGCACGGCATTCTGTAAGCCGTTGCTTCCAATTTCTCATAATAAATCAAGTTGTTTGGTTCAATTGTAGAAAAGTTTTCTGTGTTGACATTTGTGTTGACAAATTGTCATTTAAGTATAGCTGTGACATTGAGAATATCAGAAGAACTAATGGGTCTACACGATGTATCATCAAAAGTAAATTTTTATAAATTATTAAATAGAACTGTACTATAAAAATCGTCCGTTATCCCAGGGTTATAGGGTGGCCATACGAATACTTATGGAACTGATCGTATAGTGTATGTATACTCAAATAAAACAAAAAATTGATTTTCCGAAAATGAAAAACCAGAATACCCCTTAATATGCACTGTGTCCAGACTGTGTATTTTATACAATCCATGTAAAAAATGAGTATATGAAATACAAAACAGTAAAAACATCGGCAAGAATTGATAATGCTTAACATTAGTTCGAGAGTAAGTATAAAATTGTCTGCACCATTTGCATAAAGCAAAAGCTGAACAAAAAGTATCTAATTTTGCAGTTAATTTAAAAAATTCTTATTTTTAAAATAATTACGATTAATTAGTTGAGATGATTAGTTTGAAATTCGTGTGGTTTGTTTTAAGACATTTTGTTGAAAGAAATAGAGTTAGCTATCACTGCTTTTCAGGTGTTAGACGATATAAAGGCAGGCCTGCGATACGTATTTCAAACGAACAACAGACTCACTTTGGTGTTGAGTGCAGCGGGTCATGGTGGCATGGAAGCTTGTTTTGATAATCTACTCGAGCCCGGCGATAAGATAGTCATCGTGAAATCCGGATATTGGGGTGAACGTGCTGGCGAAATGGCCTCTCGGATAGGCGCACGTGTATGTGACTTATATTTACAAAGATTTCTTAATTTTCAATAATATTGTATCGATAATTTGATTTTCAATTGCAAATCACAGGTTGTGTTCATAGAAACAGGACACGAGAGAGCAGCTACGTTGGAAGAAGTAGAAGCTGCGTTAAAGGAGCATAGACCGGCGGCTGTTTTCATGGTCCAGGCTGAATCATCCATTGGTTTGAAGCAACCATTGGAAGGTTTTGGAGATTTAATTCACAAGTATATTTCATACAAAATTATTTGAAACATAATTGTATAATAACACTGCCCAACATCTATCTTATAATCCTACAAACAGTCGGTGTTCATTGTAGACCTTATTACGCTCCACAAGAATTTGAAAGCCATCATTTTCTGTCATCTTCAATTTAAAAAAAAAATTGAATTTACATGTGAAACAAGTAAACGGATAATGGAGAACTCAGATATCATTGGTTCGCACATTTGAGGTTCTATTAAATCGTCGATTGATCCAATACTGGCTCAAGTCAAATAGAGGCCCCAAGTAGTAAAAATGTTGGGGCCCTTAAACTCAAGTGAGAAATAGAAGTTGGATGAAAATTCTCCTAAACTTATTAACGAAAAAGAAAAGTAATGAAAATACTTCATACCGTTACACATTAAATAAATTTCTTTAAAATTCGAAGCTCAAACATTACCATATTTAGCCCCATAATGACGTTCTGGAAATATGATTTCATTGATTGGTTTAATTTTGCTTATCGCTGTGTATCGTGACATTACTGTATGTATCGACCGTCAGACTTGGAAATTCGTCAGGTTGACCACTTCGAAATCTTGTTTTAGATACGGCGCCCTCCTGATCGTAGATACTGTGGCATCACTGGTTGGCGAGCCGTTCTTTATGGATTCTTGGGGCGTGGATGCAGTTTTCACCGGCAGCCAGAAGGCCCTTGGCGCCCCCCCAGGACTCTCCCCCGTTTCGTTCAGTCCACGTGCAGAGTACGTAATCGTCGTCACCGAATGTCTTTTTCCGACGTTTTTCACTGCGATGAAGACAGAACCTGAGAATCGGGACTCGTGTAGTTATCTACACGGAATATCAATCGAATCCGTGAGGTCATCCCGGTCCTTGCTGCCTATTTGTCGCTCCGTGAATCATAACCGCATGGATAGCCGGTGAATTCTTATTCGATGACACTCTTAACCGTCCTCAACTATACCTCGAACGTCTCTCACCGCTTCGATTATAGTACCTATTAAAGTGTCCACTTCCTCGGTAGAATACTCACCGACATCAATTTGTCAATACCGAGGCTTGTTAGGCTGACGACAACATTACGGTGACCGGTTTGGGAAGTTTATCCACGTATCGCGTGGTTGCTCTAGATCGGGTTTTTTGCACTCGCACTATCATGGGCAAAGTATTATTCCTTGTTTTCCGTTATTACTGTCATTCATGTTCCTGCACCTACTCGTTATAAAGCTACAAATATTTCCGGTCGCTTTATCTATCGAGTCTACACGTAATTTCGTGCTGATAATGTTTGCTAAGTCGACGTTCTACTGCTATCATTAGCGGAGTCTGGTAACGCCTGAGAGACATCTTTCTATCCACATATAAGTTGTGAGTTTTATACATTCATGACAAAAATGAATGTACAGAGATAGAATATGAAACAGTGAAAATTAAAGGAAAGGCTTAAAAGCACTGTTGGACATGTGCTTTTAAACAACATGGACTTTTCGAAGTATAATGATTAGACTGCGGATCTTCATGCATTTATGAAGAGATTGGTTGGGCGAAATATAAAACAGTAGAAGATTTTAAAAATTCGAGAGTCTTGGAATGTTGCTTTCAATGTAACAAAGTTGTTAAAGGATAAAATCAATTTTTGTGTTATTCCTGCTTCTGACAATGAATGTAAAACATTTTTATTTTGCATAAAGATCCGCTGTCCAATGATGATATACGAAGGCTAGAAATAGTATTTTGTTTAAATTTTGTTTCGCGTAATTGATTTGGGAAAGATGTTTACATTGCATAAAGGTTCGCAGTGTAATTATAACAATAGATTGCCGATCTTTATGTATAATAAAAATTGTCTGCACCGATTGCAAGACATATAAACTAAATTGAATGTTATTCCTTCCCGACGAGAAATCATATATTAACATCTTCGATTTTCTAAATTTTACAACACTTTTCAATTTCATCTGCTAAATTTTGCTAAAAATGCATAAAGATCCGCAGTCTAATTACAACATTTAGACAGTTCTACGAATGAAAAATCTATAGTAGTATATTGAAAATTATTTTAGATATTCTATAGAGATTAAACTGTGTTTCTTTTGCGACAGGGAGAAAATGTTTCGAAGAAAGACGAAGCAGTTCTCGCTTTATTGGGACCTGAAGCAGATCGGTATTTACTGGAAATGTTTTGGCAACGAGAATAGAGTGTATCATCACACGATAAGTTCTACGCTTCTGTATGGTTTGCGTGAGGCCTTGGCAGAAATCGCTGAAGAGGGTCTGACCGCATCTTGGGCCAGACACGCAGCCGCAGCTGCCAGATTAAGGAAGGGTCTTGAGTTACGGGGTCTCCGAAGCTACGTGAAAAATCCACAGTATCAATTATCCACAATAATCACTGTAGAGTTGCCATCTGGCGCCGACGACGTAACCTTTGTGCAACGAGCCATGCAAAGGTAAGACACTTTCCCAATTCGGTCTTCTGGTCTGCAGCACCGAGAACGGACTCTCGTTTTACCATTTTTTTAAACAGATACCCACTTTATGATCTACGTGTTCGTGCATGTTCGTCTCTGAGAACGATATTTACAATTTATCTTATAAAATTGTTCAATAAGGATATAAATGAAATCTAAATTCCATATTGTAACAATGTTTATGATTACCTGAATATTATTTATAATATTTATTGATGGTTAGCAAACAATCTGGTAGCAAACTCACATTGGAATTAAAAAATTTTCCCTGTATTAATACAACGAATCACTTAAACAACATAATATATAATTAAAAAGATATTAAATTGATCCAATTGGAAATGATTACAAATAAGATGAAGAATATTTGAACAGTTCAAAATATTAATTTGCGAATATTCATCATAAATTATGCAAAAAGGTTCTTATATCTATAGTGAAAAGAAAAACCACTGCAAGCTAATTATTTGTATGTATATACATAAATTTGTTTCAGTTAGAAATATTTGTTACGACCCAAATAGTTAAGAGAAAATATGAAATTGATATTTTACTGAGTATATATGCGATAACATATTAATGAATTTTGTTCTAGGTACAAAGTCGAAATGAACAGAGGATTAGGACCAACTTTGGGGAAAATTTTGCGAATTGGTTTGCTGCAAGTCAATGCTAATTCTAAAACTGTCGACTTAGTATTACGCGCCCTGGAAGAAGGACTCAAAGATATGCCTCGATCACGACTGTAAAATTGAATTAAAATCGAATTTAATTCAAATCGTTAGCGAAGTAATGCGAGAAATAATTTTTCTTATTTGTACTATTCTGTAATAAAGCGTTTCATATACGAAAAGATTGAAGAACTTGGACCTTACACTATATATACTGATAGACCTTGTGCTTAGTAGCGGCGACTCGTGTTCGGCGATGATATTTTGTTTTTTGGCTCGGTAAAAACATCGACGTTCAAAACCTGACAGGGTGGTTTCTCAGGATAAAAGTCTGCACTAATGCGTGGTGTAAATCGATTTTCCGCTGGATCCTTATTATTCAGATAATCAAATATAGTAATAAAAGGACTGTTGATACTGTTGATTATTCACCTTGTTGGAGGGA
>CM052341.1:13863064-13882119 GCA_028455595.1 Lasioglossum vierecki
TCCCTCCAACAAGGTGAATAATCAACAGTATCAACAGTCCTTTTTACTACTATATTTGATTAGTTGTTGATTTTGGCGAGTACAGTGAGCGTGGAACCGCCAGGCGTTTCCGCGGATATTAATTTGTTTCTTAGCTAGGTAGGGTCTGTTTGTACGTGTTTTTTTTTTTAAATTATAAATTAACAATTGCGATCATCTAATCTATAACTTGCGAGGATGTAAAAGCCTTTTGTAATTCGGAATACAATTTATTATAGTTACTTTTTATCATCGAAATAATCATTTGTAATTTAAAAACATTTTTACGTACAAAAAGACGATTCGCGACGGATAGATTCTTTAGACAAAGCAAAATTACTTAATCAATTAACTTGTATATTACTTTCACGAGTACTTTATATGTAATAGAATACTTTTTTCATTATTTCGAAAGTTTGCTTTGTCGAAAGGGTTGTCCGAGGGTTTTGAAATTTATCTATAAAGTTTCAGAATACATAAATCTATTAATGAATATTTTTATAAAAATCTTTCTTAGTCCTTGTTTTCTCGATAATAAAATTCCATTAGCAGTTTCAACAATTAAATATCTAATTTGTAAATTAATATTAAATTTTAAATTCGAAGTAGAGCCATTTTTCAACAATGCAAAAACATTAGCCCGCATAAAAACTAACAGATTCTTTTAGTTAGGATTTTCAGGATATTGAGATTCTCTGTTCGTTGCTTGAATCCTCTCAAATGCCCAGGTGCTGCTTGGGAGGGTGCGAGCAACGGGCACATGGAATATTTTTATTGTTTAATTATTTTTTCTTACTTATATATGTGGCGACGGACAATGGTTAGTGTATCGTGCACGACGCATTTTCCACTTGTGTGCATGTGTGTGTTGTTAGGCTGTGGAAATGCGTCGGTAGTTTAAATTTAAATTTTCAATTTTCAAATGCCTCGGTTGCTTAAACTAGACTTGGTAGCACATATTCCTGTCGATCCGTGACATGCTACACGAATCTTCGTAGAATATGTGTAGTATTTTTCTCCATTCAGTGAAAAGAATGCATAGAATTAAAAGTGATGCATAATTCAATTAATTAATTATTGACGTAACAAATCAATTGTTGTTTCGCAATGATCACTACCATTGTTAATCGATTTCAGGAAAATTGGTACGTACAGTAGAGTGTGAATGTGGTTTGAACGCTAGGGTGTCGGAGGCGTCCCGGGACGTTCTCTCTAGGTGTTAGGTTATTGCACCCTGGCGTCTGAGAGGAGATCGTGTTGCGAAAGTGTTTGAGAGCTTGTGTGTTTTGCAATTTTTTAAATATAGGGCTAGGTAGGTAGGTAGCTTACCTTCTTGGTGTGACTGTTTATTCTAAGTAGGCAGGGCCGGTGCTGGCTATCGCTTTCTCTCTCGGGTAGGCAGCGATTCGCGCGACAGTCGGTCACCGGAAGAGTCGGAAGTCTCGGAAGCTAAATCGAACGAGGCATGACGTTCGGATTGACGCTTCGCGCTCGATACTTCCTGCTCGCGTAGCTTCTCTCGGACGCGGTCGGGAACGCGCGCTAGGGTTTTTCGAAACGTTGCGAGCCTGCTCGATCGCACCAGCGGAACGATCGGCTTCTCTCGAAACTTTTCTCTCGTTTCGGAAGTCGTCGATCGTTTTCGCTGCGAGCACGTGTAGGGTTTCAGTTGCTTGGCGGACCGCCGAAGAAAAGAAGAGGCTACACGCCGAAGCGGCCTCGACAAACTGTCGTATCAAGAGGGGCCATGGCCTCGCATCTTCGGATGCGAAGTCATTTCGTTTATAATTTTTCACTGTACTCGTTTGTGGAAATAGTATTTAGTAGTTAGTTGTAGATAGTTGAACAGATGGGCAGGCCTCGCCACCCCAACGATCAGCGGAGATGGGCACGTCCGCGATTTACAATAGTGTTGCGAATAAAGAAACATGCGCGTTGCAGTAATCGTTCTTGAAGAGAGACGAAAGTTAGTGTTGCGGAGATACACGCGGTTTACATTCACTTCTATTAAATCAATTAACTTCAATTTCCACTTTTTTCCTTTTTTATTAAATTTTCATTGTTACAAGGGTATTTCAAATTTGATAAGGGTGCACCAAGAAGTAATTGTTACTTTCTATTAAATTTCTATTCTTTTAAGGGTATTTGCAATTTGACAACTGTAAACTTTGCACTACGAAATAACTTCTTCGATCTCTGTTCGTTGAATTAGCGCGCGAAAGAAATCGCGTTTGCTTTCGAGACTTTCGATATTTCAGGCGCCCATGCTCCAGCTGCAACGATCCACTGTAAAAGTGGTTGTAGTCCATACGGCTACCGGGTGCGGTGTAGGCTTTCGCGATTTCGGGTAGAGTTGCGAAAGCATCACAACGCGTGGAATCAGTGTAGTATTTTTTAACATCGAAATTGAAGCAGGGATTGTCAGTGAGAATTCGCAGAATTGTAGCGAATCGTTGAATCTAAAAAGTTTTTTGATATTCAAACACTGGAAAATCCCGTCTGTTAGTGTTGCGTTTAAATAAAATGCCGCACTGCATCTGATATGACTGTTTTTGATTAAATTTATGGAGTATAGAGTTGCGTAAAAAGAAACGAAAGTGCTCGGGAGTTTTTTGTTTTTGATAAAATAAATTAGCGTCACGTTACAGAATGCACTACTCGCGTTGTTTTGAAATGTACGATGTACATTTCGTAGAGAAGGTTTACGCAAAAATGGTCCACTCGCGCGTTTGTTTGAGGTGTATCGAGTGGACAACCATTTTGTCATATTCATCTTTCTTTTTATTTTTTTATCTCGTCGGTGCTTGGACTTATGTATTGTCGCTTTATTGTTAAGGATATAACAGAAACTTCATATAAATTTTTCATAGTATTAAATTTGTTATTCGTATTGTTAAACATAATTGACAAATTTGTCAGTATACGAAGCAATAGCTACAATTATAAAATTTCGAAAAATACTGATAACGCTTTACGAATTTCTCTTGTTTTTATATCGTACGTGTACGTTTCCTTCAATGTGACGCGGGCTGCAATGCAGCAGGCGTTCATAAAACTACATTACCGTACAGTGAAATAGAACTTTCATTATACACGTGTGTATACATTAACAAATACTATCTCCATTATAAGAAATTTTTAACGAAAAGAAATCGATTCCTGTTTAATTCCTTTTTTAACGAATCTACACCAATTCCATAAAAAATATGCATTTTTAATAGAATTGAATTAATTTTCTCTGTGTGTGTGAATCTTAATAATTATCGTCTAGTAAATTTCTATCAATTATAAGAAAATACGTATAGGTTTTTGTTAACTATGACACGATGTTTGACTATTTGATCAAAGTTCAATTGACTATGGCGGAGACACTTATGAAACACAAAGAGGCCAAGTCATGTGTATCTGTTTATTAATGGAAATACTGAAATCGGCATACAATTATTTCTAATATAATTATCTGCTTACGTTCATTTATACGATTTTATTACATTAATTAGCAATATCAACAATTTATTACTCTCTCTTGTGTGCTCATTCTCACGACTCTTTCATTCTCTCTTTCTCGCTATCCTCTCTCGACTCGACATTTATTGAACAAGACGCATACATATTCCACTGTACGTGTAATGCAGTTACAACAAGCTAATTGAAGTAACGACGGTACCACCGAATCAACGATTCATCGTGGTTCAACTGACAATCGTTTTGGCACGGAACAGTCTGGATCTCTGTAAAAATCCATTCTCTTCGAACCTACAAAATTCACAAAGTGTTTCGCGTGGCATATCAAGTATTATTGTGATAAAACGTAGGTTGCCACTTCTCGAAGAAAACACAATTTTTCGTTTCCTTAACCTTCGCAAGGTAATGTGGGGTCTGGGAGACTCCATCTTCAGATTTTTTAAAAGAATTTTTATACGAATAAAATTAAATCTGTTTACTTATTATCCAGCGAGGCTATTTATGAAATTCATTTGTCGGGGTCTTAGAGACCCCACCTTAATATTTATGTGTTATTAGACCTTACCTTGCGAGGGTTAACAATGCTTCACACTCGGAAGTACAGGGTTTCTCGACACGAATACCAAAATAAATCAGCGCAACAAAAGCGGAGACTTTAAGAACAAATTCTTGTAGTATGAAGCTTCATTTACGTTCACATTTATGGTCACATTTACATTTACATTTACACGTAACAAACCTCTCTTTTTACTAGAAAACCCTGCCTTGAAACACCCTGTACAAATGCAGGATAAATATATCGTGGCAAGTTGAATACTGTCTCGTCGATGTCCACCGTTTTCGTGGGGATATCGCTTCGATCGTTAATTCGAATTTCTTCAGGCACTATCGTTTTTCACTATTATTGATTAATTTATACACATTTACAATTTATATCGAACGTTCGTTCTCACGAGATATATTCATTCAAGTCACAGATGGGCACAATCTTTACCTAGACATGGTTTCGAGTACCGAACGAAATATGAATAATATTTTGACTGTACAATTGCATATTCGAATGAATCAACGGTTATCGATTTATTCGATCGAAGTTGTGCCCGTCTTCGACTCTTAACACATTCCATCGACAAATTACGATCAACAAGGCATGTTCGATCGGTACGGTAACGTTGTTGCGGAAGTGACCGCCATTATTCCGCGTCTCTGAACAACTTCCGGTCCGCTGTTCGATGAATGATATTCGACAATCGGTATTTCAATACTTGCACCGCTTGTGACGCGCGTGCGGACCAGCAACGACGTTAGGCGAGTTAGTAAAAATAATAAAAGAAAGAAATAACGCGAGCGTAATGCATTTCAGGACGATATAGTTGTCTCTCGATGGCGAGATTAACAGTTCCCTGAAGAGAACAATGTAACATATATATATTTACGAGGATGACTTTAACGATTAACCAGCAGGATGGTTTAGACAGATTCTTACAAAAATAGTCGACGGTTTGGCTAATTAACATTTCAGCTACTGCACATCATCGTAGTACTCTTTTTGAACACTATGTTCCTATAGACTCGCTTGTTCCAGCATCTCGAAAGCCATGTACATTTATCGTTTACATGTCATGGTAAAATTCTTTCAAAATTTTTATATACAAATATATAAAAATATTACTGCTACGCGATTAGATTAGCTAGAAGGTTGAAGTACTTCCTCTGTCTCAGAACTAATCGTATTATACACTGGACTTGAATCGTACGATCGAAGTCATTCCACAAGACTGCTATACTATTTACTATTTCACTCAATACAGCTGATAATTTGTTCGAGTGTAATTGAAAGAGATTTTTAAACATATTCTCCATGTCCCACTGGCTAACTGTTAAACGACCGTGAATATAATATTTCCATGTAATTAATATTATAAAATAAAATAAGATTAATATTAATAATAAGCAACGAGCACGACGCGTCCCGCTATAGTTATATATAAATACTATTAATAATATTAATCGCAAGTACTGATATTCCATTAACGATAGTTCATGATTCTAGTTACGTATTGTATGCACTTATGTACAAAATGTCGACAAACAAGTCGTCATTAAGATCTCTACGCAATTAACTAGCACTATTAGCGTTGACTAAGTGTATGCACACGTTTGTTGTTGTTGTTTTTTAAGGCATTAAACGGTTAAACAGCAAATCAAGGCACCCCGCAACTATACACGAAATATGGTTACCACTGATAGTTCAGATATGCTTGGATTAGAGCAACGTCACGTGTGACACGGAGTAAATACCAACGGTTCCCTTTAGTCTTGTCAAGGTCACTTTTTGCAATAACGATTTACAGCAGTGGATTGTCGCTGTGATGTGCGAATAGAAAAAATACAATAAATAATTGTTTTTACAACGTCCTCTTGATGTATGAACAATGCCAAATATTTGTACTCGAAATGTACAGACACAGTGTTTCTAAAATAACCTTAATATTTATACGTGATGAAAAAGTACTAACTAATTACGATATTGTTAAAACGATACAGACCCTTTCATCTTAGTTTAGAAACACTTTGCGCGTTATAAAGCTTTGATATAAAATTTTGCGAACATCCAGGATATGTTTCTTCTAGATTTCGATGTATTATTTGCTCCCTTTAAAGGACAGTGTCAAAATGTATCGAAAATCTTACCAGGCTTGCCAGCTGCCATGCTACGCGTAAACTGCTACTCTCGTTTCCGTATCGCCTTTCAAATACCGATCGGATCACTGGTCATTCCTCCAAACTTGCCCGAAAAGACGCCTCAGAGCCTTAGACTAGATAATAAAGAAATGCACAGACAGCCGTGACACACTTATCTCGGTGCAAGCCGGGAACGATTGAGGTCGATCGTATTGGTAGTTCAATTTTGTCCATAACTCTGATTGTATTCTAAACATAACGAATTACAAGATAATAATCCAGCGACTTTGAACAACCAAAACGTTGCGCCTCAAAACTACACGAATTAGTTTAATAAAACTAGCGATACCAGTACCCACGAGTATACGCACAAATTAAATCAATTCCAATATTTAAATTTTCGCGATACAGATTTTCCTCCGTAGCGTCGCGTGTCCACCTTTATCATCTCGTAAGGCACCAGTAGCAAATCAGCTGTGAATCGCCAGTGAGGCGAAGATAAAAAAAATTTTCGCTGCTTCCGTAGCATTTCGTTGTGCTGCTGACTTGCGCGATGTTATGGAGGAATAACTGTACCAAGGATCTCTTTGCTAGATCTTGCAGAAGCTGGTGAGAGCTAATCAAGCCTGGTGAAAATGCTCGAAATTGCCAGAAACGATGCCCAGAACGATTAACAAATTTTTACAAATCGTCCCCTTACTCGTTGCCTTAAAAAAGCTACTTTATACTTATCTCGTTCTCAACGATTCGCATAAGTCTAAGAAAAAAACTGTCCCACGCTTTACACGCACACGCACGCAGCAGATGTACTTACACAGATCTTTCCTACACACATACAATGATAGCGACTACCAACGTTCTATCAATGCAAATTCGTTTAACCTAACTTCGGCAGCCGAAGTTATCCGCCATGTTGGAAAACTTCCCCGAGAAAGGGGTCGCTATCGAATAACTTACACGACCTACCAATAAATACGCCTATAAATTACAAAAAAATTACTCTCTCTCTAGATGTAACAGCGACGTCTCGCGATAAGAATACGAGAATCATCGCATTCGGTGCTTTCGTGTTAGTCCGTGGCGAAGATTAACGATTAAGTAATCGCGACAATTCCATTACACGGTATCGATAGTAGACGGTAATATTTATATTATACTATTTAAAATAGTAATAGAAACATTAATAATAATAATCATATATATATACATACATATAACTAGCATATATATATATTATAATATAGAGGGTGTCCCACGGTATAAGAGCCGTTTTGATATAACTCCTGGACAATTTTTGATAGGGCAAAGATGTACAGGAACCTTTGTCATCATTTTCTATGCAGAATGTCACTGCGACTGTCACTGTGACATTTCATGTTCGAAATGTCCACCTTCAGATCTTATGCATTCTTGTACCCTGTTGCGAAATAAGCAATTGATCGCAAGTGTAATCGTTCCTTTTCGTATAGCAGCAACACATGCATTAATAATTTTTTGTTTTACGTTGTTTTTGTTTTACGTGCCTTCGTATAAAGTAATGTAAAAGTGTTAAATCTCACAACTTCGAAGACCATTTTACCTTAAAATATCATTTAGATAAATTTAGATGTCTTAATAGAGATGGTAACTCATGTTGAAGAAATGTCTTGCACACGTCTGAATGACTCCCATTGCTAACAATCTAAGAGTTACTTTTGTGAGACACTGATTCTTCTCTAATTTAAAAGTTGCTCATTTTTGTAATCTTGGATAACCTCAAGGTCATTTCAAAGACGTATGCTGAATTTGTTTGTTTTTGTACTTCCATAATATCAAAACAAAAATATGGCAATCTATTTAAAAAACACGAAGTTAAAAGTCCCTCTACCTTTCTGCCCTATCACGTACCGTTCAGGAATTATATCAAACGGACCTTACCGCGGGACGTCCTGTATATGTATATATATGCATATGTATATGCATATGTATAAGACAACGACAATGTGACAATGAGAACGATGATGTCGGCGCGACGATGACGATGAGCGAATGAACGATGAAACGAATGACGCTGTCGTGTACGATTAATAATGTTAATGACGTTAAACAGTACAGGGTTACTCGTAGTAATAAGAAGTTTCGGAGTTAATAATATACGTTAGCGCAATGATAACTGATGCCACCATCGGAGGTTCTTCAGTCTTCTTTGGTTGCTGGGTAACTTGGTGAGGTTGGTGGGTACGGTAGGGCTCTGCAATTACAGCGTACGACTTTATGCTCCTGTTCATCTTTCTCTTTCTCTATTTCTTCCCACTGGGATTATCATTCATTTCTTCTCTACCCCCTTCCCCTTCCCCCGTTAGATTTTTCTCGCTTCCCGAACAGTTATCGTACCGTGTCAGGTCACTCGAGAATAGAGAGCGGTGGTTGGCTTCCGGTCCGTTTATCCGTTGATGAGAGCCAATTGATTAATGAATGTCTGCTGCTTGTGGGTGCTGCAGACTCCAGAACGACTGACGGTAATAAGAATGGCGTCTGACGATCCACGTTCTCTTCCTCCAGTTCGTGTTATTATTATTATTGTTATTATTATAGTCATTACGACATCCTGCACATTCTTCTTCCATCACGCAGCGAATAGTTTCGTTTCGTCGATTACCATCATCCGCTATCCGATCTTTGAATTGGTCGACAAATACCACTTCCCTTGGCTCTTTTCACACTGGGTGACTTTTAGATCATCGGCAATTAGTCGAAAGTTTAGCGAAATTTGGATAATCGTGGATCACATTTTAGCTACCGCTTCATCTGTAAGTGGCATAAATGGCTTTGCACGAAAGAATTTTAGTACAGTGTTATAAATTCCTCGAAGACCTCTTCTCATGAATTGCTACTAGTATATTGATTTGGCATTGTGGAGGATTTTACGAACGTCGATCTATGATGATCAGCATGTCAAGTGGATCTTGTTTTTGGCTCAGCCGACCAATCCGAGAACTTTATACGAGATGGAAGCAAGTCAATGCGCGGAAGAGTAGCACAGGTTTTTAGTGAGCATCGACGCGGACGTCATTGCTCAAATTGGACGACCATATAACGCCAATCGAGGTTTATGTACCTCTTGACCAGACGGCCCAGTTAAATCCTGCCCTCATCTGTCATCAAGTTATACGTGCACAGATTGAACGATGTCTTCCGTCATGCCACGACAATAAACGTGTTCGAAAGATTTAGAATTGGACGCGTCACTAACAGACTTTAGAATGACAATCAGGCGATCGTAAAAATAATTGGAATTTCCAAGGAATCGCCTCCTTAACTCCGAGTCGTTCTCTCGTACAATTGCAGGCTTCAAGCTATCGCTACTTGCTCTTATCCAATCGAAATTGATGAGTTTAATAGTCAATTACAAATAGTTTTTGGAATGCCTTTGACTCAACGAACTGGAGGCTCCGGCCATTATAACGCAGTCCCCTCAGGTTTCCGATCGTCTAAATCTAAATGTTCAATGCCGAGATTCTTCTCCTTTCTCTTCGTTCTGTGGAGTCTGTTCACCCTCGATGACTACGACGATGACTACGGCGAGCTGGTCGCTGATCCGATGACTACGAAACCTGTCCCAGGAGCGTTTCCGTACACCGGGAGAGTTCGAAGGAGGCTGTCTGGCTCGTACGGCCGGACTCAGCTGAGCTCTCGAGGCGTCACGGAGTGCCGGGCCGGATGATGATTGTTGCGGTGATGACGCCTCGCTCGACGACACGGCACCGTGCAACAATCATCAGCGTCCCCCACGCGTTCGCCTCGTTTCATCTGGTGCACGATCGAGTTGCAGAGCGCCCTCGGACACCGTTTCCTGTCGCACTTCACCTCGCCATTCTGCAATCAAAATAAACGTGGTGTAAAAAACATTTCCCAAAAAAAAAACAATCCTTCGAGATTCGTTCACTAAAGTCTACAAGACATTCAAATTTGAACAGCATCTGGCAGTACTCCAAAAAGTGTCCGATTTCGCGAAGAACGACTCTAGTGATGATGGAATAAGTATAAGCGAGTAAAATAATTAATTAATTGGTTATCGATCGTAATTTATCTTCAGTATATTACAAATTTTTATTCGCGGCGCAAAGGTTCGATCATTTACAATAACAATTAGCTATTTTACAATTAAACCCGGACGGATGGCAACCCTAAGTACATCCAATCAAGCAGAATGATGCATATCAGGTGCCAAAAACAAGGGGGAGGTTAATTCGAATATCTTACCCCTTTCTTTTTAGAATTGAGTGGTATAGGGGCGGATGCTGAAGTTGCACTACAACAGCATAGCTCTATTTGAAACGATACTTTTTATCGGTGCAATGGGGTTCGACACGATCGGCGGCTGCGTTCCATTTTCATCGTCATGGGTGGACCTTTTTAATGGTCGGTCCGGGCGAACGAGTCCGGTTAAAGGTTTTCTCCTTAAAGGTCTCGACGCGTCGCAGTTATGTCCAGGCGGAGCAACGAGACTGCAACACCCGATCGATTCTAACGAGTGCAACTGGCAATGTCGAGTTGCGATGGTTTTTTCGTCGAGACCTTCACATAATAATGGGAAACCGCGGAACGAAAACGCCTGCAGACTTTCTTGCCATCCAAGACCATCGGCTCCTCTTCGAGACACCAAAGAAGCCACTCGCATCGAGACCGCAACCGCTTAGTTATAACCGTTAGGATTATCGAAGTGAAAACTTCTTTAGGCACACCACTTACACAATTGCTTGGCAGTGAATGAGTTCGATCCATCACGCTTCGAAGTGAAACCCAATTTACGAGACACAAAGAGGTGTACAATCACCATAGACGTTTCCAATTCGGTCGTGCCCTCTTATCAGTACTGTATTAGTCCGTTTTTCCTTCAGCTATTGCGTTCATTAGTAGCTATCAATACTTTTCTACGGTGTCTTCAATGAACATTGGTACACAAAACATCCAATGTTAGAAAATTTGTTGATATGTAGGTAAACTGTTCCTTGCGTAACCAGAAATTTTTGCCTTTTTAAAGACTGCTTTTGCAATGTATCATTAATTTTCTTTTCCAAGATGTTTTTGCATGAAGTAGTTGATGGGAAACGGACTCGCATTAAAACATTTCTAAAAGCGTTGGAAAATTTTGTTGTAACAATGTACCATAAAGAGTTGAAGATTGCTAAGCTTTTCTTTTACAACAACATCTTAAAACTACAAAGGCAAGACTAAAACGTGATGAAACAGAAAGTTTATAACATGTCATATGTAATTTATTCAACTAAAAAAATGGAAGACTCCACCTACGTCATTGACAACATTTACGGTTATAACTAGACTGCGGACCTTTACGCAAAATAAAAATGTTCTGCATTGATTCTGGGCAGCACGAGTAAAATAAAAATTAATTTCACCCTATAATGATTTTGTTGCATTAAAAACAACGTTACAACATTCTGAAATGTTTCTAACCATTTATTGTTTTATATTTCACTCTGCTAATTTCTTCAGAAATGCATAAATTTTCTCGAAGCCTAAATTTCCCACCTCATCATCATGGCTATTCTCATTCTCAGAAACTACCTGCTTCATTAGCTTATTCTTTTAGGAGTATACATATGAATTATATTGTCTTTGCTTCGTTGTTTACAATTCTAACGAATATTTCTTTAAATGAAGTATAATTCCAAAAAACTTTCCTTTAGATACAGTGTAAAAAATGTAAAATGATTTACTGTCTAAGAAATTACATAGAATTTGTAGAATTTTCGAGTCAATCATTGTGACAGTTCTCAGCTGGATAGTTCTAGTGCTAATCGGATGAAGTCAACACCTCGTTGACTTGACATGCTTGATAACCTTGAACGACCTCTGCTTTGGGCATGTAGAACACGTCGCGACAAGTGTCGTCGTACTGGAGCCGGGAAAAGGACACGGGAACCAGGTTCGAAAAGAAAAAAAGAATAGAGGTGCCCCTGAAATTTCCTACGTAAGTCCATTCACAAGAAAACCATATCCACTATGCAACGATACTCGTGAGCGACTTTTGCAAGAACCGGTTCCCAATATTGTTTAAAAGGACAGAACTACATTTTACGGGGACTTGTTCTCACTTCTCCTTTACAATCCCTTCATCTTAAAGTTTGAATAAATGCAATCTTATCATAATTACTAAACAATTTACGGTTCGTATTCATTGCTCGGTAGTTCTAGTTTAAGAAACTTTTTAATTTTCTAAACTTTACATTTAAAAAGTTTTGTTTATTAACTTTGCTTGTTATAAAAGAATGAGCAACTGTTGCTTTGAACGTTTTCTTCTATTTAGTCTGAAGGTGTTTTAAGCTTATTTTCATCCAGTAAAAATGGTCACTTTTAAAATTGCATTAATTGTGAGAAGCAAGAGTAATATAAAAATTGATTTCATCCCTTAATGACTTAATTGCATTAAAGACAATATTACAAAATTCATCATTTTTTCGAATCGTTTACTGTTTTTTCTTTCACCCAAACAATTTATTCGTAAATGCATACAAATCCGCAGTCTAGTGATAACACTCGCCTTAATCAATAAGTTTTATTTCGAAAAAATTGATGCTTCTTTAATTTTATTGTTAAAATACAACGTTTCGTACGAAACAAGGAATGAACCGAGAGAAATAGTGAAAAACGTTGGCAAACTTCTCTTGCAAAATAAGAATTTTTTAATATTGGAATAAGTGTAAGGGGGGACGTTCGTTTTCATGAGGATCATAAATTTTGGTTCGCCTGCTCGAGGTATACCTCGACAAGGTAGTAAAAGATGCGTCCTCTGGATCGTGTCGTCACGTTGCTTCGGGCACGAGTGGAATGCGGCTGATGAGGGGTTAAGAGCGATCGTGTAAACCGGAAATTGTCGCACACGCCGGGTAAAGTACCGTGACGATCTCGCGCTACTAGTTCCCGACGGTACGTGTCCAATGAAGGCCACTTTATGTCTATGCAATGCCAGAGGTAATCCATTATTAACGCTCGGCCTTTCTTCTCGTCCTCTTAAGCCGCTCGTTAAACTACACTTTTCCTTTTTTCCTCTCGAACCAGAGACGACGTTGACCACCGCGCACCATCGCATCGCCATTTGTTCCTTGCCAGTGTCATTATTCGAATGTAGATTTATATTGTCAAAAACTAATTCATGAGAACGTCACATGTGTACATAGAATCTTGTTACTTCAATGATCGACTTCACATTCGGCAAAGTAGAAAATATATTCTCTATTAATACGTCCCATGCCAGGTCAATTTTGATAATTATGCTCATAATTAGACTGTGGATCTTTATACAAATTAAAAATTTTCTACTGTAATTCTTTTAATAACTTGTAATGTCTTCATTGTTTGCATTATTTGTCTTCATTATTTTTGTTTGATATGCATAAAATCTGTAGTTCGCTTATGACACCTGCGTTATAATATTTATGATACTGTAGAAGTTAAAATTGTGGAGAAAAAGGCGTAGAATGTAAAATGCACTACAGAATAAAGCAAAATTTATATTTCAACAAATTATCCTTTCAAAATGATAATAGTTATTTTCATTGCTCTATCACAAGTTTTATTAACTTATTAATTACTTTCTTTTGAGAATAACTTTCATTAGAAGTCGGTAGTTTCTGCCACGGATGTACGACATGCGATTTTCGCTATGTAAAAACACAGTTTAGTAGCAGAGCAATTTAGCTTCTATGTAGAATATAATAATAATAGGATAAAAACAGAATAAATATCGAGCTCATATCAAAGTAACTTTGCATTTGGTAATTCTAAAATTCCAAAGTTTTTCAGAATAATATCGGATCTAATGACCCAATTGCATTCCAGCAGGCGTATGTCAAATAGCGATTTGTCTTCAAACAAGAATCGCTACCGGAAGTTGTTCATCAGACGATGACACATAGAAGGTGCCAAGTCGTATGTTGCAACTTGTTCTGTTTCCGCTTCTGTTACGTGCAAAATTACAAGTTCCGCCTTTATTGCCTACACTTGAAACTTGTAGCACTGGAAATCGTACCTATATATTTTCTCCCGAGCACAATATACATTAATGTCTCCGCGACTGTTATTTATTACCTCGACACTTTAAATCACCTGTTTACAGAGTTGTACCAGTTATCATAAAGTACTTTTATCTACAATCTTAACCTGTTTTTTTGCTAAATTTGTATTTGTATTTAATTATCGACGCAGACATTAGTTGTGTTCCAACTAATTAAAAACCTCATAGATCGACTCGGATGTAATCATACATACTCAATTAGCCGAGTCACTAGACATTTATTTGTCCTCCCGTAACAGTCAGTGGTAGCCGCTAATCTTTTCAATAATTTTTGATGCTACAAAAACGATGTTCTCGTCGGCATCTTCTAATAGTTGTATGTTATAAAGAGTTCACTATTTCGAAGAACTGGAACTGTCAACATATGGTTTGTAATTTATTCTTCGTAAAACTAGTTTCACTTTTTGTATTTTGAATTTGTTTGTTCAAAATTGTTCCCAACAATTCTCTCTTTCTAAGAGCTTTATTTAACTATTTCAGTGCCGAAAAACGATATATTGTCGTAGGTTGCACTTGGAAAAATTGATTATTCTACTTTATATATTTCTAATAATATGACAATCTTATTGTAGTATTAGAATCTTTGACTTCGTATTTTCGCAATGGAAATGGTGAAGTTGAGTCCCGAATGTCAAACCCAAAAATGCCCACAAAATAAAATCGGTCTAATTAATGAAACCTAGAAACACTAGGTACTATTTCACGTGCGCAATCAAAACGAATATCGAATCCTGGTCAAAGATTAGTATCACACCGATCGGTGACTTTGTGTGGTCGCGGCGGACGTGTTGAAAATTTCGACGTTTCAAAATCCCAAACAAGCAGTTACTTCGTTTCCCAACACATCGCAGCATCGATTACAACAGCTTTTCTGCATACGATTACCCTGCATGCGATCACTTCAATTTGTCCGCTCGAACGAGAAAATTGCTACTTTTGCGGCTCTCGCATCGGAAATTCCAAACTTCTGGTGTAATCGAGCGGTTCGAAAAAAAAATTAAATAAAAAATAGAAAAGAGGAGGAAAAAGGTAAGAGAAAAGTTGCCGGACGGCAGTGGTTCTCACCTTGCACCTGCACTTAACGCATTTCATCTCTCCGTGCGATTGGACGCGGGGATGCCACTCCATCCCGTTCTCGTAAAGAGTGCCGAGGGGAATCTTGCAGCCACCGGAAGCCAGGATCTCCTCGGTGCTTCTTCTTGTGGACGGTGCTGCCTGATCTCGAGGAAGACGAGACGTGTCACCGACGACGTTCACGGTGCTTGGCGTCGTCGCCGGACACTGTCTGCAGCAGGCCTTCTTGCTCGGTCTGAAGGCGAGCTTCTCGTCGCAGTCCAATGGCGGACACTGTACCCGCGGACATTTCACCTCCAACGTGATCGGCTGTAAGATAAATGGGATCCTTAGTCAGTCCTAATGCTGCGTCTACATTGCGGCTACCAATTTTCATCGTATAGTACAGTCAAATAACGGTACCGAACATGAGACTCCATTTATAAAGGACGTACGGTGAACGTACCAGTAAGTGACCGGTTAACAGTATGGTTATACCACAATTATTTATAATCTATTGCCTTTTGGTCCAACTAACAATTCTTACACTGACCATACAATTATTATCCTTCGCAAGACAAACACTTTAGACGATTTCACGTTAGACATTACAAGATTCTAGTTAAAGTTCTTGACAATCTAGTTCTTTGAAATCATAGATCTTATCAAATAATTATTTATAAAATAATCGTTGATAGATAATATGTTATTTCTGTGCTACCAAATAAATATTTTGATATTGAAGATTCCACTCGACAGCTTGTAAAGCATGCCTCAGAGACTATGACGATTTTGACTATTTCACGGTAGCCATTACTAGATTCTGGTTATAGTTCTTGACAATCTAGTTCTGTGAAATCAACGTAGATCTTATCAAATAAATATTTATAAAATAATCGTCGATAGGTAATGTGTTATTTTTGTGCTACGAAATGAATATTTTGATATTGAAGATTCCCCTCGACAGGTTGTAAAGCACGCCTCAGAGACTATGACGATTTTGACTATTTCACGGTAGCCATTACTAGATTCTGGTTATAGGTCTTTGAAATCAACATAGATCTTATCAAATAAATATTTATGGAATAATCGTCGATAGGTAATGTGTTATAGTTCTTTGAAATCAATGTAGATCTTCTTATCAAATGAATATTTTGATATTGAAAATTCCACTATAGAGCGACTTGTTGGTTAAAAATTAACATTGCTGTTGCTCTTGAAGTATCAATTAAGAAGCCTTTAGCTACGGAGCATAGATGTGTAAAAATTATGAAATAATCGTCGATAGATAATGCGTTATTCCTGTACTATGAAACGAGTGTTTTGATATTAAAGATTCCACTCGACAGCTTGTAAAGCATGCCTCGCAGACTATGTAAAAATGTACACAATGTGGTGAAACTCTGAAGCGATCGAGCTGCAATTATTCGTCAGCGCGTTCAAACGGCGCGGCGTTTTTAACGCGGCACGCGTTCATGCGCGCCGCGCTGGTCAAGCGTAATTTAAGTGACAAGCAATGGATCAAAACCGATCGCGTTATCTCGAGTAACGAACATGACTGGTTGCAACGCGTTTCAACCACGACTCCAAACAATTTACTAATATCTGTTTAGAAAGGCCTGTCACTGATCGGCGATCGGTCGTGGCGTCGAGCTCCTTCATGACTCGGCAGAGTGCAACCGCATTCTTCTGGCGCAACTAGCCAGACAATTTTTCAGTCACCGCCTCATAATGCCTCTGCACGGGGTCATTATAATCTGTGTCGCGGGGATCGCGACGATGGATCATTACGAAATACTCTTAGTCTCTTCGACGTTACGGTAACGAGGTAAACAAAGAATCGAGTGAAACGTGTGGGGCTCCGCTACTGCGGAATCCGCTATCTCGGCAATCTCGGCTCGAGATTTCGAACTATGCTGAAATTATTCAAATTCCTGGATTTCGAAACTTGTCGCCGCGAGCTTGAAACACATCGACTTCGAGAATTATCATAGCTGGAGTCGAGCGAAAGCAGAGATCGGATTCCAGATAGAATCGCTAGAATCGGAACGTTCATTTTGGTAGAATAAATTTAGTGGATGTAGACAAGGAACAGTTGTAGAGAGAAATAGTTGCTGTAGCAGCACCGTGTAGAACGAGAAAAAGAAAATGAGCGGACTCAGCTTCCCTCACCGATACTATTACAAATTTTCCTTCATTGTACATTGCTCGATTAATTATTAAAGCAATTCTCATCAACTACCGCATAGAATTCGTCAATTTATACTTGAAGGAAAAACTATAATTTTTAATTAATATATACGATGTTCTCGTCGAAGTATTGATCCTTGGAAGGCACTAATTTCGTTCAGTGATCCTCTTGTTTACGGAAACACTTGTACAGATTGTCTTTAGTTTTCTGAAAAAACCTGTCGGGATTCGCAATTGTTTATCTTTTAGGAGGGTTTTTTTTTATTGTGGGAAGTAAACAGAAGTTAGGCAGAGCCGTAGGTCAAGACCGTACGGAAAATGGTAAAATTTAAAAATCACATTTTTGATCAGGAATTGATGAAGGATTTGCGATAATTATGAAATGCGATGCTCGCGAGATTCGATGCACAAGAGTTTGCGTATCGGTTTTTAGAGAAGACATGCAAGATTCAATTTATTAACCTTATTAACCCTTTTCACTCGGAGCTATTTTACCTCGAAAATCAAACGTTTCTTCTGACCCAGAATATTCCCATTCTCTACGATCTTTTAAAATTTGGTAAATATGAAATTGATATAATATACCCTACAATACTTAAATGTTTAGTAATTGGTTAGATACCGACATATCCAATAATGTAAACAATATTTTAAATAATAGTACAGCAATTTTTAGTGGCCCTTCAGAGGCGCCTCTCGAGTGCTAAGGGTTAAAACTTCATCTTTGATATAACCGTAGCTTTGGGGTTCTGGCCAGCTTTTGGGGACTTTGATCGCACTGTGGGACGTGTCAAACAATTTGATGGCCAAACATTGATTTCGCTCAACTTTTCAATGGTTTTAAAAGGCTGTGAAGAAGTTTCGGATATTATGTTAGTATGTATCAGGTCATTAAGTATGAAACTTGACAAATGTTAAGAGGTGTGCGTTTTCTTTGTCAAGTTTCATACTTAACGACCTGATATAAAAATCGGGTAAAAGTGATCACACAAATTTCAAAGACGTATAAGCAGTATTGCAAGAGATTGTTTTATAAACTTACATCGCAAGTGCAAACTGCACACGTATCAAATCCTACAGGCGGTAGATAAGGATGCCACGAAGCTCCCGCTAGATGAAACTGGCTAGCAAGGGTACAACCTCTTGTTATAGAGCTGACATTCTTCCCTGTCGCATTCATGTTGATTCCTGGACCTGGAGACAAACATAACAAATACTTAATCGTTTTAGAACACTTCACCATTCAACCAAGCTTGAACGTCTCCAAACTTCGAAGTAATTAAAAGAAACACGTTTCAAAGACACACCATCAAGATGGGGACAAAAATTAGACAAGCAAATTAACGTGAATTAATCTTAATTCGTACATTTGTGTTCGAATTCTGATATTTTTGAAGGTATAAAATATTTAACTCTTTACATTGAGGTTGTAGTTATTTCTATTTCAAATCTTCGCATTCGATGTGCTACGTCTTCCCGACGTACGATTGATCTAAAATTTTAGACATATCACTTTTTTGTGAAATGGAACAATTTTAGAGGGCGAGGTGCTCAAAATTTCATAGTT
>CM052341.1:13882219-14003785 GCA_028455595.1 Lasioglossum vierecki
ACCATCAAGATGGGGACAAAAATTAGACAAGCAAATTAACGTGAATTAATCTTAATTCGTACATTTGTGTTCGAATTCTGATATTTTTGAAGGTATAAAATATTTAACTCTTTACATTGAGGTTGTAGTTATTTCTATTTCAAATCTTCGCATTCGATGTGCTACGTCTTCTCGACGCACGATTGATCTAAAATTTTAGACATATCACTTTTTTATGAAATGGAACAATTTTAGAGGGCGAGGTGCTCAAAATTTCATAGTTGAGAAATAATAGGACAGACCATCAAGATGTTGGACAAACAATAGACAAGCAAATTAACGTGAATTAATCTTAATTCGTACACTTGTGTTCGAATTCTGATATTTTTGAAGGTATAAAATATTTAACTCTTTACATTGAGGTTGTAGTTATTTCTATTTCAAATCTTCGCATTCGATGTGCTACGTCTTCTCGACGCACGATTGATCTAAAATTTTAGACATATCACTTTTTTATGAAATGGAACAATTTTAGAGGGCGAGGTGCTCAAAATTTCATAGTTGAGAAATAATAGGTACATTCTAGTGACGACTGCTAAGGGGACCACTCCGTTCAGCGAAAACTTAGAGAAAACATAGAGGAGAGACTCTTGGACCGTGTTTTGTTAACAGTGGTATATACCTAGGACGTTGTTAGCGGGGAGCGACACAGATTCGCACGAATCGCGCCCGATAGTATCGGTGAACAATCTTCCAGGAAACCGGTGGCAAGACACGCGTTTATCTGAAATTAATTCTGCGGAGTTGCACCGGTCTACCTCCGATAGCAAGGACAGGCGCCGCGACGGGAATAAATAACGCGACAAATAGAACCGGACGAACGGAACAGCAAGAGGACTAGGGGATTTAATTAGATACAGCTGAACGTGAACGCGCCGCGGCCGGCCGATACGATCTAAAGAAAATGACGGATCAGCGCCGGGTTCTCTTAATTTGATTCCGCGCGGGACGTTTTTCCCGCCACCGGACCGGGTAATACGTCTCTATCATTTGAACACGTCGCATGGAAACGGCTACTGATTTGTCTGGCCGATTAGTCCGGAACTTGCGAATGATTCCCTCGTCAGGTTGGTGTCCGGGGTGAGTCACGCAACCGAGACAAGCAACTTCTATTTGCCAGAGAACAACAAAATGGCCGGGAAAGAGGATAAGTAGTATCTCCGTAACCGTCCTATCACCGGGTCTGCCGTATTAGGGTAAATGTGCCAGTTACTGAATATTTCGTGACGACTTGGATGTTTTTCCAATTTATTTGAAAGCATTAATTAACCCTTCACTGCATGATTTTTTAAATAGGGATGAAAAAATTGTAAGGAGGCCAGTTTTTGTGTTTTATTTAAAGGAAAAATATTTTAAAAAATTGAAAAAACATTTTCAGAAAAATGAATATAAATAAACATAGTAAGAAAATAAAAATTATTGTGCTACTGTTGATTTATGCATGAAGAAGAAACATTAACTCTATTTTTAAAAATAAAATAAGACTAGGTACTTTTATATTATATTTATTAATTTTTAAAAATCTTATTGTATATTATTATATAATGTCCAAGTAGTATTTGCTTTCCTAAAAGCATTTCTGCAGAACACCGTTTGCGGTACCACCAGATAATGTATCTATCTCGACGGAGAGAGAGTTTTATCTAATCATAATTAAACAGTCTGCGTTTTTGAAATTTTACATTAATCCAAATAAAGGAAGCTAATTCTTATCGAACCGGATTTTGAAAAAGTAAATTTTATATTAAATTGGCAGCAGTTTTTCGAAAACAGAAAAGAAGCTAATTCAGTGATCACCATTTTAATAAAAGTAAAACGAATTTCATGCATAAATTCTGACATTAGTATTACGAGAATATGAAAAGCATTTCGTAAAATAAGAAAACAAACTGGCAAGATATTTGGGGCTAATAATTCAGCGCATAAAAAGAAACGTCACGCTTGTTGAGATTAAGATTCGACGCTCTTTTCCGCCCTGGGAAGGTACAGCGATTTTATGACGTTCTCCCTGTTTGCAGAGACTTTTTACGACAAGTGGACACGAATAGCATAATTCCCGATAAGGAGTTGCGTTTAATTTAAACCGGCTGCAGATAGGCGTAGCTAATTCTGCACGATTACTTTCATGCGGCGTGTCACGAGTAATCGGATTTAATATCAACCGCAGACGGACACGTGGCCGTCCCCTTAATTCTCCGGTTCGGTTGGGCTTGGCGTTAGGTCCGGGGTTTATCGAACCAGATCGTCGAAAGGGGAGGATAATTAATTGTCACACTCGTTATCCTGAGTTACAAGGATCTCTTGGACCGACAACACGTTGCGAATCGTGATGAAATTAATCCGATGGTTGAGAGATTCCTCAGGATGTAAGAAACTCGGTTAAACCTGTTAATGAACGAGGACATTGCAGCTCTGGGTGCAACCTTGCGCTAAAGTGAGATATACTTTCTCGGAACTCGTTGCCGCTAAAAGACAAGATAACTCGTCTCTACATATCTAATAATCGTTTGTCTCTCTTTTTCCTTATTTTTATTTTGCAAGCTCTTGTACCCGAGAACGATAGAATTGACACATGCTTTTGTAAGAATAAAGCTGCCGGAACACATTTTAAGGAAAATGATTAAACGCTGTTAATTAGTTATATTGTCTCTATTGCCTCATACTAGCGAAAATACGATGTTCGAGTTAGGCGAGTTAAAACAGATGATTTTTATTTCAATGTATGCACAAATGTTTTTGATTTACAAATTATAAAAATTGAATACTGAAAGGACGCATTGACAGAAAAAATGACAGTTCTCCTTTAAAATATTGCTTTACATAATTTTACATAATTAAATCGATAAGAAGCAAAGAAGGGTAAGAATTAGTTACGTCTATATATTGAGATGTAACTAAGGATAAGAATTGATGAGGTTTTCTTCTTGTGGCCAGGAGGCAGGCACAAGTACGCTATCTGTCTATCTACGAGCCAAATAAATAAAAAACAAGAATGAAAGAGGATTTACCTGAACATATAGGACAACAATGTCCAGCAGGAGCCTTCAGCTGTTTAGCCTGTGGACAGTTGAGCACAGGACACGGAACCGGGTCGCATTGCGCGAGACCCCGATAGCAATTGCACATGGAGCAAGGATCGAGGCTGGAAGTCCACTGGGTGCCCTCTTCATAGAACCTGGTCTCGTGGAAGCAAGCTCCAGTTTCGATGTCCGACCTGGGTGGATGAAGATTGTACGCAACAACCGAAGCAACATCATTGTCCGCATAAGGTGGAAGACAGTTGAGTGGTGCTCTGGCTTTAAACGGCGCTTTCAGGATCCTATCGGACTGCTTATCGGTTACCTCGAGGAATCCGATACCAGACTCGATTCTGTACAACTCGTCAGGCGAGAGTCCTGTAACGGAGCCTTCGAGAATGTATCCGGTGAACTCTTCCAATAACCTCCTGGCAACTGGTGCACCTTGGGCGAGTCGTGGCATGGTCTCTAGATAAAGTTGGAAGGTGCGAGGCTCGTGATTGCCGGACGAAGAAGATGGCTGCGGGAAGCCAGATATCTCTAACTCGTAGTGTAAAGAGCAGTCTAGATCCACCGCAGTCCAGATCAAGCCAACTGGACCTGGATGGACAGGCTCTTGAGACATCCTTCTCAATAAAACTGGAGCTGCGGTATCCCTAGCGTCAGCTACGGGTCTCTGGAGCAATCTACCGCGTAACATGGAGCCCACATGGGACGCAGCAACCACAGACAATTCCCCATTGAACAGGGGTTCCAGCAAGCGTGGCCCGGGCCTATCCAAGGACCCATTGGCTAAACCGTCCACCAAAGAGGGCGTCAGGTCCTCCAGCTCCGTGCGTCGTTTGCCTCCCTCGTCCACCAGCGTTACCAAAGGACTCTCCTCTTCAAGACCGATCAGCTGAACACCATACCGCAGCGATCCAGCTCGATCCAGGAACGCCCACGCGATTCCAGAAGCAGCGGAAGGAGTCTCCGACTGCAGCAACGACTGGTACATGTCGCAGGTAGCTCTTGGTCCAACCATGCCAGCCAGTCTCAATGCCTGTGGATCCTTCCTGGACATGATACTGATGGACAGTTTTCCTCGTGTCAGAAGACGCAGATCCGCGCCCGATAAAGCGCTTCGAACTTCCCCAAAGTTCAACTCGTTTGACGGCTTCTTGACTATGATCTCTTCACGAAGGACCACGTAGTCCTTCTCCATGTGTTCCAGCTGGACGATCAGCGGTACCTCCGACACGTCGTTCGGCAGGAAGACTCCATTGAAGACCAGGGACACGTGAATCGATGGCGCCGACGCTGATGATGCCGAGACTATGGCAGTGGCTCCTGCGCCCGACATCAACGAACGATCAACCCCCATGGTTGGCTCTAGCAAAGATGAGAATTGTTCCGTCGACAGAGCACGGTAGCGAGATAATTGTCCTGTTAGCGTAGCCGATGGTTCCCATACGAAGGACACGTGAAGACGTTCTTCGCGCAGTAACTTTCTATAGTCTCGGGGAACACGTCTCCAGACCCCGCAAAGTTTGCCTGTCGCGTTCTGGTAAACTCCTCCGATAGGATCGATCGTTTGTTCCTCGAGTATACTACCGGATCCGTCCACGAACTGTATGCTCCGCGGCCTGGGCGTTGTCGTCGACAGGTAGAACGAGTAGTAGAGGTTTTTCCGGTGGAACGTGAACCGACCGGTGGCTAAATAGTTGTAGGCGCTGTTGTACATGGACGTTGGACTGGGCTCGTCGCGACGCAACGCTTGCGATGTTCGACCGGTCACCAGAGTCCCAAAGTCTGAAATTAGAAAAATGATTAGGTGAGTCTGTGGAAGTCGGTGACAGTTGGTTCAGAGGTTGGATAATTACGTTTCAGGCTTCGTTCTTCCTCCTCGGACGTCATCTGTGCTGGAAGATCGTGCACTATGTCGGTACCTGAAACCAACGTAACAATAAGGCGCATTAGATTCGTCATAATAGAGAATCTAAAATTTTGAAACTAGATGCGAGTCCTTGGCAACCTGACATCAGACAACTGTTACGATTAGACTGCGGACCTTTGACATCTTTTACATAAATAAAAATTAAATGCTGTTCATTGGTAAGCGCATCACTTGAGAACGGCTGGATTGATTTAGCCAATTGTTTAAAAAAAAAATGTTCCTAATAGTCCGAATAAGATTTTTAGGGAAAGAACAATGGAAATGATGTGTGTTTTTTTAAATTATTTAACGTCGCTTTTTTTAATTCTTACGTGAGAATTATTTCGCGACGGGACCTACAGTTAGAATAAACGTGGGTTCCGAACCACCTTGGGCACTACAGTATTTAGATGGTGTTTAAATTATTTTACAACCCTATGTAGGTATAATGTCAATAGGAATTTTTTTTACATGAGAACGGATTAATCATTTTTACATTACTTCTTATGGAAAAGGTTGGTTTGGAATACGTCGTATTCGATATAAGTTCAAACGTCAGGAACGGATTGAGGTCGTGCACTGAAGAACTACTGTATACGTATAATTTTGTGGCATTGCATTCAACTCATTCGAATTATTCAGAAAAGGAATACGTTCCTATACAGATCCTGTGTCTTACAATTGGTGCAGACAGTTTCGATAGACAGCATCAAAATTCGCAGTCTAATTACGGCTGAGACATCCTGGTGTAAAGTGAAAATAATCTTGCTAGGAAAGTCCCGTCCAACAAGTTTGATGCGGGCTAGGGTGCCCGTCGATGTCCAGAAAAATATTGTCATTCGTGAATAGACGGTATCAATCTTGTCTCGCATACTCAATCTCGGGATAATCTGCTGTCGATCGCCGTCACTGCTTTCAACTAATAACGATAATATGTCTGACGAATACATGCAACGTAGCCGACGAAGCGTTGCATCGCGTCGTTCGTTCGTTGCCCTCCAAGTCGCTTATGCCCGGAGAATCAAATTCTTTGCCCGCACGGGCGATAGTTGAACGGGAATGTTAAAAGTGATTTGTATTTAGCATATTCACTAGAAGTCGATAGACTAAAAATATCAGCTGAAAGGAATAAGGCGATATAATTCAGAAAATAAAACTTCAGAAATACTCGAACAGTCTTTAAATCAGGAGTCGGAAAACTTTTTATGGAAAGGGCCAGATCGTGAAATTTTTAGGCATGATGCGCTACAGAACAACAAAAAACTAGTGGTTCTAAATATTTTTTAATAGAAATTGATATTTTTACATAAGTCTTTTATTTCACGTAATTTAAGTTGCACAAAAATCGTGTTACATTACTTCAAGTATACACCCTAGTAGCACAAAATATTGTATACTCATTCATATAATATTAAAAAGAGATTCAATGTCTTCTTAATATTTAAATATACATACACTATTTATTTTATATTAAGTAACAAATATTTCTATTTAAATATGCAGGAAATATCTATTTCATGTTACGAGAAACATATTTTTTTCTAAATACAAAATGAATCTTTATTTAATATTAGAAATAGAACATTTTTTCCTAATCTACAGATAATATTTATTTCAGATTATGAAAAAAATATTTCTTTCTTATTATAAAATAAATCTTTACGTAATGTCAGAAATCATATAAAATTCTATAATATAATATAAAAATTCAAAGTAATAGATATTCATAGTTTTTAATTTTTGTTATAACTTTTTCTTAAATTTGAAAATTTTATGAATGTTATTTAAATATTGAATTTATATTTTTCAAATATTGGATTCACATTTACTTTATATTTTTTGAAATATCTAGTTTGTATTCTCTGAATATTTAGCTTATATTTTTAGACATTTAATTTATATTTCTTGTACATGTATACAACATTCAGATGCAATATTTTTCTCATATGAAAAAATGTGGCTTAAAAAATATTTTTCCAATATTTGAAAAAAATATTTATCTAATATTTTTGTGCTACTATGTCATATTTCACGGTGAGAAAATGACTTTAATCGAACCTACTAACGTTTTGTAGGAGATTCATGGAAATACCGAACGTTTTGCTTCACGAAAGAGGTGTGAGCCCTTGGTGGCGCGGGCGCAGCGTTGCGGGTAGAAAAATAGCAGGATATACGCAAATGCGAAAGCGATGATCTCCAAGATATGCCCCGAAGAGGCCGCGTGGATGGTAAGCGGTGAAGTGGTGAAGCGTCGCGTCGTTGCCACGAAAAAAATCGCTTTATAGCTCGTAAATCGGTTAGCGACAGCACACCATCGGCGATACACTCCCTTCAGTGAGAAACTTCTCGTTAAAGTTCGTCCCTTAAGCGGTGGTCTTACACGCTGAGGCTTTACGCTAAGCGGCCATCGAACTTCCCAGCTAAAATGATCGAACTCGAGACACCGAGGTAACAAGCGAAGAGAGGTGGACAAGCTTCTTTCTGCATGACTCGGGTAATGGGAGCTCTCATCCAATCCCAGCGTGCATACAGCGTGTATGCGCGTTGATCTCGGGATGTAAAGAGGATCGAATATGGCGGCATGTCGATTACAAGACGCCGGCGCAAGGAGTCGAATGCGAAAGAAATACTATAGACAACCTGTACAACAGCAAATTTCAGGATAAATTCTTTGAAGTATTGCTGAAACCCAACGTCTGCTATTCTGTCCAAATTGGAACGAGTACTTTTAGAAGAAATATAAGATTAGATGTATTGTAGAGTTAAGTTTCCATACACAGTAATGTTTCTTCGAGACCGAAATGTCACTTACGTCGTATACAGAATTTGTACTACAGATACTATTTTTTAATCTGTTACCGCTACCGCCAACGTAGACGGTATTAAATTATTATCAATAATATTAACGTAAAACAACGGAATCTGATTGTAATTATATGAAACGCGACATCATTCACATCATCATAGAATCACGACATCATAGAATCTCGATTATCGGAATAAATCAGGGGTATATTCGGATAATAGAACGGATTCCAACCGGTACCGGTAGTGATAGTACGCACTAGCGTAATATAATTATGAGCTACTAAGCTAAGTGATAGCTTTCTGACTTGTATAATGAAACGTGTCGTGCATGAATTGCTTTAGATCGAACTACTTAATATTTCGTTTTAATGTTCTGTTTTGTTTAATATGTACGTCTATTAAAACGGTCTCGAGTATGTATATAATTCTGTACATATATATGTATAGTATACAGTTTGAGTAGAATAAAATGAAAATTTCTTGTTATCAATCAGCAAATCTTCCTTAAATAAGGAAGTAAATGAACTCTGAACAGATAAAAATACATTATCGGTTAAAATCAGTTAAAAGAATCGTATCAAAATGATTGATGACCGTTTGATTTTATTAAAAATCTTATAAGGATGTGTTTATCTCTTTATCGTAACGTAATTTTTTATACGAAGATTATCATCAGAAGAGTGAGTGCACTATTTGTCTTATGCATGTACTTGTTCCTATAATAGATATTGATATTGTATATGGAGAGTATAATATGATTTTTTGAGTTATAAATTTCAAATAATTGTTAAGTTTCCAAGAGAGCTTCGATAGAGATAGAGATAGAGATAGATAGATAGATGGATAGATAGATAGAGATGGGGAGGGGTAGAGAGAGAAAGAGAGAGAGAGAGAGAGAGAGAGAGAGAGAGAGAGAGAGACCACCAAAATAGAGAAGAGCTATCAATTGCAAATAATTGTTCAGCTTCCAGTACTGTTTGTACTGAAAAATGAAAACGTGAAAAGTGGGTGTCCCATTTGTCTTACATATTCCACTTTTTCCTATAATTGATGTTGATATTATGTACGAGCATTGTAATATGCGTTTTTGAGTTATCAATTGCAAATAATCGCGGAGCTTTCAATGACGTTTTAGAGTGATAGAGAGATAGAGAAATAGAGGGAAATAGAGAGAAAAAGAGAGAGGGACCAGACCAGAGAAGAGAAAGGTAGACGAAGGGTGGGAGCATACTCATTCAGCGACGATGCTGCTGTATAAAGGCCATAAAGAATGGCAGTGGGGTAGGAAAAGAACCGGCTGGCGCCAACCACCGCTACTTTGAATGTTGCTTTTATGGCGCATACCGCACCGGTCCAGCTGCGCGGACACGTTAATTGGTATACGTGCGGTACTACGGGCCAATAACAGAGACTCGGAATACTCGAGGATGTTGCTTCACCTCTCTGACCCGTCGTCTCCGCCATTTAACCCCGAATTTGCAGACGCGAGCCCTCAAAGCTCGTCTTACCTTAACAGTTAAAAGAACCTGCTAACTCCTCTCCCTTTTTTGAACTTTCAAAATACCAAATAGCGAAATATTTGAACGACGCATTTCGTTAACGTCCCTCAGAAACGGTTGTGCAAGAGATTCTCTTTTATCATACACTTTAATTAAATAGCAATCTATTGTTTGGTACATTTCAATTATTTTATACAATTTAATCTTTTAAAAATACACGTTGTAGTGAAACATCATTGGAGTTAAGCTAAACATTTTACGATACAACACAAATTACTATAGTTTTCATCGAAACATTGCATGAGATCTAAATGTTCATTGTATTATTGAGTGATTCAAATATTACATTATGAAGGAAACGAATATATTCAGCAGCTAACTTAACAATTAGGAGGAAAGCTGGCATTGTTTGTGATTCTTCTTGGGCAATACAAAACGAAAAATCAGCTTGACAATTCAAAAAGATTGAAAAGCTAAATTACTTAAACACATAGTTTTATTGCTTTTATAGAATACTGTTAGAGTGTATATTTATACAATTTTAATCCAGCACCTGTGAAATGGATGATAACACATTACATGTTCTAAACGTTGAAGTGTGAACTTCTTTCGAAATAATATTTTACAAGATACCAGTTGTGGTTATCGAGAACAACAAAATCCAGCACCTGTGAAATACATGATAATACATTATTCTAAACGTTGAAGTGTGAACTTCTTTCGAAATAATATTTTACAAGATCGCAGACATGAATATCGAAAACAACAAAATCAATCGATCTCGTTCTTTGATGCGAATAATATATTTTTCGAGTTATCAAGGCTATACAATAGCTAATTAATTACAACGTTGTGCTATTGTATTTTCGAATCTGTCGAACAATTTTCTGTTCCCAACGGCCGCATTTCGCTAGCCTTCGCCCTTTGTGCGCGGGGACAGATTCATTTCTCATGTTAAGCCGAAGGATGCGATGAACTTTTCTGCTGGACGCGTTACATTACGAAACATCCCGTGCACAAAGAAAAGGATTCCATTCTCGACATTCTAATTGAGATGGGGATGATGTAACTATCGTGAAGATGGACATTCTATTCTAATTCTGGGATTATAAATGATTCCTCGATATGATTTATGAATAATTCGGTTTCTAATAGAATCTCGGATGGATTCTAGGACAGACGATACATGAATGACGAATATAGATGACGGTCTGGCTTCGGCTTGTGATCCATCGATTGAAATTACCGGGGACCTCGTGTGTACGCAGCATCCGCAAAGCCATATGGTCCGCGGCGCCTCGTTTCTTTATCTCCCTTGTATTTCGGATAGAGCAAGATGCCGAAAATGCTGCACTTTTCGATCAATTACGTCATCTTCGGCACGCACAGGCGTTCATCTATATTCGTGATCATTCGCGGTGTTCCTTGTACTATTAGTTGAAAAAGATTAAGCCTCCAGTGCTACTGTGTTTAGTCAGATTTCAAGTATCATACAAAGAGGTCTTTCTAGAATTCCGTAAAAAATTTAATGAAATGGTTTTGAAATATTTAAAAATTTTAGAATTTTATATATTTCCGAAAACAATGGATCGCATATAAAATTAAAAAATTTAATTGAAGAAATAAATTCCTATTTGTTTCCTGTTTCTTGCTATGTACTAATATGAAAAATGATCTATACTTAAAAAATTATGTTCTTCCGGCGGCCCTACACGAGCCTATTTCTTCTACAATTTCTTGTACCTCGTTTTTGCGGGACACGCGGCATAGTTTAGAGTTGGACAATTCTTTTGCGAGGCACAGTTTAGACAATACTTCCATCGCTGCCCTCGCTACGACGAGACGATCCGCAAAAAAATGGTCTAGTCTAAAGGAAAAAAAATTCGTCACGTTTTTTAGACCCGGCGAAAAAAATTTCACACCTTTTTAGACAGGAAAAAAGAACACTCCGTGGCTGACCATAGATGTTTTTGCTCCGCGAAAAAAGTTGTCGGTGAACTAAAAGGCGCCGTTCTTCAAAGAATCTGAACTAGCGAATGGGAATACGTACAGTGATTTCTAGCACCTGACACGCACATGAGCTTTTCTCATAATTAACAATTGCTCTATTGTGGAAGATTAGCGTTGAAGATTAATGCTGCTAGAAAGAACTGTTAATTATTTAACCCGGCTATTTTTTATTCGAATTATCGACCAGTTGTTCGCGGTATGAATAGAACGTTTGTTCGACAGCCTTCGTCGTTTTGCTATTATATTTGTTGGCTAATTATCTAAATGTTTTGCGATAAGTGATTCTAATAAATCAGGAGTATCCGTTGCTTCCAGTGTTCATTTTGTGGCACGAATAGAAATCAATGTAAACTTTAAAGCACCGACTTCCGCGTGAATATTGTGTGTATCGCACAACTTTTTAATTGTATTAATTCGTACGAACGATTTATGTATTTGATAATGAAGTTTGTACCGTACAGTACAATCTAAGTTATCGCGGAACGAATAAATTAATGTTTAACTTCCGAAATTTTAGAAATAATATACAGTATATTTTTATATTCTTTTAAACACATTTAACAAGATCTACAACGAAAAACGTGGGTCGCATGCAATAGATGATTGATGCATGAATATTTCGCCTAAGTCACTAATAATTTTATTGCACAAATGATATGAAATGTTGTGTGAGTTTTCTCAACCGGCAGATACACTCTACACGCATTACTATTATCTTGTGCTCCACGTTTTTCGTTTTAAATCTTACAAGTATTTTTCTACTTGTTGAAAATTCACAATCACAAATTTTCAGGACAATCTTATGGGGTTAGGAAAAATCATTTTATACTTTTTAGTTCGTCTTAAAAACGTGGTGTATTAAAAAGCTTTTTTTACTTCAATTATTTTAAATAATCACTTAATAGTCTTAATACTCTTAATACACTTAATAATCTTGCTTTAATAGTAGCTGAATTTTCACGTTGAGAGTAGGAACCAAAAAAGTATATACGCGCACAAGCTTCTGTTCGATCTTATATTCTCGTTCACAGGATAAACAAAAGGAATAGAAGGAACGGCAACTGGTTAAAGACTGTAAAAAACAATTTTTTGGCCGAAACACACTGTCGACCCGTTTCGGATATCTTTTTTCAATAAGAATGAGCCTTTTGCGTTCCTCGAATAACAGCGCATGCAAATATCCAACGTCGTCGAGTTTTTCTGAAAAGGTTAGGGTGTAGATTCGTGATTTTACGAGAAGTAGACGCGACTAGAAAGAGCTGGTGCGGTCGTTCAATGACATTCACGGTGGAACCGACACTTTACACGGTACGTTTGACCGAAGGACGGTCGTTATTCAGGATTAAAAAGATCGCGAAAACCGCGCCAAAATCTCCGTGCACGCCTAACAGGCTACCTTTCACACGGTCCTCTCTACGAGACATCTTTCCTTCTGCAGGATCCAATTATTTTATTTCTGGTTTATTTATAGCCTATGTTATCCCCATTATTACTCACAAGGGCCGTTTGATAGACGTTAAATTGGCTTTCCTAAGATAATGATTAAAAGCTATAAATAATACAGAAACCATAAAAATGTTGAAACTTCACATTTTACCGCAATTGAATAGAATTAACATTAAATAAAAGTGAGACTGACTTCGTATTGCCTTAAAAACAGTAAAAGTGACATTACAAGAACTACATTTATTATTACTAGACAGCGGATCTCAGTGTAATTTATCCGCTGTCTAATTATTACAAAATTATTAAAAAAATCTATTCAATGATTTTCTACGAATAGTCTTTATAATTTCAGCACTTGTCAAATGAGAAAGCTGGAACCAAACCTGTCTCCAATATATCAATTTATTAAGTACCTATCTAAATTAATCTTAACGTATGCAGAAACTTAATTCAGAGAAAAACTGTTTAAAAAACTACAAACAAAAGTGGTTTCAAGAGAGTTTGTCACGATCTGTAGCAATATGTTACCTGTCTGATTTTGAATATGCTGGTGAATAACGTTTCATTTTTGAAACGATCATTCGTACAGAACGTATTTATCAGCTTGTGAATTCCTTTTATCATTCGAATTCTACACTGGACTGTAAATAATGGACACTGAACTTATTTCCGGGAAACATTAATTATTAGGTATTTCGAACTTTCAGTGGTTGCGTGGAGTTTGTTGTACGAATAAGAAAGTACTCATAAAATTTGCAAATGTATAGTAAGGTCTGGCCGTTTCTCATTCTAATTTCACGCGGACTCGCATTCGCACGGGCGCGGGCGGTGAAATTAACGGCGATTCAAGCGACAACTCGTGTCCCGTCGGCACCAGATTAACCATGAATGATCGCAATCAAGCGGACAGCGTCGGCGAAAAGGCTGCGGCAGCCTCTTTAAACGACGATACAGCATAATTCCCGGGGACGCGGTGTGTTAACCCTTTCACAGTTTAGCTCGAGCGAGAAAACGTGGCTGAACGTCCTTCTCGTTCGTCCACCATTGATATCTCCGTGGACGCCATAAAGAGACTGCGTGTCTCTTTCTCTTTCTCAAAAATATACTCCCAAACATTTGCGCGATGAATTAGGGCAAACTTTACAATGATCAAGCCTAAGGGTCGAAAATCATGAAAAATTACTATTTTTACCACTTTTTATCGTTTATAGCTCGTAAACCAATTAACCAATTTCAATGAAATTTTCAGACCGTATATAATTTATACGAGTTGACCAAACACATCTTTGATATTTTCGTTATTGGCCCACTAAAAAAGTAGAAAAAATCCATTTCTATTATCTTTTTTTCGCAGTTCCGATCAAATGTATTTCTTCAAAATATTTTTTAGACGTCATTTACTAAACTAATTCTTCTAGCATTATAAAGAAATTGAAGTTATTTGGTCCATTCATAAAAAAGTTATTCTGATTTAAAGTGTGTTGAATCAGTTATGCTCGTTAGTGTAATACTATATTATTTCGTATGATTTATTTAAGATTTAAAGAGTCGATCCAACGGACTAGTGGTATTCGTGGTCATCAATGCGGAGTCCCTTCTTGTGGGGCGGGGAGTGGCGGGAAGTTCAAACGAGTCTCGTCAGTAAGTGTCGATTGGACGGCCCCGTTCCGCTACGTCCGACGAGAATGTCGTTTTCGTCGTTCGAGATGATGAGAATCAATGTGACAGGCCAATCGACAGGTTCGCGGGTCATAGTTTCTTTTCGCAGGATATAAAAGAGAGACGCGAGTCGGGGTGAGATCAGCGGGGGGCAACCAGCCTGCCAAACGACAACTTACTCGATGATCGTGACCGTCGTGCGAAATTCTTTCTCGTCACGATATCGTCGCCGCGTTACAAACTTACGAAGATCATTTATTTCACGCGCGTCTTCGCGTCGTCCGATTTTGCGTTTAATAAAGAAACAACATTCCTCTGGCACATACAGAACGCAATATCGTCACTCTCAATTTTCGTTTTACTTCATCTCCGCGCAATCGCTTTTTGAAATGCTCGCCGCGTGTAGTAGAAGCACCTTGAACGATAAATAATGTTCGATAAATAACGGTCGTCCGTCGTTAGTTTTAATTAGACTCAACGGCAACTCCTTGTAAATATATGGGGAATACATGAGTTTAGTACCGTCAATTTATGTGCAATAAAGTTGCAGATTCATCATCCATTGAATGTCAACTGTCAGTCAGTTTTATGTGTAAAATGTTAACCCTTTGCACTCCGATCACACCGCTGCGCTGTGGAAACGTTCATGATCTGTTACGAAGCAGTAATGCTAATAACATCATCGTTTTTATTAACATTAGAGTAGAGACAACGTGTAAACAGAATCGATATCAATTTTTGAAAATGTTCTCAAGAGCTTCGCTATAAAAGTTAAAATTACTGATGACTTGACTGCGGATTTTATGCATTTATGACAAAAATCGGTATTTGTAATTTAAACTAGTGGACATTTTAAAAATATTTAAGGACATTGATGTATTCGGCTTAATAGGATAATAGGATAAATATTTTTTATTTTGCATAAAGATCCGCAGTGTACTGATGACATTAAAAAATACTTTATATTACTTGAATGAAAGGTTCGAAAATGATTGGAAATTTCCAATCTTTTAGAGGTATAATCAAGTTATTAAATGAAGTGGTACTGAGAATTAATGTATACTCTCTGAGCAATGCAAAATTTTACTTTTCTGGATAGGAAGTTGCCTGATGCATGGTGTTGGAAAATGTAATAGTGCGGTTAAATTCTACTAATGTCTTCACAGTTTTGTATTTTAACAGTTCAGTTTTGTCATAAACGTATAAAATCCGCAGTCTGGTAAACATCAAGCTCGTAAATAAAGAAATTTGCCGAATTTAATAAAAATTATGCTTAATATTTTTTCTCCGTTTTCTCAATCGTACCGAAACAATTTCGGACCGATAAAAATACACAAACGAAGCTACACAACAAAGGAAAAATATTTCGTATTATATACCATTAGAACTTCTCTTTGAATACGGTATCACGGAATTCCTTTAAGTTCTTGTAATTGGAAAGTTTATTTTAAAATGGCACTTGTTCAACATGGACCATCACCGGTGTCAATATTGCGCGAGCTCACGCTACCAACACGTTACAATTCGAAAGGAAACATTGATTGCAGAGTCCCAGGTTTTGTTATAAAATAAATCGCGGTTGTTCTGGCCGGCATGGCAGCGTGATGCAAAAATTGCCACGAGAAGCGAAGGCTGGATAGATTTTATGTCCCGCGAATAAGTAACGGGTATATGTAAATCGTTCCCATCGAAGCTGGATAACGTATACACGCGTTACATATTAAACGCGTCCATTCTGCGGGATTTTTGCAACGTCGTCGGCGCGATCTCGATCGGAATCCGGTACAGTTACAGAGATTTTTAATCGGTTTCTCGCACCGCCATCGATTATCTACGGCGATTCCGGAATACGAATACCGGAAGACGTTGATCTGATCTTTTTTCCGGTGTTTCCAATCCCTGCGATCTACATCGACGAGCAGAATGCGGATTTTAGTACATACAGGAAGACATTTTTGTGCAAAAGTTTGCGAAAACTGTAATTCAAAAATTCACGAATGATTTTCTTAGATCGATTAATGGTGCTCCTTTTTCATACAATTCTTAGCAATTGCAATTTTTTCAAAATCTTTTTTGCATGTCATTTGGTAAACCATTCTTCTAACTGTTGTAAAAGTTATACTGTTATAAAGTGTGTTCAAATACTTTCGTGGTTCACTGTAGATAGAGATAAACGTCGTTATTTTAACCTTTTGCACTCGGAGCTATTTAAATTGGAAAATTAAACGTTTCTTCCGATTTAGAATATTTCCATTTCCTATGATTTTAGAAATTTTATGGTTATGAAATTGGATATATATTTATAATAATGTAAAGAATATTTTCAATAATGGTACGTCAATTTTTAGTGGTGCCTCAGAGGGGACAACCAAGTGCTAAGGATTAATTTTGGTCAGCTAATTCGACCGTTTGGACCACTGTGCATGCATTGTGTACGATAAGAGACGACAGAAGAACACGCGGAATATCGACGTCTCGTCGGTCAGATCTCGATCGTAGAGGAACGAATCACAAAAGATCACCTCCCACGCTTCCTCCACGACCTTCCAACCCTCCCTCTCCATCCGTATTTCTTCTCGTCTATTCTCATTCCCGGGGCAAACGCGCGCGCGCGCGCACACGAGCGCGTTATGCCCGATCATTACGTATGCTAATATTTACATTTAGATTGCACGGCTTAATCGAAGTGACGCCATGCGGTAATATAGCCGGCGCCATGGCGCTAAACCGTGGCGCCCGACCTCTCGTCTCTCTCTTTATCACTCCCTATCTCTGTTTCTCCCACGACTCCCGACCGACAACCTTTTCCACTCCTCTTCTCGTTTCTTCATCTTCCCCCCTTTACCGGCACGGTTCCCTCTTCATTTTCCCTTGCCATCGCGCCCGCTTCCCCTCTTCACGCCCTCTTTCTCACGCGCCGACGTTCCTTTATCATTCCACGTTCCTTTTTTCCGCGCTTCCTTTTTTTCGCGCCGAAACCCCGCCGGCTAATTCGGCCTCTCTCTCTCACGGGTCGTTATACCGTCGCTTATCGGAGGCCGCACCGCGACGCTGACGCGCGACGAGCCGGCGCTGTCCCACGGCAACGGGGTGGAACGGGGCTCTCGTAATCGGTAAAATACTGTACTGTTCCGTAAAACTGAAGGAACACGGCATTATTGGGAATACTGGGTATTATTATACTGCGGGTTTTATGCATTTATAATAAAAATAAATGGATGAAATTTAAAACAGGAAGAAGAGCAATTTAAGAATATCGGCGTATTATTTTTATCTTGCCCAGATCATTGAAGTAAGAATGATAATTTTATTTGATTCCTGTTTCTTGCAGAACTTTTAACTGCATAAAGATCCACGGCCTTGATGTTATTATTTAGTTATTATTTATTTTATTATTATTATATTATTATTATATTATATTATTATAATTAATGCTGTCAGATCTACACAATATAGGAATAAATGTATTTCTCGTGTAGCATTAACATTTCGATGGTCCGCCGGGGTCGCGTTGTCTAGTGTCTGCAGGAAGTAGAATCGGTAGGTCATGAACAGACACATCAACCGATTCTTATCCAATGGCGTGTGTGTGTATCCGTCGAATTTACAAATTCGATTGTCTCGCAAACGAGGCGTTACACACAATACTGTTGTCCCTTTTTTTTAGATTTTTTTTATTATTATTTAACGTCGCTTTTTGAATTCTTATGTGAGAATTATTTCGCAACTATTTTTTTAGACTTACTTTTGCAAGTAGAATCACCATTTGAGTAAATTGTTGTGCTTATTCGAGTAAAAAATTGCGTAAGTCTACAACGGTTATACGATCGAGTAGATTAGGCCAATGTCCTACTGTGTTACACAGCTTCTGTAACGACAAATCAAATATTGACCTTTGACACGTGATTTCGCGGGCTCGAAACAGCTCGTTTCGAGATCTGGTCGTCCATTGAGGCCAGTTGTGAATCGTTCGACCGATCGCGTCAATGATTCGGCCAGCAAAGAATTAAGGTGATGATCGCGTGAAATTCTTCACTGTTACGATGTCGTCATCATATTACGAACTTATGAAGATCGCATACACGTGGGTCTAATAATTAACTCACACGGGCTACTTTTGAATCGTGCAACAACCACAAGACGATGAATGTCGCGCGATTGCACTGTCGCTGTAACCCTCGCGAGGTTCGTACATATTCTCACAAAAATATATACGGTGTGTGTAAAAAGTATTCGTACATCCTTTAAAATAGAATAACTTTTTTATAATTGTTTCAAACGACCTAATTTTTTATAATCAATTAAAAGCATTGATTTACGAAATGATATGCAAGAAAAGTTTGCCAAAAATTATAATTTACCTTAATCAATTAGATTATGTAATTAATTAAACAAAATCTTAACTTAACGAAGTTTTATTAACACAAATATGAGTACAAGAAAAACATGTATATTTGATTTAAATATCACACGTCAAGTGGGGATCATTCGGGCTAGGAAGTGTTGAACGATAGATAGAGCAAATAGCAGATATTGAAAGGATCGTTCTTTGTGTGAAGCGACGTATGTCAACTCGTCCCCTCAAAATTAAATCTATTATTTAATGCATTCCTTGGTACAAGGTTAAGTGCAAAAATAAAAAAGGCATTTTTTAAAACTTTTCTATTTGGGCTCTTAAAGAAAATTTAAAATATTTGTTTTGTAGATCTATAGTAGAGATCCCTACTTCACGTGTATGTAAATACAACCTAACCTAACCTAACCGTGTAGTAAGAATTTAAGGTTCCGCGAATACTACAATACAAAATCAAGATAATGAAGAATTCTAAGCTTCGAATTATGTTGCAAGTGATTCGAATTTATTTTCGTGAATATTCAATCGAGGCGATCCGAAGTGATACAGATCCCATCAAAACGAACCACATACGAGTACAACATTTATTAAGAGGATATTATACTGCTTCGTCTGATCTGTAAGTAATCAAACTTTAGATTTTGCAAAAAAAGCATACATTATTGTACGAGACTGAAAATTATTGCGAAATACCGAAGTCACGGTGAAGTCTTTTTATTCACAATGTAACATCTATAAATTATTTCATGAAAATATTTTCGCTGCACGCCACGCTTTTTCGTTAAAATTAATATCTTCATACAACGTACGTATATACTGTACAATGTATACATACGGTGAATGCTCATAAGTGCAGATATAACATTCCTCGATGTTTGAATTATGGGTGATTCGCGTAACGTGAACAGAAAGTCATGCGAGAAGGCTTGCACGAAAAATATGCAAGGGGCGCCGGGAATTTGTAACATTTCAAAAGAAATTCAGAATGGAAAAAACGTAGTGTTGAGTTTCGAATGAATGGTCCATTAGGAAAACGCACGCGGCAGTAATTCATGTCCTTCCAGCGTTATACGCTTTTCATAATGAACATAAAATCAAAGTTCGCCGTGGAATGTGTAACAAGACTAGTCAACCGTGTCGTTCTCTAAATATTTATGAGATATAGTCGCTATTCGATTGCTAATCTTCTTGGGAAACGCGAACGTCCGCGCGTAATTGAATATTGCATATTTATTTCACGTCCGCACGTAATTAAATATTGTCCAGATCGCTGCTGTTGCATGGCAATCGCTTATCGTCGCGTCGGTATTCAACTTTCCATCTTTCCACTAGAAATCCATATAAACGAAACAACAATAACATTTGATTCCTAAAAAACCAATATCCACAGTTTCAATAAGAAAAAGATTTAAATGATTCTGAACGCTATACATTAATTATTTTTTATACGATGTAACGTGGATTGATTCAGATAGACTGATCATTTGATTGATGTCAGACTCCATACTTTTAGTAGAATGTCAATTTGTATCACTCATTCATTTATATTTATAACTCATTTATATCTCACCAAGTAGATTTTTTCTGCATTTTTACCATGACGAACATAAACAATTAAAATAGCACGAAAATACACCTTATCTTTGTCTATTAAACAGCGGAACAGTTGATTAAATGTATAAAGTATAAATGCAATCCAAAATGCAATTCGTAGGTTTAGTTTTGTTTATAATTCATATACAGTAGTTATAATTTAAGAATTATTTTATTCTATTTACAGTTGATTTTATTCAAGCAGTTTCGATTCATTCCGATATATTTTGACTGTAGAAATTAGGCTTACAGGAATGATGTGTACGATCTGTGACGTGAGAAAAAAATTATTGTAAACTGAGTTTCAAAAAATGAACTTATTATTAAACTAACATTTGAATTTGATTGATTTTGTACCTTATTGTTAGAATATTTCACAAGTCTATCATATAAATATATATGCACACTATCTATAGCCATCGTTAATACTGAAGCTTGCTGTCGTATTCTAGACAACCGTGAAAAATTCTGACAAACTTCGGTCGGGCGACAACGCATCGTGAATAGGAAAAAGGAGGAACATAATCGGTTAGGAAACGATACCACACGCACGATCGCTCCGCACACCACGAGTCGCTTTTGCAACGTAGCCAGCGCAATTTATTGGTTACTTAGAATCAATTAGCGAACTCGCATTTATTACCCGTGGACAAGTCCGCTGTCATTGTCCGCGTGCGCTTTCTACTTCCATTCGGGGCGCGCGAGATTTCTTTATCGCGACCAGGCCGTAAGAAGCAGCGCTCTGCGTTCTGCCTTTCGTTTTATCGCGTATCTTTTATGGGAAAAGAGTATTGAATCGCGCGATCACCCGAATCGAAATCGCTCGCCCACCAAATGAACAAAAATCCCTCGGAACGAGAACAATGGCGCGTATTTTGCCAAGACATTACATAATAGCGCGCTGCAATGAATATCCCTGTCACGTAGTATTTCCTTCTAATAATCGTTGCATAGTGGAAGGATTTTAATGATAACGGTGCAGCACTATCTCTTTGTCACAGAATTTCGTGGTTTCGATAATTTAAAATATTACTGCTTTCTCTAGGAGGAGGAAATTACCAAATGCGTTCCCTTCTCTTTATAGTTCTCGCCGTCCGCCCTTCCCTTCCCTACTACTCTTATTAGTAGACTGCGGATTTATATGCAAAATAAAAATTGCCGCATCGATTGCAAGAAATGGAAACAACTATATCGACATCTTCAATTTTTGAAGTTTTACAACAATTTTGAATTTCATCTTCTCAAGTTTGCTGTAAATTATATACATAACGAATCGCAGTCTACTTATTATTTGCCTCCTTTCTTCGCTTCTATTCATCATTTCCTTCGAACAGTCTTTTACTCTGTCTCTATTTTATTTTTACCTTTTTGCCTTCTCCCATTTCGTTCATTATTTTTTTTATTTCATTCGTTTCCATCTTTCATTAACTTTTCAAACTTCTTTCTGTTCCGGTTCCACAGTGTGCAAAAAGAAAGCCCACAAAGAATACTAAAAATTAAAAAGTCGTTGATCACGAATTTAATGCTAGATAAATATTTTAATTAACCGTTCATGAAGGAAAAATTAAATTTTGTAATACAATGTCTTCACAGTTTTGTTTTTCAATTATTCATTTTTGTTGTAAATGCATAGAGTCTACAGTCAAGTGTCACATTATAAAGAAACATGTTTTAAAACTTAAATAGATGGTACAGCATACCTTCTCAAACAATAGACGATACTTGAAAAGAACCTTGTTTTACCAAACCTCAATCTTACATAACGTATAGACACAATGCATGAACATAACGTATGAACACAACGTTCGAGCATAATATACGAAATCTATTGAAGCTCGCGCAATGCCCACCAACTCGTTCGTGCAAACTTTGAGTTTTATGGAGCGATAGTATGCAGGCTAGCAATTTACAATGCACATATAATTTGCGTTTCTCTTTAGTTTTACACAGATTCACGAGCAGTAGGCGCGTTTAACAATGCGCGACGATAATCGGTCTACGCTGAATATCCAATTAAGCTTTTTTTCTTCCCCTCCAGTAATTTTATTCGTTGTCACGGTATTTCGTCATGGAAGCACGTAACGCTCGTCAGGCCTCGACCGCGTTGTACATAGAAAATCACGTAAAACCTCGGCAACGGCTTCCTTATTTGTAAATAAAATGTAGGATACCTGGCGCCTGGCGTCTGTCGCGTCCTTTTCGGATTACGTTTCCTTAACTCCGATTTCTTTCGCGGAATTAATGGCTCGACGCATTGCCAGTCGCAAACAACTAAACCTTATTCCGTCGCTAAAACATTCTTTGTGAAAGACTGTTCTTTCTTACGAACGTTCCTTTTGTGTTCGTAACATCCACGTTTGAGCTTCCAGGGTAATTTCTGTTTTTGTCTCGCGATCTGATACTTGCACAGACTCGCAAGGCAAAATTAACACGAGAATTACCAAACCACACAAAAGGACTGACCGTAGAAGATCAGTAGTTTTCACAATTTCACTATGATAGGTATTCAATATAATCTATAAATTACATAAATAAATAATTTAGATTGTTACAGATAAGAAAAGACTGCGAAATCTATTTACTTGTAACAAATATTACTATCAATTTATTAAAAGTATTAAGTATTAAGTAATTAAAGTATTAAAGGAAGAAACAACTTTTCATTTGGTTTCGGTATGTACTTTCTAATAGTTGCAGAACATTTTTATTTTGAATAAAAATAAGACGGTCAATTAGAATCGATTAGGAAAGAAGAGTTAAATCGATATTCGTTCTCTATTGCTCGATTGTTTTAGCGAACGTCAGGTCCAGCGAATCGAGAGACTCGTATATTAAAGCACGGAAAAAAGGAAAAACGGAACAATAATTTCATAGAGAATTTATAGTTGACTGTTAAATGGCGCTGGGTGCCACGTGGTGTCTGTGCGTGGACAATACTTCGTATATGCTCGGTTGGGCGAGTGGAAGCCCGTTCGCGAGACAGTGCTAAATCCTTGGCCTTCATTTTTCATTGTTCCTTATATTTCCAGTGAAAAGTTGACAGGAATGGGCGCAGCTATTCTGAGCATTTTGTTTATTCCATCCGCATTCTACGGCGATTAACGGCGAAATAGAAATCGGTCGAGAGAAAAAGAGAGATAAATAGATGCTTGCGAAAAGGAAATAAACCGCGCGAGCCCATTGAGAATTCGGCTGTAGATTCGAGTGAAAGTTGCGCACTTGACAAAGAAACGTGCCGAAGTCAGATATCCACCCACTTTTGTGCAATTCCTTAAACAGTAGAACTGCCAATTAAAACAGTTGAACCTTTCTTACATTTTCGCAATTTTTTTTCTATTTTTTCGGGCTCTGGTAGTTTCTAACACATTCGATTAATGATTCTCATTCTCAACATTAAGAGTAGACAACACTGATTCCATCAATTTTTCTTTTTTTGTTGTTTTAAATAAGAATAATTTTACATTACTTATCTTGGAAATTGATAAATTTCTGTTAGATCATTCCTTGAGAACCTTCACAGTTTTAAATCTAAACTGTCTTGACATTGACGCATAAAAAGTGGCATTTGTTTGTGAATATTCCGCCATCCATGGTAAATATTTCCTTATATTTATCGTAGAGTTGTTAACAATAAATCCGCATTTGTGTAATAATCACTCGTAAAAATTACGCAACTGCGCGTGATTGATGGCTCATAAATAAACACCAGATTTTACGTATTTATGAGAGTAATGAGTACACGTAATTTAACACAGCAAAAACATTGGAAGAATTCCAAAATACTGTTATAGTATTACTTTCAACGAATCGAACATATGAAGAAGGGAAACAAATTTCTGTTTCACTCCAGTTTGCGTATCACTTTTATGAGAAAGTATCCGTCTGAAATATGTTTGTGACAACTAGTTTCTACGATAGTTGTATTGAAATGAACGCACTTCGATGTTCCGTGTGAGAGATAACGGTCTATTCAGCACAACGATAACGAGCGTATACAGCGCCTGTCAATTTCATAAATGAGCGCGTAAAATGTGTTTCTCCAGATCTGTAAGTTCATTAACTACGTCTTTATGTCTTTGGTACACTCTGCGACAGAACTATCAGATCACTGTGATTTTAGTTACATCATTTTGAAGAAGTATACGTATGTGGTCCGTAGTAAATGCTTACAGCACTCAACCTTTTCACTCGGAATTATTTTTCAATTTTGCTGCCAACAACTCCCTACTTTTCAAAAAATTTATTTATTTAGTGTTGCTTTAACATCAAAGGTCATTAGCAACACGGTAAATTTTCTTACAATATTTTGTACATCTTAGTATTTTTGATATATTAGGTAAGACCGACAATGTGTTCCTCAGAACCTAACAGAATGGGTAAAGATCCAGGCAATTGACATTTTTCCTTTCATTTTCATATTTTTTGCATTCCAGTATAAGGTGATTTATATTAACTGGTACTTTACATATATCGCAGATCATATTTTCTTTTTTACTTAAAAAAATGAATGGGTTATTTTTGAGTGCCTAATTTTGATTCTAGAAATTGACGGTTGAATTTGACGATCTATTGGACTTGGAAACTTTTGTCATTCAAAATCCGCTACTTCGTTATGGTAATATTAATATGGTAATTTAAAGTGTTTTGTTTGACATTTACTTCATAGTTCCTTGAATGCTACTTATTTTAAACAATTTGGCTTACTTATTATATTAACCCCTTGCCCTACAATATCGAGTCAGACTCTTCATGAAGATTCTGAACAGAGTCTAATAAATATGTATGTGATTAATTTCTTCTTTAAACCGAGATGAAATTCAATTTTGCTTTCGATAATGCATAGTTCTTGGAGAACACGTCATTTGAATGAAATTATTGCTGTATGATATCTTATACCACTCAGTTTTTACCATGCTTATATTAGTTTGTCGAGTTGTCGTTGTATGCATCAAATCTTGAAATCGAATTTTAAAACACTTCCCGATGAGCTAGAGACTTGAAACTTTAAACATAGCTCAGAACTGGATTTCAAAACTGGCGAAACCTTTCGCACTAACCTAATAAAAAAATAATTCTCTTCGAAAGTGTGTCTGAATATTAACGATCGTACTCCTCAAATACCAAACTCTAAAGACATTAGAAGAATTGAACAACGTTATTATATTATTTCCGACTTATTATAATTCTTGAAAGAGCAAATATTAGTTGCGCAAATCAGTTCTTTCCCTTTTTTCCAAATTCAAGATTTTATTACATGATCATACACACTCGGCGACAAAACTATATGGACGATTATGTCTTATTTGGGTCATAAATATATAAAATCCCCAATCTACTGATTACAAATACATAAGCCAGTTCACGATGTATAAAGCCTGTAGGAGAACAAGTACCAGTCAAGATGGGATGTTGACTTTAAACTGAAACCTTTCGTACTAATCTAATAAAAAAATAATTCTCTTCGAAAGTGTGTCTGAATATTAACGAGAGTCATCGTTCTCCATAAGAGACTCGACGAAAGACATAATCGTCCATATAGTTTTGTCGCCGAGTGTGTATGATCGGGTGTATTGGCAATGCAAAATAAAGCATTATCGTCGGCAACGAGAACGCTGTCGCCTTAGATAGTATAAATTGAGAGAGACGAACTGGCGTGGCTCGTTAAAGAGACCGTGGGTCTCATTCTTATTATTCTACGGGGATAAGCGATTATGCCGATAATTGTGAATATATTCCACGGCTGTAAACCATCGGGTAAGGTAAACAGTGCTGGCGAAAGAAACGAAGAGCATAGTCGGCGGCAGCGACGACGCGCGCTCGATGATCCGTTAATCCGTTAATAAGAGCACTCGAGCGACGAGGCGATAACAAAAATAAAGGTACCGGAGATAACGGCCAGCCATGATTACATGGTATTGCAAATACGATTATCGGTTCGATCAGGCCGACAGAGAGACGATCGGCGAAGCGCCGCGCCGAGTCTCTCCGATCCGCACCGCGCGCGGGAACGAGCTTGAACAGAGACAGCGAGAGAACTGACTCTAGGCAAAAGAGAAGGACGCGGGCAAAGAGGCGGTGATCGTTGATAAATGATTTATGCTTGCCACTTGACTCTCATTAATGCTTACGGACCCGATACGTTTGCGTCTCTATATCCTTTCGCGATGTTTACTAGTCGGCCGAGCACACTTTTATGCTGGGCTTCCAACGTAACAACTAGATTCCATAGCCGAGTGTCCCTTCTTGTTTCCGCGTTTCATCTCTCTGCCAATCATTCGATCGTAACACCACGTTCGAAACGTGAGCCGTTCACTTGCTAAATCGATTAAATCCATAACAGAAAGTGGAGAAATGTGATGAAATGATATACATTGTTTTTCAAAATTCCTTTTAGAATGAAAATTGAAATAAACTTAATTAATTAATAGCTAAACCAAATATCAAAGCTTGTCACTATATGTGTGCTATCAGTTTTTAAGAGTTGTGGTTTTAAAGTATAAGTTTTGTCTATACTGTTCCAACTAATCAGATGTCTGTATTCAAATATTTGTGTATCTCTAATAACCACATTCTATTTTGTAATTTTTATATTGTATTTTATATGTGGTGTATTTCGTTTTTTTGTAATTATGTTGAAATAAATCTCATATGAGATTTTCTAATAAAAAAAACATACTGTGGTGTCCAAGGTGTTTGGAACCCACCTTAATAAACTATAGGTCTCGTCGCGAAGTAAGAATTAGCAATGAGTTGAGAGCGACGTAAAATAAATAAATAAAAAATAGCTTCTATATAAAGACATGTAGAATGAATAAGATAGAATAGCCTTGGTGTAATCGTTATTAATATCACAACTTTTGGGTGACTAAGGTGGTTAATCGACTTTACCAGCGAAAAAAAGTAATAACATCAAAATCAGTCTTTAAATTATATTTTCTAATGCAGAAAAAGTTCATTAATCGCTAATAAATCTCTAATTTCAATAATTCTATTTCCACAAGATATGCGTAATGAACCGTTCACAGGCCAAACCGATTAACTCCACTTTTTGAAATATTTTACATTTAAATGTCAAAGCATTTGATTCAGTCATAACTTTTTTTATAATAAATATAATAAATATATTTATAATATATTTATAATAAATTTCTCAAATATTACTTACAGATTGACACCATTAAACGACAAAATTTCTTGAACGCGAATTCCATTATTGCAACGATTCACATTAGAGTACGAAGTTAATCAGAATAGCTTCTAAAATTTGTTATTTGGTATAAATAAAATAATTGTAAATTGTTATTTGGTATAAATAAAATAATAAAAGTTATGACTGAATCAAGTGATTTGACACTTAAAATATTTCAAAAAGTGGAGTTTATTGATTGGGCCCGTGAACGGCTCATGTATTCTTCTTATTCGGTGTTTTTGAAAAAAAAAACCGAGGAATGGATTCGATGCATAAATCACCAGACATGGAATTCGGTTAGTAGTTGATTATTAATAGACTGCCGATTTTTATGCAAAATAAAAAACTTGTTTCCTTCTTTTAATTATCCGATTAAGCTGAAACGAATACATTGATGTCCTTAAATATTTGTAACATGTCCACCATTTGTAAATTGTACTTGTCCATTTTTGTCATAAATGCATAAAATCCGCAGTCTAGTTATTAATGGACTAGAGCGTATTATTTTACGAGACACCAGCTATCAGGGACATTAATGACGATTATCATTTCTGTTAGTAACTTTTTGCAATTGCATCATTCGATGTGCCCGATCGATAGACTGACCCGTGAGTCATATCGCCTACTTTGATGTTGAGCCGACGTCGACGGTGTCTCGATTGATTTGGAAAAGCACTGTGGGCCATGACGCGTGGAACCAGTTTTAATCGTCACAATATTGTGACATGTGAACAGTAGCTTTTCGCAATCTCGAGTCAGAGATTGACAGTGCATAATGTATTAGGCTGTTGCATATGAAATGTCTGATTCGTAACAGTGACTTCAACACTAAAACTACTATCACCGGTCAAACCGTTTCCACATTTTGTTTCACAATTATTGAATTTATAAGAATGGTTATAGAGATTATAACATTGGAAATTATTATACACGATTCTATATTTAAACACACATTATAATATAAATCGCACAAAGTCCAAATAAATTCGATTGTGTTATTTTTATATGACAATGGACAGTAGCCATTTTCAGGGCCTGATAGGTTTAGCATTAAACAAACATAACTTTTTCCGAAATAAAATTTATTGATTAAACCAGTGGTTCTTAAACGGTGTTCCGCGAACTTTTTGCAAGTGTTTCGCGAAATATATTTAATAAACTATTTTCTACAATATACATATCTCTTTCTACGCGGGATAGTTTTGTTTGTTTTTTAGGTCATTAATTTTGATGTTCCGCAAATTTTTCATATAATCAAAAGTATTCCCTGACTTCAAAAATATTAAAACACACTGGATTAAAAAATTAACGTAGGTACTGTAGGGTGGCTTTCATTCACTCTTTTCAAAAATTTCTATCCAAATTTCTTTTACGGTATCTCCAGAGTTGTTCCAAATAAAAAGAAATCAGTGCCAAGTTTGTGCTCGATCGAATAACGGGAGAACGTGCCCGAAGGCGATTAAAAATTAAAATAATTAATTTTGCTGTCTAACTATGGCGAATCTTAGTTTCCTAGTTTCCGTTTGATTAACCTCTTGCCCCACAATATCGAGTCAGACTCGTAACAAAAAGATTCTGAACAGAGTCTAATAAATATGTATGTTGTTAAATTTTTTTAAACCGAAATAAAATTTTATTTTATTGTAATAGATTGTACAGCCTTTGCATAGAATAACAATAAACTTTTTTGATTTTTTATGAATTTCTGAATGGTAAAGGATTTATAAACGCTACAACCAAAGAATAAATAATAGTGCAAGGGATTAATTAAATTTCGTTGATTTTCCGGGTACTGTTTGTGTTCAGAGTTCAGAGTTGGGCGTTAATTAAAATTTTAATCATTATTGATTGATTAATGTGAACGATCAAAAATGTATTCATTGAAAAATGGACGATTCATTCAATCGATTGATGAAGTTAATCGTCAATCGTTGACTAAAAATAGAAATCATCGAAAAATCGGAGACTGATTTAATCAATTGCTGAAGTTAATCACTACACAGTCTATCCATAAATTGTGATAAGGAGGGAGAAGAAAGACCGAGAGCGAAGATGAAGAATTGACGACAACGAAAACTTAGTTTACATTTTTTCAGTATGCATACAGTTTTGATTCCGTATTTCATTTCAAAATATCAGCAGTTAATCACTAATCAATTATCCGATCGACTATTACAATAAAAAAAATCTGACCGTTAACCGCAACTAACGGCTAAAGTAGGAGTTTAATTGTTAATTGGAATTAGCGATTGAAGTAGAAATCTATTCGTCAATCTTTCATTAATTTTTTGCCCAACTCTGCAAGAGTTAATATAAACAAGCACCGTTGGGTGATGTTCTACTACGTATGTAGTACCAGAGCAATTAAAATTGTCTCGTCGTCTGAGTGGAGTGCATTAATTGCAACAGATCTCGCCACGAACAGGTCTCGCGTTTCTAGACGCATTAAAATCATCGTGAATAGAAACGATACCGACACACAACTTATCCAGTTAGTATAAAAACCGCCTGCGCGCCTGTGTGGAAGCCAGTTCATGGTTGTCACGAGGCTGCAGTCCCAGGACCCCATGACGTCAACCTTCTTATCTCGGGGACATTGTCGTGTTTAGCACCAACGCGTGTCCTATTTTCTCACCGACATTCTGTGCGTTTCTTACAGGTGTAAGCGGCGTCCGACAATATTTATCGACAGACGTATTGGCAGACACGTGCCGCGGCCCGATGTTTTTTCCTTAGATAAGACGATATACAGCCACGTCGAAGCGGAACAATTCCTTTCGCGTAATCAATTTCAGCGACACGGACGATCTTATTTTCCAATCGATACACCGATGTAATCAGCTCCAACCACCGTTCAATCGGAAAATTCTCCCACAATGGCAATTATTTCACAACGAACTTGTTATATAGTAAATCCTCAAATACTCTCCAGTCGTATTCTAGACGAACAGCGTTTGCATAGAAGACATTATTTTTTGATTTATAACTGCATTTACCGAGCGACACTTTAATCCTTAAAACTAAAAATTTCTATCCTATTATTGAAAATATTGTTTAAGTTACTAGATATGTCGGTATCTAACCAATTACTAAACATTTAAGTACTGATTAATTAATTAATTGGTTATCGATCGTAATTTATCTTCAGGATATTACAAATTTTTATTCGCGGAGCAAAGGTTCGATCATTTACAACAACAATTAGCCATATTTGTGAGATACTAAACGCTGGATTCGGATTTGAATCTTCAGGTTCGAGAATTTATACTAGATAATTTATAGAGAATTTATAATAGATTTAAGTATTGTATGAGGTATAATACCAATGTTATATCTACCAAATTTAAAAACTCATAGAGAGCGTAAGTATTCTAGATCAGAAGAAACGTTTGATTTTTGAATTAAAATAGCTCCGAGTGCAAAGAGCTAATAGATCGCGTGATCGAAAAGTGTCGCCGTTGCCGGCACAGCGTTGACATGCAGTGGAGTGAGTAGGCACTGGACAACGTTTACGTAGACGACGTCGGACACTATTTAAGGTTTTACTGTACCTACGATTAGGAGATGACGATAACTTTTTAAATATTGGACCATATTTCTGGGATTTTTTTGAGAAGTTAAAACAATTAGTTTACTACACGACGTGAAAAAGAAATTATGAAAATGTTGCAATTGGTCGGCGTTACGAAGAAAGTACTGAATACTCGTGAATTTTTTTATCTCAGAGGCAAAATTAAATTAATAATTAATTATATTCAGAGTTGATGTATTATTAACTGATTCATCATATAAGGAAAGATCAGTAATGGAATTACCAACGCGGAGAGATGAAACATTGATGAAACAAAATTAGCATTAAGCAGAGTTTAAATTTCAAAATCTATAATAAAGTCTAGTTTTTTATGTATGTGTTTAAACAGTGTTTAAATGATTTTACAATCCCATTAATATAGGTATAATATCAGTAGCAGTATTTTTTACATGAGAACAGATTAATCATTTTTATATTACTCCTTATGGGAAAGGTTAGTTTGATATACATCCTATTTGGTATAAGTCCAAACATCAGGAACAGATTAAGGTCGTATACCAAGGTTCCACTGTACTAAAAGTTGTTGTGTATAACGATTTTTATCAAATAGGTATGTCCCATTGTAAGTGCAACAGAACACAGCAGTACTTCTAAGAGAGACGTTACTTACTGAAGTCTCCAGGACATGATTTGCAGCAACGTCCAGGAAGCAGGACAGGCTCGTGACATGTTAATTTTGGGCATTCGTTCTTGATGTTGCGGCACTGCACCCTCGCGACGATTCGTCGTTTCTTTTGCACCTGAACAGAGGAAAGAAAACGCCTGTCAATAAATCGATGGAAAAGGGATCACGATGAGATAAGAATTATTAACGATTAACGCGCAATGGTATCACAGTGAGCCAGAATGACGAATTAGCTGTTCACGCATATTTTAGAATTATTTTAAGACTTAACTCTTTGAGGCACACGATTTTAAAGAAAATAAAAACCTACATTGAACAGAATTTTTTTAATATCAATGTAACTTCGAAAGGTGAGTCGCAACCCACCTTAAGAAAATGTAGGTCACGTCGCAAAATAACGTTAGCAAAGAGTTAAGAGTGACATAAAATAAATAAAAACGAGAAGAAATATAATTTCAACTTTTGGAGGTGGGTTAAAATATATCCTACTATACATATAAGGCTAAGCAAAACGTGGGACAGTTTTCAACCTACCTGACCTGAAAGAGTTCAGGGGGTAGACTGGTTTCCAGGATTGCAAGGGTGCGAGATAAAAGATCAATCTAGGCCTCTATCGTCCTCAAAAGTCCTAGTTCTACGTTTACGAGGCGTAATGTGCATTAATAAATAAAAGTCTTTCTCGATCGAAATTGTAATAAATATTAAATTTGTGTTTTCGGCGCAAGGTTCGATCATTAAAAACAACAGCAAATTTGCAAATTAATTTAACTCAACTTTTCGATCCCTGTGTGGATCTTTTCAAGAGCTACATTTCTGCGTCTGAAAAAATTAATACTTAATAAAACTAGAAACAAAAAGAGGATTTGCAACACAGCTGTGGAAAAACATATAAGAACTAAAAATAAAAAACACTTACTTGCTGTGGCAAAAATGTTAGAAAAAGAATATAATATATTGAGTTACGGTAAATAATGTGGATTATTCGGAAGAATTTGCGATTTGGAAGCGACGGCTACCGAATAAAACATGCTTCTGAAGAAAAGTCGTTACAAGAAGTTTGATTTTGTAGCCCGTGAACAGCTGGCGCGTCAGTCTGGCCCACTGTGTCGATAGAGACAGAATCTCGCTGTAGGTACCGTTTCCAATTGGACATTTCGTCCCCATGGTTGACGTTCGAAAGTGCGGCTGCAATGTTCGCGGGCCTGTAAACGCGCTCACATGTTTATTACCGCTTTACGCATCGCTGACGATAGTTGTAACGTTTACATACACGCGGCACGCGATAAATCTATCGGCAAGTAATTGGTAGGTGTTATTGATCACAAAGGACTCGTTTATCACGGTCAATGGTGGCATTACCCGGGACAGGATTTACAGTTCCCCGACGTAATATAAATTATTATTTAATGTCTTTGTCGATCGCCACTTTCTACCGGGTGTAGACGACAGCCGGGAAGAAAAAGAATCGACGACCCGCCATGTGACCGTTCTAAACCACGGTCAATGGTGGCGTTAACCATTGCGTGCCGGAGCAACGGGCACCTCTTATAAATCCGTATTCCCTGACTTCGCCGCTTTCCACTGTAGATCTGTCGTTTCTAACCTAAATAAGTGTTTTGCATTCAGAACGTCTTACTTACGGGCCACGGTGCCGATCTTTACGATTCATTCATGCAACCCAGCGTGATTCAATTCCGGGCACCGTAAACGCGCGAGGAACTTTCTTCCGTTTGCATTTTCGTTAAATTCAATTATTTCCTGGTTCTTCGTGAATCCCAAACCATCCAGGGACGACGCATGATTATTGGTATCTTCCTAGAGTCTAGAAACTAGATCATATACAGGGTGATACACCTAAAACAGGCCACCTGAATAACTCGATAAGCCAAGAACAGGTGTGGCTAAGAATTGGAAAGAGGACCTCGTGTAGTCTACGAAAAGCAGGACAACGAAGATCGTAGCTTTCAGAAGTTAAATACTTAATACAGTTGAAAATTATGGATATTATGGGAATCATGAATAATTATGGATTATAAGTTTTATAACTTCTAATAACTTTGTCGTCTATTTTATTCCGTATTAGAAAGGGACCGTGTCGCAAAATTGCAATGTTCGTTGCAAACTCACTAAATACTGTGCTCTAAACAAAATCGCATATTGATACCTACTAATAAATAATTAAGTAGTAGTACATTGTAACTGATAGTCGCGCAGTAATACGTTCTAATAGACGACCGCGTAAAAGAACGTTTTAATGGCCAGGCACGCACTAATACGTTCTAATCTGTATCGACGTATTAGTACGCTCTAATAAACAGGTACGTAGTAATAAGTTCTGACAGTTAGCTACGCCGTAATATCTTTTAATAAATCGCCATGTAGCGATACTATACATTAACAACTACGTAGTAAAACACTAGAGTATCGAATTCAAGCATTATACCAGTATTTTTCGGTAATTTTTTATTATAATAAGGGTGTGTAGATTAAACTCTCCGCACTTGTTAAAAAATTCTATTTGATGGTTTTTTCTCGTCTCTTGATTCAAGTGGTACCAAATATTTAAACCCGGAAATTTTTATTTGAAAGATCGTTCTATATAATAATGTTTTATTGTATGTTAATAATGTTTTGCATTGATTGTGGGAAGTAGAAAGAAAATAAAAATTGATTTTATCTTCTAATGACTTCGTTACATTAAAAGCAAAATTACAACATTCTTCAATTTTTTAACTGTTTTCTATTTCACCCAGCCAAATTCTCCATAAATGCCTAAAGATGCGCAGTCCAGTGATTACATTTCGTGTGATAAAATCTTGAATTTGGAAAAAAGGGGAAAGAACCGATTTGCGCAACTAATATTTACTCTTTTAAAAATTATAACAAGTCGGAAATAATACAATAACGTTGTTCGATTCTTCTAATATCTTTAGAGTTTGGCATTTGACCAATCTATTTGTGTCATAAACATATAAAATCCGCAATTTACTGATTACAAATACATAAGCCAGTCCATGATGTATAAAGCCTGTAGGAGAACAAGTACCAGACAAGATGGGATGTTGACTTTAAACTGAAAGCGGCGTTGGATTCTCGGACGGTCGGACGGACACGTGTCGACCGGTCGATAAATATCCAAGTTTAGAGGAGATTTGCGGCGCCTAGGTATCTTTGAGTGTGAAAAGCCAATCTCGCGAGATTCTTTCAGACTGCGACGGGCCGCCACAGTGCTGCCGGCGACGACCAAGAGACGACGACGAAGCGGATAGGGATCGTAGACGCGCGCGGATCGGCGGGGTTTCGATTACAGCAGGCCGAGGTGCGGAAATTAAGTTTAGGGTTTTATAGAGCTGCACGGCATTCCTGAAACACGAAACGATACGCGTTCGATGTCGATTCGGTTGACGGGACCGGCAAAAAAAAGGTGTAGAGGAGAAACAAGGCGGTCGGTCGCAGACGTTAAACTTCGAATTACAAGAGAACCGGGGCGCCAGTGGTAAATTTTCTGTTTCAAGAGTCGACCAGCCCTCGTGAGACAGTCGGGTACACACGCGGGTAGATGGAAGTTTTATCGGTCAAAGATATATTTTGGCGGCGAGCAGCACAGTGGTGTCCCAATCCAACAATTTAGTCACATTTTAGTACATCTTTCGAAATACGAAAAATAGTGAAACTAAGTTTTGACTAAAAGAATTACAATAATTACTGTAATGTACATATGTATACAACTATGTATTTATTATATTTATATTTATATGTATACAATTTTGTTTCATATTTTTCAAGGGTGAAATACAGAGAAATGGTAGCAGTCTTCTACACAGAACGAGTCGCGTAACTGGCACACATTAACCCTTTGCACTTCCTTGTCGTAAAAAATGCGACATTTTATTTTAAATTTTGAACTTGTTTTATATAATGCGGCTAAGGAATAAATATTTTGTTTTATTACAGCAACCGTATTTTTTTATTGTATATACATGCATATACTTGTAACTAATATTGTGCCGGAGTTGTTGGTTTACTATATGAGTCACTAGACTGAAAAAGGGTTAAATTATTTTTAAATTAAGCGTCGAATGAAAAATGTTTAATACAAATGTTGAATGGTTCCAATGAAAGCAAACAACAATATATAAACCTTAATTTTAAGTATTTCTTAACCTGGTACATCAATTTAATAGACAAGTTCCTCTTTTTATAAAGTTTAAAAAAATATATAATACGATGGCGTGTCAGTTTTTTATATGTTCAGAGGTTTCGAAATTTTCAAGGTTAACTTTTAGTCATAAATCAGTCCTACATTTTCGGTCACATATCAGAAAAATATTATATTTCAAATAGAAAAGTATTAACACCTGTTGGTCGTGAAATTAATATTAAACGAGATAATATTAAACTGTTTTACAATGTTAACTAATAACTGGCAAAAAATAAATTTGATAGTGGTTATCAGTAGATTGCGGGGTTCTATGCAAAATAAACATTAAAAGTGGAAATTGGATGAAAAAGATGTCTTCTTTCAACACTTTTAACGCTAAAATTATCGAACACTGAAAGCAATTAAAATGTTTTAGCTGATAAAAACGACAAGGTTCTATTTATTTAGGTTTCGTGCAATTTTTATTGCAACGAGTGCTTGCATGAAGAAAATCGTATCATTTTCCATGTAAGCAACGTTATAATTTCAATAATTATAAAATTAAAAATGTAAAACCGGTCATTTGACTAACGGTGGTAGGTTTAGTACTAACAGGTTGAAAATAATGTAACAATATTCCTGCATTGTTGTAATGTCTTTACAGTTTTGTGTCACTCGTCCATTTTTGGCATGAATGGGTAAAATCGGTGTTCTAGTGATTAGCGAGAAATTCAAGAAGAGGAATCGTGGAAAGAAGGAGAAATAGTTTAGAAGAGAGAGGGTGGGGAGGGAGAGACAGAAACTGCGCTCGGACCAGAGGCTTACGGACGCGCTAACTCTATTTTTAGTCTTCGGAAGAATGACAGTCCCTCTTCAGTGTATATGAGGAGCTATTGATAGGTCGCGGCTTTCGTTGTGAGCAGCAGTTGTGAGACACGTCGCGTGAATCACACGAGATGTTGTTTCTTTACCTAAACCCTCACACCGGGTTGGTGACCACCGTTACGCGTTTCGCTCCTTTACAGTTACATTCTAAACGATTTCAGACGCGAGATTGGAATACGGGATGACACAGTGGCGACACTGAAGCAGCAACGAGCAACTTTTAGTTGATCTTGCATGTACCTTGGAAAGGTCGCCAGTTTTATCGAATAAAAAAAGAAGAAGGCAACAAGGGCGTCAAACAAAGGCACTCGATGTTGCTTCACTATGGATATAGCTTAACGGTGCGTTTATCACGTTAACCCCTTGCCGTATTCTAATGAGTCAGACTCGTCATGAAGATTTTAACAAAGACTAACAAATATGAATATTACGCGATCCCTTTCAGATGAAGTAAAATTTGAATCGTTTGTAATGAATAAGCAATCATTAAAATAAATGTAACCGTGCAAAAAATATTAATTTTCTTTTCCCCTCTACGACATTTTTCGGGATAATGTCGAGTTAATCCCTGTAACTGTAAAGAAAATGGCACGGCAAGGGGTTAATGGGATGCATTCTAGTTAATAGTACAGTTCATCTTCAAAGAAACTTATCTTCGCGAAACCTTAACACGTTGATCGTCGACCAATCAACTCTGAAAAGTTCCACAACATCAAAGTGTTAGGTTGGTACATGTGGAATGTCCGATGTTAAACAAACATCACTCTTTTCTAAACAATTATTGCAATCAACATGCTTTGGATAAGGAATAGCGAGTCTTATTTATTGTACTAAGGTAGAAATTTAATTTTTTGGTCGTCCAAATTCTTCATTTACAAGACTGCCGTATACAGTTTTGAGTTATTTTTACCATCGACGAATAGTGTAATCATTCATACTAACAATGTCAATGTATTTGTTTTTCCACTCTTATAAAACACGTGTTACGAGGTTATGAAAATATGAGAATGATTTGCAATTTTGTTTGCCTCGGCAACGAGGATACATTCATATTGAATTGTACAAATTTATTTAGGGAAAAATACTTCTTTTATCGGAGTTTATACACTCGCAGTAATAGGCACATTTACCATAATGGTGAAAAAATCGGTTTCAGAACGATAACTCGTAAACGCAGGCGGGCCGGTGAATGAGCCAACGAATAAAAGAGTACTCTTACAGCGGCATGGATCAAAAGTTGCTTTTTTTATTGGGAACGCCTGAAAGCCGGCCCACACGGGAGACCCCACGCACAAATCGCCGTTAACTTCCGGCCCGATCGGGCGCAACGTTCTCCGCTTCCACCATTATTTCTACAATAGTGTCAAAATAATGAATGGCTACCTCGGGGGAAGAAAATCGTGGGTGGATGAATCATGCCACCAGCCGCGGCTCGTGAATAGCGGGACGCTTTTTAATCGACGCGACGCGACGCGACGGTCTGATCGCCCGGCCTGATCTCAGCCTCGCGAAAACATTCCCATGACTGTCTGCATGGAACTGTTTGCACAACACGTATAATGAACTTGGATGAATACTCCGTCGACAAAATATACTAAGATCGTTCTTCTATATAGATCGCAATCAAAAGATGAAAAATACGCAACAATATTCATAGCACTAGTAAGGTACTAACAAATTCTCTAGCGGTAAATATTAGTGTTTCTTAAAAATATGGGACTTATAGTTAAAGATTTATTTTTAATCTTTCTGCCACTCCTATAGTTTAAAAATTCAATCCTATTCGAAAAAATCTGACATATTTAACCTATCATAAAATGTCAAATATCTCTTGAAGTATTAACATTTCGATGACCTTAGGTTAGTACTTTTATACGCATGACAATAAAAGGAATCGATTGGTTTAGAAAAAAATTGGGTTGCATTAAAGAATAAAGTGCAATTTCACCTGTCGGGTGGATCCGTGCATTCACGTATAAAATAAGGTCATTGGAAGTCAGGACGTACATATTCTTTTCTAAGTTTATACTTAGAAAAGAACAGTAACTTGTCTCAGTTCCCAGAGTTAGGCAAAAATTTAATAAACGATTAACTTCATTAATCGATTGAATCGTTGACTTTCCAATGATTACTTTTTCAACCGTACACAATAGTCAATCTTGGTTAAAATTTTAATAGATTAATGCCCAACTCTGAACTCTTGCTTATGCTTTTTAAAAATAGTTGTGCAAATGCTCTTCTAATTTTCAACCATTTTTCAAGTACGTCCGACTTGAATTTGATAGTGGCACAAAAAGTACCCAGAAAATAAAAGAAATTTAATTAATCCCTTGCACTATTATTTATTCTTTGATTATAGCGATTATAAATTCTTCATCATTCAGAAATTCATAAAAAATCAAGAAAGTTTATTTTTATTCTATGCATATATTTTGTCCCAAAGGCTGTACAATCGATTACAACAAAATAAAATTTTATTTCGGTTTAGAAAAATTTAACGGCACACATATTTATTAGACTCTGTTCAGAATCTTTATTACTAGTCTGACTCGATATTGTAAAATTAATTATTTTAATATTTAATCGCCTTTTGGCACGTTCTCCAGTTATTCGATTGAATAACTTCATTAATCGATTGAATCGTTGACTTTTCAATTATTACTTTTTTAATCGTACACAATAGTCAATCTTGGTTAAAATTTTAATAGATTAATGCCGAACTGTGCCCTACGTAGCTTTGCTATGTAACATTTGCATGGAGGAAATACAAAACCGAGGGGAAGCTAGTGAGGCGTTATAGGCAAACACGTAAGAAACGGTGTAGCCAGTCAAGGACGGAGTTTATGAAGATTGGCTAAATTAAACTCCATTAGTAGCAGTCGCGACCGTTCTGTCCGGACGATAAATGCGCGACACAGGCCGCTATTACTATGATAGAGAATATTAATTGAACCGCGCCAGCCGCGAGGGCCGTCGAATCGTTTTATGATTGACCCCGAATTTATTTCCACGTTCGTAAACTGCAAACTAAACCACCGCGACGCGGCGCGGGTCGCGCGCTGTTAAACCGATGTTACTAACCCCGGCGTGACTCAGTCGGGGCTGACTTCTGCTTCCCATAAAGCATTTTTTATTGTCCCACGTAGTTAACACTCTGTCGCCGGATGATACAACCAGGCATTCCGGTTGAATAACACGACCCTTTCGCTCGTGCGAAACACCGCACCGTGTCAAGACTTAGCCACGTGATTTATGCTTTGAAATTATGTATCGGGCTTTCGCGCTCACTAACGACGCCAGCAGCTTCTGGACAATGATTTTTGATGATTTTTCTCCCGCGGTAATTACCACATTATGATATACACCCAGTTGCAAGAGTCTATATACATGTACACGCGATAGGTAAGTTTCAAAGATTTCAAACAAGCACGCGAAGATTTAAGACATTCATTTTTATAGTTACTAAAATTGGATTCTGTAGATATAGTTATTGTACACAGAAGTTTCTAACAAGAGATCGTAAACTGATTATACCGGGCTTATTAGCTTCTCCACCAAGTGGGCGAGTAAGAAGTTGAAGACACTTTTTCCTTTTTAAATTTCTTTGCAAGCAAGTCACCCTTGCAGGCATCGCAATTTTTTTAACGAACTACGACCACCATGAATTTCTAACAAAGAACTTAATCAACGTCCAATTCTCCTTGTTTCTGTTTACATATTTTTATCCTTGAATGTTCATTTTAGACTAATTCACAGTCATTGAAAATAAAAAAAATATTTTTGTTAAGCTTATTGCACTGTTACAGATCAGAAAAGTTACAATATTTATAATATTATAAAGTGCAACAGCACTTTATTAATCATTTTCTTATATCGAGTAATAACCAGCCGTTGGTTTAATGATATTATGAAAGAGACGGGGTTAATAAACGCAGTCATTGGCAGTCACTGATTTTACAGTTGATATTTGATTGAATGTAAAAGAAGTCGATATAGTCTTAGTAAGTGGTGAAAGTAAATCATTGTCTACAGCAATGTTCCTCCGCGAGGCGGTTCAGGTTTCATAAAATTTATTCGCAAGCAACGAACAATATCTCGTAAACAACAAAGCGCCCGCTTTAATTCATCACGTATACAACCAGCATTGCTGAAAACTTTCATTCACTGAATAAGCCTGCTATTAAATACGACTTGGCTGGCGTGTCTGTCCATTACTTACTGTTTCTACTTGCTGCAAGCGTTAATGCATCCAATAAACTTTCAAACTTGTTTATCTCGTAACAAATGGTCCATACGCGCAAACATTATTTTATACTATCCACGCATACTTTTGTCGAAAATCTCGGTTTTACCACCATCAATATTCTACAAAAAGATCTTTTTTATTTATCTCCTGCTGGCTCCAATTGATGCAAAACATTGGTATTTCACATAGAAATCTGTTTTCGAAACCGTTCATCGTTTCAAGTCTTCTGTCTATTTATTATGTACGACCTACACAACGACCAACAATTTCGTAACATTTTCTAGAAAAGTGAAATCTTTAAAAAATTACGAACCACTTTTTAATTAGTTTTCTGTTTTTTCCCTTCAAGTCTTTTCACTTTTATTTACTATGCATGAATAGCCTTCAACGACGACCAATAATTTTGCAAAATTTTCTGAGGATACAGAATTGCTAAAAAAAATAGCAATCAATTATCGATTCACAATAATTTTATAAAATTTTCTGAGTAAGCACAGTCTGCAAAAAATTAGTCTCCTAACTAATTTTTGATTAATTTAGACTCGCTCTCCGCGGACAGCCATCACCATCATTATTCTGCAAAAAATATTTTTAATTTAACTTCTACTGGACACGATTAATGCAAAACATTTTTCTTTCGCATAGAGATCTGTTTTCGAAACCGTTCATCATTTCAAGTCTTCTGTCTGTTTATTATGTACGGCCTACGCAATGACTAACAATCTTTAAAAACTTAGGAACCACTTTTTAATTAGTTTTCTGTTTTCATCAAGTCTTCACTTTACCATGCACTTATATCCTACAACTACAGCTAATAAGATTAGGAATTTTTTTGAGAAAGCACAATCGCTAAAAAATTAGCAACCAATTTTCGATTTATTTAGGCTCGTTCCTCGCGGACAGCCTCGTGCGAAAAATCGTGGAGGGGTGTAGGGGTGGAGGTGAATGGCGGGAAGAAGAATGAACGCGGATATCGCGTGGGAAGTGTCGGTGGGCCTCGCATAATGAGATGAGTATCTTTAATAGCCGGGACGATACGAGGCGGTCGACATGTCGTGGGCATCAAAAGAGCTCTTGTGTCCGCCCAATGGCCGTCTCGTTTCGACATCGGTATCGAGTGCCGGCAAGTGAGCGGAATTTCGATTGGATCTTCGTTTAATCGCCGCTTTTGTTCCATGCCTCGATAGAAGGTGTTTCGACCGATAAAAATCTGGATTCGATGCTCGTTAATGAAATTCCTCCGCCCGGTACGTTCCTGAAATAACAAAGGGCCCTCTCGCGAAAAAGAAGCGTTGCGCGGTGGTCCAGAACCGTAAAACGTGAATACATGTACATATTTTATGATGATTTAGACATTGTTTCTTCTTCTTCAAACACCTTTCAAAGTGAAAATTCACTGATTTTTCTGCTTGTATTATAAAATCTTTGATTTTTGAAGAGCCCGAATGTAAAACGTGACGTTTTAGCCGTTACACATCTTCTAGGTAAATGTTAATTAAACACTTTTTTTAAATGGTTTTAATAAGTCGAAAATGGAAAATAAATATTCTTAAACTCTTGTTTTATATGCATTTCTTATTTCCATGTAGGACAAGTGAATTTTCCATTTAATACTTTACCGTCCGGAAGCCTATTAATAGAATTTTCAATAATTGCGCTGTACTAAAAGAAAGTATAGAAATGTTCTTTTACATTGAGATCTGAAATGAAACTATTAGATGACCTTATTGAGGGTGATTTGTTATTTCACAATGAAAATTGCTATTGATGGTTCCATTAAAAAGGGTTTAGCCATGTACTATTTTTCAAAATTATGCAATAATCACCGGTCGGTAATGTGTTAATAAACGTGAACTTTTCAAAACCTGTTAGAGCACAACTTCGTTTGATCTAACGACAGATATCCTGAAGAAAATTAATTTGTACGTTTGACTTTTCATTTGAATGATTCCGGTTTGAACGAAATGTAAATTCGCACGGATAAGTATCAGTTACGAAAATCGAAATTGAATAAACTTTCAATGGAACAGTAATTGTGAAACGATTTCAGATCTCACGGCCAGAAAGCATTAAGAACCTTCGCCTTCACTCGAGAAAGTCCGGAAGAGAGCCGCTAAACGAACCTAATCGGCTTGAGCCGGCCGCTTATCGGAACGAAATCGCGCTCATTAATACGAAGCCTATTATTACGAGTCCGTAACAGCGGTTTATAAGAAAAATGACCGATTAAGTAACCGATAAGTCTTTCGTGTATCGTAGCCCGGGCTCGCCGATCGCAACCACTTGCGATGTATAGGGTGCTCGATTAAATTTTCCGCTCAATACACGACTAAAATTCTTCGTCAACTACGGCTAACCATGAAAGTCAGAAAACCTGAATAATTTATGCAATCAATTCTTTTCTAATGATTCTGCGTGCATTTTTGTACAATTTGAAATTGTGGATTTCCAGCATTGTAAAATACGATTTCAAAATTATTTTAGAAGAATGCAGAGTAAACACAATTGTATTTTTTAACTTTTTTACATCTCGATCTAAGTATCATAGAAACGTTTTGTTTCGAGGTGCAAGGGCTATCGCATTAATTTAAAATATAATCGTTGCAATGTATAAGTGGCAATGATTTCAAATATGTAAATGCGAATAAGTTACATAGCATTAAGCAAGTATAGCTACTGTTCTCAGAAGCGGTAATCGTTTTCTGCAAGTTAGATGTACGTCCAGGAAACTTACAGCCGTAATTTAACGACTAGTAATTTTATTACTGTGAAATAGTAAGACCATTAACCAAGGAAAACGAATTCTAAGTTCGCGCGTCGTTCTTTTCCAGAATGGCCATCCTATTATATCATTCTAAATAGTCAATAAACTCGTTTAACGGCCACCGCCATTGTTAAACGCGGTAAATGAAAAACGATGTAACGAAAAAGAAGAAAACGAAATTTGCATCTCAATGGAAACGTTATCCGGGTAAGTCGATACCGCAGCGGTGACATTGAAAAAGCTGCCGCGCCACGGCGTTTGCGCGACTGGAGTCGTAAAAGGGCAAGAATATCGATGACTTGGCTAGCCAAGGGATTCATTGGCATACGATGACGTTATCAGTCGACCGTGTGTATGGGACGCGAAACAAACCGGCTATCCGTGGAATGCAAATCGCGATTATTGCACAATCGGCAAGGAATTCGAGCGACTCGGGACCACGAGGATACCGTCAATACCAGAGCAAATTGAACTCGCTTCTTCATTCTCAAACTTCTTTACCTGTTGATTGAACTCGAACTTTCTATAAGCACTTCGAAAAATAAAAATAGTACTCCTAAGTATACTCAAACTTATGCCAGATAGTTTCGAATCTTTTATAAGTATAATACTTTGGTAAATGGAAGTAAAACTTGCAAGTATATTCGAATCCTGATTGAACAGATTCGAAACTTTTCTGAATATCATACCAAAAATTCATTGATTTTTCTAATTATTATTTTTTTACTTTTAAAATTAATTATGCTGTCCTTTAATGCATAATTTAATTCAACGTTTTATCAAAAATTGCACGTGAATAGAATTGTAATTGCACGTGTATAATATTGGCCACTTCTGTGTCTTCGGAAAGAGTATTTTTTAAAGCAGGATATATTATGAACAAAAATATATCTTGCATATTTTATGCACATATTTGCATATGCTTTTTGTATATTTTACGTGTATGAACATCCGCAGTCTAATTATTGCTTTTAAGTAATAATCGAAATCTGTGAAATGAAACTTGCTTATTGAAATTAACTCGGATTCGTGAGTATGTGTTGAACTTGATCCCATCCCTAGTGCTAAGGGACGTGGGCATGACGCGACGCGCGACGTGCCATGATCTACTCGTGGAACGATCCACGCACGTACATACACATGTCTACGCGCTGGTGGTAGACCTAACTAACTCAGAAGCGGACGCCAGTCTGTCTCGAACCAGGAATGGGATTAGAAAGCACGTCAAGTCTTCGTGGGTCACGTCACCCAGATCGAGATTTAGTCCGTGCTCAGCGTGTTACGCCGATCTACAGCGCTCTCCAAAGGGCAATGCCACCGTCGCGACCTTCTCGGAAACAACGATCCAAGAAACTTCGATCGCGATCGAATTATACCGCACCGGAGACCATAGAACAATTCTTTCCCCGAATCGGATTCATGAAACTGCGATTACGCGGCGTTTCTATGTACAGGGTGGTCCATTTCGATCGACACATACTAAAATATTGGGTTGGAACGAAAGTTCGTAGCGTTTGTAAATATAAATTGAAAACCAGAATTCAAATATTTATTCATGGATTTATTCAATAACATATTTTCCATTCTCAACATTCGTAACAATTCGTGTTTCTGAATAATCACTTATCTTCGATTCTTAATTTGACAATGTTACGAACTTTCTTTCAAAGCCAATATTATTGTCTTGCATAAGATTGCATAGCCGACGGATTTTTAAGACACAGAACAAGTTGTTTATATCTTGACAAATGAAAAATAATATGACAATGGTCTTTAATTTTTCCGGTGTTAGTACATTTAGAATCGTATAAGAATATATTTCTATGAACAATGAGTAGATCAAATTTAAAATGGTACAACGATCTGATTCTTCGAACGCAGAGCAAATAACGCGCTCTGTATTTAACACGAGAACTACCGAACCCGTCAATATGATGGATACATTCATTTATTCAGACGTATTTTTACGAAAAATAGACGTGCAATGTCTCAATAGATATGATCTCGTTATTTTTCAGAGTCAATACAATACAAAGCAGTCGCTGTTAGTGTTCTAAAGTTAACTCTATACTTTTCAATTTCAATTGTTTTATTTCTGTAGAAAGTGAAGTGTGTGGTTGGTCAGAAAGTGTTTTCGTACGTTTCTTATGTTTACAGCTACATTTCTATTTCATTAAATTGAAACTAATAAAACAAGTGTTGCCTATTCTATTGGAAAACGTCATGCCACCCTGTAGTATCTCTATTTTGTTGCCTTATTTATTTTCCGAAATAATATCAATAGAGTAAAAAGAAAAATGCAAAGACTGTGGATTATGTAGCTAATATTTTTATTGTTAAATTAAAAGTGTTTGATTATATTGTTGTTTCTACTTGCCGTTGTTTAGTTATTTAGGGTTGTATATAGGTACCTTCTAGATTTCTATTTTACTGGATAACGATAAATTAATTTACACGTGTGACTATTGGGTTGACAAGAAAGTAATTTCGGTATTTTAAGGTGAAATAAAACCGCATTACTTTAACAAACGATGAAATTTAATGAATAAGATATTTTCCCTTTTTGTTCGATCTTTTGTGAAAAAAGAGTAAATAAGAAAATATTTTATTATACATTAAATAAGAAAATATTTTATTATATATTAAACAAGAAAATATTTTATTATATATTAAATAAGAAAATAGTTTAACGTAATCAAGCCTAACGATTACATTATTATTGTGTGTCGCAGTAATTGCTGGGTGGGTACTAATGTAAGGGTTAAATGGCAAACCATTCCAGATCTTTCGAAAAGAACTGTCAGGAGAAAGTTCCGTTCGTTTAGAAGGATTGTGAACAATGTTTTATGGTTCTGTTTTGCACAGTATGCAAGTATGAGGATCTCGGTTGTTTGAAACGAGCTGTAGGAGCAGTGCAGGGTGTTTCTACGGGACTAGTCGGCGCGAATTCCGTAAAAGTCGCGTCAGGTCGGCCCCGCTCCATAGAAACGTAATGTTGTACGTGGCGGTACCGCGGCGCAAGCTTGGTAAGGGTTAAAGGTCGGACACAGACGAATACAGACCGCCTCAGATACAGGTAGACGTGCTCGCACACGGGCACGCGCGATCGCGCGATGGCACACCCACTTTAACACGTACCGGAATGCATTCGCATTTGATGCAGTACATGACTCCGAAGGGCGGGCCCAAATCCGCGAACCAGGTGGAGCCCAGTTCCCGTATCTGCTTGCCGAACGTGCATTCTGTAACAGATCCAATTCAGTATTCGAATTATTGCATTGTCTTTTTCAGAACTGTTTTTATAAAAATTATATGAGATAATTTGACGCAATATGCTATTTTTTAATTATTTGCTACATGCTTCAGAAATAATAATTAAATATTCTACGAAAGTTTCGCGTGTGTTATTGCAACCGGCTACGTAGCAATGTTAAAGAAAGTAATTTCGGCATTTTGAGGTGAAATAAAACCCAATTTTTTTATTCAAGCAATGAACTTTCACTGATATCACAGTTGGATTAATTTCTTGTCGATAAGGATCAGAATTTTTATGATCTCGGTATTGCGACGAAAAGAATTTCGAACAAAAAAGATTGGGAATTATTTCACCCTTAAAATACCGAAATTACTTTCTTGCGAACCCAATATTTGCTTTTATCTCGACTCGTTTTTGATAAACAAAGAAGGGTCATCAAACGAGTGTCTTGATTTAATTTTACAGCGGGTAACCAAACTGCTAGAGTCGATTCTATAGACTAAAGACCATATTTAAGTAATCAATTGTGAAATGAAGATTTTGCTACACTTAATTTTTATTGTTCTTTTACGAGGTGTCGATGCTTGGGAATTGCAAATATACAGTGCTGCTCAACGACAGTATGTGAACACTTTTTTACTTGATTGTGTAACAAAGCCTTCTTATAGAAGTAGTACTCACGAAATTAAATAACAATTTGCGAACACTAATTTCAACAGACCATAAGTTTCAGTGTTCATTCATTGGCCAGGTCTAAGTACAAACATGCCCTTTGCGGATGTATGTTGTTATCGAGGCTGCGAAAAACTATTATTCCCAAGCAATATCAAACTTTCATTAATCCTGATTCGTCCCTTGTGTCAATTTGACACAGTTCTTCCGAAATAGGTTATGCCGTTCTGTTATTTGTAAGTAAATTTGTCCGAGACTTGGTGACTTTTATTTTTTAATGCGAAACATATAACCGGAAAAGTACTAAGACGTAAATGTTAACTCGTCAGTTTAAATGAAAAAAACATCGAAAAGTTTCACCCGTTATTTTATCGTTTTGTTTTATCACTGTATCAATTTGACACCGAGGGACAGATTCAGTTCGTGAAATGAGAGACGGATGAAGGTTAACCGCAGCATGTTTCCCTTAGCTTAACTCTTGTGTATTTTACTTTCAGTTCATAATTTCGTTCAAAAGGAAAAATAGGTAGAGTAGGTATCTAGTAATAAACCCATATATGAATTAATAAACTGTAGGTCCCGTCGCGAAGTAACCTTGGCAAACAGTTGAGAGCGACGTGAAATAAATAAAAAACAAACAGGTACAGTAGGTGCACCCATCGAAAAAAAAAAATGAATTCTGTATACTTCTATTCTTCATTAATATTAAATCTACCAGAGCCCGTCAAATGAGCAGTTTTCAATTTCTTATTTTAAAATTGTTGGATTTATGATTACTCTTAGAAAAAATGATCGAATAAATTTCTCTACTGAGCCATATATGTATTATAATAAAATTGGCGAGAAATAGCACATATCAGTCAGATTTAGCCTTCTGTAGACGAATGTAGCCTTGGAGGGAGTAAAAAATATGTTTTTCAGATAATATTCTTTCATTCAATTCTTCTCTTCAGCTTTTCAGTACGTAATCCCGTTTCATGAGGAAACATTACATTAGTAATAATTCTCGTCCGCATAGATAAATACTCGGTAGGTTAAGTGTTAACAAAAAGTCTTTAATTAATTAAGTGTTCCATATTATGAACATTAAGGTATCCTATTCCGAAGTTTTCTCCATATTTGCATTCGATCTGTGAGATCCCCACAACCGTAAGATTTCCGTAACCCCCGCAGCGAGTCTAAACCGTTCCGGAGTCCGGAGAACAGCTTTCCATTTCGTTCGGTCGATTCTCGCGGCGCGTGATCCCTCTCCTTATTCGGGAACGAAATAAAAGTGAAACCGCGGAATGAATGAATGAACGAACGAATGGAAAGACTCTCGCCAGCAGCAGCAGCGAGAGAGAGAGAGAGAGAGAAGCATTAATCGCCGTGGCTCTGAATCACCCGGAGACGGCGAACAACCGTGCCGGTGCGGTGGCCGCTGAAAAATCGCCGAGACGACGATGAGACGGTGGAAAAGAAGAAAGGCGAGCGGCTTGTAAGCAGTTGCACGCTGCACTGCCCGTTGCATAGTGGTAAAGGAGGCGAGCCACAGAGGAAGAAGGAAAAAAGAGCACGCTCCATTCTCGCAAGGCCGTCGTGTCGCCTCGTTTAAATGTGACGCGGTGCCACCTTCTTCCGCCTGAACCGGGGAAAAAAAGAGAAGGGTAACCCGGCGAGAAAACGAAAAATTCGAGAGAAAAGACGGGTCGCGGCCTATGTATGACTGCGTTACGACGTCCTTTCCTTTTCCGCGTAAAAATAAATACCCGTCAAGCCGCCACACCGAAAATAACGTGGCCGAGAGACTCTTTTCGACGTATTATACGGTTCGGATTTTATCTTTAGGTTCGAAGAAACGACTTTACGCCGCGCCGCATTTCGCCACGCCAAAATACCAGGTATTACACGGGTCGGGTCTTGACGCGTCGAACCGGGACGTATGTTGGTCGGAGGATCCGAAAACCGTGTTCAACGTCAATTATATTATCTAATATAGCTGAAACCAAATAGGTTAAGTAATCTTTAAGCTTCAGCATTTAAACTGGTGCTATTGATTTACTTCAAAACGACTGTCATCAAATTAATGGCATTTGTAAGAATCTGTAACATGTGTAAAGATTGGTAATAATGTAATGACTCATTATCTTATCATTACTAATGAGTACACTGTGGATATTTGTGCATTTATGAAGAAATTGGTTGTGTGAAATAAAAAACAGTAAAAGATTTAAAAAATTCTAGTGTTATATTTTTGTTTTTAATGTAACGAAATCGTTAAGGGATGAAATCAATTTTTATGTTATTCCTGCTTCCCACAATCACTGTAAAAAAACATTTTTATTTTGCATAAAGATTGATAGTCTAGTAATGAGTGATGTTGGCGATAAGCGATTAGTATAATCATATATGATCGTTCATTTGCGAATTAAATAGAAAGTTGTGTGGAATACAAAATTCACGTGGTAGTGAACTTGTTAAGATTTCTTAGCTGAACTTTTATTTTGAAACTATAAAATAAAGAAGAGTAGCGACCAAAAAATCGACATGCATAGTAGTTTCATGATATTTGAGAAGAACATGGAAAGTTACCAATATACATATACCTTTGGCTAGGATGATTGTTCAATTTGACCTTCGAGCGACTCAATATTACTTATGTATGTGCTATGAACATTTTGAAGCATAAAAACTTCATTTTGTGTGTTGATAAACGTTAATTCTTCCAACATTTTGATCGTAGTTTCCAGAATATTATTTTCGGAACTCTCCAACACTGAGAAATTTTAATGATATATTTTCAAAAAGGCCTAGAAGCTTTGAACATCGTAAGATCACAAAAGTCCTAAAGATCTAAGAGCCTCAACAATTTAAACCCCTCAAATGTTACAGATTTAACAGGTTCTCACGACATTAAAAATTAAAACTGAAAGTCTCGGCAGCTTTCAAGCCTCTTCCCTAATAGCCACGAGTATCTTCAGTCCCAAATGTTCCTGAATGTGAAGCTTACAAACAAAAGAATGAATCTCTTAGCTTCTACTAGTCACCATAATCTCGAAACCCTTTAAAGCAAGGAGTACCTCGAAACCTTTGACGCTGTTAAAAGCCTATCCTCTAAAATCGTAGCTACCAGGAAGTATTGATATCTGTTTAAATCCAATAGATTAGCATACATTTTAGCACCGGGAGGTTGGCTGGGACTATGGTGTCATGGTAATATTTTCAGTTGGTTTATTAGACAACAACGGCGGATGTTGAATTCGAGGGAACACCGAAAGAGAGAGGGAGAGAGAAAGAGAGAGAGAGAGAGAGAAAGCAAAAGATTGTAACCCGGTCCCTTTGGTATCGCACGTGTCCATTTGTCCGTTTGCTTTGGCTATGCACTCGAGAAAGAGAGACAGAGAGAGAGAGAGAGGGGGGAGAGAGAGTACAAACGGCGAGGAGGAGAGACACAGTAAGGATCGTTGCGCGAGGTCGTTGCACCGCGTGTGCTAAGTCGTTCTAAGCAGCCCGAAGAGACCGAGATAGGAGAGACCTCGACACGCCATCGCATCGCAAATATGCGAGTCGAACGGCGCAGGCCGTTCTTCCATCGAGGTCTTGTTTCGTACAATTCGGAATTCGGAAACTGTAAATTGTGGTGGGTGACCGGAACGGTGGCGAAAGCTTCGAATACCACGGGTATCGCGAATATTTGGACGCTACCGAGAAGAGCTTGTACCCTCTAGACCAGTGGTTCTTAACCAGTGTTCCGCGAGCTTTTTGCAAGTGTTCCGCGAAATATATTAAATATATTTAATGATATATTTTCTAAAATATATTAATTTCTACGCTGGATGTTTTTCTTTGTTTTTTGGATCATTAATTTTGGTGTTCTGCAAATTTTTCATATAATCAAAAGTGTTCCCTGACTTCGGAAAAGGTTGAGAACCACTGCTCTAGAGTCTAGAACATTCGACGACTCGGTTACTAGGTTGCTGGCAAATGTCTGGCCAATTTGAGTTTACTCCCCGTGACATGCGGTGCTCGCGTTGTCTTGTTGTGTTGCTTGTAGACACCTAAGCTCGTACATTTGTTTCGAGTAACTGCGATCTAGGAGTAACTCTGTTTCCCGAGTTCAAAGTTGGACGTCTAGAAATTTCATAGAAGATGGAAACAGTGTTCATGGAAAAATGATCGTTGATAATTGGTAATGAATGTAAGTAACAATGTTTTGCACTGAAAATTAATTTCACGAGGTTTGTCTCGTCGACCAACTTTGCTTGCGGAGGTCGAAGCTGGACATCTAGAAATTTCCTGTGAGGTTAAAACGAAACAATGGTTAATGCATTGAAGATTGAAAATACATGATTCAAGAATTATTTTTATTTTTATTGGATCGGATGAAGCCATTAGAAATAAATGTTATTCATTGGAAAGCACTCATCAAAAGGCTAGTGTCTAGTTAATACTAATTCGAAAGTGTCTTCTAGAAGGGTATGAAAGGATTATTGTCAACCGTATGTAGTACTTAGAAGATTAAAAATTTTGTTTGTTAAAATCTGTATGAATTTCACGTTGTGACGTAATTCCTGTAATGTGTTACAGGAATAATAAGTAAGCTGAGAAAGGTATCGAAGAGCACATGGTAGAAGAGAGGTTTCTAGAGTTAAGCATACTTATCGAATTTACAGGGTACAGTAATTGCCAAAGCTAACTTAAAGACGGAATTACTCAATTGTCAGGAAACTCGACAAATTCCATCCGTTTTGTTACACGTTCCTCGGCTTCCCTTTGTTTCAAGGTCGATAAATTGCTTGAACTGCGAGCAGAAAGCCATCGAGCGAATTAATTCCGACAGTGAGAAATCGAAGTTGGAGGGAAGCTTGAACGGCTGGCGCGAGGCACGAGGCGCGAAGTATGTACGCTCGCTTTACACGTTTTCTCGACCCGATCGGATCTGACATTTTCCTAATGGACCTCTTGTCTTCCCCTACTTATCACGAAACGCAACCAACACGGAATTCTAATTTCAAAGTGTGCGTTGTATCATACAATCGATATTGAATTGCACAACTGGGATCCGAATCACTTCAAATCGCTTCGGTTCAATATTTACGACAAAAAATTCGAATCACTTGCAACACAATTCGAAGCTTAGAACTCTTGAAACTTTCAAGATATTCGATAGAGAAGAAACTTTCCGATATCCTCGGGAATACTGAACATTTTTGGGAATCTCACACACCTCTGCTTAAAAGTCTTCATTGTTTTAAAAATCTTGAAAGCTTTAAAACTTTGAAAGATTCGTAAGAATTGAAACTCTTGAAATGTTACTATCACGGCAAATGATTATATCATCCCAGCATTGGGATGAATGACAGTATGAACATACCAATATTATAAAAAGTGTAACATTTATTAATATCAGGGCTTTGAAAATTTTCAAGATTTCAAGACTTTCAAAATTTTCAAGAATTTCTGATTTTGAATAAATATTAATTCGAAACTCTGTGGTGATTGATTTGTTCGAAAACTTGCAAGACAGAGTATTGTATTCCCATCACTATGCACAACTCACAGTATTGAATTGCACAATTCACATTGGATTTGGTTGGATTTGGATGGAAAAACCAACTATCTCATTGACGCTCTTCAAAACCCAACTCTTGATTGTACCTTCTTCCTAGGATTTTCAATTCTCAAATAAAATTTTATAACATTTTTCATAAAAGTTTCAAAATAATAGAAGTTTGACAAGTTGAACATGTTTTTTTTTAAACTTAATTTTCTGTTAATGATGCGCATTCTTTTCAATGAGATGAACGTTTCTAGTTTTTGTTGAAGGCGAAGAAAGTAGTGGGGACAGCGTTATTTGTCTTTAATTGCTAGATATTTTGTCAAACTGGATTCTAATTGAATTTTTCAATATCAACCACAGCTAAGTTTAGAAAGAACAAAAAGAACTTTGGCCGATCGATTTCATTGAACAAACGGATCAGTAATTTTCAAACAAGTCGCGAGCGGAGAAACAGAACTAATATAGTATTTATGAAATTCTTTTTTACTAGCAAAATGTTATAAAACATTTGTAAACAGTTCGTGTATACACACCCATTCGTTTCTTTAAATAATAATTCTCAAGATGTTTCTGAAAATGTACATTCAGGCAAGGTGATGTAGTGGCAACTGTAGACGTAAAGTATAATTGTAGCCAGAGGATGTCGCGTGTTTCAACCTTATATTATTATTTAATTCCCAATTGAAATAGAACGAAGTAATTTGTTCAACTTGTTCTTTCAGAATTTCATAAAAGTACGAAAATGACGAATTAGAAGAAAAAATCACTAGACTGCGGATTTTATGCATTTATTATGAAAAAAGGATAAGTCCAATATTTAAAAAAGATTGGGGCGAAAAGAATTTAGAGACACCAGTGTATTAATTTCAACTTACTAAAATTATTAAAGAAGGAAAGAACGTTTTCCGTGGCCTGTGTTTTTTTTTAAATTGATGCAAAATATTTTTATTTAGCATAAACATCCGCAGTTTAGTTATCACCGAAGCAGTATAATGTAAACGAATTGTGTTGCAACGAGACGCGTGCTCTTCTTTCGATTAACTTTTGCTGAAGTTGCGGGAGGATTCGCGAAACCACGAAGAAGAGAACGCAACGCCGATAGAACATAGGCGTCGAATCTCGCTAAACGTTTAATCTATTATTGGAAGGATGAGAATAGGACGTCGTAGTCGAGTCGGTGTGGAGTATAGTGTGGCTGGTACTAATTTGGCCCATATACCAACGTTTCATAGACCGTTGACTCCGGTGGTGGAACTTATGAACTGTGAAATCTTGTATGCTTTATCTTGAACCGCGGTCTTGTGCGAGTCTAAACATATTCCTAGTCGAATTCGCAGAAAGCTACCAACTCCGGATGAGAGTTAGACGGGCGTGCTTTGCTGGGACACACTTGAAAATGGCCGGAATTCTACGGAATGTGTGTCATTTTTCCAATTTGAATTTCTAACTCACATATTTCATTTTAGATAACTACTTGTTGGAATTACTTACAAACAGATAAACAAGTAGATGTTCTACCAGAATTTTTAGCACTTCCTCTTTGCAATAATTCTATTTGAATTTTTCATTAAACAAACTTCAGGAATTATAAAACTGCTTCCAAAAGATCAAATCATAAATTCACTTATTCGGTTCAGTAAAAGTAACACTTAAATCTTTGATCACTTTTATAGAATACATTTTGAATACAATTTGGCATTTTGAAATTAAAGAAACTAGCTATAAACCATTTACAGGTCATATTAGATGAGTAACACACATAAGAAATTAGACGTATAATAAATAAATCAGACTGACTATTTTGTAATTTTGAATGAAAGAACACAAGTTATAATTTTTTCATAGATCTTATTACATGAGATGTAAATAAATATACACATGCTATTTAAAACAATTGCATATGGTTTCTCAGAAAATAAAGCACTACTTCCACGATTTATAAAATTAATTTCTAATTAGCATTGTTGAAGATTACAATAATAAAGTAAATGATTAGCTTGATCTATAAAAGTCGCAAATATAAATCATGTAAAACACGTTCTCGTTTTTGATAAACTTAAAAATACTTTAGCATCTTCTCAAAATGAACTTCGGTAACTCAAAGTACCGAAAAGTAAGTAACGTTGAATACTTCGAACGACGTGTAATGGCAACTTTGAACAAAATTGAAGAGGATAGGCGACTGCCGCTGTCTAGAATGTCCGCGCGAGTCGCCGTAGATTAGCATAAACGGATTAGCATAAATTAAGCACAATGGAAGTGCGTCGGGGGATTAGGTGCGTCCGCGAATTGGCCGCGATTTGCGAGAATAAACGATAATGAAATCTGGTGCGCCGAGATAGTTAATAAAGACAATCAAGCACGCAAATTTCCATTTTTCCCCTGGTGCGGCGCTCTTGTAACATAAATGGAGGTAATAAAGCGCCGGTACACTGGCATGATTCAGTGACTTCGAATGAAAGAGATGGTACGCGATGAAAACAGACGTCCACCGATGTTAGCACTCGAGTCGTGTTTCGAGCACCGTAAAAAACGGGGAACGTTGCGTCACGAACTTATGGGATGATCTAATAATCCACTAGAGCCAATCAAATGTAAATACGATCGTTTTCGAGAAATCTTTATTCGACCGTTGTATTTATAAACCAACAAGTTCTAAGTAAAACACTCGTATTATTTCTAACTTTTCAGAAGCACGTGTTCTTATCCAAAATAGTTCAAACTTGAAATAAATTGATTGAGTTCGTTGAGTCTCTTTCTGCACGATTCACATTTAATACACCTACATGGTTTGTTTATACAATTTAACCTGTATCGTTCTTAATTATTCTAGTTTTTATATAAAATATTTAACTTGAATTTTCAGTGTACTATTCACATTTAGCTTACAGTTATTTCTATCTCAAAACTTCGGATTCGATCTGCCACGTCTTCCTGACGCACGACATCCGGCTGATTAAACATTTTAGATATATCATTAACAGGAACATATTCACAATCATAGGATCAATCATAATTGAAAAGTAGGATCCACCCTAATGTACATACAGTGAAACGAATTAATATTCGTACGCTCTAAAAAAGACGACAACTTTTTAAATATTTTTATTTACTACAGGATGTGAAAAGAAATTGTTTAAAAAATTGCAATTGATCGGAATTGTAGAAAAAATACTAAAACTCGTATTTTACAACTTCGTTATGTGTGCCTGTATTGAAAATTTAAAAACTACATTTCGCAATAAAGTAATTAAAAAAAATTCAAATCATATAGTACAATATTAAAGAAGTTATCGTTTGTTTTAGAGCGTCCGAATATTTTTGCCAGCGAAGTTCAAGAATGTCTTCTCCATTTAGTAAACCAGTGAATTGAACTCGATCATTGAACAAGTATAAAAATGCTCGTGTTACATATTCATCGCGGATGATTCATCCACGAGGCACTTTCAAAGTGAGACAGTGTAAATTTGTCTTAACAGTTGATTTCGGGGATTCATTAGGATGACTAGCGTGCGAGCAGCATTCAGCTTTCCGCGAAGTTCATCGCGAATTCCGGGAACCACGGTTTCCCGCCACTATTCTCAGACACACAGCCGGTCTAGGATAACGTGGTACGCGCGCGCGCGCGTGCTTCTAGTCCGCGAGTTCGATGAACCGCGATGAATCCTCGTCGGGTTCCGTTTAGGAAAAATACAACAGGATAGACCACTGTTAATCCGAAAATATCCAAGCCGTCGACCGTTGACTCGTCTGTCCGATGCAGGATTGGACGTTGCCTACCTTACCTCCCCGCTTTACGCGCCTCATCTCCGCATAGTGTTCATGCGAACCGCTCTTGCACCCCGTTTAACCCTGTATCGGTCCGGGGAAGGGATCCTCGAACCCGCCGAATAGTAAATATAAAAGGAAATATCAAGGATAAATGGGTAATGGCGAGCAACGGTAATAATTGGAGTGCGGATTTTATACATTTATGACAGAAATGGGTACGTACAATTTAATATAATGTACGTAATAAAATGATCTAAGGCCATCTGTGCCTTAGTTTCACCTTACCAAAATCATTAAGAAAAAGAAAGAAATTTTTATTTGATTCCTGTGTCTTGCAATCAATACAAACATTTTTCATTTTGCATAAAGATCAGCAGTCTAGTAATGATAATGAAAAGGATTAATATTTTATCCACCGTAAGCACAATAACCATTTGCGAATGAATGAATTATTGCAGTATTTACCCTTTGCACATCTTTGTCAAGTGTGACTCGACATCAGAGAAAGAAAAATATAAATGGCACGGGTTTCTGTATGTATTTGGTTCGTCTTTTATTTATTTAATTCCTTATTTTTTTAGTTAAAAACAAATGGAAATTCCACTAATATAAAATACAACAAAGTTTGAGAGCTATATTTAATATAATTAGTAAACAAAGTTGTTGAAATTAAATAGCAATCAAGGAACTGTACTTTGAAGAAAATTTCAAATGAAAGACTTAAAATAGTAAGGGGTTCTTGGCAATAAAATTAAAAAATACTTCGGAGCGCAAAGGATTAAAAGCTCAGTATAGATTTCTATTTTTTCTAAAACTGAAGATTCTAATATAAGATTCCGAATTGAAACCTAATACACTAGTTTCATGAACAGTTGTACTAATTTTTGATATTAGATTCGTTTGGATAGATATAGTTAGCTATAAGATACGTAGCTGTCGTAATTTCCAAAAAGACGTGTCAAACAGATGCAAATTAAACATTAAGTGAGTTGCTTCGAATGCAACGATCGAGCAAAAACGCAACGAGTTTGTTTTCATCTGTTCGTTCCTGGGACACTATGTACGCGTGTACGATCATCCGAACATCAAGAAAGTTGCAGAAGAAATCTTGGCAACGACAAGACGATAATTTCTCCAGCTCCGTCGTGTAATATCCGACGCGAAGTTCGACCGGGGAAGACAGACATGAAATTTTTCTACCGCGAAGCAAAAACAACGCGGCCTGGATTCCCGACAGGAAACACGTTTCAGTGTTATTTATATCGGTGTTCAATAAACTGGATAAATATGTATGTATACGTACTATCTGTATATATACATACGCATACACGGAGACGTATATACACGGCAAAACGTTCAGAAAGTTGCAAGAAGTTGGCAAGAGGTTCGCGATAATTTCTCCTCGTTTTTCGTCTCTCGTGTTTCTTCTTCGTCGGCGACGGACGTGGGGGTTTCACACAGATTTCGAGAACGATAAACCGCGAGGTGTAACGCCGCCGGCCGAGTTATTAATTTCGTCTGCGACCAGGTTACAGAAATTCGTCGACCGCTTGCGAGCGCTCGATTTCCTAATGGACATTTTAATGCGCGCTACCGTCGGAGATGGTCAAATCCAACCAGTCTACAGTGTTCCCAGAAATAGAACTGGATGAAATTCTATTTGAATTTGATATCGGAATGCAAAACAGCGATATGATTGTTTAGATTTATTTACATTATTTTTGTATGGGAAAATGGGAACACGTCTGGCTGAGTCACTGATCTGTATCACCGAAGCTCGTAAACTATTTGTTGTATAAAAAGATGCTTGTAACGGAAAATTGCTTGATAACGAATGGAGTACACAACATGCGATTCAGTTTTATTAAATTATGTAGTTAAATAAACCACACACTTTGTTGAGAGAGCAAACCACGTCTTCACGATTTTAATGTAACACGTCAAGTGAGGATCATCTTGGCTAAAAAATTGAACGATATAAAAACTTGTTAAAAACCACGCTTATATTCAAATATTCTAGACAGGAGAAAATAATTTTTTTGGATATTAATAACTATAAATAAAAGCGTGGAGCGCGCCCAGGAAGCTTACGTTAACATAGTTTAGCATTTCATACTTTTATTTATAGTCACTAATATCTAAAAAAATTGTTTTCTCTTTTTTAGTGTGTTTTAATATAAGCGTGGTTTTTAAAAAGTTTTTTCGTTTACGGAAAGCGCCCTAGATCGATCATTTATCTAGCGTTTTAGACTATAGAAAATCCCATTCTTGTATTATGGAGAATCCTTGCAATCCTGGAAAAAAGGAGGCTACTCCCTTAAGCGACATTTCGGTCCGAAAGTTTTGCTCACCTGTCAACACTTGATGAATTTTTTTTTCTTTTTAATTAAAGTTCAACGTCGCATCTACGTCTAGGTCATTAGCGACGAACTTCTATGGTACTTTTAGATTTTGTGAAGGTGGTTGATTTCTTTAAGAAATTAAATAGTTTTCGTTGTATGTTTTTCGGATGTGAGGGCCGTGTTCGGGTTGATTCCAAACGACGAAGTTTCATTCGGCGACGATGTCGTTATCTCGAATGATGAAACGTTGGAAATCCGACGGATAAAATAACCGCGCAAGGGCGGGGGCGGTGGAGGAGGGGGAAGAGGCTGCATCGCCGACGTGCACTCGGTGCATCGGAGACGTCACGTGACACGGGAGATCGTATACGATGCTAAAGGTGATGAGAAACTCGAGACGGTGCGTGGTGCCGAAGTGCAAGAAGACATCGCAAGCGTTGCGTTGGGGACGTATAGAAAAAGAGGGACCGCCGACGCAGAAAAGACGGGGGCGGATAAGTGAGCGCGGCGTGGCGCGGCAGGATGGAAGAAGCGCCAAGATTCATGGAAACCGAAGCGAGACGAAGGAAAGATGGAAAAAGAAAGAAAAGAAAGCGGCGCGGTGCGCGCTACTTCTCCCTCCTTCGATGTTTTTTTCGTTTCACTCGCGCAACGAGAATCTTATTTATTTTAGCGAGCGAGGAGACGCACCCCGTGAAACGGTGCCGGTAATTCGAATTGTATACAGTGAACCACGAAAGTATTTGAACGCACTTTAAAACAGTATAACTTTTCTATGATCGGACCAAACGACCTGATTTTGCTTGAGCAATTAGAAAAATTGATTTATCAGATGACATGCCAAATAGATTTTTAAAAAATTGCAATTGCTGAGAATTACATGAGAAAGTAAAAGAAGCATCATTTATCACTTTTTTATCACTTTTTATTAGAGCTCGTAATGAAAATTTCAAATATGCGTTTTGTAGATGTATGTTAGTTATACACGTGCTGAAAATTTCATCGAAATCAGATGAAACAGAAAAAAAACCACACGCATCGAAAGATGTAAGAGTCTATGGATTTTAAGCAAAAACTGACCAAAAGTTGCGAAAAACTTGTAGCTCTTGGGTATGTTAATCGATTTTGATGAAATTTCCAGCGTATTTATAATTAATACCTACAAAACAGATATTTTAAATTTTCATTAAAGGCCCAAATAAAAAAGTTTTAAAAGATGCTTTTCTAATTTTTGCATGCAACCTTGTAAATTATAATTTTTGGGAAATCTTTTTTGCAGATCATTTAGGAAGATATTTGAACTTAAATTGCGGTCAAAGTAGTCCGAAGTAGGTCGAGATTTTTTGCGCAAACTAAGTTCAATATTACACGTTGCCAAAACGATCGGTGCCAGACCAAAGTTTCTTAACACTTTTAAGTTTTGCTTTCGTAAATGAAAAATTCCGATTAATCCGTATTAGCTAATTTCAACACTACCTACCCGAAATCTTTAGTAGGATTTTCAATAATTGTGCTGTACCAAAAGTAATCATAGAAATTTTCTTTTACATAGCAATATTAAATTACACTATTAGACGACGTTATTCAGGGTGACTTGTTAGTTCAAAATGAAAACTGCTGTTGCTATTAAAGATTCCATTAAAAAGTGTTCAGTCAAGCACCATAGGTTTTCCAAAATTATGCAATAATCACCGGTCTCAATTAATAATTAATAATTATTTTAAAATTAAATAATTAATGTGCCTGAGTTATTAAATTTCACTCAGGCATCAAACTAACTAAACCCCGAGACACATTAAATATTGTAAATGGCCCCAATGTTTTGACCAGTCGTTAGATCTACAACTAGATGAGGCTTCCTGGAGGAAGTCGAATCAAGTCGCCTTGCCGATGTGCCATTCAGTTCGTATTTGCTCGGAAACTTAAGATCTCTGCACAAGTCGCAGCGGCGGGTCTAAAGGTGTTCCCGTGGGCGAGTAGTCGCTAGCTGGGACCAAAATAAAGGCGACATCGTGCATCCTCGCGACTACCAACGGGATCGGCGTGACAAAAAAAAACGAGCGAAAGAAACGGAACTACAAGTAACGAAAATAAAAGCGAAAAAAGCGAGAAAAGAGGGCGAAGAAGATACGAAGAGACGAATGAACCAGGTGCGACAACGTCGTCTCCTTACGCAATGGTTGTTCGTCTCTTTCTCTTTGGCCGTGAAGACGGCGTCTCGTCGAAGATGGGGCCGCTATCTTCATCTTCCGGTGTCCGCCGCGCCACGCCACGCCACGACACTTCACCGCCACGCCACCGCCACCGTCACGCCACCGTCACGCCACCGCCGCCGCCACGCCACCGTCACGCCACCGCCGCCGCCACGCCATCGGCATGCCACGCCGTGTCGGCCACTTTCTCATAGGTTGCTCGTCGCGGGCAGCAAGTGGGCAGACACGTAGGCGACATCAGTGCGCCCGCAACTTCTTCGACATCGGCGTACGTACCCTACGTGTCTCGCCGCGTGTTCCCGGTTATCTATAAGTCCGCGACCGACGTTACGTACCTGCTCCCTCGGCTACAGGTTTCGCGTGGGCGGACACCTACGTGGTACCCGCGTCCCGAAGTATGCCTACGCGTGCCTACGATCGACGCATTACCATGCAGACGAACCGGACAGGTCGAATATCGCCGCTACGTTCCACCTTTTGCACGCGATTCCACGGGGTTGCCCCATTTTCACACTAATAGTTCGTCTCGTCGTGGAATTTAACGAGCTGAACAAGATACGATCCACAGGTAGTGATGGGATTGATACCAGTACTATCGGTGATACTCGATACAATCCGATACCAAAGTACTCGGTAGGAATGATCGATACATTATCGAAATTTCAAGAACTTCGTATCCATTACCGATACAGATTCTTCTTCGTTCGATACCAATCGAATGTCGTACTGAAATTATAACGAAAGAGTAAACACGTGGTTTACACTTACACGGATATCAACTCTCGCAATATTAAATGTTGTTATTGTTATCGATCGTATGCATGTTAAACCAGGAAAATTATTAATGATTTCGGCGCAACGGTTCGATCAATTAATCTCAAAAATTTATTTGATCGAACCGTTGCACCGAAATCATTAATAATTTTCCTGGTTTAACATGCATACGATCCATAACGATAACACCAATAACTCAAAAATTTATTTGATCGAACCGTTGCGCCGAAATCATTAATAATTTTCTCGCAATATTGTTTACGTTATTAAATATGTTGGGGTCTAATCAACAGACTGTAGATCTTTATGTAAAATAAAAATTGCCTGCATATATTGCAAGATACGCAAGTTTGTCATTATTATATGGCAATGTACGCCAAATGCGTTTATTGCTCGGTAGTTCTAGTAGTAAATAAAACAAGTTGGGTATTGAATTTTGCAGCTAAAAGAACTGAGATTGTTTGAGTTTCCATGGAACAGGCATAGGTATTTCTCCAGATTTCGCATGCCAGACATTTCAGGAAATGTCAGCACTATACATATGTATAATAAATATTACAATGGAACGAGATCGAATGTCGAAGTGTTAGGAAACGGTAGAAAGTACTGATCAAAGTAAGTTATTAGAATTCTTATTTGATTACGTTTCCCCAGCATTCCGTCTCCCGAAGTACATGAACGTATGCAATCCATTCGCATACTGGTCACGTTTAAAGGTTTCCGCAAAAATTACATCAGAACTTCACATTCGGCCGAAGCTCTTTCACTTCGTCCAATAAATTTCAACGGTACAATCTCTCGCAAAGATTTCAAAGTATTCTGTATACAGTGACGTGCAAAGTTTCATAAAGTCCGGGCGAAGGTTTCTCGTGACGAGGTGGGCAGAGTTAATATCCTGCGGGGGCGTGGGCGGATGCTCGCTCCTCAACAGAGGACCTCGTTTCTTCCCTCGTTAATCCGGACACCAAGCGAAACCAGTTAATTGCCGTTAATTTCAAGCCGACCCGTTACATTTCACAATGTTTTCCGAGAACTGGAAAAGACCACCGAACATCACATTTGTTCACAGTTTGTAACAGATTCGTAAGTATAGTTTGAACTTCCGAGCTTCGACATAATGCTTTAAAATTCGTATGACATTTTTTGTACATTTTGTGTATAGATAAGTATAAATAACTATAAAATATCTGTATGCAAAGTATTGTTCGAATTTTTGTCTTCAATTCTCGTCTTAACTTCTCTAACACTTTCCAACCAAAAGCCTATTAATATGATGTTCAATAATTGTGCTATACCAAAAGTAATCATAGAAATTTTTTTTTACATTGTAATCTGAGATGAAACTATTAGATGACGTTATTGAGGGTGATTTGTTAATTCACAATGAAAATTGTTTTTGCTATTGAAGGTTCCATTAAAAAATGTTTAGCCATAATTCAAAATTATGCAATAATCATCGGTCGGCAATGTGTTAATATTTTCATTGGGAACGTGTTTCACAATATATATTTTTAAGAGTACATGTTCTCCTGCACTCCTTGAATACCTTGGAGATCATAAATATCTTTGGCATTGTTACTAATTTACAAATTTCCTTTAAACCGAAATAAAATTCTACTTAATTGTTTAAAGTACAACCATTGGAGAATATCTAAACACACAATAGCTACAAATTTTCTTCTTCTTCGTCGTTTACGAAATTATGGATGACAAAGAAAATTTCATCACTGTAACTGTCAAGTAAATCGCAGCGCAAGGAGTTAAAGATCAGCATCGTACCTTGGAAGGTATATGTAATAAACTTGCAGGCTATATCGATAATTTTTTTGTCAAAACGCTTCGTGACATTTGCAGTCGAAAATAGGACATGTAGCATGCAACATCCCAATAGGATGTAGGTACTTTCGTGTACATAAAATTGTGGGCTCGAAATGAGCTCGTCGATAGACACGATTCAGCGTGGGCAGCGTCGCGTCGCGTCGCATCGGGGCCTGTGGTTACCTGGCCGGGGCACGCGCCCCGAAGGAAAGCAGAAGTCGCGCAGGCGTGGCGCCTACACGGTGTCCCTTTAGGAGGAACATCCTTTCTAAGTTGTACCGAGACGATCCCGAAGGAACTTTCAGAATCTTGATCGGGCCAAGAGTAACAAATCACATGAACTCTATTGAGAAGGGGTTCTCGCTAACTGGTGCATAAGATCGATAATTTTAAAAAATCAATATGTTTTAATAGTACATTTATATTTATAAAAATATAGACATATTATTATTTTCAATTGTAAGTATATATATATTTTTTTAATAGTATTTATATTGAATTTCTTTTACGGCACCTTCAGAATTCTTACAAATAATTAAAACGAAATCTCTGCAAAGTTTGCACCAAGTTCTTCTCAATATGGGAAAATCACATTAGGAATTTTGCGAATATTGGAGCTACAATTTGCCAAAGAGACGACAAAATATCATAGAACAAAATGATATAAAATCTATTCTAAGCAGTAAAAATAGCCTTTCATTTTCCCTTGGAAAAACGAAAATACTTTCCGAGCAACCTACATAGCACTCTGCTGACGCGTCTGATTATGACCTACTGATTCTACTTACCGACTCCAAATTACTAGAGCACGCGAACCAAACGGACTTTCGAACTCAATATTCTCGAAAACAATAAAAAAAGAGATTGTTATTTCTTTTTTTCATTTTTGTTTACCGTGATTTCAAAAATATCCTGCAAGTATATGGATAAAACAGTAACAAAATTAAATGAAAGTATCGATGTATTACATTCAACTTGTTTGGCTCCTATGTTCTGTAATTAATGTAAAACATTTTTATTGTAATCATCTAATAAGTATACAATGTATTAGGTTGTTGCGACTCTTATAAAACATTTCGATCAGGAAATTCTGTTACAGTATAAGTTTATTATATGAATAGACAGCGGATTTTATGTATTTATGACATAAACGAGTATGTGTACTTTAAAACAGTAAAAACATTAGAAGAATTTAATAAGACTGTTACATTATCTTGAATCTATCAAACATATTAAGAAAGAAGATAAATATCTATTTTATTCCAGATTGTTGCAATTTAGCAAGAAAATTTTTATTTTGTTCTAGATTTTATTATTTCACAATCCATGAAATGAGAAAGATGCTTTCATACGAAATGACTTAATAAATATCTTTATTAGAGTTATTAGAGAAAATATCTTTATTATAGTATTAATATCCTATGTTCAATTTTAATTTAGCTCTATATAAGTTTTGTTTTAAATAAAGTTTATTTCAACGTCAAGTAACGCGACTGTCGTGTATTCCTTTTATATGTCTGGAACAAAACATTTTCTGTAATTTTTGGTCAAACTGTGTGCGATTAATTTACTTACTAATCGTTGACGTTAAAAGGAACTACAAAATCAAGATAAAAGGTGAATGGCCGTAATACAATTAAGAAACTTCAAATTTGTAGATAGAATACGTTTCATACAAAATTGCGTTCGTTAATGTCATTGCCAAAAATGGTACATTTCATATGCAACAACCTAATAATTAAATGTCGTAGAAAATGTTGGGTATTAACGTGAGAGTTAATTTGTATTTAATGGATATTTGCTGTTTTGTAGTCACGTAACTATGTTTAAATTCGTGACAAAAAAATTGTCGAACTGTGGAGGGTTAAAGTCGACAAAATCGTGTTTGAAGCAGAGCGAACGCGGTTCGCCGGACGCATTTCCATATCTCTTGAAATGCATCTGGAGGAAGAACAACCGTGTCGCAGGTTGACAGACGCGCGATATTTTACTGCTGCGGGTGTAACAATGCCGCTTTGTTCGTGGGCCGTGCCGGTGCCGATTTGGAGCCGGTGTTTTCAGCCGAGCCTGGAATAAATTTATTCGTTGCCCAGCGATACAGTTAAACGGGGCCTGGCGCGGCGTAACAATGGCGCCCGGTTTCCGACCCTCTTTTGAACGCGTGAAATTCGTAATAACCCGCGCTAACACTGATGTAAATCAGCTTCGCCCTGGCCCGCCATTCTAGGAAACAGGATTTTGTGAAAGAACAAAAAAATATTTGTTGTGGCAGTAACCACTGCATTATGATTTCAATGACATGGCAATCGTTATTTAAACGCTCATCCTGACGTGACGACTGAAAAATTTCACAAGATTTCCGGGTCCTTTTCAGCGAATACAATGAGTAATCATCGACAATGTTAGACCATTATATTTATCAAGCTGTCTTCGAATCAACATAATTTCTTAAAAATAATTAATTCGAAACGATTTTTTTAACCTCGTACCTGATGATGAATAATTTCACAAAAGAAATTAATCACATCAAACAATACAAAAGACTACGATTTATAAAAAGACTGTGGATCTCTATGCAAAATAAAAATTTTCTTCGTCACTTACAGGATGCAAGAAGGATATAAATAATTATATATAGTTTTTTCTGTTCTCATTCAACGTACGCCCACTTTTGTCATAAATGCAGAAAATCCGCAGTCTAGTTATAAATAGTGCGATAAATTAATATTCAATATTTGCTTGTGTCTTTCCCGCTTCTGAAAAAAACTTTGTTGACTCATTTATATGGAGTGCGGTTTATTGAAGTTCATAATCTAACACAATGTGATTGAACATCATAGAATATGTTGAAAATTGTCATAAGGATTGAAGCAATAAAGTGTCTTTCTATTTTGGTTATATTAGTATACATAGAAAATGATGATTTTGAGTTTTGAAACTATGAAGTACAAAGTCATTAAACGTCGTAGAAAATGTCTAGAATTAGGGTTATAAGGGTCAAAATAAACATGAAAATGAGCAAAACTTGGTATATTAACCCTCGGACTACGGTGATTTTTATAGCTATATAATTGGCAATGCTTAGAACCGTTCACAGCTCTAATTAATAATATTTAAAAATTTGCTTTTGATGATATCTCGTGTAGACACATTACTTATCCCGATATCCTCAATGAAACAGCTATATAGTTAGTTTAATTGTTACAAATTGAGTACTTAAATGGCAATTTGGATTTTACCGGTCAAAAATGGGTTACAAGGTTTTTTTACAATTTTTCTACACTGCATTCACGTCAATAAAAATCGTGAAAAATATCTATTTTACGCGGAATGCTGCATTTACGAGTTCGAGAAGGGTTAAAAGGGAACTCGAAGGGATGAGCTCATTGTCCAAAAACCGGCAGCAAAGCTTGGTTATCGAAGGGGAGCTCAGTTATGTTAGAAGAAGCTAAAGCGACTTGGCACGACGACCGAGTCGTCGACGCACCCTTAATCATCGGGAGAACAAGAAAAGAAGAGCTGCTAGTCGATCGTCGGTCGAACAGGTCCTCGAGGTCTCGCCGCAAGAACGGGAATGTTAATGCGTCGCATCGAGGGTTATGACAAATGGCGCGGATTTCACGAGGAACGCGCGAACAGATACGTTAACTGTCGCTCCGGAGACGCTGAAGAACCGTCCCTCGGCTAGGAGCGCGGATCAAGTGGAGGACGACTGTATATTACCCCCGCGCAGGGCCGTATCGAGCTGTTCGTTGGCTCTGAAACAGTCGATGGACGTGGATTGCCCGGCTCCGTTCAAAGAACAACTACATCGAGGCATTTTTCGTGCAATGGAAACATAAAGTAAATAGTATGGATCCCAAGGTGGTTCGGAACCCACCTTTCTTCTAAACTGTAGGTCCCATCGCGAAATAATTCTCACATACGAATTCAAAAAGCGACGTTAAATAATCCACATAAACCATCTTGGACAATTTTGTTTGATGAAATCTTCAAATTTCTTACTTCGTACACCGGGTGATTTATGAGAAACAGGCCACTGATTCACAAGTAAATATTCGAAAGAAAAGTTGTACTGTTGAAGGAAGCAAATATGATGATATAAAATAATGTTCTGATTATTGTTGATTTCAAGATCTTTTGAAATTCATCGATGATTTTTAATGGCACCTTCAAATGACCTTGGACTCATAAGTAGGTATAGTTTGACTATTATGATTGATCATCGGAAATTGAATTACTTCAACCATTAGGTCTTTTTCTCTGATACCTTCCTCTGATATCGTTAAACCGACAGGAATTAGAAAAATTTATCGAACGATATCTTTCTGCGAATGATAGACATCGATCTGATAGAAGGTTTAAAAATTTTCAATTGTCTTCGAAGGAAACTAGCTTTTTATTACGAAACGATAGATGGTGATCGTTTAAGAATCTGCACATTACTATTATGGTTCTATAGTATCGATTCTATAATGAAAATGATCTTAAACCATTGAAATGTTTTACATTGAGGATATTACGTGTTATTCCAAACTATGATTATCTTTTTATTGAAAACAAAACCTGATTTGTGTAATTAGATTCTCTTTGGTATCTTAAATTTTGTTAAGCCTAGCATATGTTTAAAAAAAGAATGTATTTTAGATGAACTTCAGAGGAATTAGTGAACAAATTATACAGAGACTCTAATACCTCGCTATTGCCGTGCATCTTAACAATTTCAATAGCGAAGAATAACAGCCTCGAAGTAGTGATAGGTTTTGAAACACTTCGAATCTCTTCGATCCACTGTTTTTTCGAATCACTTCTAACATACATTACTAGAAGCTTAGAACTCTTGAAGATCTTAAAAGCCTTGAAACTCAAATCTAATCCAGACCTACTCCATGACGTGTAGATACACGTCAAGTTTTTTGCGATTATCCAGTAAATTAAAGTCAATCGTCGATAACTTTAAAGAGAAACGTTGTTTAGAACGGTGGCCTTGACAATAAATTTCAAGGTAATTCAAATCGAACTGAAGGTATCACGTCTTGATGGAAACATTTTAGAGTTTCGAGAATTCCTGACTTGACTAAATACCGAATTGAATCGAAATCTTGTACCGATTGATTTGTTTGAAAACTTCCAAGACAGAATATTGAGTGCCCATCACTACCTCGAAGGGATTTCCCGCCGCTTCCGACGGACTCACCGCGAAAATTTTCGAAGTCGACGATCGTGTTAGCGCAACTTTCGACCGCTTAACAAGTGGCTGAAGGTGGGCGGGGAGGGGGAGGAACGACAGCTATCGACAACATTCTCGATTTGGCTGTGGTTTGACTATATATGGAGGTCGCGTCGCATGAGTTGAAACGAGCAGACGAAAGGCTGCATAAGGGCAAACGGTGACGATGTCTCGAAGACGACGACGACGACGACGACGATGACGCCGACGAAGGGCGACGTCCGTCGAGCGCGGCGCGGGGTACCAGACACAAGACACAACCGTGATGCCCGGCGTAGTTGGTGAATGGCCCCTTGATCCAGATTTTTGTAGGGTGATTTTTGCACACTCAGGGCCACCTATATATAGCACTCGGCATTGCATCGCCAGTTGCCGCCTCGACGACAGCGTACGAGTGGCTCTGAAGAGGATTCCCCTGCGTTATAACCTCAGCCTCGTCGTCCTCTTCGCTCCCTCGTCCTCACCCTTCCTCGATACGCGGCTATTTTCTTTCTTTATTTACGCTTTTTAGCATCCGTCTACCTACGAAGTCATCTTCTCCGACGCCGGCCATGTTGCGCGAGACGCTGACACAACGCGACAGTTCTGGACTGCTTTGACATTTGTCTGATTAAGCGCGTGTACGCGAACGCAGTCTGCGTTTCACAACTTCTGCCGTGTCTCTTCCAACCCCTGGCTACCATCATTGCCTGCCGAGTACTGCGTGACGGACATGTTAAAACGACTGGACGCGAATCACGTTTACGGGACTTATCACGGATTGAAACGGTTAGGGAACTTTCTAATATTAGGTTGTTGCATATGGAACGTCCGATTTTTAGCAATGTCCGATTTTTACCACACATATTGAACAAGAATCACAGAAAAGGTATTTTCCCAGACATATAAGAGGAATACACGACAGTCGCGTTGCTTGACGTTGAAATAAACTTTATATAAAAGTAAACTTCTACATCTAAATTAAAATTGAACATAGGATGTTGACACTGAACGTAGCAAACTATAAAAGCAACAGGCACGTGGTTGCCTTATAAAAATTACAAGAATTAATTCATTTAAACTTTGCGCGGTTCTTAGTATAATATGGGCTCTAATAAAGATATTTATTAAACATTTCTTATGAAAGCATCTTTATCATTACATTGATTATGAAATAATAAAATCTGGAACCGGTCATCTGACCGATCGTGGTACGTTCAGTGTTAAGGATTAACTTTGCATCAAAAAAATTTTCTACCTGAATTGTAACAAGCTGGAGTGAAATCAATATTTAATTTCTTATTGAACATGTTTAACAGGTTGATGATAATATAGTAGTATATTTAAATTCTCCAATTTCTTTTATACGGTCCGAAATTAGACCTACCCATTTTTATCATAAATGCATAAAATCCGCAGTCTAATAATTACATGTATACTAGAATTATAAATGGAAGCGTGGTGACTTGTGAAAAGAGAGAGTGCATGAACGGTAAAGATAGTGATTTAGTAAGAGCTTGTAAATCGAGTCCATTTCATAGTCATAAGGTTGAATTAAATAAATATTATTATTTATATACAATTCTATGAATGAAGGGGACAACCAAGAATTTCTGAAAGCCTCAAAGAGCACAGAACAAGCCTTCCTTTCCCGATGAATGATAAACGTCGTGAAATTCCAGCGAAGGTTCCCGATAACATAAAACATCGTTGAAAGTGATATAGTAGAAAATGGCACTTGCCCGTGCAGCCTGGTTGCCCAAGAGTAAAAAAGTCGTATACCAACTGGGTACCTTGTCGTCGGAACGAAATGTTGAATTTCAAGCCGGTGGCTGTGTGTGTTCGAGTTCCCCATCTCCGGAGGAATCTTTTTAAGGGAGGCAGCAGCGAATCGTGTCACTAGAAAGTTCTCGATACTAGACCGCAGTAAAATCCGATAGGTGTTGCATTAAACATCGACCGGGGGAATAATTGAAATTCGCGCGACCACTGGCGCCAGAAACCCGCTAGAGATCGGACGACACGATAAGTCAGCCGAGACACACTGTGCACTCGTACACACAGACAGTAGAGATGTTCGCGCACACCGTGAATCGAGCGCATTTCAGTGCACGCGCGCGTGCGTTCGTGCGTGCGTGCACTCGGACGAGCACACGGATCGTACGACCGCCTCGTCCGAAAATGGCCAAACCTCGTCGAGAGAAAAGGGGCAGGTTCGCTGTTACACTTCCTTACACGCGTAATTATGACCGTATTTGCCGTACGGACCAGATCACCGCAAACCTTTGCTAACCGGGCTGTCCCTTGCCTTCTCTCTCCTCCTCTTTTTCCAATCGCATTCTACCTACAGTAACGCTTCGATATGTGCGAGAGAATTGTGCACGATATTCGTGGAAAGTTTATACACAATACTTTAACCCTTCGCTGCATAGTTAAATTATGTTTATTTTTTTTTTGAAAATGTTGTTTTAATGTTTCTCAATATTTTTCCCTTAAATGAAACACAAAAACTGACCTTCTTTCAATTTTTTATCCCAATTTAAAAAAAATCGTGCAGTGAAGGGTTAAGGAGCCGAGAAATTTAATCATCCAGAGAAGTGCAACAAAGTTACGAGATTAAACATATTGGTGATTACATATATTATTTTTTTGCGGTGCTGTTACTAATACATTCTTGACGTTTTTCTGATTAAAATCATTTATCCCTTTGGGTACACGTGACTACTCACACTCGTCATGCATATGTTATGTCGAAGTTACTGTTTCAAATATTTATTTGTATTTTGTAGTAGAAATCTTGTTTTAAACTATGTACATAAAATCTTATATGAAACCTATTATTTTTACATTAATCAAAAACATCGATTCATTCCATATGCGAAAAATCTTCAAATAAATCTGTACCCAACGGGTTAATAGAGCCATTTTCTATAGCGTCATTTTGCAGATCGTTTTTGAAAGTTTTTATACTGGAATCAGACGATTGTTTCGTTATGTCGTTTCGTATACATATTTTTCTATTATTCAAACCAGACAATATATAAAACTATGCCTCAACTAGCCAAAAGATTTAAAAAAGCTTAAGCTCAATTTTCTTTTCTACAAGAATGAAAGAAGAAAACTGAAAATTTCCAACTTTCTTCGATCAAGTAAGGAAAACGAAGAGAAAATTACAGTTATTCTTATTCGACTATAAAAATTGTTCATATATAGAATTAAATTGAGGCTCGGTATGTAAAGGAAGCTATTATGAACGTGAACTTCATTGATTCTGCGGTATTTTTTGTGGATGTCGAACAGCCAACGTGTTGAAAAGCTGAAAAACAGTTCCGTCGCTGAACGCATAAGAAGAGCAGTCTATACGTGTGCGATTGAATAAACCTTGTTCTCGAAGAAGCTGTAATAGAAACGTAGAGATCCGCTGTGGGTCCATGGAACGCAAGTCGCGTTTTCAACGGTGGTTTACCTAACGAACCGCGAAATTAAGGATTCTCGGATGCGGTACGTATCACGTGGATCACGGTGGTCGTGCCCATTCACCGCGACCACCCATCACAACACACGTTCGCTGTGAGAAATCGGTCGGTGCACACTAGATACATACATGTATAACTGAATGTGTACACGCAGAGTGCACTGCGTTGCGCTGCATCCCCAGCCCGATATATTCGAATACGAGAGCGCGCACAGAATCTTTCGAGTCCGAATAATTCAATCCGTTGCATTGTTCGATATGCACCCTTCATTCGATTTACGCAAGCTTCTTATCACGCAACAAATAATATCTCGATGCATGCAATCTTTTTACACGCGATTTTATTTTTGTTTTCGTGTTATTCCAAACTATGATTATTATTTTTTTTTTTAAAGGAATGTAGTTTAGATGACCTTCAGACTTTAATCATTGTTTAATAATGTGCTATCAGATTATGATATAGTTAGATTACATTACAGACTATAGATATACATTTTTATGGTAAACTACTTCGTAACAATTAGAAGCTTCTTTTTACGCAACAAATAATATCTCGATGAATGCAATCTTTTCGAAAATCGTGTTTTGACATTCCGAAATAAAAGCTGAAATTTAATAAAAATTATAATAAAATTAAATATCAAAAGCACAATTAAATAGAGCGTAGAAAAAGCTTTAAAATGGCATATAACTCATTAAATTAAGGTAAATATTTATTGCATTAAAAATCGTGCATTTCTTTCTTTACAATACTAAATTTTTTTCTTATAACCACCAGTTGGATTCAGAAGATTTCACACAGCTATTACATTAAACTTGAAATCAAGTAAAGATATATTTATATTAAACATACTGCATATGTGATGCATTTATAAGAAAAGCGAGTAGATCAAATGTAAAACAATAAAAACATTTAAGGAATTTAAAAAATACTATGGCATTATTCCCAGCTTATTAAGATTATTAATAAAAGAAATTAACGTCTATGCAGCTTGTGTAGGTTGAAATGAATGCAGACAATTTTTATTTTGCATGAAAAGACTGCAGTCTGGTTATTACATATTATATACGACGGATGACCTTTAAATATTCACTTGTTCCGTACTTTGACATATTTGTCCGTATACGTACAGGTACATACATATTTTCTTCTCCCCCGGTTCGTGATGAATGTTATCCGTAAGTAGATAATAGTTAACACGATATTTGCTAACTGCACAATCGTGCAGCGCCGTACCCGACTGCAGAAACCGCCGCCGTGCCGATCACGATCCACGATACCATCGCATCGGTGTAATCAGTTTATTACTTTCCCCATCGACGAACGCAGTCCCAACAGAGAAACACCGTATTACCGCAACCCTCTCCTCCCTCGCGGGCCTGGCAACCTAAAATTATTACTTTTTCCCGTCGACGACTATTATTAATGGCATTTACCCGGTCCGTTGCCGATTCTGACAAAAAAATTAATGTCCATCATTATCGGTCTTGTAAATACTCGATTCCTTACCGATCGGGCCGCATGTTGCATAATTGCACGTTACGCGCGCAATTACCGATCTCGTTTGTAGGGCCGCTGCGCTGTATGTACACAACGGCGCCGTGGATTGAATAAATCGATACAAATCGCGAGTTGAACGTTCACCTACCCGCGAAATTTTATCCTCTTTCATCTACATCTACCAAATGGTCAGGCTCAAGTGTAAACGGACCGTTAGCTTCCCGCAGGGTTTTCGTAGCACCGGCAAAATATTTCTACGAAATTTACATGCTGCGAGAATCGCTAACACTAAACCTATCATCACCGGTCAAAATGACCAGTTCCAGATTTTTTGTTTTACTATTATTGAAATATTAAAAATGATTTCATAAGTAATGGTCGTATAGATATATTTAAAAGAGCACGTATTACAAATCGGGCCGCACAAAGTCTAAATAAGGTTAATCTTGTCATTTTTATAAGGGAACATGTACCAGTTACTGTTAAGGCTCGTTAGATTTAGTGTTAAGATATTCGTACGATACAACTTATAGTTTTTAAGATTGTGTGGCAGTGTTGTTAAGAACAAATTCATTGACTTATTAACAGATTGTGGATTTTGTGAATATATGACAAAAAAAGTCGGTGAATTTCACATCAGTAAAACGATTATTAAATGAATTTGTCGATATACTATTTTTAACAGAAAATTATTAATGAGGAAAATAAATTATTAGCTGGCCTCTGTATATTGTAATTGATGTATAAAAATTTGACTATTTCATCTTTTCTTCATTCATCAACTTTTATTTTATGAATATAAACAATTAATATAATACCTTGTACTTAATCCTTTCGCTGCTACATCCGTAAATATACGTTTTTCATCGATTTTTCAGTTTTCATGTGCTACTCCTGTAAATTTAGGTTTTTAATTTTTATTCTGTTCTGTTTATTGTCCCTAACTCAGCAGCGAAAGAGTTAATAATGCAAATTATATTTTGAATAAGGGTACAGCAAAGTTTAGCAGTGACTGTCTGAGTTAAATAATTCGCTTCTACATTGTATAAAATTGTGCTTCGTGATTTAACTTTGCGTTTATAATTTTTATTTATAACAACAAACGTAAAACATTTTGTTTGAAATATGTACTAACTTACACCATTATGATTCTCAGGTCTTCATATAGAGCTTTCACTGAATTCCTTATTATCCAATGATGAACTGGTTTGGCTTGCACCATTATTGCATGATGGGGTTCATAATATACTGTTTGATTTCGTACTCGGGTTGGTTGGAAGGTTAAAAGGTGTTAAATCGTACAGTTTCCGGTTCACCCGTTAGATCGAGCCAGCTCGGCGAGCCCCATGTTTCGTTTCGAACATGTGACGTGCTCGGCGGACAGAGATTTTCACCGCGAAATTACTTGTTTCTTTTCGCGTAGACGAGCGCCGCGCGCTTGCGCATAGGAACCGGAATTCAAAAGGAAGAAAGAGAGAAAGAGAGAAGAGACCGGGGCCGGAAAAAGATACAAAGGGAGGGAAACGACAGAGCGAGAGCCGCCAGAACCGGGGATAGCCAAGCGATGTGTACCTACGCGTCACGAGCTGGCAGAAGCGGACGTTATAAAGTCCGGGGGTAGGCAAGTTTATTGGCAGCAAGGTGCGAAAACATTGGTTTGTTAATAATGGGGAGCGGCGGGCCCTTTTAAAAACCTGACAAACGCGTTCTTTCGATGCCTCGACTCTCTCGCTTATGCGGCCGAAGCCCCGGGCCGCGCTGCACCGCGCCGTACCGCACCACACCGCGATATTTTTAGAAAACGTAAACTCTTCCAGCCTGTATCGTATAAAATATATTTTTTAAGCGGGCAACCATCAACGCCGCGCTTTCCCCGTCCCCCGAGTTTTTCTGATTTCGCGGGACCGACGCGATGTGAGCGTATTCCTCCCGTGAAAATCGGGAACAGAATTTCGTTGGCGGACACGTCTTCTCTTGTTTCTGCTGGTGAAACGGAGATTCCTTGCATCTAGATGCAAGTTGAAAAAGCCGAATTCTTTTACACTCTTCAGTTCTTTGATATTTAAGGAATACCGAGTTAAACATTAAACAAATTTCGACATTTTAAGAATCACTAAAGTTACACAGCGGATTTTATGTATTTATGGAAAAGATTGGTAGGTGTAATTTAAAGCAATGAAAACATTGGAAAAATTTAAAGACATTGTTCCATTATTGTCAACCTATTAAACATATTAAGAATGGATGTAAATTTCTATTTCACTCCAGGCTGATGTGATTTATGTAAGAAATTTTTATTTGACATAAAGAATCGCTGTCTACTTATAAGCTTTAATCACTTTTCGAACTTTTGGGACAAATATCTCAAGAGTCAAACTCATGACAAAGATTTCTAACAGACGAGTAAACATTACATAACATTCTATTTCGTTTTTATCGTTGAATCAATATTTCCTTCTTCTTCTAGGAAATTAGGAATTGAAAAAACGTTTTAAACATTGTAACCGTGAAATAATTCGTAGTACAAGGAGAGTTGAATCACTGTCTAAATTTCTCATTTTGCACTTTATGGATAAGCAAATGTTTCTATACTAACAAACAATATTTTTATATTCATATTTTCGTTATTATATGACGACTAGACAGCGGATTTTATGCATTTCTGGGAAAAATGTATATATGCAATTCAGAAAGAGTACAAAGATTGAAAGAATTCATTCTTTTGTATTCAGCTTTTTGAAGTCATTAAAGAAAAAAAGAAATTTCTGCTTAGTACCAGTTCCTTGCTATCCACGTAGACAATATTTGTCAATAAAGAACCGCAATCTTATAACGAGTTTTATCATTGCATTTGCCTTTATCATTAATGGCATAACCCTTTGTCGAGTGTGATTCAATATCAGAGAAAGAAAATTGTACATAAAACGGATTCTTGTATGTATTTGGTTATTTCTTTATTTATTTATCGTATTTTTTAGTAAAACAAAATTCAATCCTGTTCCCTTGACAATATAACGTTTTACATTTACAATTACTCTTTATCTCTGTCTCGTACAATATAAGTACTAAACAACATTGTTCAAAATAAGTAGCAGTCGAGGAACTGTCCTTCGAAATAAATTTCAAAGAAAACACTTGAAATAGTAGGGAGTTGTTTGCAAGAAAATTGAAAAATAATTCGGAGTGCAAAGGGTTAATGGAAATTATTTTCGATATTGAAGATATGAATGATTACAATGATAAACAGTTGATGTGTTTGACCGAATAATTGTTGCCAGTGGTAGTGGTTTAGGATATTTCTCAAGTACGAAAGGAGCCTTTAGACTGATCCCTCTGTATGTACATTTGCCGAGCAACCTTGCACGGAGCACTCGTGCAAAGAGCTCTCGATGATCTAGTAGAGGGGGCAAGGGTCCAAGAACGAAGAAGATTCACGTTTGAAGAGCAAACTGCCGAAACCGGGGGAGGGTGGAGGAGAACCACGAGAAGAGACAAGAGCGGCCAAGGGAAAGAAATGTTCGGTGTGCTGGCACACTCAGAATGGAGTCGAGTGCCAGAGAATCGGTTGTCCGTGTATTTCAGGCGGCACGGGCCACTGCACTGCCCCCACCATTTGTGCGTGCGTGCTATGTATATACGCACCTTTCATATAATGCACGCACCCGGAGACACGTTTTCATGGGACCGATGGATAAACTTTGTCATCTCTCTTTCTCGTTCTTTCCGTCTCCGGGCGCCGCATAGTGATCCTATCCATTGATTTAACTGGCCAAAATTATTTATAATACTAGCTGTCCCGACAGACGTTGTCCTGTCCAAATTTCAATAAATTTGTTTGTGAAATTGTTTTGTGAAAAGCTATTTGACATGTGCAAACAAAGTAGAAATGAGAAGAAAAATATTTCTCAGTGATCATTGTATCTATTAACGATTGTGATCATAGATATTCAATTTAAGGAGGAGTACATTCAGAAGTACGCCAATGGGAACCAATAATGCGCAACCAAATATGTCAACCTACTACTTGTACCGTTTCAAAATTATATTTTGAAGTTTATCCGAATTTTCCGACTTTCCTTTGTAATTGTCTCGAATTTTTTTTCTAAAAACTTTTCCAGAACCGAATAAAACAAAAAAAGAATTACGCATATCCATCGTTCAGTGCAGTGGTAGGTTTAGTGTTAATCGCGAGAGAAGATAAGTGGAAAAAGTTTACATCTAACGACGCTTCATGGTAGTGTAAAAGTTATTTTGAAAACCTTGATACTCTCGAGCCTGTCGTGGTGGTAAAACGATGGAAGAGAAAGGGGTAGAATGCCGCGTGCTACATCGTGAAACTATTTCCGCGCGAACGAACCGAGATGATGATAACCAGTGATAAGCTTTGGGGAATGCAGCGGTCAGGCTCTGTTCTTCTTCTTTCTTTTTTTTCTTTATTTTTGCACGAATTTATCGCGGCTGAACGGGCTCGCGGACACGCCTCAACACATTTCAAGACGGACCCGTGCCTCGCCGCGTTACGATGTATCGTACGACGAGTTCAACAACTTTGTTGAGCTCGGCTCTTTGCATAGTAATCGTGAGATTGTCATGGTCCGCGAATTTTCATACATTTTTCATTTAATTGCAATGAAATGTAATTCCACGTTATTCTCATTCACTGGATTTTTTAAGGGATCAAATTCTTTTCCTTGTATTAAAACATTTTATAGCTAATGTGGTTCTCGAACTTGAAGATTCAAATCCGAATCCAGCGTTTAGTATTCACAAAAATAGCTAATTGTTGTTGTAAATGACCGTACTTTTGCGCCGCGAATAAAAATTTGTAATATCCTGAAGATAAATTACGATTGATAACCAATTAATTAATTAATATATGTATAGCTTCGTTCGAACTCCTATTATCAGTCTGCGGATTTTTATGCATTCATACGTATAGTAATGTACAGACGCAATTATTTCTTGAAAATGATCTAAAGTAAAATGGAACGTTGAAATTAATGTGCTAATTTGCAAAAGTGTTTTTAAATAACAGTTGATCGAATTAGTACGCTGATAGCATTAATGTATTTGTTATTAATAACTCTACGGTCGATATAAAGAAATATTTATAAATAAAGAAAGATATGAAAACATATATGGAAAAGTGTAAAAAGATAAAGCAACATTTGTCGGAAACATCAACAGAAACATCGCGGATGAACAGTTTGAAAATAATCATACGGCAAACGCGTGGAAGATAAAGCATCGCAAAACTCCAATTTTCTATTTGTTCGTGTTTCAATATTTCATGCGGGAACAACGACGCGGCATTATTCTAAGATTCTTCGAGTTAAATTGCAATTCTCCGGCAATTTATTACGTTGCCATCCGTTAACGTACTGTTTCGGGCGATTTGTACGTTGGCGGACAGTAATTCTTCCGGTACTATTAAGTCGTTAGCACGCCATTTTGTGCGTTCGAATAATAAGTACGTCAACTGTTAATAACCGTTCCCGTGGACCTGTTGACCCTTTCATTGCATCCGCGACTTCGGTTACGATCCTGGAATGCCTGTATGAATTATTTCCCAGAATATGACCATCAAATTCTGTTCACGTTGAAGCTTGAGCCTCGATACGTTTGAATCATCAACGCGTTGATTATTTATTGCCCGCAGAAAATTCGTTTGATCGTTGCCATCTTATTCTGAAGTTAGCAAATTGTTCATTGGTACATATAATTGCTTCAAAAAGCAGGAAAAGAATTAATTTTATGGAATAATTTAATACAAATCCTTGAAACACATACATATACAGATATTCCTGCGCCATTTTAGAGATTCATAAGGGTGGGAGAGAATACTGAATTCAAACTGCAATCGGGTAAACTGTACAATGATTAGCACCATAAGCCAAAATCGTAGTAAAACTCTTTTCATTTTCTTTTGAAATGTTTGAACGAGCTTAACTTTCTATTATTGTAAGCTAAAATAAATAGTTTCACGAGTCATAAATCTTTTATTATAAAATGTATTTGTTGAATATATTTCACTCATATTAACTTATTTATATTAACAATCTTAAGACAAATATTACAATCATTGGCATATTTTCTAACAGTCATATGTGAAACTCTGTTACGAAAACTTACAACGCTGCTTTGGAATATAAATAAGAAGCAATAAAAAATGATTTTCTATATCAGAAATTCTTAATATTTGCTGTTTAATAGTACAGTTTACCCTACCAACTTGCAAAGGAAGTAGCAGCTAATTTATCGCTATAAAATTGAGTTAACAGTTGAAGAGCATACTTTCAAATCTATTTACTAACGCAATTAAGAGGAGCTTAGTCGATTTGATTTTGACGAAATTATTATAATTAATATATTCTTATCCCTTGTAACACCATTTGATTAACAGTAGAAATAATTAGAACTTCTTCGTTCGTAATAATTTGCTACACGGAAAACAAGTTTTTCCATTTACATATTTATCTATTCTCAAATATTGATTACAAAAAAACAGAATTCTTCAGAAACGAACAGTGTTCATGCTTAATAGATTCTGTCTAAAAGTTTCACCATAGTATAAATTATCGATTTCGGCGCGGCTCGATCAATTTCAACACCAACAGCAAATATGCAATTTTTTAATACATTAGCATAACGTTTCGATCCCGATGTGGATCATTTTCAAATGCAGAACATATATTGCGTCTAAAAAGAGAAAAAACAATTGTATAATATGAAACATATTGAAAGTAATTTTGTTCAAGTTTATGAAAATTATTTCATTTTACTTACATGCTGGGTAACACAAATAACATGAAAGAACATGTGAGAGAGAAAAATCACCATAGGTCTGCCTTGATACTGTATAGCAATCGGTTAGAGATCAGTATAACAACTTCTGGAAACCATAGACTCCGATTTGACGCGCGATACGTAACTCGCAGAGGCACATAACTTCATTATCAATGTCGACGCGACGGAAGAAAAACGAAGGATAGAGTGGTATCCCGATGACAGACGGTGCTAAATGAATCGGGCTCGCAACGAACGGTGCCCCGCCCGATAGGATTCTAAATCATCAATAATATTCTGAAAGTGCGACAGTAAACGGTGGTCAGCCACGCTTGAAATTGAGCGATTCAATTAACGAGAGAGCCCGCGGAGAGAGAAAGAGAGAGACGACTGAGGGGAAGAGAGAGAAAGGGCGGGAGGGAGATAGAGGCGGGGAGAACAAGGACTACGAAGAAAAAGTTACACGAATGACGGAAGGAATAAATAACTCTAAGAGAAGCAAAACGAGTTCGATGAAGGCGGCCTGACATAGAAATCGAACGGTGCGATTGGGATTCTTCGTAATTTCTTGCGAACCCGCCACCTTCTTTCGTGACTGGGATATCACCTTCCCGTGATGCCTCAAATTCACAGTGAACGCCCGATCAACCATGCCCTAACTAACTCGGACTATTCCCTGCGAGAAAATTAGAGGCTTGTTGAAAGAAACGACCTTTCTAAATTGTAGCAAAAAAAATTTTCCATAAAGAACACCAAGCAAAATTTGCTCTGGAATCTTTGAAGATTCCTTGGAAATGAACCCATTATTTCATATATTTGGATATTTCATTTCTACTCAGGAGAAATTCATACCAGTCATATTTATTAACATATTATTCATGGTGATTGTGTTTAATACTTTTCAGGAACCTATGATACACAGCTAAGGACTTGTTTAATTAAACAATTAAATATAATATGAGAGCGAATAATCAAACGAAACATCCGTTGAAATTTATTTATTAAATATTTATATTTATTAAATAAAGATCGATAATTATTGTAATTAGTAATAAAGATCAAAAGTATGCTCAAAAGGCACCGAACTGATTTGTACACCTAATAACAGTTCTCGCCAGATCGATATTTATTAGCTCACAAAGGTGTTCGAGGCGCTTAATAGGACGGAGTCAGTGCTTGCTCGGAGTCGCGCGGAATTCTTGTAATCTAGAAGCGAGCAATCCGCTTTTGCGCGAGGAATTCTAATTTAAGAGGACGCGTCATAAAGAAGCTCCGAGTTTCTGATTCAATTGTCCCATTAAATCGCGTGTCTCCGGGGCCGAGAAAAATTCGAGTCGCGGCTGGATTCGGTCATTCACGCGAGGCGCGACGCGTGACGGGTTGAGGCAAGGCTCAAAGGGACGTCACGCAGCGGGAAATAGAGAAGTCAGAGAGCCTGGGCTCCCCGGCCTCCCAGATGCGCAAAGCGGGACGCCGCGGCCGACTCGGGATTCCTCATAATTTCTTCTCCGCTGGGACACGAACTGGCCTCGTCAGTCATCGCATTTTAAAGTCACTGTTAACCCATCAGGCATGCGGTCTCTGCACTCCGCGAACCTCCTGTACGCCGCTGATCTTGAAGATGCGCGGACTGCTCGAGTGATTCTTGCCGCTCCTGGCTGCGAGACGTACTAGTCTATACTACTACAATTAACCCATTAGCATCATAATAATGAATAAAAAGTAATGCCCTTATTACCAATTTTCTTTTTATGAAATTCTGGTATAAAGATTCTGAAAAGTAACAGAAGAACTTCTGTTTCAATTATTTATATGTATATATGCATTTATGATACACACAGGGTGATCCACGCAACTTCCACACTATGCGTTGCACGAAAAAGTTTTGCATACAGAAGTTGCATGGTCTGATGAGGTACATTACGTAGTGTATTTATTCTTTTTTTACAGGTGGAAGCGTTTCGAAGATTTGAAGGTCGACTTTGTTTTTTTTTAATGGACACTATATTTTTTTATACTAAAATATGACCTTTATTAGCCCTAAACCTAATGATTAACGAGTAATTTCACTTTATTTATTTACACATACCGCTGTCCTGCGGAAATAAGGTTGACTTTGTAACTTGAAATTACGCGAAGAAAATTTTCAGAAAATAAAATACAATTACTCGTTAATTATTGGGTTTACGTCTAATGAAGGTGAATACTCTTTTACTCCAGAATTCGACATTCTTCCATATTTTGGTATAAAAATATAGTATTCCATTTAAACAAACAAACTCGATCTTCAAATCTCCGAAACGCTTCCACCTTTAAAAAGAATTAAATATACTACATAATGTACCCCTTCAGACAGTGTATGTATACTTTGTAAGTTATTATAGATGTGCAAGTTGCGTGGACCACCGTGTATAGCCAGAGATCGAATGAAACCTTCAAATCGAAAGACTTGCACTCGTTCAACATAGATCCTTGAATCCATGAACTGAACGAGTTCGATCATCAGATGCAGAGATACAAGGGATCAATTAATATTTCAAAGATAGATGATAAGAAATAGTGGATCCTCAGATTTAGGTATTCAGGCTTTTAAGTTCCGTTTAAAAATCCATAAATAGCATGGATCTCTGACTTCCAAAGTATGGATATTTTCTAGTTAGAATCTCTCAATCTAGATACTACCTGGCTTGGATCTCTGAGTCTGAGACGTCTTGGATCTTCGCAACAAGATATTATCTAGCTCAGATCCCATGATCTGTGTGTCATCTAATCTACAATTAGTTCTGAGTACTCGTTTATCAGAGGATCTAAAGATTGCCATCAGTAGATCAGTAGATCCCTAGAATCTTGAGATTCACTCGCATCAATTTCTAGATAGAAGACTTTAGGACCTCATCCCTGGAATAGATCCCTGTTTTCAAAACCCAAGTCGGAGCGATCAAAGCGTTTGATCTCTACCTACCCAAGATTTGGATAAGAGTCCTTGCTAACTGAGCTTCAGTTTCCTAGCATCTGGTTGTCCAATTCGGACTTCCAGGATCATCGTGGGCTTGTATCATGTCACATTGCTGTCTTCGTGACCAAGTAATCCTGTCATTAACATGGCAGGATATCTCAACATTACGCCACATCAACGGCAAACCAGACGTCCGAGGGTCCACTGAGCAAACAGTGGAAAAATCAGACTCATCGTTAACGATCCAGCCCGTTTCCTCTCGGCGCATCTATTCATCGCGGCGAAATAACTCTCGAAGGAACGAACGCGAAGTGTTTAACCGTCACGTGTTCCTCTTCGTCCAATAAGCAGAGCGGGCGGTTGTCGGGCAAAAAGTCGAAAAGCCGAGCGGATCGTGGTCTCTCCCTTCTCTTGAAGGCGAGGCTAGCGACGATGGACGTCGGTGTTGGCCGTGCAACATCCATCAACGCGGTTGCACCAGCCGGGAATTGCCGTGTGAGGTCGGTCAGTAAAAATACCAGCTGTATTATTGAGTGACTCAGGAATAAGACGGCGTGGCGTGGCGTGGCGTGGCGCGGCGCACGCTTCGCGCAACGATGACCGGGCCGTTCCATGAAACTGATGGAAACAAATGAGGAACGAGTTCACAAGGCGTGATCACCGTCGCCTGACGTTATCTCCGTTTATTTTCGGACACGTGGCCAGCCGACGTTAATTCCTGCCGCGCGATCATTATCGCTCGTTACGCAAACGATCGCGTCTACTACACTTTTAGCATTTGCATTATTTCAAAACGCGGGTGGTTGGTCCACGGTCCGACTACGATTGGCCGAGTACCGTCGCCGGGACGATACAAAGCGTACCGCACTGATGGAACACTGACGTTCAAGCCTATCAGATAAGATCACCCCGGGATTTATATGTACGCGCGGATGATACAGCTGCAATCTTGTTTTTCACCCGCACGAATCTTCACAGGTGCTGTGCGCGTGATTGTCGAGAAAGCTATGCCGAAATACAACCAATTCAAAATTGGTGAATTTTGAAAGACCCCTCCCGTATGTAATACAACACTCTTCTCAGTTGAACACTTCATCCTGCAATGCCCCCTTTTCGTTTTCCAAAGACAACGCTTCTTGGCTATCCCCAATAATTTCAGTGAATGTTTCAACATTAGTGAGAATATAGTCCAAAATTTGTAAAATCCACCAAAATTTTCCATACTGCAAATCTATCTTCCCACAACATACCTATTAATGTTTCTAAGTATAAAGATATAATGTTGTAGTTATATGATATAATTCTTGTGGTCGCTAATGACCTTGATGTTGATGTGGACTGTATAAATAAATGAATTTAAAAAAATTTGTGGGTATGTAGAAATGAAGAGACACACGGTGGACTTTTTATGTACACATTCAGAGTGTTACAATTAACCCTCTAGTGCACGGTTTGACTTTACGAGGTCCATCAATTCAATTCGTGCTGTTTTGATTTCATTTGGAATTCCTCAGCGAATCCTTACATGATTAAAGAACTCCGAGTTTTAAAAGGAAACGCAAACAAACAAATTAATACTTTTTACACGTGTTATTGAAGGTTAAACGTGAATAGTAAGAAACAGCTTAAAAAATGAGAAAAAGAAATGATTTCGAGCTTATCACATGTATGCATGCGAAGTGGATGCGGTCAGTCATGAACAGACAGGTTAGTCTCATTAATGTTAATTGTACATAGTAATATAAGTAGATATTCTAATAATTACTGATGATTTAGGTTAGAAAATACAAACTTGTATTTTCGGAAACGATATCTTGGAATAAAAGCATTTTATTTTGTTATAATATTATACTTTCTCTAACCTGATTGTATCATGGATATTTGTACACTTTGTACATTGCATTTAAGTTATGGAAAAGTGGATAATGTTTCATTTAATTATGTGTCAACTAAGATCCAATTTGGTTTACAAGCACAAGCAACAATTTTCTGAACGGAATTCAATCGTTATTCCGGCACACGAGTTAAACTGTAATTAGTTGTCTACCATGTAAATTTTTACAACGTTAATATGCTATAAATACAGGGTATCCCACGCAACCGAGCTGTGCTGTGCCTCCTAAAAAACATGTCTCGGTCGTGTGGGATACCTTCTGTACAAAGGTCCACTGCCTACTCATAATATTCGATTAGACTATTGAAAAACGTTTATTACGACCGAAAGTATATATACAGGGTGTCCTAAAATTTTTGTTACACGGGAATTTCTTTATCCGTCGTATTCAGAAAAAAATACTTCCATTTGTATGGTTTTCAAAGCTCTATAAAAGGATACATTTTTAAATATTTTATTTGACGCGTTGAAGGTCATTTTAAGGTAAAGCTTACTTTTTTAAATGGCAACATAATTTTTTATTACACCAACTTATTCTAGGAAAAAACAAGTTTTTTTAATTCGACAACAACTTTTTAAGTTATTGAATGATAATGCCCGAAGAAGTGCATAGTCTAATGGCGTCAAATCAGGAGAGCGCGTTGGCCTATTAGTAATTTATTACTTCTTCTGGTGTCTTTATCATTGAATAACTTAAAAAGTTGTTTTTATTTTAGGATAATAGATTGCATAAAAGAATGAAGTGCAGTTGCACCTGGCGGGTGTATCAGTGCGTCCACATAAAAAATAATTTCTTCCTCTATCATTTTTCTCTACTTTTACTTAAAGAAGAGTAGTAACTTGTGTCCCAATTCCCAGAATCAACCTGTATATAAATGAAAAGAGAAAGATTATCTTCAAGACTCGAATGCATTCTGATAATTATAAATAAACTACTGTACAGAAAAGGATCATGAATAAATCTGTACTTCAAGATTTGCTGCTGAAAATCGAACAGTAAGACACGCAGAGATCTTTATAAGTCAAACTTTTCAGCACACAATAAGCTCAGACGACCTCACCCCTCATAAAATCGAATCGTTGCCCATGCCTAAGCCGGTCATGCTGTGAAGGGCAGAGGCAGCCAGCAGCATCATCGTCTCAGATCTATAACCCCATCGTCCATGGACTGTACATGTAAATCAAGCGTTGGATCGATGGATCGTTTGAATCGAGCGACACTCGAGCAGAGAGCCCGTATCCGCGGCATGACTAAGCCTTCATTGTGAGTCGGCTCTTAGCCTCTTCGTGGTGGATTGAGTAACATTTGAACGGATCGGGACCGTATCTCTCGTCTGGATCATCAATGCAAATAAAACTGCGCCCGATCGAAATGGCATCGATTAATGTACGAACGAATTGAGATGGTACACCGGGGAGTGGACTGGCAGCGTCAATCAAGCTTTAGGGACTCCATCAGCATAGCTCCGCTGAAGGAGCGCGACCGACCTATCCGGTCTCGTAAAGAATCTCGATTAGCATCGATCCGGTGCCACGACTACAGCCTTCCTATCTCCGATTTTATCCTCTAGGTTTAACGATCCATTCGCGAAGCCAGGAAGATGGCAGAGACACCCGACAAATTGTTTGCGAGAGAAGCGGACGAGCCTACTCGCGCGCGTTTCAGACGAGCGTCGAGTATTATACGCGCGGACGATATATTCCATCGTGCACGCCTACGTGATGTCATGCGCGCGTCAGAAATGCCGACCTTGCGGCCGCGGCTCAAGTCAGTGCACGCGTAATGCGATGCATTTGTATTGGCCAAGCCTTTCGGCCGATCCCACCGTCGTTTTGTACTGATAAGCATACCTACGCTTCGCAACCTATATGCATAGCTGAGCGGAAGATCGGCATGCGACGGTCCAGCCGCGCTGCACACACTCTTCTCAATAGTGCCTTCTTCCTAGTCCGAAATTCGATTTTTTTATCTCAACGCTGTCAGATATCAACTGGATCTGATAACACTTAGTAATCTTCTTCGAGACACTCATTCAGTAAGTATTACAAAAGTCATCAAGTCAAACCAACCCTTAACGTCTTCCAGTTCCTTCCATATCACATTGCATTCCATATTCCTTCCATATCATATTCATACTCGCCAAACATTTGTCCTTTTCTATTCTCCTCCACGGCAACTATTCTGCCCTTCACACACCTTTTAAAATGATGTTACTTTTTCAAAAGTGGACCACATTGAGTTTTTTCAAGAGTTTAGACGAAATAATGCAAAATGGCATCAAATCACATCAACCCTTAACGTCTTCGAGTCCCTGATGTAACTTTTTTCAAAAGTGGACCACATTGTTTGAGTTGTTTCAAGAGTTTAGTTAAGTTAGCCACGAACGTTTAACCCTCAGACGACGGACCATTCGTTGAAACTGTTACGAGCCAAGGTTTTGGCAGTGAGCGAAACCAAGGGGAGTTTAGGTTATTGAGAGAATTTGAGTTAAGGTAGGAAAGTACACGTAGGACTAGCCGTTGTCTCTTTCACCACCAGGTTGCCATCTTTAGGGCACGTAGGTCTTAGCCGGTGTCGCTTTCACCACCGGGTCGCTTCGTGTGTGGAAATAAGATAAGAGTGGACTTGTCTGTGTCTCTTTCATTAAAAGGTCGCCACTGTCGGTTTCACAAGGACTTGCCGATGTCTCTTTCACCACCGGGTCGCCTTGAGCGGAGGATAGAAGTGGACTTGCCGGTGTCTCTCTCACCACCGGGTCGCCACGTATAAAGGATAGGGTCGTGGTTCCGCTGACTCGTAACTTATTTAAATAAGTCTGATACACCTCGACCGGCAAAGGTGTAACGTTGTAAGATACTAACGACTGGAACTCGAATAAGGAATAGCGTGGTTGAAATGAACTACAAGTGAATTCACACACAATGATATAATCTTAATTAAGAATAAAGTGTAACTTGTCGCGATCTAAACCACTCTGTTATCACGCACCGAAGAATGTGAGGGCTATCTATTATAGAATCCCGAGATGGGATTCGTACCAAAAGAAATATAAAAATACTCGATGGCAAAACTTATACCTGATCTTGTAATAAAAGAAATCACGACCTGGATCGACGCGCATAACGTGAAAATCTTGAAATGAAAGCTCGAAGATGAAGGAATCTAGTGCCCTTATATAGTACCCAAGCTCGGCCAAGGTGAGAGTGGGGATTTCTCAATAGAGTGGATTCTCAAAAGTTATGCAACTCTGATTCTGAGTACACCGTTTGTTCTTAAATAAGCCCTTTGTTTCACCACATATATGTCCGGAAGGGTCAAGAGTCACCAACGGTAGCGTCTGTATACGTAACAAAACATATTTAAATTTTTTAAAATATTTTTAAGAAGGTATTTTTAAAGGTGACATCAGCACTTTAAAACAGTACAAAGAATAAAAAGAAAGTATGCATAATTTAAAGTCAAATTACCCATGACCAATCGAACGAAAAAGCAAAATTGAAAACTAAAATTCAAATATTTATTCAATAACATATTTTCCATTCTGTTCTATTAATTTTTGCCATTTTCGAGATAACTTAAAAATAATTTAAAACTGCTACGAACTTTCTTTCCAACCCAATATTATTTATGTTAAAATTGGTAACGTGTGTTCAATTTTGCTGCTGACTGTATAAGAAATTATCATATTTGTTTGTTTGTGAAATTGTCAATGTTGCATGATGCAATGTAGAAAGGTGTGCGCAAAAGAATCCTTCTGGCGCCGGAAACGCAAAGGATGTAAGCTGACAATTCAGTTATCAGTGACACTACTAGACTGGCGCCGCGAAAGATGAGATGGTAGCCGTGTTATAGTCTCGTGAAGCGAGATATGTGTATTTTTATCTGTACGAGTCACGTCCGAATGCTAAAAATAAATCCAAAATAGTTTAGAGAAATCTTCGGCACAACAGGTTATAAATCAGTCTTGGAAATCTACATACTGTTTTCCTGTAGACAATTACAAATTCTCGTATTTTCTTATTTTTTGTGATCTACTGATACAAAAAAATAACGCTCTTTTTGAAACAAAAATACTTTGACGGTTCAGGAATTAGCGATCAGACTTTTCTAAAGTAGAAACAGTTAACAATACACAGACATAAACTTGCACTGTCTGTGTATTGTTAACTGTTTTTACTTGTAATGAATACATCTACACTAGCGCTTGATACATTAATCGCAATATGCAAATAAAAATTTATGTAGTAGGTTTTCAATCAGGCTTAACTCAACTTGAAACAGACTATCACAGTGTGAAACCATACCATTCCACTTAAAAAACAGAGTTGGTCTTCGTATCTCTTTGGCGTCGCCACTTATAAAACAATTAGTATCATCAGATTATGAGCACCTCGTTATGTTAATAATTTTGGCTTGATGCATTTTCTTCTACATTTATAAGTAAATGAGTTATTCGGGTGACCTGTTCATAACGTCCCACCCTGTCTACACACTTTGAACCACCTTCTATTGGGATTAGAAATAATTATTTGAATAAAAACAAATTTTATTCAACCTTACCCATACAGATAGTCCCGAAAATTTGTGATTGTGAATTTTGAAGAGCTATAAAAATACATGTAAGATTTAAAACGAAAAACGTGTAGAAAAATAGTTCATCTAAGTTACTAACAATTTTATTGCACTGTAAATGATACGTGAGTTTATTGTGTGAGTTTTCTCAACGACAGCTACTCTCTACACTCTTTACTATTATCTTGCACCCCACATTTTCCGTTTATATCTTGCAAGTCTTTTCATGGCTATTAAAAATTCACACTCACTCGGGACTATCTGTACATAGTTAGTAATCTGTATGGAACTAGAAGAAATTATTGTATACTTTTTAGACCGCCTTAAAAACGAGGTATATTAAAAAAAAATTATTTAAATAATATTTTCTATTTTTTTTATGAAAAAAAAATTGAATATTGCATTGTTCTGAGCTATGTTTCCAATTTCAAGTCTCTAGCTCATCTAGAAGTTTAAAATCAATTGCAAAAGTGCCGAACAGACAGACAGACATGAAAACGAGTTAATAAAAACGTGGTAAAAAGATCAGATGGAGGAGGGGACGCGATGAAGTCCAGTTGCCAATGGGACGAAACGTTCGCCACTCGTGGACATTGTCGTTATTGAGTTAATACTGCTGGAATCCAGCCAGGACAAGGGGCTGTCTTAAATCAAAACCGTGCAACCGGTGATCCGCTGTCGGCGAGTCGGTCGTTCGTACTACTGTCAAGCGGACGGTGGCACGTGTCAATTTCCGAGCCAAGAAAACTGACCGATCGAGTTGCGACGCGCCGCGCCGTTCGTTTCATCCGAAGCTTTTATTATCCGACGGGGCAGCCATGTCTCCGGGATTCCGATACGCTCGAAGCTAAAAACGATCACTGAATCGGGGGATCGAGGATTTCCGTGGCTTCGAGAACCGGAGACCTTGAACGACGTTTCTACGAGCAGACAACCGGCAAAATAACGCGGTAAATCATCCGGGAGAATGTATCAGGGAGTCCCGCCTAACTCGAGCACTCTTAAATATCTCTACTATGCTTGATGATACGAAAAAATGCCACAGCCGAACAGATCGAATTCGTTTTGGAATTTTCTTGGTCTAGGTCGCGCGAAAGGTCGCCGTGTCTAGACTTCGGAATTTCGTGCAAACTTGTTTCTTCCCTTAGCAATTATTAGAACGCGGATGTTTATGCAATTTTTAATCTTTATATATGATTTTTAAGAAAGTGGAATAAGATAGAATCTTATTTCCCATGGTCTTTTTAACCCTCTATTGTACGAATTTTTATGACGATTTGAACAAAATGTATATGGCTGTTAGTCGGCTTAAAATTGAGTGTGGTCATGAAACGAATTATGACTGTTTCTTTATGGGAGCCTTATACGTATACGGTTTTGTTCTTAAGTGCAATGTTCCCACATGGAAACAACATGGTCAGAGTCTCCAGTATTGTTTATTTAATTTACTATAGAACATCTTAAATTTAAGTCCCCGATTAGGAACGGAATTGAATAAAGTGTTAAAATCGTACTACATATATTCTGTCATATATTAATATCATAATTGCATAAAGATCCGCAGTCTAGTAATTATGCATATAGAAACTTCTTTCTTCGAAGGGTTAAACACGCGGACACAATGTTAGCTATTTTTAGAAAATGAATAAACAGAATAGTATAGATTATTATATTGAAACTAAATATTCTGTAGATTCAACATGATGCGCAGACGTCCCTGAGGGGTTAAATAAGAGTGAACGTACTGAATGCTAATCCTCGAGGTAGCATTACTAGAAAATAAAAAAATAGAAGCTCGTAAAATGTAATATGATTATGGATGGTGGCCCTAAGGCAGGAGCTTCGCGTTCATCAACGGTACCGGCTCAGCAGAACATAATGATTCAATCAAGGAAGATTCCCCGAGGAATCGTGGAAAATACAGGCGACGCGACGTGACGGAAGAAATGAATCGTCCTCCACCAGTTAGAAGAAACGTGGAATTGCATGGATGCGCCGTGCCGGCTGTCAGTAAACGCTTAACGACGGCCAATTAATTAGCCGCCCGTTTGATAGCGAGAAAAACGATGCGGTCACGCATAATTGTTCCAGTTGCGAAGCCGAACGAGCATATTGCTACGCGACGGAGAGATAGTGGATTAATGTGACCTGGTGTCGGCCGGAAATTTTTTCCGGGAGAGACTCGACGGGATCCTCCGGAGGCGCGCGAGGAAAATTACTATAGTTCCGTTCTGGGGTAGGGGAAAATCCGTGACTATCCACGTCGGCGAAATCGCGAGAACTTATTGAATGGTGTGCCCCGGACGTAGTAGTTTTCCTCATTAGGTTCAACAACGCAGGAATAGGCGCGTCTGTTACGCGACGATGAATAATACATTCCGATCCTCACCGAAGAACGTCCGTGGACGCAAACTGGAGCGTCTGCTGAGTATTAATAAGACATTACCATCTTTATACAGGGTGTATCTAGAAACTGGAGATAACTATAACTCGGTTGTTATTGACGATGGAAGAAAATTGTATAGAAGAATATTGCATGGTTTAACAAACTGTATCATCCTCTAATAATGAAGCTTTCTTTACCGCAACTGCTTTGTTCGTTTAATGCTACCCGCTGATTCTTTTGATTATTCTGAATGAACACGTATTAAAGTACAATCGTGAAAAACTCTGTACCTTGCGAAATATTTATATTTTTATTTGTCATATTTGGGAAGTGTTCGAATGTTGAGGATATGAAGATTTGCACTTTGAAACTGCATCAGTGTACTTTCGTAGAAAACTGCATTACAGTCTGTACAATATTTCTCCATTTTCAATAACAATCACGTTAACATTCGTCTCAGTCACATTGTACCAAGAAAAAAGTCAATGTTGTACTACAGTCTACTTGCATCTTTAGAATTTATAGAATTTTGTAAGCTATAGACGAACCAAGATTTTAGTTTTAATACGTTGCTTAATGAGAGTTTATCTAATAGGGTTTCAGATTGGAAAGTGAGCAGGTTGGAATATTTTAGTCAACTCTTATGCAAAAGGTCTCGTAATTATTCAAACAATATGTTATAGATTTTAGACTGTACTCGTGTACTTGAGTAGTGAAATGAAAGCTATATTCGTACAAAAATGTATCAAAGTTTACTATGAACGGGCAATAAATTACCAGCAAATAATTAATAAAATTAGACGATGGTGAACATATTTAAACGAACTATCGCATAAATGAAAATTTAAATTAACTCAGGAATCAGCACTCGAGTCATTTGGGCCTATTTTATATACATTTTAATTTACAGAAACTACAACTATAAAGGTTTCTTGGAGTCATTGTTAAATACATTTGCTTTCTTATAGACTTTGAATTAATAAATTCTTGCTTTTTTGCGAGGTATGACGGATAATTCGCCTCCAACACTTGGTAATTCCAGTGTTACAGTCGTTCGAATAATTACGAGCGATACCTATTGCATCACACCATTCGATGTTACCAACGCTAACAGCGATTATGGCGGCAACGAATCTAATTAGCGCAGTTAGGCTTGCAGCGCAGTCTAAAATAGCAAAGTGATCCTTTCAACGCGTTCAATATGCAACGTGCAAAAACGATCCAAGAAAGGAACTTTCACTTCAAATTACGTCGAAAAAGACTATAAATGAGTTAGGTGATTTCAAAACCCTTTGTGCCCACCATAAACCAAACTGAGATATCTGACGATTTTATTTTTCAAATGTTTCAAATGAAACTTTAGATACATATATATTTGACAAAACGTAATATTAAAATTAATCTAAATTACTGCGCAAAAATTGAAAGAAAGGTTATTCATGATTTTCAAGTTATTATCGGTAAAACGTTCCACATCAGTGGTGGCATAAGCTGTTTAATGGCAAACTGGTGTAAGTCAATAAATCCCATTCATTATTTGTGTTCACACGAAAAGACAAAGGCACATCAAAAATGTATTTCATTTCCTAATAATTTTGATATGTAGAAAAAGATCAAACAGTGTTCATTAATTTCTTTAGAATGTACACTGTTCTATATTTCATTCACCCATTTTTGCCATGCATGCATCAAATCCGCAGTCTATTAATCCCTTACTGTACTTTGAGAAGCCAGACTCGTGCTAAAGATTTTTAACAATGTCTAACAAATATAAATGTTACGCGTTTCATTTTAGATGAAATAAAATGAAATTAATCAGTATTAAGCATTAAAATAAATGTAACCATGCCATTTCGCTTTCCCTTCTACGATATTTTTGTGCATAAAGACGTTTTAACCACTGTAACTGTAAAATAAAAGTTACGGCAAAGGTTTAAAATCAAACAAATAAGGAAACAAATGAATACTGTGCGCAGAAGACCGTAATACCGAGGTGAAAACTTCGGTTCCCCCGAGTTTACCCAAACAACGTTTCACCTCGGACCGTGATGGATCAGACACATTCACTGACCAGAAATTGTGTGCGCGGTGTGCCTAAAGAAGTTTTCATTTCAAATATACTGATATACGCCACGTTTACACTGAACAGCTTATATGATCTTGTTTGTCCGAGAAAAAAGGTGCGAGGATTTCGCCGACCCGACGTCTCTGCATTTCAGCATCATTGCCAGCGAAGTACGCGCCTATTAGCCGGCAATGATCGACGTCCACCGAGCTGCTTTCCCGTGTGGTTTTTGCAGAAAAGAATCGCGGAACGAATTCCAGGCGATCCGTGAACAGTTCTCGGTCACGGTGCAACCGAGATACGCGGAATTCCCCGGGAAAAGCTAACCGCCGTGGCGCGCCGCGTGTGTTCGCGCTCAAGGTTCTGAAGAAGCCTGTTCGCGCCGAGTTCTGGCAATCTCGTTGCAGATGAGAGATAACCGGCGGCGGCCAATCAGAAACGGTCGCTCATTTCAGCCACGTTCAGGAGGGTTCCGATAACGCAGCTTTGATCATTACGGACTACCGAGAAACGGCGCGATTTCGAACGTGATTTCAGTCTCCGTCATGCCACGCGATTCCGCGCAGAAACGCGCCCGACCAGAGGAAACACTTGCTGGAAAAATTTCACAGATGTCGAATTCCAGGCTGATGCAACCTCCGTCGACGTTTCAGCAATGTGCCGGAATTACGAGATACATGGGACATTGGAAACAGTGGGAACGTGAGTGATAGAAACGTATGTTTTAGATTGTCCCGAAAGTTTCTTTCGCAAATCGTACATTTTGACGTGCGTTACGCAAAAGAAGCACGTCTCATTTCTTTCACGAGGAACAGCATATACGTATGTATCAGATTGCCTCCAACAAAAATATATCTCGAATCTCTTGATTTATTATAGACAGTACTCTTGCGAGTGTGGTGCTGAATCCCAAGATCTAGATCACGTCATTTGGCAATGTCCAAAATGTGAAGATAAACGCAATACACTTCTATCAACTCTTTTCCGTCGCAAGTACTGTCTTCCGATTTGTATAAAATGCCTCCTAAGTGGAACTGTGAATTATTTGCGATTTTATTACGCGATGTACAATTAAAATTTAATTTTTAAGTTTAGAGTCTAATGAATATGTGTGCTACTAATCTCTTTTAAACCGAAATAAAATTCTACTTTGTTTTCTTTAATGTACAGCTATTGGAAAGTATAGTAGGCATACAACAGAGATAAATTTTCTCCTTTTTTAAGAAATCACGTACCACAAACAGGTTCTTCACTGAAACCGTAAAATAAATCGCAGCGCAAGGAGTTAATTTATTTTTGATTAATGTTGAAAGCAACAAGAAGTGTAGTGACCGGAGCAAGTGCTCGGTTTGGCTGGTGCTAACGACGATACCGACAATAAACGTTATTTATTGAATCCCGTCGCACATAATACCGCATAGTTCGATACGTCGCAACATAAAGAACACGAAGCATCCCCGGTGGAGGCTTAGGTGAGTAGCGTCGATCGGAATTGTCAACGGTCGGTGAAGCTGTTGGTGTCGGTGTCGGTATCGGTGTCGGTGTCGATGTCGGTGTCAGTGTCGGCACGGCGTTCGTCGAAGGAGAAAATCCGATTTTTAAAGTCGGCCGTTCTTTTTCGTTTTTTCTTCTCCCGCCTGAAAAGGTATCGGCCATAAATCACGGGATCTCGCGAATAAAATGGTGGCAACCGGTTCCGCGGGCAGGAATATAAAAAAGCCCCGGGCCGCTGATCCCCTTTGAACCGCGCCTTTACAGGCTAATACAACGGATTAACGATCGGGGAACATCGGTAAATCGTAATCGGCACAATCGCAAGTGACAGATCCTCTCTTCCAGATTCCACGGGGGCCCCGTGAGAACCGGACTTAAGGAGCACGTGGGAACTAGGAAGGCTAGGTTTGCGACGACGTTGTTGGCAGGCGCCAGCGACGACGATCGAAGCGCGCTGCTCTCGGCCGCTCTCCTCCATCAAACGGGATTCATCTCTGTAAATCATCCCCGACAAACGTATTCGGCTCACGTAACACGATCGCCGTTCGCCTCGCGTTCGGGATAGAAACTTTCGACTGGTTCGCATGCCGGGCTGCATTTTCACCTTGGCTCGTGGCCGTCGTTGCTCGAAAGCCCGACGGGCACGTACGTTCCCCGTGCATCCCCGAGATAAACGTACTAGAGAACGCGAAATCGCGTCGATCGACCGAGACTATTTCGATCGATCGACGATAGAAAATCGAGCAGATGTTACACTTTTTTTTCGAGCTTCGGTTCTGCAAAAATATCAAATTTCCTTCTAGATTTCCTCATTATCAACCCTTATTCGTCCCACATTTTTGCAACTTAATCTTTCGGGGACGAAGATGGATTTTTCGTGTTTACTATATGGTCAACGTTATATGATATTACAGATTTTACGATGATCTTTACATAATTTGGACCAAAAGTTCCCAACTGGTTTCAGATGGCCCGTTGAGGATTGATGATAGTTTAAAAAGGGTCTATAGTATTCTAGGGGTCTATTGGGAGTTAATGATGAATTTTCCTGTTTTAAAATTTTATTTAATTTTTAAGGAATATAATTATTACATAACAATATCAGTTTTAATACGTACACTACTGTGTAAAAGAAAGAAACACCCAACATAATTATAAGATATAATGACAAACAATATCTTTATGTAGAAATTGTATAGATATCGTATAGACGTAGAAAAATAGGTTAATCACAAAATCTGTTATCGTCATATTGGCCCCTTTGAACGGTTTCATTTCACTTTTGAAATTTTCGTTTATCTTTCACATTGACAGAAAAATTGACTTGTTCTGTTTTTCGAAACTTACCCTGTACATATTAACACTTTACCTACCAGAAGCCTGTTAATAGGAATTTCAATAATTGTGCAATACCAACAGAAATCATAGAAATTTTCTTTTACATTACAATCTTAAAAAAAATTACATGACGTTATTGAGGGTGACTTGTTAGTCCACAATAAAATTGCTATTGCTATTGAAGGTTCTATTAAAAAGTGATTAGACATGTACCATAGATTTTTCAAGAGTTATACAATAATTACTAGTCAGTAATGTATTAAAAAGATAAAAATCACAAAGCTTCAACTCAATTATTCCACAAATAGCAGAGTAACATCATCTTTTACAAGAAAAACGTGTCAAATAGACATGAGAAATAATTAGCTAAACTATATAACATTAAAATGATCGAAAGGATGTACCGACATAGCTGCATTATTTTCAATTTATTACAGTTATTAGAGAAATGCATTTAATACAGATCATTTTTATTTTGCATGAAGATCAGCAGTCCAATAATTACATTGAGCATGTTCAATAGGTTTCTTACCATTTAGTATTCTCTTCGTAAATTCTTTTGGTTCTGAAACGATTAAATAATCTCGAACTGTTCGTGATCGTAATTCTCGCAACGAATTCATTTCTCGTCATACCTCTACTAAGAAATTTCCCACCTCATGCCGTTAAATTTTTCCAGAGAAACTCCTCCGTAACTTCAATTGTTCTCGACATAATCGTCCCACACGCCCACAGCGGCACTGCAGCCACCTCTGTACTTGATCATGACCGCGGACCGCGTCATGTGAGAAATCCCTGAAACGCAACTCATCCTCGAAACTGTACACACTAGGGTGTTCCTTATTTTTCGATCATGAAATTTTTCACGCCTTCCCCAATATTGTTCCATTTCATAAAAAATTATACAAATATCATAATTCTATACTAAATATAAAATAAAAATATCATAATTCCCTATATGCATTCAAGCACAAATATACTTTGTACGAATTAAGATTATTTCACATCAATTAGCCTGTCTTATTGCTGTCCGTCATTTTCCCGTTAACAATTCCGTATTCGCTCAAACCTCGTGCGTCGGTTTAAGGGTGTAAAAATTAGAAATCGTGGTTTTGTACGTGTATTAATAAGACACGTGTATTCGTGTACTATTTCACGTATGTATATTTGAATGTACGTGTATTAATGGATCCTCACTTTAATTCGTATAATTTTTAGAACATTGATATTAATTTATGTATACCCCTATTTTACTTTCGAAAATTAGTAACTGTATCCTAAAAATTGAAACAAGTTAAAATGCAGATACGTTAACACACGTGTATTTAAATATACGTGAAATAGTACACATGTATTTATGTATAGGTCAAATAGTACACGTGTACTCGTGTACTTAAAATGGCACATAAAATAGGGATCTCTAGTAAAAATCCCATCACAATCCCTCAAGAATTCTGCTGACGGTTAGAGGCCCCTGCAGTAATACTAAAAAATTCTAAAAAATCCTTCTTTTACCACGTTTGTTTTCTTTTTTTATTTTTTAAAATTATTTTTTTTTAATTTTTCACATAAAATTTACGTAGCTTCAACGTCAATGTGGCACGTCTCCCCTTTATCCGATTAACTTCATCTTTTGCAAGGGTTATTTTCTTACCCAGTGGCACAATTTTAGGAGGAGGCGTGAAAAAATGTTCACCAAGTATAGCTAAGGACCACCCTAGTGCACACGTCTATCTGGACAAGCAGAGGAAGCTGATCACTTTCCAACGTTGCATTTCGCAGCATCATAACCTTGGAATCGGATCTAATACACCGGTAACTTACGTCGGTTCCCACGGGGCCCTCGCTCTGGAGGGAACGTCGCGGCGCGGCGGGCGTGTAACAGTTACTGAAACCGTACGTCGCGCCGTGTCGCATCGATGTTGCTCAGATCGAACACGATGTCACGATGATCGAGTAAGAATCATTGGGCTTCGTTACGGCGCCGTTCACCGTTTAGCCGATCATCATTAGCCCGCCTCGCAGAGAGAAAAACCGAGTTACGTCAAGGATACGCATGAAGGATCAACGAAAAAGATTTCGTCCGACGACACGTGTTCCTCGGTATTCAGAGAAACGATGAAGAAAGGACGGGGGGCTGAGAGGAGGCAGAAGAATCGTCGATTCGCTTGGGAATCACCGGATTCGCTAGATCGAAAGGCGAGGTGCGAGTGCCAGAAAATGCCGCGAGCATAACAATGCGAACGGATCGACAAAAACGGAGAAAAAACGCGAAAGATCGAGACATCGGGGCGAGAAAGGGAGGGGTTGGAATAAGAGAATCGCGGATCGAGCGGCCTCGGTTCACACGATCCAATCGAGAGTCCGAGACTTTGCTTTCGATGCCTCTACCTCTTTCTCTCGGACTCGGATCTCTCTCCACGTTTTCGATCTGCTGCCAGCTTTTTTGCGATTTCTCTCCCCTCTTTTTGGTTTGTTCTCTTCTTCTTTTTTTTCTCTCTCTCTCTTTCTCTTCAGTCGGAGAGGGGGAGACTCGTTACAGGAACACGATCGGGATGAGCCGAGTCCACGAGAAACGGAAGACCGGTACCCCTTTTTTCAGACGCCGCGCAGAGATCAGTAAACTACCGGCGAGAAGCAGGCGAATAAAAAAGTTACGCTCGAGCGGCGTGTAAACGAGGATAACCGGAGAAAACGAACGAGCACGGGATACCACCTCTGGCAGAGCGGATACCGGAGAGGGGTCAGCTCCTGTCGATAAGTGCCGGTGAAAAGATCGGAAACTCTCTTGTTAGCTGCGCTAGATTATACGGTATATTGGCAGGGCGGCGCAGCGGCAGCGGCTGGCGGAGTCAGGCCGATGCATCGTCTCGAAAGACTCCGTCGTTTTGATAGAGCGAAAATTAGATCGAATAAATTGTTCCGCTTATTATGCTTCGCTCGGAGGAAGTGGCTATTTTGTACTGGTAATGGTCGTCGCTGTATACTCTTCACTAACCAGGAACGTGATTTTTTTCTGTACTCTTTGAACAAATGCTTTTTTGCTGTTTTACGCGGCTGAATTCTTGATGCTCATAAACTAGTTTCCTGTAACCTCTGGATACAGAGTAAATTTACTCATATATCGTTTATGTTTAATACTCTTTTCACACAAATAGTTTCAAACCTAGCTCTTCGAAGTATGCATCGATCGTTTTATTAGATATGATATGGGAAACTGATAATTTCAATTAATAGGTAAAAGATTATCAACGAAGAATTTGCGAAGTTGGAATAACCACCTTACGATTAATGCAAACGGAGTTGTAATTCTCACCTCTTAAAAACACGATAACGTTTTTGATATTGGTCCATACGACTGGGACTTTTCGAGAAGATATAACAATTAGTTTACCATATGATGTGAAAAGAGATCATAAAATATTTGACCAACAAGAATACTTTTTAAAGAAGTTAAAGGCAACGTTTAGGTAGTTAAAAAAAAAATTTTTCGTGCCTCATAAAAAATCCCTCGAGACGGTACAGAGGCAAAGGGAGTCCTCAATCGCAGGCAATGGTTAAGCAATGACATCACACACTTCAGCCAATAATTGGGCTAGAACCGAAAGTGCCAGTGGAACGACCCAATCGGATGGCTTGCCGTCGCATTCCTCTCGAATTCCTGCCGAGAGACTTCTTGTGAGGCACGGAGAGTACGCCCCGCCTGATTTCGAACAACTAAATTGTCACAACAGTTTGCAAAATATGATGAATCTATCATCAAACGAGGACGACCGATTCTGGATCATCTGGAAAACGCGAAAACTACTTTGCGATGGTCGAAGTTCGGCGTTCATGATCAAACGCCTTGCTATCGATCTTCCGGTGCGGGGAGCACGAGTTTTCCAAGAACGTGAAAGAAGTTAATCCCTTGCAGGTGGCAGCTCGCAGTTTCAGTTACTGACAACCGATACGCGAAACATTAAGCCCTTTGTTTCCCGCTGGAATTACTGCGGGTCGGCGCGGCGGCTGGTCCGTTTCCCGTTCGAATCACAAGCCTACCGGTGAAATTCGATCGGATGCCCATACAGCACCACGCGAACCGTGATTTATCGCTAGTCATGTTCCGTTGTGCCAACAATGTTTTGGCTGTCACGCCGAGAGCGCACCGCGCGCTGCCGCGCGTAATAAAGCAAAACGATGCTGCATTAAACCGGATTACAACGTTACGGGACCCGAGAAGAGTTTGCGGACCGTCCATAATTCACTTTATGCTGCTACAGGTCGAATCCTCTGTACCTGATCACCTCGTTAAGTCATCGAACCGCCTGAACCGAACACACGGTGGTATTTTGTAATCGTGGACGAATGCGACACTATAGTCCATCCAAAGAGACGAGAGAGTAGACAGCGGATCAGGGCTGGCTCATTAGAGTCCAGACCCCTACGATGAAATAAGTAGAATTTCTGACAAGTTAAATAACTGTTAGATTAGGTATTTAGGATTATTCTAACAATAAGTGGGGCCTAAATGAGTAGGAATGTTAAACTTGGTACTTAGGATTTATCTAACAATAAGTTCCCTCTACGCCGCTATCCCTTATACCTGGTTTTTTTCTACACTTCGACCGTCAACAAAAAAGAACGATCTTGTCAAAGGTAGACGTTGAACACGTTTTCTACCCTCAGTTAAGTTGAAGCGCTTGAGCAAGAAGCTTCTTCTATACTCTCATTTACTGAATAAACTCTTTATATCGAGTGCTCATATTTTTCCTAATATGATCCTGGTAATATTAGGAAAAAAATATTCTATTTCTACTATTAAACAAAGATGTGTTTTATAATGAGAAAGAAATATTTTTCATAATATGAAACAAATATTATTTGCATATTAGGAAAAAATATTCTACTTCTAATATGAAATAAAGATTCATTTAATATTTAGAAAAAAATATTTTTCTCCCAACATGAAATAGATATTTCCTGCATATTTAAAAAGAAATATTTGTTACTTAATATAAGACAAATATTGTATGTATATTTGAATATTAAAAAAAGATTGAATCTCTTTTTAATATTATATGAATGTGTATACAATATTTTGTGCTACTAGGGTAGAGGATTGAAATTTCGATTGCATTCACGCAGAGTACAAATCTACTGAATTAAATACCACATACGTAATAATTCATTGAAAAAGGCCAGACTTTTGAGTCCGTCAAGGTAAAGAGCAGCCCATTGCTGGACTATCGAGGCACTACCGTAACCAGCGAAGGCGTCGCGATGCGATTAGAGAAGACAAGGATCACGGGGCATTGTATGCAGGCTCGCCTGTAATCAGGCTGCGGCAAGACCGCGTTAATTTCGCCTAACTGCCTGGAGAGATTGGCCGTGGACGAGAGAGTTTGTCGGGCGTGTGTCGCACGCGGCCCAGAGAAATTGCGGCCTCGTATTCAACGCGGTGCGGTGCCGGGAATCGACCCCGACCGTGCACGGACGCCCGTAACTGCCATGGTATGTACATTGTAACCAAATGGAACAATGCAAAACCCGTGGGCTTCGAATCCCGTCTGGCTTATTGATGTCCGCTGATTATGTAGGCGACGACGCGACTTTCTTCGACGCCGCCGCACCGTACACGGAGAAATTGCGCACCACGTAAGTACTTACACGGTGTAATCTCCGAACCGCGAGTCGTGTGATTTTCATCTCGGAAAACTACGTTCCATGGGCTGTCACCCAATGTCAAGGAAAATATCGCTGTCTCTACGAGGGAAAGGATCGAAAATGCTGGACGGTACGGCTGTTTGTAAACGCGAGATATCTTTCGATGATGTTTCAGTCTTTACATTAACGGGACTCCAGTAGAGTATGGTAAAAATGAATATTAGTCTCCGTACGTTGAGTTATGTCTTTTGAAGAATAATTCCTTCGAAGGTCATTTGAAGGCCAACATATTAAATATTGTTGAGTTTGTATCTTCAATTGCTGAATGTTCTCTTTATAAGTTTACTAAAACATTCTAATCACTAGACTGAGGATTTTATATACATTTATGATAAAAATGGCTACGTACAATTTAAAACAGTGGAGGTATTATTTTCACCTGAGTAAGATAATTTAAAGAGGAATTGTTATTTGGCTCCTGTGTCTTGCGATCAATGGAAACATTTTTTTATTTTTCATAAAGATCCGCAGACTACTAATCACTTCCAAAAGCCATATATTCAACAAATATTATCTTGATCATTTTGTTACATTAACACAGTGTATAGAAGAATCATTTTTTGATACAGAAAGAGCGATAAAATACGTAATTATGTAATCTCATTTTAATTAGATTTAAAAAATGCCGGGACTCTCCCGAAGGTATAACGTTAATTACTTATGAAATGTTACAATCGTAACAAATGAAAGTAAAATTGATTTGAAGAAAGTGAATTGAAATACAAATAATCACCAAAAGATATACAATGAAACGATACAAAATTGTTGAAAGTATAGTTCATACTTGTCTGGAAAACTTTCCCACTGAAAAGAAATGTGTTCAATTGTATATTAAATTATAGCAAGGCTAAGAAAAACTTTAAAATTTAGGTAAAATGTTAGAGATCGACTTTTGGCCAGCCAAATCAATAAAAAGGACCAGTGTGCGTTGGCGAAGAGTTATTCTTTCTGGAGGTTAAACTACCGCCGCCTACGGTACACATGTGTAACACAACATTACAACTGGTAGCGATCTTGTAATGGCCACGATGGTTTCTCGGAGCACACCTACATGCACCGCTGTCTCCTTTTTTGTCAATCGGATGTCCGATTTCTCCTGGAGAAAAGTCGTCACGACAAACCGACGCGACGCGACGGGAAAGTCCGTAGTCCAAACGCGGCGAGGATTGTCGTCGCGGCACCAGACAGAATGAAAACACATGGACACGCATGAGGGAAGTATGTGTGTATGCGATCATTTGCGCTTGGTTCTAAAGTCAACATTCCGCTTCGACGAAATCAATCGGAAAATGGAAAACAGCGGACCTGCGTGGAACGACGCGGAGGAACCGGTTTCGACGTTGTCTTCGAAAATATACACTCTTTTCAACTGCGTCTTTTAACCCTCGGACGCGGACGGCGAGACCGACCATTCTTACAACTTTATAACTGACGATGTTCAAAACTGTTCACTGCTTTATTCACCATTTTTAAACGTATTTTTGGTGGTACATCTTGCAGACACGTTATTCTATCTGTTCCTCCAAATGTAACAGCTCTTCGTTTAATTTAATTGCCATAAACTGAGTAAGTAAATCACGATCTTGATATTCTGGGCCCAAAAAAGACTCAGGCTCCGTCTTCGGGAAGTTGAAGGATTATAGCAATTCTTCTAACAATGAGTTAAAAGTAGTATGAAAAAAATAAGTTGAAGGTATCATTAATATGTAAAAGTAAAAGTTAAATTCTGTTTGTAAACAAATATGCGTTTAACTATGATTATATTATGAAGGGAAATAAATATTCAAAAATAAAAAATTTATTTTGGAATGTAATATACATTTTACGGTTGTTTATCTTCCGATCAAGCCGGTTAATCGAGGTCCTACTGTACATATCCACAAAACCATTATCAAATTAATCCATTATCAAATTACAGTGGGACTCTATTTATCCAAACTGCTTGAGGGATAAGATGATTCGGATAATAGGAGTGCACTAACTCTCCCTTGTGTTATTGTTTCTTTGTTCTTACAACAAGTAAGTGTTCGTTTAACTGGATTGCTACTCGTCTGTTTGTATACGTAGACAGTGGAGTTTCTCTGGTTCTCAAGCATTAACAGAAGACGCGTTGCGATTGCTTTTACGAATGTTATGAGCTCGGGTAAGTGGTATGCCAAGCATACTATGCCCTGAGTAGTTGTTCGCATAAGAGGAACTCACAATGTTGGGTCAGACAAATGGAATTCAGATAAATCCACCGTATTGGAAAGTATGACCAATGGATTCTTCTAATTGCCAATTGGATTGCATAGATATTGTTTGACGAACGCACTAATGCAATCAATTCGGGGATAGAATGTCCATTTTTAACCAACGTCGAAAAAGGAGTAGTCAATTCGATTTGTGTATGCCATTTTTATAAGACACTGACGAATTCATTCTCCGGAAAGGAACAGTTTCGGTACAACGAAATCATCGAAATAGAACGAAATCGCTAATTGAACGATATTATAATAAATAATAGAATGATAAAATGATAAATTAATCACTAAAAATAAATAAATGATAAAATTATCACAGTTATTATTATAGGATGCAACGTATTCTTATACAAAATATGATTACAGCACAACTATTTTGAAATAGCAAGTTTCTTGAATATTACATACGAGTTGACATTTCTAGACACTGAAAGCAGTTAAGTCAGAGTAACAATTGACTGACAATGAAGACCAATTAATTTGTACAGTTAGTAACTGTACACGTTGGTTTTTTGTGTTTCATGGGGGTGAATCGCGGTTTCCCAGCATGGATTCGTTCATATATGGCGACGCCGCGGCGCTTCTGCCAAAGATAAATTTCGCTGTTAGATAAGGTAACACGGAAAAGAGGATGAGAGATCGTAAGGAAAAAAAATGGAGAAACGCAAGCGAGGGAAAAATGCTGAATGCAAAGTGGTGCACGAGAGCGGATCCCGTAAACGTTCTCGCACACCGCTATATGCGGTCGATGCATGCCGCACATACGTAACGAGGAATCTCGTTTCGTCGCGTTGCGTCTGGTGACCTTGGAAGCATGCGCTCTAAAGGAGCAAAACCGGCAAATAAACGCCTTCGTAATTTTAGATTCATGAGGCCCGAACGAGTTGTCCGCCGCCCTGCTCTCTGTCTCCCTTCAACCCTTTGTTTCTCGCACTCTTGCCCTTATGCGAGCTGAGTGCACCTTCTATGACTCACGGGCATACAAGGATTTTGTTGCGACAAACCGGGCTGTTGAATGGAAATTTAGATAATTTTAAACGGTTGAAAATATCCGGCTGTGACATAAATACGATCGATCAATTCTAACATCGTTCGCTACAGTGGCATCTATTTAATCACAGATACATGTATTTGCTATACGTCACGAAGAAATCATTAAAATTAGAACATATTTTATACTCGCAGCCGAACGTATTTATGTTACAACCTAATACTACAACACTATGTTTTTACTATCTTATTGTGGTACGTCTAGCCAGTTTTTTCATAAGTGCAAAAAATCGCGGAATCTTCCCTAACATTTCAAATACGGAGCTCTATAATAACGTGACACCTCAGTAGAAATACAATAAATATGAGGGAAATGAATGGGAAATCTGGAGCTTGTCATTTTGATATGTCTGGTGGTTCTACGTTAACACGTTGAATACGTGAATTATCTTCAACTTGCACTGTTTGTCTAACCGTTTGCATGAATATTTCTCAGAAAAGTTGAACCTCGTCCGTTCCTCATTTCACAAACTGAATCTGTTCCTTGGTGTGAAATTGACACAGTGATAAAAAGGATAACAGGATAAATAGTTATTTTTCGATGATTTTTACTTTAAATTGGTGAGTTAACTTTTACATCTTCAAATTCATTTTTTAACCATCTCCCCTTTCTTTCAGCCTATTTCAGCCCAATTTTTAGCGGGACCTATTGTTTAGTACGGTTGGTTCCGAACCAACTTTTGCCAACAACACGCAGCACGTACCCAAGCATTCACCGCTTGGCGTATACTGTATACCCAGTGGTTACCCATCGAAGTACTGTCGCGCCCAACACTGCTTTACTTCGGTAATCATACGAGAACCGGTGTTTCCAGTGAGAAATTAGTCGTTGGTGACTCATTATATCAAATGTTATTGATAATCAAATGGAAGTAAGGGGTGCTGCAGTTCCACACTGCCTATACGCAAGCTGTCACTGCTTATTTCGGTAACATTGTGTCAAATTGGCGAGGGACGAATGAGGGTTAAAATATGAAAACGTTTGAAAAACATTTTATTCGGATTCCTTGAGGAGGAAGCGAGAGATGAAACAAGATGAACCAGTGTCAAATGACTATCACGAGCACATAGAGGAATGGGTGAATTGGAAGAATTTGATCGTGACGTCGACGCAGTTGCCATCGCCGAAACTGATCAGCAATGCGGAATGCGTTGAGCGCAAACCACACCTACGAGAAGTAATGCGACCGGACAGCCTATTTTGTGTATCCTGCCGTGCCCTGTCCGGTCCGTATGATCCAATCATCAATCAGATAGCATTATATCCGGAACCGAGTGAACGGTTATAAATCTACGAATGATATCTCGATTTCATCGGCGCCGAGTCGGCCGTAAGAACCCATTTAACCCTTCGTAGTCCGGAACCCTTTATCTGTTTCATTTCAGAATTCGCGTCGACATCGATTCAATGATGCGGTTCAAATACATTTTATGCATATTTGCACTTGTACCGAGTTACCTTTCGAAGTCGAAGCCAAAGAAACACCTCTTTACCTTAATAGGAACTTCGCTATATGCTTATAAGTGCATGTATAGTCTGCAATCTAGTTCTTACATGCAATTATAAATAAATACAACTATGATCAACATCCAAATGGGCAATTATTATATTAATAATTGGATTATAGATTATAGTAATAATTGGAGCTTCATCAAATATTATAAATGCATGCAATCTGCAACGCAATTATAATAAATACAATGATGTTTTATATCCAAATGAACAATTGAAACAATTCTTTATCCTAACAGGAGTTCAACCATACGCCCATTATAAATGCATACAATATGCAATCCAGTTCTTGCGTGCAGTTATAAATAAATACAACGAGATTCGATATCTGAATACGCAATTGAAACTATTATAAACAACCTTGAATAACGTTGGAAGACTGAAGAAGCATCTAAGCTAAAGAATCTTTCATTCCTCCGGAAGAAATCTTATAAATAGGGCGAGACAACACTCGCTTCTTCGTTTCGAATAATCGTGTTACTTTTTTCGAAAGGAACTTCAGAAGTTTGTAATGGAAGAGTGATTATTAAAAAATTATCACAAAAAAATGGGTGGATATAGTTTAAAACAATCATTAAATCCATTTAAGAAGGTCCATATGTTATGTTCAATTTATTAAAATGGTTAATTGTTAAATTCATAATTAATGAAGACATTTTTGTTGTTGGACAGTGTTATTGAATAACAAATAGTATACGAAATTGGTGTAACACCTCGTACAATACCTAAATGTTTAGTAATTGATTAGACACCCACAAATTTAATAATGCAAACAATATTTTGAATAATGGTAGAGCAATTTTTATTGGTGGTTCTCTCAGAGTACCCCTTCGAGCGCGAAGGGTTAAACACAATTCGATCGAAGAATTAGACAATGTATCGACTTTAGTCGAACTGAATTTAGTATGAACTGAAGCAATGACAAATCCAAATTGTCTGGTTCGAGGTGGTACCGGAAAAGAGTCGACTAAGACGATCTATGACAGTACAAGCACTGTGATTATCGTCGAATTAAAATTACACACTCGGTGTTTTAGCGTACGGCCGGGGCATTGTTGCTGAGAATCTAAATCTCTCAGAGCATCATTATTGCCAGCTGCCGAGAGAGTACCGAATTCCTGCTCGGACCATTAATCGTCTGTGCATTGTGGCTGCCCCCGGGTGATGCATCGCGCATGCTTCGACTTTCCTCGTGCTCCCGTCGATTACTCACTGCGTCAAGAAACTAATACCAATAAGAAACCGTTGAAACACCTGAGACACTGTATTACGACATTCCTCGGGCAATTGTCTCGCTTTCTTGGCACACGCCGTGAAATTATTGGATAACGGCGCGATTACCCCGAGCTAATCCGGTTTGTATGTTTTATTAGTCACTCAGAGACGGTGAGGGGGGTGAGGACGGTCAAAGAGTTCTTCCTGCTAAATCGTAATCCGATGTGCGACAGACCGATATACGATATACCAGATAACGAGGATTATCGACAGACCAATCTGGGTATTTCTGTTCGAGCTCAAGATCGTCTGAAGGTCGTATACATTTATCACTGAACTCGTTGACAGTTGACGTAGTCGAGTCAGGTGAGACACCTGGTATATCGTGTCACTGAAATGCAACTCTCCGAGGAACTGATGAAACGGGAGAAAATGCTCTAGTCGAGGCTTTTCCCTCAGATTCATTTTACAATGATTTATTACATATGTAGAGCAGGGACTTGATGAATGTTCACGAGTGAAATTCTCCAAATTGACAGCGACCATGATTTGAAAATTTACTGCGGCGTGTACTCGACAAGTTGGGGAAACAGCATTTGCATGTATATACAAGGATTTTTATTTTATTTATTTACATCTATCTATCTCGTTGCAACTATTCCATAGATCGTATAAAAAGCATTATTATGTAGAAAAATTACCTTAGGGATAACAATTATATCTTTAGGAAGATCGTATTTACCGATGGAATTCAGATAAATTTTAAATCCAGAAGTTAAATATTGAGTCTGTTCGGCTTTTGAAATCTTACATGATTTGAGTTCAGATCTAGTCCAGTCGGCAGGTCGAAAAAAAGGCGTCTACCTGGAAAGTATTCCGAACTCAATAAAATTTTGAAAACCACGATTTTTATTACCTTGTTTTGGTTTTTCGCCTATTACTCAAAAACTGTGGGTCCTCAGAACTTTTGTTTTTCATTTTTGCAAAGAGCATTAAATTTCCTTCAAATTTCACTGGTCAATCTTTTTTTTTTACCCAATAGGCACCGAGAGACAGGCGTTCAACTTAGAAAAACGAGGAAGTGTCGAAATGAGTCATTATTATGCATTGGAATATTCTCCAAAAGAAGTTGTTTAAAAGTGATCTATGTATGTGGCTGATCAAGGATTAAATACGAAATACATCACCTGATTCTATCACTTTGTACTGCTTTTTAACTGTTTGCGATAAGTAAAGTGGCAGATAGTATGTCATTGCTGTAGTCTTATAAGTATGACAGGATGTGTGCATTAGAGTAATAAGCCAAATCCATTTCTAAAAAATATTTAACAGATTAGACAGGCCATCCAGATGAAGATAAGCATCTTTCTTCTGCGAAATATCGTATTTTCAAACTGTCCAACTTTAAGTGTGCGTTACGATGACAATTGTTATTACTTGCTTGATCGCTTGATCGGGTGACAAACAGCCCGTAAAAAATTAATTAAAATCTACATTATATTTCAAAATAAATATTCTTATTTCTCAAAATTTATTTCGCTTTATACTATAATCATATGTAAACGTATATTTCTTTATAATCCGAGTCCGGTTAATCGAGGTCCTACTGTATTTTATTAATTTCTTTATTTTCGAGGTAGATATGTGGAAAGCAATACAAACTTTGTACACGTCGATATAAGAAAGTTTATTTTTACCACGTTTTCTCGACAAAATGTCACTCGATTTTCCAATCCGGACCACTGTGCGGTAGTCCGACGCTTCGCGCAGTCCGATTCAGCTCGTTGAACGCGATCGCCGGAACTTCGGAAACGAAAATGAAAAAGAGAGGAGTAGAGCGAGAGAGAGAGAGAGAGACCAATAAAACGAGCGTCGAAAAAAATGCGGGAGTTCGCGCGCAGGAGGATCGGACACAGAAAGGGGAGAAGAACGGGGAGGAGACGCGGAGGTGGTGGTAAGTCGTTTTGTGTCTGCAGCCCGTCTAAATATACGCGGTCCTCTCCTCGGCGATGCAGCCTTTCCACGCAGGAACGCGAGAGAGAGAGAACGATAGTCAGAACCGTCTAACAGCTATCTTGGCTTTAGAGAAATCTCTGGTGCGCCGCGGAAAATCGAGACGATACGGAACACAATTTACTAGCGCGGCCTACCATGCTGCCATGCCGCTGCACCCTAGACTACCCTAAAGAACCGACTCACAGTGAGCTGAGATCGTAAATACCCAAACTAAATTCATGAATCCCTTACTTATGCATTTTTACTGATAAACAGGAGAGTTTAATGCGTTTTTGGGGCCACCGATTACGATTCTAGTACATATTGCTTTATTCGGATGAAAAACTACCCTTATAAGGGATGTTTCATGCTATCAAAACAGGGCTGTGCTAGTTGATTTAGAATGTATTTTTAATCAAATAATTTCATATAAACATGGCATCAAAAATAAATTGTTAACAATTTATTACAAGCAAAATATCTACTTGTTCGGAACGAGTTTCAAATGAATAAGTGATTTCTTCAAATTGCAAAAACAATTATTTTCAAAATGTCATTAATGATATTACATTACCTTCAGTAGCTAATGTTGACAGTTCAATTTCAGATTCTGTTACGAAATATTTTTAAAGGGCATCTAAACAATAAAAAAATAGTGTAATTAATGCAGATTATACTTTAGAATTATTTTTTTATTTTATGTTTTGTAGTAGTCATGTTGCAAATTGCTTTTTCGTTAAACACTCATAGTTAAACATGAAGCAACAGCTAATTGGTAAGTAAGTGCAGAATATCAACATTCAAAAGTTCTTATTTCATATGCAGACTTTTTATGAAATCCTATTAATGTCCTCATTGTACAAAAAACACGCGTAGATTGCCATTTAAAACCAACATTGCAAAAAGAATCTTACTATGCTTGAAAGCGACTATCATAAATTGTAAAATTCGCTACGTAATCTACGAATTCATCGAGTAGCGCAACTTGGCACTGTTAAGGGAAGAGTGTGGAATTTTTAATTTCAGAAATTTGAATATATTATGTATGATAAACAGTGGTTAACAAAAGAGGAGATGTATTGAGCAAAACGTGTTTGAGGGTTTCAGTAGTGACTGCCAACACACCAATGAATAATTTGACTCACAAACAAAAGTCGTCTTTGGAAGCCAGACACGAGTAATGATTAATGATGAGATTATGACATCGTTTTATGTATCTTTGCTTTTATATCTATAATATTTCTTTTACTTGCAATATATTCAGAACGTCTTGATTGTCTAGAATGCAAAAAAAAATAACAAAACAGAGCTAGTGCATTTTTTTTACAGGAATTGCTCTATCAATGGGAACGCAATATTAATCTTTTAACCATGAAAAATTACGTTTTATTAATTATTGATTATTACATCAGTCATATATGCCCGACACTATTTTCTTATGAAACGTAAAAATCAATTTTTATTACAGTGTATTAAGTAAACCAAATTTTGTTAGAATATCCTATGTATAAGATAGTTAGGTGAAGGTGTTGACTACGGTAAATCTCGTCTTCCCTATTCTTACATTATGAAAGAAGTTGTTTTGATTATGTATGACTTTTATGGATATCAATGTATGACAAACTGAGGAATCTTAATTATTATATTAATAGTTTCAATATCGCGAGGGTAATGCAAATAAAATGTGAAAGAACGCAATTTCGAGATTCAATTGGGCCTTCGAGCGGAAATGTCAGGTCACGCGAGGCAAACTGAAAAACCTTGTCGATCCCGCCAGTTTTAAATAGATCTCGCGATCCAAGTAAAAATCCCCGTCCGCATTCATGGTCGGCGGATAAGTGGTATCGCTAATCTTCGAATATTGCAATAACGAAACCTTTACCCTAGACAATAAATATCTTGCGTCACGAAATTCCCGGCGTTCAAACTTCAACTTGAGTTATTTCGGGCCGTTTGAAAAGCACACTGCAGGCCGCCCACCGCCCGCCATGCCGGTTGCTGCTGTAGAGATTCGCGCGAAGTCTAGTGACTCCGTTGTTTCCTTTATTTTTATAGTTTCTCTCAAAGCGCGTTCACGTGCCGGGGCCGTAAGTAAAGAGACCTATTCATAAATCGAGAGGCACGTCCCGGCAAAACACACGTGACTCCGTCCACATGATCCTTTGAGGTGTGCTGCTGCTTGCCTGCTGCCTGCTTGCCTGCTCCCTGACGCTTGCTTCTGCCGCTGCTGACTCGCACATTCCTCCCTATATAAATTCTTCGGCTCGAGCCAAGCGAATATAGATGTCTGTATATTTGTCACACGATTAACCGTACCCACAGCGATGCAGAGTACAATGATTAACATCTCCCACCACTGGCAGGCGATACGCGGTTACCGGGGGCCGCGAACGAATCCGCTCAAACTATACGATACAGTGCCCGAATGATTCGCACCGTTCCGGTTATATGTATACCGTTCTACTATTACCAGCAACGGTCAATCAGAGTTAGGCAAAAATATAATCAACGATTGACGAATAAATTTCTACTTCAATCGTTAATCGCAATTAACAATTGAACTCCTACTTTAGTTGTTAATTGCGGTTGACGATTATATTCTTTTCAATTTATGTTGATCGATGTCCGAATATAACAAAAAACGACACGAATTACTGGAACTTCCTCATGAAGCTCTCATAATGCATATGATTGACACAGTTCCCACATAAAAAATGTTGTACAATGCAATTTTCAAGATTCCTTCAACAATTACGACTGCAATTCCAATTGCAATTTTTGCAATAATTTCTTTTCAAATCATGTAGTAAAGTAATGGCTCTAACTCTTCTTTAAAAAAAGTTTAAATTGTATAGTCTGTCACGTCCGTTGATTCAGTCATTAATAATAATTGATGAAATTAGTGATGTATATTAATGGCTGAACCACCGGGTATGACAAAATAGATTTCGCTGTGTTCTTAATTTGTTTAACGAAGTTTTAAATTCACCATGAGTTTAAGTTTGAAATAAATCGTATGGGTATCAATCCCATGTTGCCTACTGCGAAATATATCTTATAGATTTTCCTTAATTCTATCGCTCGCAATGTAGTGTAATATACGATGATTCGATATTAATTAATAATTATAACATTTGATATTTTATTTCTCGTACAACATTAACGGAGCAAATACAAAAAGAAATTCAGAAAATATATAATGTACATGATTGATTTTATCAATTATTATTAATGACTGAATCATCGGACGTAACAGTCCATTAAAAAAGTTATCGTCTTTTTGAAAGCGTTAAAAATTAACAAAAACTACGTAGAATTTTAAATATTTGGGTTTAAAGGAAGCGAAATCTAATATACGATTAGCAGAGGCTGTTTAAAATCTTCATCACGAGTCTCATTGGATCTTTCAACACTTTAATGTTTAGCACGTAAATGCATTAGAGGCAGAGTTGGGTAAAAATCTTATTTAAAAAAAAATTTCGAATAAAGTACGTCTAAAACCCTCTTAGAAAAAACCCACTTTACTCGCGATTTTTATTTATATAAAACTTTTGCCCAACTCTGGTTAAAGGCATTAGAAGGATCAATGGCGTAGTACGGGGTTTCCCAAACTGTGTACCGTGGAACCTTTTTTTTAATTAGAAAATCTCATATGAGATTTATTTCAACACAATTGCAAAAAAAATGAAATACACCACACACAAAACAGAATACAATAATTAAAAAATAGAATGTGGTTATAGGAGATACACAGATATTTTAATACAGACATATGATTAGTTGGAACCACAATTTTTTAAGACCACAGCTTTTAAAAATGATAATATGTAGTGACAAGCTTTGATATTTGGTTTAGCTATTAATATTGAGACGAGTTCCGCGACAATTTGAAATCGTTTGATCAACAGATGATCAATCTAAACAATATATATAAGCAAAGTGTTCCGTTAAAATTTCCGGATTTGCGCAGTGTTCCATTGCAGAAAAGGTTTGGAAAACCTTGGCGTAGCAGATAGTTTTAAAGCACGTCACCCGTGTCATCAACAAAAATGAAATACGACATCAGGAATAACGTCGCGGCAAAAAATACACAGACACGTCGCTAGACGAATCAAATGACCAGTGGCCGTGCATTACGCGCAACAGCATTTTATTCTGGGGGTGAGTACGCCACGACGCGCAAAGCATCGGTGCGGCGCGGGGTGGCATGGCGTCGCGTCACGACTCGTGTTGTAACTCAAGAAAACAGTCAAGTTTGCCGGTCAAGTGATTTCGAGAATTAAAAATACAGCCGGCGAGCTTTCGTAAGGAGGTCGATATATCAAGGACGAGCCGTGCCCTGTTTATTCGACCGCGCTATTATTGGAGTCGAACCGCGACACAATGGGATCGAAACGAGTCCTAATAGAATTCACATCGCGGGACGTCGAACGTACGTGTCCCGTACACCCACGAACAACAACGGTTCATCCGTTGTTGCAAATTGAAACAGAGATTGCGTCTCTGATGGTGCGGACTCGATGGACCGGAGAAAAACGATCGCGTTGCTAATAAGTTCGATGTAGCAAATTGAAAATCGGATTACTCGGGCATTGTTCTGTCGCGAGTTCACTTGTCTTAACACTTATCGGACTCCGCTTAAGATGCCGGACAGATACGTTACAACAGACTGAGCAGAAAGGACATAATGACCACTCGAGGGATTTCTGAAGGACTCCGCGCAAGCAAATTCTTACAAAATGGAATTCTTTTTCAAGAAGGCAAATGAATATATTTTTAAATATTTGTAAGTAGCTTCTAGTTTTTGTAATAAATCCAGAGAATTTTTATTTTCATCAGATGCGACTTAACCCTTCCGACCCGACAGGGGTACGCTGTCTGTCTCCTCGCATAGCCGACAACGCACTATTTTCGTGAATTGATTTCATATCTTTATATTTATGAATAAAATAAACATTCATAAATAAAAATCAAAAAATGATTGAATAAGATATTAAATAATACCGTTTTCATTCAGAACATGTATCGTAGAATTGTATTTCCATAACTATTTGTTTGCGACATGTAGCTCCTTTCAAACTTTTTCTCTTCTCGATGAATAGGAGGCGTTGATTTAAAAAAGAAACATTAACGACAACTTTCTTTGTTAGAAACAACTTTGCAAGTTTCTCTTACAAATATCCACCGATCCAGAGGTTGTAGATTCACCCCTAGGACAGATGACCATTACTTTTTGTACACCCTGTACACCGTAAGTCGTTCTTCCGCATACGATAAATCGTGAGGACGTATACCGTACGTCCTTCGGGTCAGAAGGGTTGAAAAAAGAACACAGTAGGAGGAAAAATGCAACAACAATCTCTCGAAACATGAAAATTGCTCAAATACACACTTCTCCTCTTTATATCTTACGTGCATGCGACCCCCGAGTGACGAGTCAGCATGTAACAGAGTAATAAAACAACACGGGGGTACAGTTCATGCGATGGCCTTGAACCGGCGAAATCTGTCGTCTCTGCGTAGCGTCGGCGAGTGCGAATTACAAGTCGCGAAACGGGGAACGGCCTCCGCGTGGTCATCGCCATCGTTCCGCGGCGGTAACGCCGTGATTTACCTACTTAAAACGCGCATTGGTTCGCTAAACTTCTTTAATGCACAACGGCCGCGTTGTCTTCGTGGCTGCGGCCAATTAGCCACGAATCATGTAGCGAGAATCACGGTGAGCGTGCACGGAAACGGGACGGGCGACGGGATCGAAGAACCAAACGAAGAGAGACAGAGAGAGAGATAGAAATGTAGAGGGGATGGCGGGAGTGCAAGAGAGAAAGAGAACGCTCCGCACGTGAATAAGATCCATTTACACCGAGACCTTAAGCAACCTTTGAGCACGCGTTGCGGGGTTATTCCCTCGCGACTACGAAGTTCGAAAGAAATCGTACGCGCTCCCTTTTTCCTCGGCATAGGATAATTCTCTATCAAGCTCCGAGAAAGTTTATTCATACAGAAGACTCGGACAAAGCTGTCTGGTTAAGGGGATAGACTCGTTTCCAGGATTTAAAGGGTGCGGGATGCGTCTTCTCATTTCTCGATAATGCAGAGATAGTGGAAGCGGTTTTTCAGTAGTCGGAAACGGTAGATAAAAAATAACCCTATGCAAATCCATATTATATTTATACACTATTGTGCAAAAGAAAGATGCTCCCGGACATATTGAATAGAAAAGCGTAAAAAATCAAATAAGAACACAGTCAATTTTGAAAGAGGATTCCGCTGTTTAATTGAACAGTCATGAAAATGAAACTTTAAATAACTTTTCTTATAATTGTGTTGTTTTTTACTAATATATTAAAACGGATATTGGTATGCAATAATTATATTCCTTAAAAATTAAATAAAATTTTAAAACAGAAAAATAACTCCTAATAAAGGTAACTAAGCCCTGGATTATTTAAGCTCTGGAAAATTATAGACCCCTTTTTAAACTTTCATCGACCCTCAACGGACCACCTGAACTTCTGAGAATCAGTGAAACATTAACAGGATTTTGTATTGTACAACGGCGTAGTTGTTCTTATCTAGATAAGATCAAGTGGAAGTTCAAACAGGCATGTCTGACATAAATCTACATCGTGGGCTATTCTACTTAACCGTTTTCTCGATGACTGGAACAATGAATGAGCGAATAATACCATATTCCATTGCATAACGATTGTTACACGTTTTTAACTATTGAAGGTGGCAAAAACATTGAAGTCTTGTATACATCAGTTCAACAATTTAGAAACGTTACTGAGGGCACCAATTGTTGCTTGGCAAAAATCAGGGGTCAGCAAACAACTTATTTACATGGAAAAATGAAATATAAATCAAATTACGTGAAATAAAAAACCTATGTAAAAATATCATTTTATATTAAAAAAAAAAAGTTTGCCCTTTCCAAAAAAAGTTTGTCGATCCCTGGCATAAATGATAATGTACATCAACACGAATTACTGAATTATTACATAAATGTCCACATGAAGAGTTGTCATCATTTTAATAGGATATACATATATGTATGGTGATGGAATCTGAATCACTTCGAATCGCATTCATTCAATATTTACGACAAAAAATTCGAATCACTTACAACATAATTCGAAGCTTAGAACTCGTGAAACTATTGGACGTTTTGAAAGTCTTCGTTGTCTTGAAAATCTTGAAAGCCTTAAAACTTTTGAAGATTTGTAGGAATTGCAGTATTTATGAATAACAGTATGAACGTACCAATATTATAAAAAGTATAACATTTATTAAGATTATCAAGACTTTGCAAATTTACAAGACTTTCGAGAGTTTCAAGATTTTCTGATTTCGAATAAATGTTAAATTGATTCGAAACTCTGCGGTGATTGATTTGTTCGAAAACTTTGCACGACAGAGTATTGTATACCCATCACTAGATACATGTATAGATAAATCAAAATTCGACTTTTCACGTAAATAAGTCCTCACGGAAGTTGTTTGCAGGGAGTCACTCGTTGACCACGAGGAGACACTGAGAGGAAGAAGATGGAGAAAAAAGATCAAGGTGGCCTTCCTCTCTTTTTCTCTTGCGGAATGCTACATTTTTTTTACGCGGAGCGCAATAACAGTCGCCGAGACGAGCCGAACAGGCTTTAATGAAAGTCATCAAGGTTACGGAAGCTCGTAAATTGATTTACAAATTAACGACCGAGTCTGATTCGACAGTAATAACAGATAATGTCCGCAATTTCGAGTCCGCGACGAGCTCGTTCGCGAAATGCTAATTTCTCGGGGCGTTCATATTGCAGGAGATTACCACTGTGCCAACACAGGACGACAAACGCCGAATTCGTTGGTCGATGGACTTTCAGATATTGAAAAGGCGAAGAAGATATCGTGTATTTAAATCTCTTAATCCTTTGCAGTCGGAGCTATTTTAACTTGAAAATTAAGAATTGCTTTCAACCTAGAATAATTTTACTGCATATGATTTCTTTCATTTCATGGATATGAAATTGATATTATACTTCATACAATACATTTAAGTGTGTAGTAATTGATTAGATATCAACATGTTTAACACTGAAACTGGACTGTTGGGTCTCAGAAATCCAGAGCGTCATTAATTATAATGTGACACGCGCATGAGTGGCTTGTTATTTTTCACTTTCATGAATTATAACTCTTTGTAAAATAACAAACCATGATTCAATTTTTTTCTACGCATTCCCTTAAGATTAGTTATTCTCCCAAAACCATTAAGTATTCACAGTTTCTGCTTTCTTTTTCTAAAAAAGAACTTTGGATTTCTGAGACCCGAGTGCGAAGTACATATCTCAAAAAATAAGTGTGATGTTCCAGGATTGATAAAGTAAACAATATTTTGAATAATGGCAAAGCAATTTGACTGCTAAGGATTAAAATATTGTTTTAGCAGAAAAGCCACCGAGGTATAACTTCTTCTTTATTCAGCTTTCCGTTCTTCGCTATCACTTTTTAGAGATATTTGATCATAATGTAATTTTAAGTAATCGAAAGAAAATTTGCTGTTTTTGAAGTTTTAAAAAATACGGGTCTTGACTCAAAACAAGATTTTCTTTCCTCGAAGTCTTAAACAATATGAAAAACACTAACTTTATTGTTCGATAAGCCTCATTGCATGGAGAGATTCGAGTCGTAAAACATTCCCATCATGGATGTTGAAGAATCAATCAATAATGTATAACAAGAACAACAAAAATTTTAATACAGTTGGTACTACTAAGGCTAACAATAATTCGAGATACGCAAGAAGTGAATTTTAAATATAGAGTTCTGTTGTGGAGATGCAAAGAATGCAGAAGGACATATTGATACATTGCTGTAATTATCTTTCAATTAACGACAGATTGTTTCCATAAAATGATAGTGGAAATCGAAACTATTATAAAACTGAAAGCAAATATTATAAGCAGAAACTACTTCACGTTAATAGCGTTGTCAATTGATCATTACTGCACAATCATCAATTAATAGTTGATAAAATGCTATACTTAACCCTTAACCCGCGAATACAGTTTCACTCGTGAAGTTGAGTTTTACTTCGTTTTGTTGCACTTCAGACGCCACTGTGACTTATTGACAACGTCTCGCATAACGTATTAGTGATACGCAGATATAATACTTCAACGCAGTATTCAATGCGATAACTAAATCGCGGATTTCACGCAAAATGTGTCCATAATTATAAAAGTGGTCTAAGTCATATATTTCTTGTTTCGATATATTTAAAATATAAACACTACGTGAATTCCATATAATATTAAAATAATAAGCACTACTGTTATGTGCGTGCTGTTATATGTTGATATAACAAGCATTTTTGACAATATCGTAAAAATTACATTGAATTAATTTAATTTAAAATAATGTGATGTGAAATAACTGATAAGCTATTCTTTTTTTAATTTTGACTTAGATCACTTTCATAATTAGGAGCACAAATAACAATTTTACCACGTTTTTATTAGCTCGCTTTCTTGTTTGTCTGTCTGTTTGTTCGGTGGCAAATTTTGCAATTGATTTTAAACTAACTTCCTGATGAGCTAGAGACTTGAAATTGCACACTTGGCTCAGACAATGCATTATTCAAAAAAAAAAAATTTTTGAAAAGTCTTACCATTTCGGAGAAAATAACAATTAAATATTTACCTTTTCATCCCCCCGCGAACTACGCCATCGCGTTCAGCGATCCCCACTTCGTTCGACAACCCCCTCTACTTTACTATGCGTGCGCACTCTGACTCGTCCCCACTTCACGGACCCATTTCGCCCCGACGCGCCAACCATCGGTAGTGTAGTACATCATCGCGCGACGATCGTGACCGGTAGTGCATCATCGCTTTGTTTACCAAGTGGAATTTACAGTAAGGTTAGTGAGTATATAAAGTATTAATAAAGAGTGATAGAAGTATTAACACAAGACTAAAAAGCAGAAAATAATTATTTAAATAAA
>CM052341.1:14003885-14113415 GCA_028455595.1 Lasioglossum vierecki
CCTAACCTCGTACAGATAGTCCTGAAAATTTGTGATTGTGAATTTTGAATAGCTGTGAAAATTCACAATCACAAATTTTCAGGACTATCTGTACGAGGTTAGGAATCTGTATGGCACTAGGAAAAATTATTTTATACTTTCTAGTCCGTTTTTAAAAACGTGGTATTTTAAAAAATTTATTTTTATTTAAATAATTTTTTACATTAATTGTATGACATAGAATTTCTTTCTTTCTTTAAATATATAATTTAGTTATGTGTATAAAACTACTACTACGTAGTATGTAGGAGTACTAGGAGTAGTAGTAGGAGAACCAATTCATTAATTAACAATTAATTAATTACTACGTAGTATATTGATAAAAAGTTTACATGCATTGTTTATTTGTAATGATCCGTGTTCAATGGATGAAAACAATTCTTGAAATAGCGAACAAAGAACATACTTTCTGCGATGTCTCGTGAGCTAGAGGATGTAAGACAATATTTTTTTAATTGATAAGATTGTAGCCTTGTAATTTTAATTTCGTTCAGCTTAACGAACGCGTCAACCAAAAATATACGGATCCGTGACGACATTATCGAAGCACAGCGACACCGGAGAAGATCCGCGTGCGACACCTGCTACAAGCTTATTCTCGAGGCGGTGAACGTTCGGACCAGCGAGCACGCAAATATAATAAAGATACGCGGCGGGCGGTCGTTCAAAGATTACGTTCGGGTGCACGTACGTCGCATCGTGACGCTCGAGGGGTTAATTATCCATTTCTCGCGTTTATTTATCCCCAATAAATTCTTGATCAACAACCGTCACCGGTGCCCCGGGTGCCAATGTTCGGTTTGGCCATTCCCTCTGCCTTATTTTCTCTCTTTACACCGAACCTCATGCTAGGTTTTCTCTCGTTCAAAATGATCAAGCGTACAAAAATTTTGTTGGGGTCTCTTGAAAGACCCCAGTACACCAGTTGAGAGTTAAGAGACTTACAAAGTGTTTGTGGATTTTGATAAAACTCAAATGAAAGTATACAGAGAAGTCTGATGACAATATTTTATAGTTTTATGATAAAAAAGGCCCTATAGTGAATATAAAATATCATTAGATACTGCAATACACCGTTAACCCCTATCTCTGAGATTTACAATACAAAGATCTAATTAAAATGATATTAGAGCCATTGATGTCAATTAACTGTTAGTAGTTTCGAAAGCCTGTCTTCGTCCATTTTCCTGATTTTGAGAGAATCGTTAGTGTTCTTGAACTGTTTGATCCTACGCATCTTTTCTCGCAGTTTTTACGGCCTAAATCTTCCCGTTGTGCATCAGCTATTGAATAAAATGCCTTATAGGACTCGTTAATTTTATTTAGCTATTGTTTGATCCTTTGCTATTAGGAACTTTTTCTCCCACGGGTTAAATCGTTTCATTACGTATCCTATCCTAGCTGAAAGTGACATCATTCAATTTTTAATGAACTGATACCCTTTTAAAGCGTGCTGTGGATATAAATCACGGTAACTTTCGAAATGAGAATTTTCTTCGTTGGGATGCTCGTCATATCTGGAATGCTCGTGTGAGGTCGCAGCCGACGACGCATTAAATCGCGTCGCGCATGAAACCAGTGGTCGTCCAGCGTCGCCAAGCTGGCGATAAAGACTAATTGAGATTAGCACCGGGCGTGCTACGTTAAGCAGGTGCGGCCGCCACGAAAAAAAGGGAAGAGAACGAAGCTAGGAGGACCGGGAAGGAAGAGAGGACGACGAGCATGCAAAGGGAGCGACGACAGAACCGACCACGGTGACAAGTTCTTAGTTAGAACCAGTTCGATGCGGACGAGCACAGTTTCTGACAACTAGGGATGGGATTAAGTTCATTGTGTACTCACGAATCCGAGTCAATTTCAATAACCAAGTTTCATTTGACGGGTTTCGACTGCTACTTAAAACTAATAATGTTTCAATGATTATATTTGAAAAGTATTCATTTTATACAAACTGATATCTAACCTCGGAATAAGTACTTACAAGTTTCGGAAAGATAAGTACTTCAATGTTGAAAGGAATCGAATCTTTTACAAGTAGTACTCGAATCTTGGCAATCTTGATACCTGGGTTAAAAACTGCCCCACCTTTCGCTTACCTTTTTACGCATAGTGGAATATATTTTAACCCACCTAGAAAAGTTGAAGTTATATTGATGTTAAAAAGAATTCTTTACAACTTCGGTTTTTATTTTCTTTAAAAACGTGTGCCTCAAAGAGTTAAGCACTTTATTTATTGAATTCGTAACTATTTCAGAATAGTCTTTTATTTACTTGGTTGTAACCATGGTTTTTTGTCCATGACATATCCTGATTTTCAAAACATTCTTTCTGAAGGTACAGAAGTGGCCAATCATACACGCGCAATTATAATTATATTCAAGTGCAATTTTTGATAAAGTTATGCATTAAAAGACAACATAATTGATTTGAAAAGTAAAAAAATAATGATTAGAAAAACCAGAGAATTTCCGGCACTGCATTCATAAAAGTTTCAAATCTTTTCTGCCAAGATTGGAATATACATACTTGCAAATATTACTTCCGTTTACCAAAGTACTTGTTAAAGGTTCGAAACTGTCTGGCATAGGTTCGATTATATTTAGGAGTACTATGTCTGTGTTTGGAAGTACATATAGACAGTTCGAATACAATCAATCGAAGTTCGAACCTGTTTGCAAGATACTTGATCCCATTCCTACTGACAACCGCACGAAACGACGCCAGTTACACTGGACCACGAAAGTATTTGAACGCACTTTAAGACAGTATAACTTTTTTTATGAACGGACCAAAGGACCTGCCTTCTTTTGAGTAATTAAAAGAGTTGATTTACCAGATGACTTGCAAACAAGATTTTGAAAAAATTACAATTACTAAGAATTATAACTTTTTGATTAGAGCTCGTAATGAAAATTTTAAATATGCGTTTTATAGATGTATGTTAGTTATAAAAGTCGCGAGAAACTATGATTTTGACCACATTTAACCACTTGTAGTTTTTGGGTATGTTAATCGATTTTCATGAAATTTTTAGAATGTGTACAACTAACATAGATCTACAAAACATGTATTTTAAATTTTCATTAAAGGTCTAAAGAAAAAAGTTTTAGAAAATGCTTTTTTTAATTTTGCATACCACCTTGTAAATTGCAATTTTTGGAACAATTCTCGTTTGGAACAATTGTGAAAAAGTTATACTATTTTAAAGTTCGTTCAAATACTTTCATGGTTCAATGTATATGACTTACACCGGTTTTCGGTGCTATCGGTTAGCTCGTGTGCAAACGATCTTTTGTTTAACGAGACGGATTCTCTGAACCGGGAGTTCTATGAAACTGTTTTGGGACGATTCGATTTTAGTTGCCACTTCGAGGACGTTGGTAACGACGGCAGTGAGTCACGGGTTCCTGGACTTTAAAGATTTTGTGTAAAATCACAACTCTTATTATACCGACAATTATTTCTTTACCGTGTCTATATTTTGTTAGAATTTCCAAATAATTCACACTGTGAATCTTCTTGCGAAATTTCGTATAAAAATCTAAATATCAAAAAATTACTTCTTTTGAGTCTAGTTTGATTATTTTGTACAGCATTTAGACAGATGGTACCTTGTGATAATGTTACACAAAAAATATTATTAACTTCTATTAACATGCATATACTATACATTTCTTTGTACTTTAAGTATTTTAATATTTGTGAGAACTAAATTATATTATGCATATAATTTTATTTATGGTTGATTTAAGTACGTACTTTCGTCTAAATTTTAGAAAATTATCAATTATGAATAATAATTGAAAGAAACAGGAATAAAATGAATATTTTTTAATAAATCCAAAAGAAATGATTGATTTACGTAACCTTTAGTGGACCGGAATAGCCACTATAGTGGCCAGGGACAAACTTGGGAATTTTGCGTAACATGTTGATTGCATATATGAATTTTTCGTAAAAGAGATTAAAGTATCTAGATTTAGCTCTCTAAACGTTACAATCTTTTAATCTGTCTACTGTTTTAACCCTTAGCACTCGAGTGGCACCTCTGAGGCGTCAATAAAAATTACTGTAGTATTATTAAAAATATTGTTTACATTAGATACGTCGGTATTTAAACAATAACTAAAAATTCAAGTATTGTATAAGGTATTATATCAATTTCATATCCACCAAATTTAAAAACTCGTAAAGAATGGAAATATAGTAACATTTGATATAGTAAAATTTAGTTAAATATAGTAAAATTTAGTAACATTTGATCGAACCAATGCGCCGAAATCATTTAATTTCTGCTTAAAGCAATTTACGATCGACATTATTTAACATTTAGAATGGAAATATTCTAAGTCAGAAGAAACGTTTGATTTTCGAGTTAAAATATTTCCGAGTGCAAAAGATTAAATTTTGCCTATTAATTTCTGTCAAAAATGCATAAAGCCCGCAATTTAGTTATGGATAATTTCTTAATATTATATTTAAAAATGCATCACATATATTGATATACCAATGTGACCATCTTTTGGCAGACAAGAGATTTATTACAACTCGAGAAGTTCCAACCCCGAAGTATATCGGGACCCTGGTAATCCATACGGAAATGATCAGGGTCGACAGGTAGTCGTGTACATTCACTTCACGGCCACCAGAAATCAATCAAGGAGGGTCAGTCAGGTACGCACAGGTGTTGACGGTAGGTACCAGCTCCGTAGGTACCAGTACGGTCGCTCCGAGACGGGGTTTTCTCGTTGTATGTACATATACCCTAAACAAGAACTAACTACACTACTGTCCGAAAGAAAGAAACCTCCAGTATAATTATAAGATATAATGACAAATAATATCTTTATATAGAAGTTGTATTGTACAATGATTGATTTATTGCATTTAAAGTCTCCTTCTCGGAACTATTCAATTAAACAGCGGAGATTATTTGATTTTTCACACTTTTCTATTAAATATGACCAGGTGCTTCTTTCTTTTGCACAGTAGTGTATGTACTGGCAACAGTATCGCGGATAATCCAGTTTTCTTTGCTCCTCTAATATCGGAACATTAACTGTCTGAAACTATAAAAAATGGTCGTGAAAATTGTTCTTCATAGGGGACACTCACAAGCATACAATTAATGTAAAAAATTGTTATTTGTGCTCATAATTATGAAAGTGGTCTAAATCAAAATGGAAAAAATGAGTTTATCAGTTATTCAATTCAATGTAATTAGTAAAATAATTTTACTAATTCCAAATCTTCGATTAGTGGATTTAAAACAATTGCGAACAAAAAAATATAAATTCTTGCTACGTTATACGAACTTTTTAATTTTTGTCACAATTTCCTATTAAAGTAAAACATTCTCATCACGGATGTTGAAGAATCAATCAATAATGTATAACAAGATCAACAAAAATGTAAATACAGTTAGTACTACCAAGGCTAACAATAATTCGAGATATGCAAGAAATGAATTTTAAATATAGAGTTCAATTAACGACAGATTGTTTCCATAAAATGATAATGGAAATCGAATCCCGAATACTAATCCCAAATCTTCGATTAGTGGATTTAAAACAATTGCGAACAAACAAATATAAATTCTTGCTACGTTATACGAATTTTTTTATTTTTGTCACAAATTCCTATCAAAGTACCGCACTGTGGATCGATGTAAAATGTTCAGAAGCTTCATTCGTATGTAGGAGACAATAGCCAGCAGATAGTCCGGAGATCGGTTAATTTGCTTCGCGGCCGCGATATCGTTGCTCTCATTTTTAATGTTGCACGATAAACCGAATAAAATGGTGCAATGTGATGTCATTTGGCGATAAAGCGGTATCAGGGCAGGCACTCGACGCGCGTTCGTCCGCCGTCGTCAGTTCGTTCCCGACAATATAAAACCATTCTGGGGAAACGAGACCGGGTCGAGTAGCCGCGAATTCAGTCATTTAGATCGACGCCGATGGGATACGGTTTTCGTCGGTGGCGGTTTCTATCAGGCGAAACAACGGCGGACGCCGCGAAGCGCGTTTTGCCGCGCCGGCTAGATAAGGCAATAGTCGAGGAGCAGGTACGAAACGAGAGCGAGAAAACCGCAGGAACCCGACATGAGAGAAAGAGAGACGCGACCATCGGCACCGGACGACACTGGACACTGCTAGATCCTTATAAAGGAGAAGAACGGACCACTTTTAGATCTTGCCATGGCTCTCGCACGACCGGGGAGAGCTTTCTGTCGCGATTCCCGCTCGGCCACGCAGGGAACCAACGAGAAACTTCCAAGTTATTAGCTGCGACAATGAATTATTCATCAGTTTCTCTTTTTGTCCGCAACAAGGTAATAATACGGGGAAAACGCCACTTGGACAGTTTAATGCCATTAATCCTGTATGCGTCAATGTTAGCCGTTCTTGCGGTTAAAGATCATTCCTTCGGCTGTTCTTTGAACGGTTTTTAGCGGCGCACTGTTAATGTCATAAATCTGCAAGGTTGATCAAAATCGTGGTTTGTAACGAATTTTCCTTAGTTTTACTGCAATCTTGGGACACTTTCTGTAATTATTTCTTCGACAATATTGCTGTTTCTTAGTTGTACATGCTCCAATATTAATCACTAGACAGTGGACGTATTAAAACGATTTAAGCACATCAGTGTATCAGTCTCAGATTAATAAAATAATTTTAAAAAGTATGAAATTTCTATGTGTCTCCTGTTTCTTACAATATATGCAAACAATTTTTACTTTTTTGCATAAAGATCCACAGTCTATTAAAGGCTAGGTAACGGATTTGACAACTTTGCAACAGGAATTATTGGATGCAACTTAGAATGTGCTATTTTCAATTTGTTCAAATTATTAAAGATGGAAGTAATGTCTGGCCTGGAAACTCTTCTTCTGCATAAAGATTCGCTATTATTTTATCATGACCTACTTATGACTTAAGTTAACGTAAATATAACGGTGTACCGTAGATTTTTTTTTATTTATTTATATATACAAGTCGTATCAACATCAAGGTCATTAGAGACCACAAGGATTATAACATATGATTACGATACAATATCTTTATACTTAGAAACATTTATAGGTATATCGTGGGGATTTGCAGTTGTTATATACAAGATTACAGATTACAGATTACAACTTGGACTATATTCTTACTAATATTGAAATATTCGATTAAATTGTTAGGGATAGCCAAGGGTCTTCTTTGGAAGGAGAAAGGAAGGCATTGCAGGGTGAAATGTTCAACTGAGAATGGTGTATTACATTGGGCATCTTCGAAAAGGGGATCTTCCAAAAATTCTGTATAAGTGAGTCAAGTTGGTATGGCCACTGCGAAATCAGGTGATAACTAACTGGTCTCTTCTGTTAACAATCGGGAGACAGTCGTTATTACGGAGGTACATATTGCCCTGCCGATAGTCTTGAATTTTCTCAACATTGTTTACTGGCGCATTGTGAACCAAAGACTTCAAGGCCATAAGAATTATTGTTTCTTATTTTAAGTATTGAATCCATTTCTGAAGCTGTGTCCATATGTGTGAAACACCTAGTATATCTAGTATCTACCTCGAAGATAGATATTTTTCTACATCCTTGTCTCCGTTCCTCATTCCAACGATAAAGAAAACGTTCTTTCTTATTGTTTAATTAAGAACATATATCTAGTACCTTGTGCCTCGTGAACAGCAAAGATATTACCAATTACGTTATAGATGTAAACACCAATTTTTATAGATATACATACACACTTCCGCGGTAGTTTTCTTTGGGCTTGCAATATCGTGTTTGGCTCGTGATAAAGATTTTGAACAATGTAGCGGATAGATACATAGGTACACCCTTCTACCTTTAGAGTAATTGCGTAAAGAGTACAATTACGAATTTTCAATGCTGTCAAGATACTTTCTACAATCGATAAAAAAGTTATTTAATATTTCTGTCATTATTATAAACTTAAAGTCATCTTTGGTGCTACACATACTAGTTTGTACTATGTTAAGTAACATACATAATATATGTTTTCGATTAATTTCTAAATTATTGATTTAACCCTCCACTGCATGATTCTTTTAAATTGAGATGAAAAAATTGAAAGGTCAGTTTTTCTATTTTATTTAAGGGGAAAATATTTTAAAAAATTAATACAACATTTTCGGAAAAATAAATATAATTTAGAACAGTAAGAAAACAAATTCTTAGTTTACAATACAATATCAGATTTTTTAACTGTATCAGATATGATACACTATGCAGCGAAGGGTTTAAATAAAAAATCTGCACTTTTGAAACGTGTCAACATACTTTCCGCTGCGACTGTAAGTATACAATTTATATCAATCTTCTCCTGTTTTAGGAAATCACTATCTACAAAAATATTCTAATCACTGAAACCGGAAAATAATTCGTAGGGCAACGGGTTAATTGTTTCCAAACATGTGGATGATCCGATGTAAACAGAGAAAATGAACGTCATCAATAATTTGAAATCAATAACGATAGAAGATGTTGCGGTGGTTTGAGAATAAACGCCGCGTCTCATCGGATCGACCTTGTTCTACGCTCTCTCGACGAAGGCCCGAGATATGCTTCACAATCGAAACTACAAAAACATTGCGCAATTACGTGACAAACGTCATACAGTAACAAACAGAACTTCGCGATCGGGTATTATTCTGTGTAGATGTTGATGGCGTCTGTGGGAGCAAACACGCTAAAACGACGATCAAATATTTAGCCTATTCGAGTAATTCGAAAATTAACGGGTTCAACTTCAATGGTCGATAACGATTCCTACGATAGAAGCAAGTCTGGGTGAGAGCCCCTCAAAAGCGAAATTCATCAGCTTCACTTTTTGCAAACTTATGTTATTAGTCGAACACGGATTAGGTATTCATTCACAACAAGAAGCTTACTTTCATTAATTTATCTGTTGCTGGGAGAAGTCGCGTACACGACTTTTGAATAATAAATGACATGATACGTCAGAAACCATTATGATTAACTCGAATAGGTTTTTATTACCAGTGAGCTTCAACAATCGTTTTAATTAATGATCGGGGTGTACTGATATTAGTATTATTTGTGTCTCTTATTTATGAGCAATATATAATAGATCAGATAATGGTTCTCGAAGAATTACACGAGCTCATTATCTGATTCAGATCACAACACGTGTCAAATAATTTAGGTATTTTCCATGCATCCATTCAACTAGAGGGCCAAAATATTGAAAAGCGTAAGTATAAGATTGAAAGATTGTAAGATATATTCACATTAAACTAAATTAAAAACGCATTAAAATAAACCATAAATAAATGAATACCACTGAAAGTTATGCTACATCAAAATAGATGTAAACGTTCCTATAATGCTTTTGACTAAACACAGAATATCATGGAGAACTTCTGTAAAGTAATACTTACGCAATTGTGTGTTCCAAAACTGAACTTGCATGTTTCAAAGATCGATTAGTTTTAATTGGGGAAATTTAAATCTACAAAGCATTCGTGGGCGAAATAGGTATATAACATTATAATATTAATGAATTATTGAACATAGGTACAATGAGTAGACTACGGATGTTTAACAATTAATTGTAAACATGATATGCATGCTTGAAACTTCGAACGTATTGTTTAAAAAAATTAAGTGTTACAAAAGTGCTTCCTGTTTATGCAAAATGAAAATCGTGTGCATTTAATTATAAGACATAGACAACAAATAGAAATTTATTTCTCTTTCTAATTTGAATTTTAACTAATCTCTATTTGATTAAGTTGTAAGCAATGTATTGCTACTATTAATTTCTGTAACTTTTTTAAATGCATAAAATCCATAGTCTAATCATGAATTATAAAATTGTGAAAATGGATCGCCGTCTGAGGGTTAATAAAACGAAGTGTATCAAATTGATATGAGAAATGAGAAGTAACCCCTTTCCCTACGATTTATTTTACGGTTTCAGTGACTAAAACTTTTTTGTAGATCGTAATTTGATTAAAAAGGAGAAAATTTATATCTATGGTATGCCTATATGTTCTCCAGTAGTTGTGTCTTCAACAAAACCAAAAAAGAATTTTAGCTCGGATTAAACGAGATTAATAACAAACTTATTTGTGTGTTAGACTCTTTAAAATTTTGATAACGAGTCAGGGCAAGGGATTAAAAGCAAGTTAATTACTGTGCTGTGGTGGGACTACTTCAGCGAAACGAGCCGGAGATAATAGTGAAATCACAGTCAGAGACAATTGAATACATTCAGCTCATTGTCACCGATGTCCGGAGAAGGTGTGTACATACTTACTGGATCTAAATCGATTTCGTTGGGCATTAAGCGCGCGGCTGCCGAGAATTGCAGTTTCGCGAAATGGAAAACGTACAAATGGTCGTTGAGCGAAAGTTCAGGGGTTCGCGAAATCGATCGGCGCGGCGCGCGAACGGTGACAGCTATGTACCCATTCAGAGCTTTTGAATGCAGTTAATCCGCTATGCAACGGCTCGAGAAGTCTTCGAAAATCGTTACTCTAACGCGATAAATGCTGACCGAATACCCAAGCATCCACCGATTAGTTTTGAAACTATTGTACTTTCGAGTTGTAATATACACTACCGAAGCAAGACTTTCTTTTCAAGGGTTCCATGGAAATCACCGGCACAAATTTCTCCGACACGATTTTCACCGATAACATTTCAACGACTCCAGATTTGACCGACAACTACTTTGGCCAACAATGCCTATAACCGACAACCATCTTGCCCGCCACGAATTTGACTGACAACGATTTTAGATTCGTTGTCGGTGAAATGTTGGCGGTGAAAACCGTGTCGGGGAAATTTGTGTCGTTGATTTCCATGGACGCCATTTTCAATGGTTTGATGGGATTTTAAGATTATTCATGTAGTAGCTACAAGAGATTATAATGAGCTATTTAAAGAAAGATAAGTGATTGAGCCGCATTATATGTACATATAGGAGTGATAGCGACAACTTAAGATGATCATTTAGATAACAAGTCCATTTTAATTGGTTCACTTGAACCGTCGCGTCGGGGAAATTGTCTTGTTCGGTCTCTGTAAAATATTTCTGTAAGAAATTGCCTGCATTAATTGCAGAATGCAGAAACTACATACACATGTATTTCATTTCATAATCATTTTTGTTTTTTAATAACCTGTAAAATCTTACATGGGATTATTAGCAACATGCACATGATTGAATATTTCTGAATTGAACTCTAAAGTGAGCAAATGAGTGAGCCTTAAAATTAAATCTATCGAGCACAAAAAGCGATTAAACTGTTTTAGCTTATAAAAATTACAAGGTTCTATTTATTTAAATTTTGTGCTATTTTTAGTACAGTATGTGCTTGAATAAAGAAACTTATAGAATCGATTTCCATTTAAACAACTGTCATTTCAATAATTGTAAAATGAAGTATATAAAATCGGTCATTTGATCGGCAGTGTCAAAGAAATTATGAATGTAATGTAAAGGGCAAAGGTCATTGGTAATAGGATAGTATTTTTAAGTTCTTTGAATATTTTCATTGGTTTGCAATTGATCTACTCATTTTTGTCATGAATGCATAAAATCCGCGGTATAACAATATGAAGTCAACTGAAGCTGTTTAAAGGAACGTGGCATTATGAAAAATGTAACAAGAAAGTGTTACAGTTATAATTTGTGATGGTCCTCTGGTACTAAAGATAATGAATTTTTGTGGAGCTTTGAATTGAATTGTTGATATAAATTTTGTATAGTACGAAGATCCACAGTGTAATCAGTGTTGTAATGATAAAACCGCAGATGATTCTACAGATAGTTATCTACATCAGAAAAAATATCAAGCCAATTCAAATCGATAAAGTCCGTAACGATGACGTGATGCTCGCATATTCTGTACTAGTATGAGTATTCACATGTACGCTACAGAAATGTCGTCTACATCTCCATTTATTTATCGGAGCTACAGTTTGGGATAATACAATTCTGCATCGTTTCATGTTACATCATAACAAGGAATCTTTGATAAGGAATATCAATATTTATATGAGTTTTTATACACACTTTTTTTGAATTGTCGACTGTGCCAGAGTTTCGGCATGGAATAAAACTCATGAGAATGTGAAAAATCAAAATGAGAGGAAGATAACGAGAAAGCACAAAATAAAATGTGAATGAATGATAACGTCTCATTCACACAGTCCACATTTAACGAATAAAAAAATGTACACATTTCTTTCGTTAATAATTTAAATATGTTGAAAATAATTAAATTCTTTTTAATCTCTCTACTATTTTAAATGGCACATACTTCTTCTCGTCATAAATGCATAAAATCCGCTGCCTATTTATGAGCAAAAAATGATTCATACCCAAAACCTTATTTTACAGATTCACTTAAATTCAGACGAACAAACATTACATCGATCCTTAAACAATCTTGCATCTCACGGATCTTCGAAAAAATATTGTATCCGATGTCGCAGCAGAAATATTAATCGTCGAATTTAGATCAATGATATATGTAAAATCAACGAGATAGTAGAATAAGTATCTGCAAAATACAGAATGATCGGGGCACGCGATTACGTCGGAGAACATATTGCGCTAACGGTTCGCCGAATACAGAAAGTATGGATCCGGCTTAACGGCCTGCGATCTGCGACTTTCGAGTCAGACGTATGGTTCGCGAATAACGTAAACGCGGCTGGTATGTGGGTGCAATTAAACGGGTTATCGGCCGTTCAGATATACAACGCAATCGGGACGACGCGACGCGTTGCGATTTTCAACACGGCGAGATTTTAGAGCGCGCGACGTCGCGCGTTGTCGGAGCGAGACGGAAATTTTGCAAAGCGAAGCGGCGACAGGCGTCGAAACGCCGCAAAAATTTCACCGCGACGAGCGCCGTATTATCATTCATCGCAGTGAGCCTGTTTACATATTCGCGAGGCGACGAGCGCGTAATTCACGGCCCACGCTTTGTGTCCAAGCCGACAAATACCGCCGTGGTGACCCGCACGCGACTTTACACGCTTTTAACCATCCAGAATGCAAGTTTTCCTTTCGGCCATTTAACGAAATCGCGTAACGCTAAATTGAAATTCATTTGCCACGGTACAAACGTGATAACTCGAACCTGTGTGAATCGAACCGCAGACGATGCAATTTATCGTACAAATTAAATATCTTCAACCGTTTGAAAGACAATTGCAACGTGTGCTTAGTATAATTAGTATTGTTATTAGGCTGTATAGAAAGAAATGAAGGATTTTTGTTTTAATTGCAATCTTATACCACTAAATAGTTACCTTAATATAATGAGCTATATGTCATTTTAAAGCTTGTTTTACAATCTATTTAATTATGCTTTTGATATCTAATTTTATTCAAATATTTATTAAATCAATGACTTCTATTTCGAGATGTTAAAACACGATTTTCGCATTATTCTTTTCCATGAGTTTAAACTAGGCCGAAGTGTCGCTCAAGCGGCTCGGAATATCAACGAAGTATGGGGCAAAGGAAGTGTTAACGAATGCACAGTGCAGCGCTGGTATCAGAAGTTTCGGACTGGCAATTGAAGCCAAATGATTTCATGAAAATTTGAATAAAATTAAATATCAAAATGATAATTAGATAGAGCGTGAAACAATCTTTAAAATGACATTTAACTCATTAAATTAAGGTAAGCATTTATTCGTATAAAATTGCAATTAAAACAAAGGAACAAAAATCCTTCATTTCTTCCTTTACAGCCTAATACTTAGCTTTAAATATTCTCTTAGCTTTTTTCGGCTACGAGTTCCGTGTTAAAAAATTAAAAGTCACAGAAAGTTTAGGGAAAATGTACCTACAAATAACAGAACAGTATAACTTATTTAAGGAAAATTATGTCATCCTGACACAAGGGACGGTTAAAGTCTTTAAAGTACAGTAGGTATAAGGTTTGTTGAAAAATTGGAAAAGAGTATTTGAACGCACTCGAAGTACTATATTCCTCAAAAACGCCTGTTTTCCGAGGGCAAAATAAATTTTGAACCGTGCAGGAAGGCACATGAACATATGACTTCGAAGTTACATGGCGTCATAGAGAGTTAACGACCATTGGCGACGCGACGCGACGTCGGCTCACCTGGCCGTACCTGTTTCGTTAATTACTTGAGGAACGGGACTCGGTACGTTTTATTCCAAATATTAAGTCGACTGAAAGATATTTACGTTTTTCCTCAATCTAGTTCTTATATAAACAAATCGCCGGTAAACTCGTTCAAGAACATAATAATAAAACAACTTGAAACACAGCGGAAAATTGTATCTAAATATCCTTAAAAAATGAATTCAGAAAGAAAATAATTTGTACAATTACTCGCTCATGAGGAGAATTAAATTTTGTAGGAAAAGTGAGAGATCGGTGTATTTGGTTAGAGACAGTAGACTTTAGTTGACAGTAATAAAACAGGTCAAGGAGTAAGACACGTGATAAAACTGTCGTAAATACCAGGACAACTAAAAATTAGTATACTGCGCAGATTCAGTACGCAGCAAAGTCGAATCGTACATCGTGCGCACGCGTGTTTGATTTTTATCTCGAAACCGAGAACAAGCCCTTTGCTAATAACCGATCGGGGAAAACCAGTTTTCCTGCAAAATTCAATTAATCGCTCGTTGACTCGACTAATTTCTGCTGGGAAAATCCCCTCAACTCGGGTTTTTCGATAGACTTTCTTTCGGCGATCCACCATTAAATTGATGACTAGACACTTGAATTTGATACTCCATTCGCCTGGTAACTCGATCGTTATTAAAGGTAAGTATTACGCTACGTAATCTAGAAGTAACTGTAATTAATCCCCGGCTATGTAACCGCATTTCCTCTCGAAACATTTTTGCTTTAATTGTTCAACGTCGAACTACTGTGTTTTGTAGCTATAAAACGTGGAATAAATTACTCTGTCGAGAAACAGAGTGACACGAGCGTGAAATTTGTCTTTTCATGAATTAAAGACTGCGGGAGCTTCTAATCTGCTCGACACTTCAGCAACAAAATTAAAACGATCTTTTACTTTTGGTAGTATGTATGACTTTTTTTGAAACGACATGTATTACCGTTTGATAATTACTATTGTTAAGGTGTCGATACTTAAAGTGTCATTACGTGCTGTGTTCTACATAGAAACACGACTACAATGCACACCCATTAGCTCGTTCTAACATCTAGGTCAGTGCGAGGTGTTGAACCGGTACGTTACTTCCTGCCACATCGTGACATCTACAATTGCAGTTTTCTTGAGTCTCATACTCCACAATTCAAAAAAAAATGTAATTTAAAATAAATTTAATTTTTCCTCGTTAATCTCACTAATTTGAATTTTTATTCTCGTGAGTTTAGAGTCGTCAACGTCTCACGCTATTAGCAACTACTTGATGATACAATTCTTTACAACTTAGAGTTTACCTTTGAAATATCGTGTACGTCGTTAACCTCTTGCCTTACGATTTAATTTATGATTTCAGTGCTTTTTTTTGTAATTCTTAATTTCATAAAAAAGGAGAAACTTTATTGTACGCCTATATGTTCCCCAATAGCTGTGAATTAACAAAATCGAAATAGAATTTCATTTAAATTTGAATTAATAGCATATATATTTATTATACTTCGTTCAGAATCTTCATCACGAGTCTGACACGATATTGTAAGGGAAGGAGTTAATGAACGAGATTAGTACGATTGCTTGGATTATGTCATCGAGGCTTTGTTAAGTCAGTTGGTCTTCCGTATTTACAATTCGTGTGTATTAGGTTGGAAGTTCCTAGTTTTTATAAATTAAAATTGAAAGCTAAAATTCAGATATTTATTCATAGATTTATTCAATAACATTCTTCTCGTGTTATTGAATAAACATATGAATAAATACCTTAATTTATCTCCGATTCAATCAGAAAATTTTAATTTTCTATTAACTAATTGAAATCATTAGCTGTTTACATTGGGTCCAATACGGAGAGAAATAAGTTCAAAACAAAAAAGAGTTAAAAAATATCTAAACACAAACTGATGCGTAAGAATCTGAAAATCGTTAAAAGCATCCGTCTTACGAGGGTTTAAGTTTAGAAGCGTGTCAAGGATAGAAGATCAAACAAAATTGATTTCGCTACTTATAACAATCAGAAGCAGAAGAAGTGAACTAATTCATAATCTTTATGTTTTGATTGTGAGAGTTTTATTTTTCACTTAGAAGTACCATTTGCGTTCACTGTTATCTGACTTTTCAGAATATCATTCTCAGTTTATTAAATGATTTCTTCAACAGATAAAAATGAAAATAACAAACTCAACGATTGCACTACAGAATCTCTCAAACATCCGATTTCGCAATTGCAATCGCAGAAAAAAAATTCCAAATCCAAAATATAAACAACGAGCAAAGGTTAATTCTACAACAAATGATTACTAATCAGCTACATAAATGAGGTACATTTGAAACTGACATCGCGCTGTTAATACAATCCTATGACACCCTATTCATATTACAAACTAACAGAAAGATTAGGGTAAATTGCGTGCCTTGTTTTGGCACCTACCCGATAGCTAAGCTTCCTTAAAAGAAATTTCTTAACACAAAACCTACTCGACCATCAAAAGTGACTGATGTGTCTAGTATTATAAAAATAACATGATTAAATTTATTTATATTTCAAATAAAAAAGTCAAATAAAAAATCTAAAATGGGTCATTTGACCCCTCGTGGTAGTGTTAAAAACAAAGACACGTATCTACTATCAAACTTCTACAGATTTGAATGACCACAATGGTCACTGTGGAGACAGTCTCCACTCTATCTACTGCTCATAAACAGAATATTTTTATGTGCGCTAGAATAAAGCAAACTAATCAAAAGAATCGAAGCCCAGAGATTGATGATTAGACTGTGGATATTATGCATTTATAACAAAAAAGCATAGGTGCATCTGAAAGCAGTAGACAGATTTAAAAATACAAGAGCGTCGATGTATTCGTTGCAGCTTACGAACATAATTACAAGATGAAAGAAACTTATCTGTCCCTTGTAAGTAAACAAGTTTTATTTTCAATAAAGCTCCGCAGTCCATTCATGACCATTTCCTTTCAGTTTCCCTTTATCCGAATGAAATCGTTGTTTCTCAAGATTGTCGCTTTGAAAGTTAAAGTTGATGGCGTAAAAAATGCTTGCAGTGCTGGGGGTTAATGATAACACCGCTAAAGATAGCAGACTGCTGGCTATAAATGATTAGCTGGAAGGTTTACACCAATTCAATATAAACGCGCAGAAAAACGTTGTAAACGAAGGTACGGAACAAATATTCGTGTATCGAAAGAAGGGTTAGACAGTCGAAAACAACGCGGGAACAAGCACGATTCAATTTTCTCGTTTACCGGCGAAAGAACGATAGTTGCGAAAAGTTGCGTGTGCCGCGCGACGCGTCACCGATTCAAACGCCTAGAGAATCGGCCGTTCGATTCCCGCCTTTTTCGCGCGGCGCTCTCGTTACGTAAAAGCGGCGCACGGCCCCGGTATTTTCGAGGTGTTCTCTAACCTTTAAAGGAAAAGAAACTGCCCAGATTCTGACGAAATCGCGACGGGGAAGCTGTACCGGGTCGTCGAACGTCGGGCGATGAATCTCTCGCTTCGAACGACCGTCGGTGCGGTCAAAGATCGACCGCGTTCGATCGATTTCGAGAGAGTACAATCGGGCGCGTGCGTTGCTTAGGGGTGGGGGAAATGTGCAAAGAAAAAAATAAATTGGAAAGAATGGCGACTTACCGGCGGCGCGATGAGGCCTTCTCGCCCAGTCGTCTTCAATCAAGGGCGCGACCCTTCGTGCGCGCAACGTCGAAGGACAAGAGACGACGACGAGCAAGATAGACAAGAGAACACCGTGGCAATGCATCTCGGCAGCTTTCGGTCCTATCGCGTTGTCAGTTATCTCCCTCTCTTTCTCTCTCCGTCTCACTCGCACCCGCGTATTTCTCCTATTTCGCTTTCTCGTCCCTGGGCACTTCGTGCTTCAACGCATATAGCGTGTCCCCCGTCTCGGTTCCACCTTTCGCGTGTCTCACTCTTCTTTTCTATTTGTATCTTTTTCTCTCTCCCGATTCCTCCGCTGTCTCTCTTTCACTCTGTCGCACTCGCTCGCGTCACTGTCCGTGCGTCGGTCTCTGTCGCCGGAGCCGCGGCCACTGGTCTATTAACGACCGTTCACTGCACGAAACTTTCTGCACTGTACGCCACTCTGTACCGTCTCGCACCAACTTCAATCTTCTCCCGCGATCCCAACGCGACACATTCGGAAGAGAAACGAGAAGGCGAGGATCGTTTGAACAGCGGGATCGCGGCGATGACCACGACGACGACTACGAAGTCGACGACAAACACACGACGACGTCGAGGCACGACAATACGCACGCAGATCGCGAACGGGTACGATAATGATTAGAAACAATCAGCGGGACCGAGAGCCCGTGCTAGCCGCAATATTTACTGCAGATAACGCGAGCTGTATCGTGCACCGGTCGAGACACGTTCAACGAGCGCATCCGACGGCTTAATAGGCTAAGGTACACGCAGGATCGTTATTCTTTCCTTCCCCGTTTTTCTCTCTCGATCTCTTTCCTTCTCTCTCTCTCTCTCTCTCTCTCTTTCTCTCTCTTTCCCTCTTGATCTCTCTTTCTTATACTGCCTCCCGATCTGTCTATTCGTCTCTCTTCTTTCTCTCGTCTCGATCTCTTTTTTGCTATCCTTCTTTCTCTCTTTTAGCTCGAGTGCACACAGTTCGTACACGGGCTGCTTGTCTCTCTGTCCCCTGCCTCTTCTTTCCCCGTGCTGGTCGGTCGCGCGTTCTGTGTTACTGCGCGCGCGTTTTATAAGGCGGTACACAACGAGCGACGAGTTTCGAACGACCAGAGGGACACGAAAGACCGTGCTCCGTTTCGCGGCTGTCTTCTTCCTCTCTCTTTCTCTCACTCTATCTGTTACCGTCTCTCTTTCCTGTTTAAAAATCGTCTTTCACGCACGCACCTCCCCGCGGTCTCGTTACCATAGATCGTGTGCGCGTCGACGCGTTTCTCGAACGCCGGTAGAAGAGAACCGTCGCGTGGTCTCGCAACACCGACTCAATATCGTCGAGAATCGAGCACGAATCGAGAGTCTCGATCGACGACAAACCAGAGAGATCGATCGTCCTCCGACACACTAGATTATGCTTGGTCGTGCGCGTCGAAGTAGTCGTCCCCGTTCGTTAGGCCGGCACGTATCGACGAACGATCATCGACGATACCGAATCTCGAAGTTCGTCGAAGGTCCCATCGCGCATGCGCGGCTCACAGATTTTCCGCGGTACTCGCGGTTCTATGTTCTCCCGAAGGGCACGAACACGGGTGCACTGTCGCGAAATAATTCCCGAACGGACCTCGGACCACGGTGTGTTCGCCACTGGGTTCGTTTCTCACCGTTTACTTCGCTCCTCACCGGCCTCTTTCCACGCGAACCAACAGGCCAGTGTGCGTCTGACACGGTCGGCGCGTGACTGCCGTGACTGACTAGCCGTGAGTGAGTGACTGACTGGTGGGAAGCTGTTACTCGACTCGCTCTCTACGCCCGTGCCGCCACTGAATCTGATGTATCTGATCATCGGCACCGTCTCCGGCTGGCTCGCTCGAAAAAGCTTCTGCTTTGGCGCTTGCGCCACGCCGAATCGCTTTTTCGCTTTCGTACACGCCGGTACGTGTGAGCAGCCAACACGTTTGTTTGTTCGTCCGTACGTTCGTTCGTTTTCGAGCGAGAGAGCAGCGTGCTCGCTCACGCGCACACCTTTTGCCGATTCTGTCCACCACCAGCGATATTATATATACATATGTATGTACGTATATATATATATATATATATATATACACACATGTATGTGTAAATATATATATGTAGATATACGTTCACGAAACACGAGACAGGACCACGTCTTTGCCCGCGGAAGCGTCGCTCTGTCTGGCGCTTACACTCGGTGTATTACCGGCTCGCTCGTCTTCTCTTATAATAGTTCTAAACCACGTGCCGGTAACGGGTCACTCGCGACGGGATCGAAGTTGATCGAGCGCGCTGGTCGAAATATCCCGTGTGCGTGTGTGTGTCGCGAACGCGGCCCCCGGGGGCCCGAAAACGTCACCGATTATATACGTTGAACACACGGCGCGGCGGTTTTTGAAATCAGTACGATTTCGGCTCGACGATCGCTCGCGATAAACGCGCCGCCGTTATCTGACGCGGCGGCGGTCGGTGCCGACAGATCGGCCGGTTGATCTTATCGTTTTTGTTTTCTCTCTCCGGCCGCTTTTCGAAATCGATCGATTACAGGAAAGAACACGCGGTTACACGGTTCTCGGAATCCGTCCCGCCGCCACCGGCTCGGATCCGTTCGCACCACGCGTCTGTTTCTGTTTCCTATTCACTGCGTGATCCACCGGTGCGTTGTGGCGATCGCGTGACATCTCATGCTGTCCGTCTTCTTCTTCGAAACCGAACACCGTGAACGGAGATTCGGTGCACGACGATTCAGCACCGATATCACCGGTTCTATTTCGAACCGTACGTACGTATCGTATGTATGTATAGATGCGTATACAATACACGATCAGCCGCAAAGAGAGACACGCGTTGCGCCGATGTAGCCAACGATGACAACTGTCCGCAGGCCGGTCGAGTCCGTCGCTTTTATGGGGATAGCCGAGCACGCTGCCGCAGCGGGACCCGTGCTCCTATCCGAGTGTGTGCGTACGCGTTTACGTGCTTCATGTACCGCGTTATCGTGCAAGTGCGCGTTCGCGGTCTTTCTCTCCCTCTCTCTCTTTCTCTCTCTCTCTGGCTTTATCCTTCTTTCTCTGTCCCGTGCGCGCGCACATGCACGCCTCCTTGTTCCTCCTTCCTGCGTGTGTATATGAACGGACGAATAGGAGATCGGTCCTAGGCGCGGGAGAGCGACTCGAGCCGGTAGAGATGCATATACGAGAAAGGAAGAAAGAAAGCAAAGGGAACAGGGGTTCACCGAGAGAGAACTCGTGTCGTCCGGTGTGTGATACCTCGATCGCGGTGGGTGTCGCGAATGACTGTGCTGTCCGAGAGGTGTGCGAGAGCGCACCGCGCGTGTGGGTGCTCCCCCATCCTCCCCACCAACGAGCCACACCACCACTATCGCGATTTCCCACCACCAGCGCACCGCCTGCGCCTGCCTGCACACCACCACCAACGTCGTCGCGTCACACCGTGCACCACTGCGAGCATCGACACACCGGTGTAAGACTGGCAGGTAGCGTTGTAAAAATTCTAATGCTCGGATCATTCGGACTGTTCAACCTTTTCGTTCCACCGATATTTTCTTTTAATCGCTGCCTACCGCTCGCGCACCGGTCAACTCGTTTCCTGCCGAAACGGATGTTCAACGTTTAACCCCTTACTTTATAGCCGAAGTTGTAGTGAAAGAATTTATAAGAGAAACGGATGGGAATAAGGCGCAGACCACGAGTGGGAAGGGAAGAGGAGATTATCAAGTAGAAATGGACCGGGTCAAGCAGAACTAGCTGGAGTGGAGGAAATTAGAAGAGAAGGGAAGTTATTTCAACATAACTAAACACGACGGACCATTCGGCCCGTCCTTCTGCTAGCTTGTAGAAATCTGTTTGTAAAGAATCTAATATAAAACGAAGCAAGCAGATTATCTCAAGGAAGAATCAGTGGGGAATAAGTGGAAAAGGGTGTGCGAAAATACAACGGGATAGGTCTACTAAATGTATGGTATCTGCGAGAGAAATTTTAAAATCGACGCTTTCAGGATGTTCGACATCACAATACATAATAAAAAAGAATCGTGTGCATGGAGTACACGAGCGACAGAAGTGTAATTTCTTGCTCAGTAGGTATAGATAGAGATAAATTAGTATTTTTCTAATCATTTTATTCCATTTTATTCCAATTTATTTTATTTTATAATTATGTGGCGTCGCCGCCAACGTACTCTCCTCTTCTACAGGTTGTTCCCCCACCACGTACCAAACTATTCCTTTCACGCGATCGAAATTTTCGTAACGCTTGAAACTTGTTGCCTCTCCGCAAAGAAGTTTCACTTAAAACAAAAAAAAATTAAAAATGAGTATAGTTCCACTAACTGGTGGAAATTAGTAGAGGGTGCGGAATAGCATAAAATGACTTACGAACTCGAGTTTTCGAGTAGAGACAGTTGGTGGGAAGAAAATCGTCATCAGAATGTTTTTTCACGCAACCGACAAACACGTTGAGCTAGAAAGGTAAAGATGAGCAAGCCGGGAGCCTAAAGTTGTCAAAGTAGCGCGGCTTACTCCTGGAAACAACATTACCAATAAAAACTGTTTTGTTTGTTCACGATCGCCAATTTTGAATAAGTTTTAATTAGATTACAAATAAAGATAGAAAAAGTTTAAGTATCCGAGTGAATGTAGAAGTAGCGAAGAAAGGATCGGTCTTATCGAACCCTGTCTAGAACAGTTTGCTTCGGCTTGCTAGGTTACGCTTTCTGTTAAAGGAAAGGACGACAATCTCCAGTTGGCACCAGATCCGAAAAGAAGGTAGGTCGAACAGTCCAGGTGTCCATGGATTTTACGAGCGAGACCTTTAAGGCGAATTCGGAAGGCCGGCTCTGGCGACATCGATCCGGCCGAACACTGTATATAGATTACACTGGATACTGCAAACCGTCGTTTATGCATGCGAGTCGCGTGCACCGCGAAGATTTGCATCGTACGCGCGTCGAACGTATTTAATGTCTACGTCATTCTGACGCGTGTCGCGAATCAACGAGACGTATGAAAACTCCACCGCGATCGCGCCTCCATTCACGGTACCGAGTCTCTCTGGCCCTCATTGATGTATTCCCATGGATGCTTATCGTCGTGTACGCGTATCCGGGAACTCTTGCTCGTCGTTGGGTGATTCTCTCGCAAACAACGAGATTCTGCGCTTCGCCGTCTCAATTCGGTTACATCACCATGCAAAAAATAAAGAATAGTTCTGCTCGGGGCACTGGGATTCCTATTCGCTTTCATCTGCTTTTCTTTCTGAGCTTTGCAATATATAAACATGTCCTTATATCCATCGTAGAGTTGTTAATAACAAATACATTAATACTATCGGCGCACTGATTCGATCAATAGTTATTTAAAAAAAAAACACTTTTGCAAATTACCACATTAATTACAACGTTTCGATTTTACTTTAAATCATTTTCAAGAAATAATTGCGTGGTGTTTTGTTTGCCGGCTTGGCATCAACACGTGTTTCAATAATTCTATGAATTTAAAAATTTTTCTTTCTCACGCAGCAAACGTTGCAATTAATGTGGTAATTTGCAAAAGTGTTTTTTAAATAACAATTGATCGAGTCAGTGCGCCGATTTTGTTATTTGTTATTTGCAATATATCTTTGTAATTGAAATAATGTCGATGAAGCATCCGTTTGTTATCTAAATAGGGACATTGGTGGACAAAGGAAAGGGCGATCATTGCTGTGGATGATCAAATTATTGTTGTTACTTCCCCAAACTGACGATTTTACATTATAACAAGTTTTAATTAAATCCGTCCTTCATTTCACGAACAGAGTGTCCCGCGATGTTAAATTGACACAGTAGTAAAAGATCGATAGTTTTTTTCATTCAAATTGATGAGTTAACAGTTACATCTGCTAGGTTTCCCGGTTGTGTATTTCACATTAAAATAACAAAAGTCACGAAGTTTCAGGCAGAATCTACAAATTAGAGAACAGTATAACTTATTTTTTATGTGGATACATATATTTATTGTGTTCGTGGTGTGTAATAAAAATTCAGTTGCTGCTGAAGAAGCATAAAAAATTTAAAATATTAAAAAATTTGAGTGCACACGGTTCATGTTTCAAACCAAACAGAGACGTCGGGAAAACCAATGGTCCAATGTGAAGGAGTGAATGTGAACATGTTGGCAAACATAGCATTGAATCACAGTGCTTCAACACGAGTCAACATTGAGTCATACAAAGTTAGAATATATTATGACATATGATTTCTTCTTGTATCATTCAAATCTATTTTTACTTAAAAATCAATTCCTAGAATCACTCTGTATATTGAATTCTTATTCTTTTGCTGTAAAGTATTCATCTTTGTAACATGCGCAATAAATATATTTTTTATACTGTTACTAATAATATAATTACTCGTTATACTAATTCTTAATGCTCCGAGTACTTTTTGATGTCGTCAGCAACCTCAACTGTTGATGCTCTTGAAAATCAAGAATGTTAGTCTGAGAAGAGAAGAGTGAAGATAGATAGTTCTAAGATAGATAACAATAATTTTGCATTTTGAATAAAAATGTATTTTGCATTAAAATATTAACATACGAATGTGTTCGCAGTGGCAGCAACGGACTCCAAAGGGTTAGAGTATAGGTTTCAACTGAGTGGTTATAAGGAATCGAAATTCGGGTATTAATAACGGAAGACGTGTCTGCGAGGAGAGACTTAATTTGTAGTGACTTTATCATTGATTGAAAAAAGGAGCGGAACGAAATGTGAAGTTTCCATTCGCTTGGATATCATAAGCAATTTTGATTCGACTTCATTGGGAGCTGGTGGATAAAAGCGCCTTGGACTTATAGCGTCGTTAGCACGACTGATGCTACCGGTCATCAATGATATCAGTCCTCAGGCCTCTAATTTTACCAGTTCGGTATATCATGTCCGTCAGCCGTATACACCTGGAATATAATCCTGAAACATGGTCGTAGCGAAGTCAGAAAACGCTAAGAGAACTTTCCATTAGCACTGTCTGATTCCACTGCGAGCATATTTCAGGATTAAATCCGCGTGCGTGTAGCCTGGCAAAGCAGAAGAGATGGCTTTAGGGAGGAGTCTGTGGGACAGGGTGAATACTTTTCTCCCTCATCCATCTCTCTGACCATATATCCTTCTCTCGCAGCCCGTATACCCTTTTCTCTCTCCGCTCATACACACTTTTCTGTTCACTCGTATACCATTCTCGAGCGACTTCAACTCCTCCCTGGAGCCACCTACTCTTTGCTAAGCACGCATCCCTCGAAAAACGAACACCGTTCAGCTCCGTTCAGGTTCGAGGCTCCGTTCGCTTGCGGCTCCGCGACGATCAGCCGAACCGTGCCGAACCGAAGGCGACAGATACGAGTAGTCGGAGCGAGCATAGGAGCAAGAAGACCGGGAACAACGGTCAGGGTAGGTGAGAGTGTTCGGAGGAGGGAGGGGGAGAAAAGAAAAAGAATGCTCACCACAAATCGTGTCCTCGGTTATGTTCGGTCGACGGGGCTGGCAGCCAGCAAACTCGTTACGAAATCGTCCCTAAGACGGGGTGACTAATTGCTAAGCGGCTTGTAAAAATTCGCAGGACAGTCTGTCGACATCGTAGCGCGGCCGTCTGATCGTCGCGCCGTTATACTTTTTGCCCGTGCACGGTCGACTAGAGAGAAGAGACACGGTGAAGGGAGGGACCGAGCGAAACGCGACAGGGTAAGCGGGTGGAACAGAGAGAAATGACGTGACTGTGGGTGGACAAAGAGACGGAGTAAGAAAGAGAAGGAGGAAGAGAGAGAGAGAGAGAGAGAGAGAGAGAGAATGATAGAAGGGAACGGAAAGAAAGGTAGAGTTAGGGATTGAGGCGAGAGGGAAGAGAGGAAGCGTATGCGTGTGGAGACCTTAAGGTGAGAAAAGAAAAATGGCGAAGAGTGGTCGAGGCTACGTCGTCGTCCCGCGTCCGAAGGCGAGAGGGGACGACGCTTTCGCAGATTCCACGTGAGATACCTGCGGCATTCTTCGTTCTGCACCAGGCATTAAGCCGGATGCACATTCGTCGTGGACGACGCTTGGTGAATTCATTTCCAAGAAAAATATCTTCCGCCTCGAAACGAATTTTACGGCAGATTTTGTACGTCGCGACGGCGACGGCGACGGATGCGGCGGCGGTGGCGGCGACTACAGCACGGCTGCAACGACGGTGTGGCGGTGGCGGGTCCTGCCGCCGCCGCTGCACCGCGCCGCACCGCTTCGACGCGGCCAGACAACAACAGAGAACGATCTCTTCCACTTTTTTGGTTCTCGTTTTATTTTACGGGCACCAGACCGCCGACACGGACACCGGCCAATAAAACTTCTAATCCCACGATGAACCGCGCGTGATTCTTCGCGCGACGTTTACGCGCCTCTGACGCGAGATCCGAGACTGGGAACACCGAGACCGGAGCTAATCTCCTTGTCTGGGATTTTCTACGGTTCTTTTCAGAGCTTCGTTGCCTTTTGTGCGTCGAGTGCGAAAAATTTGTTCTCACGCGGTTTATTTATTTCGTGTTATTCTGCCTCGCCGGAGAGTTATTATAGTTCTGTTAAATATTGTTACCGATCATCTTTCGGTTCGCGCGGTAGTTTATTTGTGCGGAATTTTTTCTTTTCACGCGGTAAACGATCTCTCTGGTTACGCAGCTTTTTGACACGCGGTTCCAATTTGAGTGATGCAATGTTGCGTGGAAATATAAATAAGGTAAAGGCACCAGTAATTGACCTCGTTATCAGTAGTTGACCATTTTTCAGGATAACGTGAAAAATAATGTTTCTGTATGTAATAAGCGTTCGAAAATGGCGGGATTGGTAAATATAGTTTTTCGTAATAATTAAGAACAAGCAAACCACGAAACATTTATCTACTCTGTCCCTAAATTAGATTTTATATGGTATTAACTTCTTTTCGTTTGTATGTGCTGTTTTACTTGTAATTTGTACAAGTAAACCTATTTTATACAAGTAACACCTTTAGTGTTTCTGGCTTTATTGTAGGTGGTCAACTACTAAGTAACGTACGGTCGATTAATAGTTTTCACGTTTACAAGAATGGTCAACTTCTGACAAAATTATTGAATTTTCAAAAAGATCTGTAAAATTTGAATAATACAATTATCTTTAAAAACTTGGCATTGTTACGCAATGTAAAATGTTCAAACAGCATTTTCCTGTATATTGTTGAAATACTTTATAAAACAACTTTCTTGACATTGTGTCACTTTATTAAAACTAAGAGAAGTTACTAATTATATTTTCTTCTAAGTACTACAGAACTATTATTTAACACCAAACCTACCGAGTCTTAAAAGTAACTGGTACACATTCCCTTATAAAAATGATAAGTTTGATTTTATTAAGACTTTGTGCGGCTCCTATTATAATACACGCTCTACTATAGATATTCACACAACCAATTCTTATAAGATCATTTTTATTATTTCAAGAATTATAAAATAATTAATCTGGAACAGGTCATTTTGACCGGTGGTGTGAACTAACCAAATATCTCGATAAAACTTTGGAAACAATTTTGATACCTATAATGTCATATAAATTGATTCGATCTTCCAAATGCTTTTCATTTGTTATCAATAGATCGCGGATCTTTATGCAAAATAAATTTTTTTACACATATTGCAGGAAACAAGAGTCAAATATATACTTCTTACTTCTTTTAATCATCTTACTAAGCTGGGACCAATATAGTGACGTCCTCAAATCTTTTAAACATGCCCCCTACTCTATATTGTACCTATTAATTTTTTTTATAAATGCCTAAAATCCGCAGTGTAGTTATCAATCATAAAACATAGCTTACCTGTTGAAAGTTGCTTCTAAGTTGAACATCCGCATTACAACTTCTTTTCTATATGCAAAGTGATGTCCTCGTACTGAAATTCATCCTCAGTTGTATGTGTTCATGGTCGTAATAAGATATCCCATTAGGATATTGAAAAATAGTGAAGTTTATTCGAGAATGAGCGTACAACTATCAAGGACAATGATCGGAATGGAGCGCTGTCAACTGCAACAATAAATTGAACACGTTGCGCAATTACTGTAGACAAAATCGCTTAGAAACGTGCACCGTATCATGCACTGATCGTCTTGCACTCGAAAAAGAATAATAATCGCAGGTTCGACGGAATATTCTGAATGAAAAGGTAGAAAAACAGATACCACGATAAAACCAAACACTTAATTATTTTTGACACGAGCGAACGAAACTTTTCGACCGACCCTCGCAGATTTACTTTCGTTTCGCCAAAAGTATCCTCTCTTCCTCGAATAGCGACGAGTGCAGTATTACGAGCGTAGTTTTTACGGGGGTTAAAGGAGCATCGACTCGTGACGAGATTGCAGGAGGAGGAGTAGATGGGGTGGAGAAGTGAGAGAGGGGAGGGCAGAGAGAAAGAGCGACGAGGAGGGGTGAGGCAGGCACAGTTGAGGTAATATGCGGAGCAATAAGAGAATGATGGTGGTCGGCCGTGTCTGTATGTGTGGCGAAGTAAGGAATGCATAATGGGCCAGCGTGAACGTTGGTGTCGGCGCGAAAAAGGGGATACATTTGGCGTGCGCCGACAATACCGAACTCCCCGGCATTCCTGCGGTTCGACAATAAGCATTGTGCGAGCCGTCTCCGCGTTACGGGCCCGGCTACGTGGAGCTTGACTTTATTTCTCGGGCTCTCCTTTGCCGGTTGGCGAGGATATCATTGTTAGAAGGGACAGAGCGAAGGGTCCAACGAAAGCGTTACATCCGCTGATCTACCATTCAATAGAACTATTCCCTCATCTTTTTGCTCCTAGTCGTGTTCGCCATGCGTGCGAGTTTGTGTAGAGAACAGGGCAAGGCTGAGTCGCCAAGAATCTATTAGATTTGTCATAGCCCTGCGGCACACTGAATAGTCTACGGTCGGATGATCCCTTTTACGTTCGTCTCACCTCTTTCTACTCCCACTACGACACCCTGTATAGCCCATTCTCGTTCTCTTTCTTCGAGCCTTCGTCTCTCTCTCTTTCTCTCGACCTCCTTTTTTCCGTTGTCAGCCGTACCTGCGAAAACGCAAGATGCACCGTCAGAATTCGATCGTAAAGCCCCGACACCACAAAGCCCGTCACAATGATTCCTCGAAGTAATTGAGTTTCTTCTTGTTTCAGTGTGCGTGTGGTCCCGCGCAAATGATCAACGCTCCACCCCCTCGTCTCCTGCCGCGATCTATTCCATTTCTGCGCCACCGGGGGCGACAGTAGAATAACCGCGATAGGGAATTGAAATAAATCATTTCGTGGCCTTTGTGCCCGCTCAGGATGGCGCTGTCCTTTTCTTCGAGGATCCTCGGACGAGATATTTGCTCGGGAGATCAGGATCTTGTGCAGTTGAAGGTCCTAGTCCGTGAAGGCTCAATATTTGGCCTGCGGATGGAAGGATTTGGATTTTGAATGAAGCCGTCGCGTAGAATCCTTGTGAATCGAAGATTGCTTTTGATCCTCCGGTGGTTGTATATAAAGGGTCTTTTCTGAATCTCATAAGACTCAGGTATAAAGTAAATGTTTCTATTCGTTGACTACAATCCTAGCCAATCGATTCTTCCATATTAACCCTCGGACCACGGATGATTTTTATAGTCATATAATCGGCAATGATTAGAACCATTCACTTCTCTGATTAATAATTTTTAAGTCTTTCCGCTATTCACAATAAAACAGTTATTCAGTTAGTTTGATTGCCACAAATTGAGAACTTAAATGATAATTTGAATGTTCCCGGTTACAAATGACTCCGGCACAGCACTCGAAGAGTTAATTAACATGTTTGCAACTAGCACCACATATGTAGGATAATCACGATTTTGTATATCACGTGTGACAATCAGGATTTTACATATCACCTAATTAAAATTAAAATAATTTCGGACAACTTGTAACTTTTATTTGACATATATACTATTTTATTGATCGTATTCGTTGATAATATGGAATTGTTAATGTTTTCGGCGCATGATTTGATCGTTTGTTACTTTATTCTATAAAGCAATTTTGCAAATTACCAAGTGAAATACTCGATATTTCGATCTTCGTTTAAATCATTTTCAAGATTAATTAGAATTGCTTCTGTAAAATATTATACAATTTTCCAAACACTTGATGAAATTAATTATATAGATTAAATAACAATTAATTATATTTTATTTGACATATTTGATAGGAAGATAAGTTGGCGTAATACTGGTATCAAAGTCAGACCGACTTTAAATCGTTGCTTTTGTTTATTAATGCTCTTATACATACTAGTGGACAATTAATATATTACTAGTTTATTATATAATTATTTCGTGATTGTACGCGAAACATCTCGTTAGTATTAACGACAATTATAAAAAATTCATATTATAAGTTCATATAAAAACATATTGAATAATTATATTTTATTAGTATTATTGAAAGTTATTAAAATTGGTATTGATATTAATTATATGAGTCGCGGAATATCTCGTTCATGATCAATGATGGAGAAGTTAATGTATCCTATACATTCGAAAAACCGAAATTATTACCAGTAAACACATATAGGCAAATTAAGCACTTGATTTCAATATTGTGAAATACAATAAAAGTTTGAAGGGAAATGACATAGTGCGTCATGTTTCATCTAAGGATTGAAGAAATTGTTTTATAAGAAAAACTGGTTTGAATTACTACTATACACTTTTGCGTATTGCATTAATATACTTCTTGAGATTATTGTCCAGAAGTGACAGGATCAATGGAACCACAGAAAGGCAGCAGCTAGCGAATATATTAATCCTGCATTAATTCTTGTTTACTTTCACCGAGGACGAGCAGCCAGTTTGTCAGGATTTCATTGAACGGTAACCGGAACGTATAAAATGCCATTTATACTCACCGTATTTTATGCACCGTGTGGAAACGCATTTGATCTAATGCTTTGGCTAGATTAACGTCGTTACGAAAGATAGTAATTTTACGGTTCTACCGCGTGTTACAACGCGATTTTCCAAGTCACGTCCATATCCCGTAACGTCGTTAAAAACTGTACTTACTATTATACTAAATATTTGTAAAGATCGTTTGAAATGATAGCCATCCATATTACAGAATCTTAATTCGTTTTCAAGTACGGCAAAAGTAGTATAGATATTTATTACATTTTCAAATCCCTAACCGTAAAATTAAAACATTCCAATCGATTTCTCATACTTTTTCATTTATTTGTCGTTGGACAAGTTGTTACTAAAAAATAAGCTAGCAATTAAAACTTCTTCTTGGATTACCTTCAACAATTCATTAAATCAGTCACCGATTTCTCGATGATTTCTTTTTTCAATCAATGATTGACGATTAATTTCATTGATCGATTGAATCAATCGTCGATTTTTCAATAATTACTTTTTTTAATGGTACACATTAATCATGCGATCTTGGTTAAAATTTTAATTGATTAATGCCTAACTCTATTCTTAAATGTCATTTGATCGGTAATGATTAGACTGCTGATCTTTAAGCAAAATAAAAAAATGTTTGCATCGATTGCAATACACAGAAGCCAAACAGAAATTTCATTCTTCTTTTGCCTATCTTGTTAACGTGAAACTAATACACTGGTGGCCTTACATTTTTCTAATAGCTCTACTGTTTTAGATTGTATGTACTCATTTTTTCATAAGTGCATAAAATCCACAATCTAGTAATGATAGAAGAATCAGTGACATCGATATTAAATAATCGAAACAGATAAAAAAAGTAGGGGTCGAATAATATTTACTTATTCGGTGCATAACTAAATCTTTGTTAACAACATACACTACACTACCGCGGACGTCACATAAATGGACGATAGAGTTCTATAACAAAAAAAGAACTGAAAAAGAATCGCGAGTTCTTCTCCTTTTTTATAAATAACGATTGAAACAACGTATCTTGGGAACTTTTACAAGTATTTTATTTTTTGTAAATCTCTCTCTCTCTCTCTCTCTCTCTCTCTCGTCATACAGATTTTAATTACTGTTTATCCGTCTCGTAAACATTGTCTGTATATTTTAAAATAGCAATTGCATATTTAAACTGTAACATAGTAAATGCTTCACCGTTCCCACAAGCCTATTCCAAATTTTCCGTGGCGGCATTGATCTTAACGAGTGTATCAAGTGATATAAATACACGACGCGAAATGGAACGGGTGTCAGACTAAGGATACGGTTATACTACTGAACAAATAGTACAGCCGAACTATCCGAACCTTGTTTACATTGCAGTTGCAAACTGAAATCGTTAACGACCAAAATTCTGTTCTACAGGAACTCCGAAGTTGGCTGGAACATTTTCAACGAGAAATATTGAACGATATTTGCAGGTAATATTTGGATTGTATTACTTCTGCTGTGGTAATTGCTCAAAGTCGCGAATTTAGTTCTGCGAGGTCATTACACGAAAGAAATGCTACTTTAATAAAGCACCTTCATGCAGAAAATTGATAATTCATAGAATCCGGTAATGTTTTAAATGGCCAGGTATCAAGGCTAGAAATAAATTTTCACTGATTCTAATTCGAGCACAGATAAAATTCCACTGTGAATCATTTTCTTCAAGTACATCGTGAAAGACAACTGCTATTCCGATGTTATTGTAAATTTCAATGGACTGCAACCGGTCGAGGTGCTCGGTTACATTTAGATTTCGATGACCCCGATAATAATTCTATTCGTGGAAAAAATATCACGGAGACAATTATTCTCTTGATCATAAATATTTATCTGAATTCGGGCCAACAGCAACACGCTTCTGCAACAGTGCCGCGAATCGCAGATCGGTCGGCGGAGATACGGCAAATTGATCGTGCCGTTGCTGCAGAGAGTAATAAACAGTCTGTTTAGCAATATTCGCGTGTCGACGCGTATTACAAGACGCCTTTAGCCATAAATTTCTCCGCGGTGTCGCTTGACGACTGCCGTTAAGAAAAAACTTAAATGAGCATGAATTAATGTACTCGTCGGCGCGGCGGAACACTTGCTGACAACGTGTTCGAAAGAAAACTAATCACTCAACCGTTTTCTTGAAACATCTGCGCTTCTTCGGAAGTTTTTTCTTATCAATGATTGAGGTTTCGTTTTCAAACGAACGGTGGTCACTTTTATCGCTTTACATGCTACAAGTATGCACACCTAAAATACAAGAGCTACTGTGCTTCGCGAACAAGATTAACCACATGTTTAGAATTTTTTTCCGTTCTTTTTATACGCTTTCTGACACGTGTTTTGTACTTTATGAGACTTTATATATTTTACGATGGGCAGTAACAGTCTAATTCATTCCTTATTCGTGGTAAACAGTGATAGATAAATTAAAGGTGTGCGTGCGTGTTTATGCTTCGAAGAATTTATTTACGGCAACAAAAATTAATTGGATGTTCGATGTTCCTTCGTTAGAGGTTAGTGGTTGTAAGTTAAGATTCATTAATTTCCAAATGGAGGAAAGCCTATTGCGTTAACGTTTTCGTTTATTATATATCACACAAATTATTATCGCGTAAATACATAAATATCTGAGAAAGAGATGAAAAGAGATAAAAATTGTTAATTTATAGATTGAAATTTTCTGTTGCGATGTCATTATAGATGATCCATAGTCACAAATTATATTTATAAGAAGAATGGGTAAGTGCAATTTGAAGGGATAGAAGTTATGCACACCTTGTTGAGGTTATTAAAGAAAAAAAAATCTTTATTTTTTATAAAGATTAGCAGTAAACATTCGTTTATGCTATAAACGTCAGAATGAGAGAGAAAATTCTCTGACTTATTACAATATTTTTCAGATAAAAATATAAGAAAAATACTCTAAATTTTCAGTCTCTTTCTTACAGTTTTGCTTCTCAATGTTACCAAGAGTTTCAAATATACTGGTATATTAATTTCTTTATTATATTGTATACTTTTATTTGTTTCTACCTTTTCCTATAAATTTTTATTCATCTCAACCTGTAAGTGGAGGTCCAAAATGTACTTTAAAGATATAATTTGTCTTTAAAATCTAAAGATATAATTTAGCAATGTTAGACTTAATTTCCGAAGATAAGTTTTGTAGTTTCTTATAGTTTGAACTATTAGTTTTAGTAATATCACCACTTGGATAAACAAAATTATTGAGTGCGAAAAATTTTACGTTGTGCATTGCTGTTCTAACTTGTCAAATTCAGTTCTCCTAGTAAAAGCTGCTGTCCCGTCGACGTTTCGAGATTTACGGAGGATCTGTTTTGTAAACAATAGGACAGGGGAATAATACGATCGTCTCCGAGCCGAATGTGGCCGCTGTATGTGTTTTTAAGCACGAACGACAGGACGGAAGTGGCTGCGTTAATTTAAACTAAAGGTCACCTCGACTTCGGCCAAGGATGTATCGATCTTGTTCTATACATCGCTAGAGTCATATTTTAAGCCCGCAATTAAACCAGACCCGGCAATCAAGATTTCCACGCGCGGCTGGTCCCGAGCATGGCCACGGATTGGCGAAGCTCTCGACTGCTACTCCTCGGATCATTCAGATAATTAATTACAGAGCGAGCTGAAATCATATCGCTCGTAATTAATAACACGGCTCGTACAAACCGTTTACGATCGATACTATTACAATCCTCGGAAGATTAACATTAAAACTACCGGGCACTGAAAGCGATTAAAACGTTTTAGCTGATAAAAATGACAAGGTTCTTTCTATTTATCCTGGTTTCGTGTAATTTTTATTACAATATGTGCTCGAATAAAGAAATTTATTGAATCATTTTCCATGCAAGCAACGTAATAATTTCAATAATTATAAAATTATAGATGTAAAACCGGTCATTTGACCGGCAATGGTAGGTTTAGTGTTAAAAGTTCACTTTAGGTTACAAATATTTCGCAAACCGTTCTATCGTGTTGCTCTTGATCACGAGAACCAAGTTTAATATAAAAACCGAACATTCATTCATACTTTCTTTCTTCGCTGAGAGGATAAGTTTAACTCTTACTTAATTTTACTATCATTTACAACTAAACTATCATAATATATATACTCGTAAAAGTATCATCTATCGCATTTTACATGCGATATATTTCCGAGTTTTTCTTAGTAAACCTTATAAATTAAGTTAAAAAAATGCAACGCTGTACGTTTAAGGACCTCCGTTTTCAAGTTCGGTGGCCGTTTTCAAGTTCACCCTGGTTGCTTCACCGAAAAGATAGCATCAACACCTCAAAATTCCAACACGACCGTTGCGACGTGGTCGGATTGGACCCTCCGCATAAGTACCCAGACCGGCGGCATTTTCACGATTCGCCCGTAAATTTCGGGCCACGTCTATACAAACCACATGAAACTGTATCGCCCCTAAGAACTTGTTCGAGATTAAATATTTCTTTTTCTTTTTATTATTATTATTGAACTTAATGTAACTCCCCTTAGGGGGTTATGAAAGTTTTTTTAGGGTGATGCTCCTTCATATTCTTTACAAAAAAGGATTCATCTATTTGTGTAAAAAAATCATTAGTTTAGGAGATTATGGGGTTGGTGATTAGGAGATGATTTCCTAACAAATTTTAATTAAAATATCTGCCAAACTAATGATCTTTTTACACAAATAGATTAATACTTTTTTTGTAAAGCATATGAAGGAGCATCAGCTTCTTCAAACCTTCAAACGTCCTTTACACGTCCACCTACAAAAAAATGTACCATCAGAATGTGTCCCTCTCAAGACCATTCAACTTCATCTGAAACATTGTTTGCTATGCGTAATAATAATGACGTAAACCTAGATGGCAAAATGTGGTACCCACCCTGTATATAACACGTTGCGGTTTCATGTTGTAGTTATTCACGCCAATGTAAACGTTAATTATATCACTTGGTCGCTAATAATTTTGCAATTAATGCAACACGTTCAAATAAACTCTAAGTAAATAAGTAATGAGTTTAATCCGAATCGGCCGGCATCGGATACTATCGGAAGTGCAGGTCCGGATTTACCTCGACGAACCTGGTATGCAAAGTGGTTAATCGGTACCGGGTCGCGCACAAAAGAGCAACAACAACTCGGTCGGATGGGGTGGAGCGGCTTCGAGGCGGGTGATTAATTCCATCCGCCAATTAAGAAATCCCTCGAGAGATGGCACGCGTGCCGCGTTGAAAGGGCCGAGGACGGTGACGGCGCGGCGGAGAAAGGCGGAGGGAACGGAATGAAAGCCACCCTCGGCGCATAATTTCGCCGGGAACGGGGTCCCAGGTTCGTTGAATGGGCTGGAAACGAGGCCGGCGCGTCGCGGCCGGCCACCCTATCTTTTTCACACCGTCGGATCCGGACGTGGTGAACAGAAGAAAGGTGGGAGAGAAGAACACGATCGGGACAAAGGAGCGAAATCATTCGGGGAACGGTTCACGTGGCACCATTAATCTCCAAGACAATGGACGGTTCTACGAAAAACTGAGGCGAGACCAGCTCGTCCGCCTCTGGTGAATAAAGTTACCACTACCGCCAGCTGGTTTCACCTGGCTACACGGATAATTCTGGTGTGGACCGCGGAAGCACGTTCGATCGCACAAGGTACCCGACACTCTATCGTCCTCGCCGATTTAAACAAGCCTCGACACGGTCCAAGAAGAGGTCGGTTCGGTGTTGTATACACGCGCGATTTTACAGCGCGTCACAGGGTGCAAATAATGACCACTGAGTATACACCAGTCTAGCACCGGGAACGTCGGGCCTCGAATCGGTTTACGACCTGAACGGCGCCTTACCTCCGAAGACACCTGCCCGAGCTTCACGCTGATACCGACACCGGTAACCGATTCTTGAAAATGTAGTCGCTGCGCCGCGCGCCGGTTCATTCAGGTAAACGTCGTTCACGGTGAATGTGCCACACTGCATCGGTGCTACCGAGGCCATTGCTCGGTGCACGATGGGTGTCCCATCCGAGACCGTGACCAGGATCCCATTATCCCGTAGACTTTAGCCGGTGTTTCCCAAACTGGTCCCCGGAACGCCAGTGTCCCTTGACAAATTGTCAAACTGAAGACTACAACTACCGCACCTGTCTTTACAGTAGGACCTCCACTGGTGTATGATGGGAAATTAAATAATTATTTCTGTTACTGGAAATTTCTATATCGTACGAAGTAATTTTTAATTTTTTGCAAGGTTTATCTGTCTCAATATTCAGCGCCTCCCCCGTTCGTAGTTTGACCTCGATTATTCGAGTCTCCATTATCCCAACACACTTTACATATTACAAGTTCTAATTTGACACGTGTATTGAATATACTGACGTTTTAATCCGTGTACTTTTCAATTCACGGACGCAGGTGTAGGAAAATATACGCTTTCACGTGCATCAACATATTAGGTTGACAAGACAGTAACTTCGGTATTGTTAGGTAAAATAGAAAGCCAATTTTTCTATTCAAACAATGAGCTTTAATAAATAGAATATTTTTCATTTTGTTCGATGATCTTCTGCTATCTTTCTGTTAGCTTTATAATTCCGCGCTCATAAAACTTGAAAATTTTCCGAAAATTCGATTTTATTTCATCTTAAAATACCAAAATTACTTTCTTGTCAACGCAATATTCTTATATTTGCTGTCATATTAATGCATTATGTTAGTGATTTGTTAGTGTTCCGCGAAACGGCGCTACCATTTTTCAGAGACTTCTAGTGATGTAAGGAAACGTAAATTGTAAAAATTTAATTTTTACGACGAAAAATCAAGATCACGTTTATTTTTTAAAACGACATTATGAGACGAACTCATTTATTCAATCGCATTCGTGGAACAACTTGTTGAGAAAAACATTTTTAATGTAATAAGAACACTTACGCGTCCTTTTTCAAGCGTTAAAATTTTTGCAAATAATTTGTTGAAGTCCTGCTGAATTTTTGTTTAATGCCTGCAGAACTGATTTAGAAGCATACCACGCTTACAATGTAGTATCATGTACAATTCAACATTCGTACAGTTTTAACTGTTTTAAAGCGGGTGTCTGCCGTTTGTGATCCGGTCGTTTTCTACGCCAGGTCACTGATCGTTATCAAGTACCATGTATCTAGAACTGCGATTTGTCACGTTCCTTGTTTCTAAAGTCACAACTAGTCGGGTTCTATGGTCTCTAGGTCCCATTTATCTGTTCCAACAATTCCGTAAACTGGGTTTACGAGGTGCAGCGTTCCTGGCGTTACGAGTTGCCACATTCTACAAATTCTAACTGTTGTTTATCGTCTCCTGCTCGTCTAGTGTCCTGGGAAAAGTATCATTTGAAGTAGGGAAGACCGGGGCTAAAAGTTTCGATTTCGAAGAAACATATAAAATGGCGTGGAATAGTACAGATATACTTATCTTTAACCAGTAATTTATTCTTAAATTTATTACAATTTTTCATTTATTTGCCGTTGGACGAAACGGTACTTTTTGCCCCGTTGTGAGGTAAGTTCTTACATCGGGACAAGTTGTTACTAAAGAATAAAAATTCTAATAATTAAAACTTTAATGAAATATTTCATTTGTTAATGAAGCACAACACTATTAGTTGGACTGCGCTATTCACACAACACCTACGTATCTTGTATTCTAATAAGTAGTTAGACTTAACTCGTAGATTTTTAACCGACTTCGAAAAAGGAGGAGGTTACTCAATTCGATCTGTATGTGTCGGAACGAAACGTTTTACATCTTTTAGAGTATGTCCCCGAAGTGGTCCCTTTAAATAAAATTTTTGCGTTTTTTTTATTGTGAAAAAACGTACTGGTTCATTTATGTTCACCGATTACTCCGAGATGGATGGATCCATCAGGACAAAACCTTCTGCATTTTAAACTACAGGCTGCGCGATTGGAGCAGAAAATGTTTAGCATGTAAAATTGTGTAATAATAGCCCTGGCTATCGTGAACAGATATTTTTGCAATGTAAAGGTCATTCTGTTCAACTCGCCCCCTCCCCCCAAGATTAAATCCTAGGTGCGCCACTGGTACTAATATCTATACAAATTATTTGCTAAATGTCAGTTAGACAGTGTCTTCCAGAAGACCGTGTGGTGTAAACGTTTGCTTATTTCTACCTCCAATAACAAATTTTAATAATTAATTTATAAACTATAATTAAATTTAATATATTATACTTAATTTTAATAAAAATTCACTATATATATATAATTTTTTATATAAAAATTTAATATTAATTAACCTCAAATAATATTAAATTTTTATATATAATGTCATATATAATTGTTGCACGACCATCGTTGCAATTGTAGCTCTTGCTGAACGGGTGCGTGCATCAGTTGCGCAAAATACTAAAATCGGAGTATGTAGATCGCTAAGAAAGGGTTGGACCGTTGGAAATTGAGCAAGCAGGACACAATGACGGCGCCAATCGTTCGCGTAACCTGACATAACTATGGAAATGACGGACGTGAGACCAGCCCCGTCGCCTCCGTTACAACGAATGATAAAGTCAACGGTGACCCCTCGCATACGCGTCAGAACACGCCCACCAACGATGACTGGAGGAACGCGTTTTGATCTTGGAGCATGATGCTGTTCGGGGGCTGCACATGCAAACAGGAACGTGGTTTTTGTTCGTGTTAGTTAATTTAACCCTTTAGCCACGAATAAGCTATTTATACGGTTATTAATATACATATACGAAAGGTCTATAGATATGCTTAAAAACTTTGATTAGTAACCACATCAATTTTTATATTAACTCTTCGCTGGATAGTGTATTATATCCGATACAGTTAACAATTCTGTATGTTAAACACAATAGAAGTTAGTCGCTAATAACCTACATGTCGATGCGACGTTAAACGTTAATATAGAAAATATCTAGTGTGTAGTAAACTAAGAATCTATGTTCTTACTATGTTTATTTATGTTTATTGTTCTGAAAATGATGTTTTAATATTTTTCCCGCGAATAAAACGCAAAAACTGACCTTTCAATTTTTTCGTCATAAAAAAATCATGTAGTGAAGGGTTAAACTAAAATTACTTTTCATAAAGTTTTAAATATCTAGAAACGTTTTGTTGTTTTCTTGTTCTTAACAATGCGATGCTTGCGTTCTCTGTAGTAATAATTCAGTTTATCTGGCTAGCTTGTTTATTATTATTTGTTTGGCAATACGGTAAAATATAATGACATCTAATTCTGTAATAAATATGAAGTAAGAGTACCAAGGTACCTAGAGCAGAAAAGAGAAGGAAATAGTCAAAAGCTGATGGCTAGAATAAGATATGAAAATATCCATTCCTTCAATGGAAGAAGGAATAAATACTGCATGATATGCGAGAGACACCTGGGGAAGCTAAAACATCTGGTAGAGGACTGTGCATACATAAAGAGAATAAATATAAGTATAGACAATATAGTGCAACATAAAAGAGTGGGAGAAATAGTAGACTGCCTCAGAAGTATCGAGAGAAAAACGAAAGAAATAATTAAAAGGAGAGAAGGAGAGGCAATATTATATGTAAAACATTAGGATAGATTAACATCGATTATAGACAATAGGCATTAGCATAGGCATAGACATTAGCCTTATATTCCTTGTGACACCGTTTGGATAAACACACATGTAAATACATATGTCCTGGAGAAGTGGTTTCATCGGTTCAATTTTGCACCTTGCTCGTGTCTTCCAATTCCGGTGGAAAGATGGTTTCGGCACTACCTCCACGACAATTCGTTTTCACGGATTTATCGCGAATCGGGCGCGCAGTGAAATCCGTGAAACGTGGCTTATACGGCGCGGCGCGGCGCCGCCCTCGATCCAGTTTAATTAACGGCTCGCGTGGCCACGAATAGATCGACGACGAGCAATAATAATCGTTATCTCGTTCCGGAACAGCAGATCGTGGTGGCCCGGTCGAACACACACCCGTAAACGGTCTATGTACTCCGTGTTCCGGTCGTTTGTTGTTCTATCGCGCGTTCGCGATAAGCTTCGTGACAGCGCGTGAAACGAAATCGACACGGTTAATGGTCGGTTTTGCTTTACAAGGGAGACACGTTTAATCGAACCCGAGCGTTCCGACCGCTTGTGTTCCGTTGTCTGACCACAACTCGCGATAAAACGAAATACAGTAGTCCCCGAGTTAGTGTTACATTTCCCGACCCGGTATATTGCGAGGCAGAGGACATTTCTTTTCCTCTGCACCAGCGTGATCTTTTTAATGACTCGCGAGTATCGTTAAATCGTTGTTTCATTGTGAAAAGTGAGAAGTGCGGAGATTAGGGGCTGCGTACACCTTTGGTGAATTTGTGGAATACTTTTCCAAAGTTTTATTTGAAAATTCGTAAAATTAATGGATTTAATATTTTGATCATAAGCATTTTATACTTAAAATAGCTGAAACTTCGCACACGAATACTTTCACAAGAGATTTACCTAATATGTTTAATAGAAATTGATAATAATATAACGATATATTTTTAAATTTTCTTAATGTTTTGTCTGTTCTAAATTACACGTGCTCGTTCATACAGTTATTCAATTGTTTTATCAGGCTATAACTATTTAATTTATTTAAAACAAAATTTAGATGTACTTTGACAGCAGTTTGTACTTTGTAGCACTGTGTTTTTCAGAACTTTTCTAAACGCAGTTCTCTTTAGAAGACATTAACCCTTGAGAAAGTGGAACCCAAAAGTTTTGAATAGTTTAAAAACAAATATATGGAATTTCCTGCAATTAAAAATAATATGTTCCGCAAGTTAAAAAAAGCACTTTTTCGCTAACGTTTATTGATCAAAGATAATGAAACCACCCTGTTCCGCGCGCAGTGCTCACAATTCTCATAAAAAATTCTCTCCGTTCTCACTCAATCGAATACGCCGATCAAGTGCCAACAATGTCAAAACGCGATTCGATTTTCCGCCCACGTTCGAGCGAGTACCGTGTCTAGAACGTCGAGCGCAACAAGTAGATACAGGAGCACGAGACAGGGGAAAAAATTTGCCGAGTCGATAGCGTTGTTTTATTTACGACGTCCAGACAAATTCATTACGATAAGCGAGCGTGGACTAAGAAGAAGAAAAAAAAGCAGTCGGCGAGCCACGGCCGGCAACGAGGTCAATTAATTACGGCGCCGAGTAGGAAGAATTCAAATGAACACAGTCCCGACGTGCCGCAGATGCTTGTTTTTTTTCTCTTTGTTACTCCTTCTCTTCCGCGTGGAACGCCAGTTTCTGTTGTCATCGCGTTTAAATAACGACCAGCAAACCGGAGTAACACGAGTCGCCCGCAGCCTATACCCCGACTTCCTCGCTGCTCGACAAATTTTCACGCGTGTTAGAAGATTACGCCGCGTCTCGGGTGACTCCCTTTTCTCCGTGGAAGCCCTCGGATATCCGATATGTTCTGTCGGCCTGTTGTCGGTAACGATCGAAATCAAGGCGCGTAGATTGTACCATTATCCACCTGCCAGCCGTTAATTAACGATCGACGCATTTCTTTGATTTTTTTACCTCCATCCCTCAACGCTCGCAGCCGTGACAAACGCGAACGACAGGAAATGTGGAATGGACTTTAAAAGCTTGCGACAAATCAGTGACGACTCAAGTCAAATGGAGGCCCCAAGCGGTAAAACTTTTAGGGCCCTCGAACTCGAGTTAGAAATATAGTTGTTGCAAGAAAACTCTCATAAACTTAAGTTTTCGTAAGTAAATTGAATCTTTTTGTAAAGAAAATAAATGCTGCGAATTCGGGGCCCAATAGCGGCTCAAGTCAAGTGGAGGCCGCAAACGGTAAAAATTTTGGGGCCTTCAAACTTAAGTTAGAGATAGAAGTTGCAAGGAAACTCTCATAAACTTAAGTTTTCGTAAGTAAATTGAATTTTTTTGTAAAGAAAATAAATGCTGCGAATTCGGGGCCCAATAGCGGCTCAAGTCAAGTGGAGGCCGCAAGCGGTAAAAATTTTGGGGCCTTCAAACTTAAGTTAGAGATAGAAGTTGCAAGGAAACTCTCATAACCTTATGAACAAAAAAGAAAAGTAATGAAAAATTACATACTATTACACGTTAAATATATTTATTTAAAATTCGGCGCCCTATGATATCCTGTGGTCCCACGCGGCCGCTTAGTTCGCTTACCGTTACAACCACCACTGTGATAAATAGAGAATTTTACGAATGAAATAAAGTGAAATCGATTTTAACCCGTTCCATATAATTTTCTTCACAGTTACAGTAATTAAAACGTATTTATCCCTATATATTAATTTAAAAAATTATATTATTTGCATAGAAACTTTTATCCTACATATAATTCACACAGATCTACAAAACGTATTTTTTAAATTTTCAATATAGGCTCATATAAAAAAATTGTAAAATGCATGTTTTACTATTTTTTTCTACAATTCTGATCAATCGCAATTTTTGAAAAAATTTCTTTTCACATCTTGTAGAAAACTCTAACTTCCCAAAACTGTTCAAATCGTATAGTATAATATTAGAAAAGTTATCGTCTTTTTGAGCGCGTCCGAATATTAATCTAGTTCACTGTAGACTTGACTAGACTTGAAATTTGTATGCAGGATGAGGATACAAATTGTCCAAAATCAATTATAATATCATTTCGACATTAGAATAATATCGACATGAAGATAGAAGTGAAGAAAAATTAATTTATAATCAGTAAAATATAATTTCTTGGAATTACACGTTTCGAATTCAATGTACTGAGAAGCTTAATTGTGAAGAATGGTGAGCTGTAAATTTCTTAACTACTGTACATTTCTTAACTATTGAGAAGAATTTCTAAAATTGGTAAGAGTACCGGAAGAGAATGCTATATGTGCTCACAAACAGTTAAAAATAATTATGCGTTAAGGGGTTAACGGACGACTCAATTACCTGTCACAATACGCGCAATTCGCTTGTTTCGCAACGATACGGTTCCGTTGAAAATCAACTTCGCCAATTACAGCCGATTTACGGTCCGACAAGAATAACTGAGGCTGAGACGGTCACGATCTAGGCACGCATGAAATTTTGGCGCACCTGGAAGGCGATACTGTACGTACAGGATTATTACGACAGAAATATACAAGTTTCAATATTTTGTATAAAAGGGGACCGATGATAATATTTAAATATAGCTTGAACTCTGAGAAACTCATTGAAGGTTTCTTGTACCTGACGTTATGATAAACGCAATTGTCTATTCATATTAAGAAATTCATTTTTGATACGTCCTATTTGTGAGCAAACAGAATATCACCAGAACTTGTAGTTTCTACAATAAATTCAAGGAGTATGTACCGTTATAATTGTCCACTTTTCTGTTCTGGTTTCACTAATTGCACATGGTTTTATTACACGAATAATGAACACGTTTTACTTAAACCTACACGATTCAGTTATTTTTTCATTTTAACATATTTTGCACCGTGTGAAAGTAATACCTCTCGAGTAAATTGCTTCGATTTCGAGGGTATTTTTTTATAACAGTAATATCTTCCAGTACCAATGGTTAAAACCTCGCAAGGTAAAGTCTAATAACTAGACTGTGGATCTTTATCCATTTATAGCAAAATCAAGTAGATGAAATTGAAAATTTAAATGATGAAATATGCGATTATTAAATGAAATTTAATACCTATGTCATATTAACAAGAGTTCTCCTCGAAACTCAATACAAATTTAAACTATTATTAAAATTAACTACTATTAAAATGTAACACTCAAAGATTAATAATAATCAGTAAAATAATGTTTATTGAAAAAAATTTTATATAATAACACATAAATAGTAAGTTGGGGTTTCTCAGAACCCCCACAAACGAACTTCATAAACAGCCTTGTTTAAATAAATTTGGGATTAATAATAACACAGGATAAAAATTAAAGAAACAGATATAATTGTATTAATATAAAAAAATCTAAAGAAGGGGTCTCCGCGACCGCACATTACCTAATGGAGGTTAAAATGTCTCGTGTTGTCTACTTGATTGTCTATTTGATGTTCATTTTTCAAAGCAAGACGGAAACTTTTATTGCGCAGCAATAATCCATTATGTATAATTGCAGCGTATGAAACTTCGTTCGCTGTGAACGTTATTTTAGATTGCCGGCCGTATGACGCAGCGACAGTAGTAAAACTTCAAGAGTACATATCCGTGGGAACTAGTTCAAGATGTGCTTCGATATCTTCGAGAGTCTCTTTTTTATGATATGTTGAAACACGTTTCTTTAAGAACAACTCTGCACAGTCAGTGGAGATTTGTTAGGGAGCATCGTTGAAGAATTTGCGCAATGCAACCGGACGCTAGCAACTTAAAATAACCTGTTACATACTAGCAACGCTTCTAATGTAAAAACAGCAAAACGTTCGTCTGGAAAAAAAACGTCGATGGCGCCTGATATGCGTCAAGAGTATCAGCGTGGTAAAGCTTAAAGAACGGGTGACGTTCGTATTACACGTTCGCAGTCAATGTAGTAAACGATGCTTGAAAATACAAGATCGAATAATTAGCCCAGATAACGATCAATAACTTCGCACGATCATACGAGACGTGAAAACTGCATTACGTCAAAGACTTTTTTGGGATTACGTAGAGATAGCTCTAACTTCCAGTTATACATATTATTAGTAATAAACATCTTTTCTCCTTAATAATTAGACTACGGATTTTATGCATTTATGACAAAAGTGAGTAGGTGTAATTTCATACATGAAAAATATTAGGCTAATTTAAAAATACCTTTGTATTATTTTCAACCTATTGAACATATTCAAAGGGAAAATTTAGTTGCAATTCAACTGGAAAATTTTTAGTTTGCATAAAGATCTGTTGTCTATTCACAATCATCAGATGATTACATAAATTCGTGCCCGATTTGAAAATAAAATACATTGGTCGTATTTTAAAGAATACAGCTTTATTAATCATTTATATGTATAGCCTAATTGTAGAAAAGAATGGTGACATTAGGAAAGACCATTAGAAAAGATAGGGGAACATATAACTTTATTTACATTCCGCCATGCAATATTAGTTTGCGACATGAATGAAAAAATCAGGCACGAACTTATGCACACACACAATCATCTAATATTATTTATTGTACGATAGAAGATAGCTGAAGTCAACAGCTGCCGACCCCAACTTACATCAAACTTGCAACACGGGATTAGAGTGGACAGTTACTGTTTCGCGTAATCGAATAGTTTAAGAGTTCCGTTCGATCTCTGATTATTTACTACGTATTCGGAACAGAGTACGTTATCCACCGACCACGATATCGACGAGCCTCGCGACTCATTACAGGCGAGCTGTGCGGATCTTGTCCGTCATCGGAGCGAGATGGCAGAACAGAGCCCGCATCAGAGTTTTGCAAATCTAGTCACATCAAATCTGTGTCACGCTGCGTAAACATACTACAATAATAATACACTATAAATACGCAGAGCAGCGAGAGGCAGTAACGCGAGGGGCGAGGAAGAGAGAAGGCATGCAGGCGCCGGCGCCGCCAGACAGGCACATTACACGCGCCAAGGAAGTATTAACCGTCCCACGTATTCAACATGTACAAGTTCCCTCCATCTCTTTCTTCACCCTTTCCCAGGCCTCCTTTCGTCTCGCTCCATCCCACGCGGTTTTCAATTCTACCGCCTCGTTCGGTTCTCTCGTTTCTGCCCACCTCACCCTTCGGCCTGTCGTTTCTTCGTCCTCCCCTTCGCGTCGCGGCGACGCGACGGGCCGTTTGCCTTTTACTCTCTTCTTTCGATTTCTAGTCATCTCTGTCCTTGTCCCTTTCACGAGGCTCACCCTTCGCCCTTCTTTGTTCCCCCCAGCGGATTCGTTTCAGGCGATTTTAAACCCGCAATAAGAATTCTTGAAATGGTGCGACCGTGCTCGAACCGAGTTTTGCATGAGAAACATCAAAGCAAACGGGTGAAATAAGTACTAGCGTTAAGTTCTAGGCGTTACGCGCCGTTAAATACTTTTCTTTTTATATATATTTATTTAACGTCGCTCTCTTTGCTAAGGTTACCTAGCGACGGAACCTACAGTTTATTAAGGTAGGTTCCGAACCACTTTAACCGTTAAATAGTCAACGAATGATCTTTTTCATCATATGGATCGTTTATTTTGGAAGTGGTCCATTTCCAAAAATGAGGTATCACATAATTTGTGATTAATTTAGCGTGAATTTTTTTATTTATAACTAGTTAATATTTAATATCTTCAAAAATGCCAATGCTTTGTTCAATGTAAAATTGACCAATGAAAGAAATTGCGTAGCGATTGATTATGAAAGTGGTGGAAGTCCAATTTCTCTAGACATAGGCGATGGGGTCACGTGGTTACAACAGCACAGAATTATTATGACGTTATAAAACAATGTAGACAAAATAATAAATTAATTTTACATTGAAACGAGAGAATTTCGTGTAACATATAAGAATACTAATCCTACATTATAAAAAAATACTAACGTAAAGTTGATAAATGTTAAACATAAAAAAATTCGGACAAATTGCGATTATTTAAAAAATTTTTTTTGGGAGATTGAAGGTCTTATAATATTAAACACATCCTATAAAAATCAAATGAAAAAACATGTTGGAAAAAGTGCACGGAATTTGACAGTAAAGTTTCAACCCCAATTTTAATAACAACCTGATTTATCCAGTTAAAAATTGAAGGTAGTTTTAGAAACTACGTTTTGTAATACATAAAGTTGCATGTCTTGTACTTTGATTTTCGAACTTATTTCCATTGGACGACATACTGTGCGCCGGCACCTCTGTAAATATATCATGTGCCATCTAATACTGGGGTACCCAAAGTGGTTCGGAACCCACCTTTAAATTAAACTGTCGGTCCCGTTGCGAAATAATTCTCATAGAAGAATTCAACAAACGACGTTAAATAAGGTAAAAAAAAACTTGAAGCGTAAAGCAGACATACACTGACGTCTTTGACAGTCCCCCACTCCTCAGCCTAAAGTCCTACCTACACACTCGCGTCCAATTAACAAAAGCTAAATTTTCCCACCCTCAATCCACCTTTAACCGTTCACGAAAAAACCGAGGTGACAATCTCAGTACTATTTTGATCGCGGTCGGAGCGACTCCTTTTCGTTCGCTGTCACGATTTCGGAAAGTATGTCGTGTAGTGTTTAGTGATTGTGTAAAACTACTGTGGTGGTTTCTTATTAACCCCCATACGCTCCTCGGATATAGTTACTCAAAAGATCCTCAGGTAATATTTCACACATTTTCGCTCTACACTTCTATTAATGTTATATATCATAATATATTTCTTTATAAGTTAATGAAATTCGTGAATTTCCTTAATATGTCTTACAGTTAGTACACATTTAAATAGCATTTTTATGGTCGCCACATACATTTTTCTTACAAATTTCGCAAGCCGCGTTCGCCTTTCGATCTTTTCCCACACATAATTGGCATCCACTTCCTGTAATTTTTCTTTTTTATTGCAATTGGTACATATGATGGGCCACAGCAATGACTTATAACGTATTTACTACAGGAAGTGATGTAGTAACCTCTGGCTAGTACAAGTCGCCTCTGGATTTCTTATTTATTATTAAGTATTCAGAGGGACTCTTCCGTCGCTTGCTTTTTTTATGACGTTACTGTCGTAAAGGAAATCTCATCGACTTGTGTTTTACATATAATATGATATTTTAGATAGATACATCAAGATGTAACACATCTAGAAAGAAATCAAACATAATACAGTACAAAGTTTTATTCACGGTGCAAAGGTTCGATCATTTACAACAACAAATAGCCATTTTGTAGGATACTAAACGCTGGATTCGGATTTGAATCTTCAGATAGCCTTACTGATGAGTCCTCTAGCGGGTCTAGGACGAAACACCTTTCTTTTAAAAACTGATTAAAAACATTTGTAATAGCTAACGTGGTTCTCGAACCTGAAGATTCAAATCCGAATCCAGCGTTTAGTTATTAATTAATTAATTAATTACAATACAATACATATCTGGAAACAGTAAATAGTAGTGTGAAACGAAATGTTTAATTAGTATTATAATGAAGTTAAAAATACTGAAGAAAAAATTAAACAAAGAAATTTTCGCCTGGCGTAGATATTCGAGTGAACATTATGTTTCGGACCTAAAAAATTCGCTTTCGAGATTATTGAGCACTGCATGGTAACAGTCACGTGACCGTGGCCTTCCTCTCGCCGTTCGTCCGTTGTAAGTCGAACTGACAAGATCGCGGGACCCACAATGTTGCAACTGGCTCGGATGAACTACCAACGTCTCGATCTCAGCTTTCCGTTCCTCCGCCTTTCTTATTTTGTCCCATCTCTTCATTCTGACCAGTCTAGGGGCGATGCTCGTTAGACGTGAAATAGATCTTAATTTCTCGTTGGCGGGAAACCTCTTCGTGTCCGCCGCGCCGGTCTCGCGATGTCCACTTGTTAATTGTCTCTTTCTTTCTCTCTATGTCTCTCTCTCTCAAACAACTATACTCTATCTCATCGTCGTCGTCTTTCTCGTCCAAGGGGAGACGGGTTTTAGAAAGCAGACGCGATATTTATGACAACCACCGTACCACACTTTTCGCTCTATTTGCACCCCTGCCCACGGAAACTGTATTCCGTTACGCGTATATCATCCGCGGAAGAGACATAAAACTGTCCTTGGTTAACATTTTGCTTTTGCCGAACTACACACGGCTGGTCGCCTTCTTTTTCTGGCGCTTGGAAATTATTTTCCGTTTATTTTTCTTCGTAGTTTCCGTACTCGACGAGTCCTTCCTTTTACACGAAGGTGGTCTGGTTAGTTTTGAGGGCTCCCTATACAGAGTGAGACACCAGATATTAACACATTGATTTACATTATTATTATATGCAGCGAGAAATGTTTTGATGGAGAATATATGGTCCCGAGAGATGCGCTACTACAAATCTAGGTCAGATACGTACATTTTCCACAAAATAAACCATCCATCCCTTGCAATTAACTGTAGACAGCGGATTTTATGCATTTATGGCAAAACCGAGTAGGTGTAATTTAAAATGGTAGAAGCATTGGAAGAATTTAAATATACTGTTATATTATTTTTTATTAGATTATGTAATTAATTAAACAAAATTAACTTAACGAAGTTTTATTAACATAACTGTGTGCACAAAGAAAACACGCCTGTTTGATTTAAATATCAAGTCAAGTGTCAAGTGGGGATCATTCGGACTAGAACGCGTTGAACGATACATCCAAAAAATAACTGACGGTTTCATAAATACTCTGAAATATACTGATATTGAATCGGTCGTTCCGTATGTGAAACAATACATTTCAATACATATTTCAACAATTTTAAACTTATTAAACATATTAGGAGAACAAATTAATGTCTATTTTATTCTATTTTATTTATTATTAGAAGTGGGATAGCCATCGTGTTCGGCAACGTGTACACGTACACTACTGTGCAAAAAATTGAGAATTGCATAAACATCCGCAGTCTATCACTTACATTTAATTCCAATATTTTTATTCGGCGATATCGCCTGAATACATTCGTGAGGCAATATTATTAGGCATCCTAACCTAACCCTTTGCACTCGGAGCTATTTTAACTCGAAAATTAAACATTTCTTTCTCGCTACAATATTTCCATTCACTATAATTTTTTTAAATTTTATGGATATGAAATTGGTATATCTCATACAATATCAAAATGTTTAGTGATTGATTAGATAACGGTACAGCAATTTTTAGTGGCACTTCAAAGTCGCCATTCGAGTGCTAAGGGTGAAGAAAACTTAATGGACAGATTTTCATCTGTACAAATAACAAAACTACCTGCCTCCAGAGTCTTAACACTAAACCTACCGAGCCTTAAAAATAACTGGTACATGTTCCCTTATTAAAATGACAAGATTGATTTTATTTATACTTTGTACGACTCCTGTTATAATACGTGCTCTACTAAAGATATTTGGTAATTATTTACTTTGATGGCCTCGAAATATGTTGTCAGGGTTATTCTGAACAATTTTTCCTTATACATGTTACCGCCGCTCGGGTTTAGTTTTCGAGATATTCGCAAAAAACTATTGCTAATACTATATTAAATTTTTTCTCTTGAATTTTCGTATATCAATATAGGAGGCGATTGCTTAACGGCGTTTCTGACCAAACACATAATGAATAACACAGGTATACAATATAGAACATATATATAAAAGCATTTTCGTATAAATGGTCGGGTCAGCCTGACCTTCTCCGCCCCCTCTACGACCTAACCACAAGTCATTCTGATCGCATAATTTTTGTATTGCAGCTGTAATCCGGAATTTAAGCTACTAAGGGAAAAATCATACGAATAGAATGAGTTGTGGTTAAGTTAGGTTAGATTTGAAATTGTGGCAAAAATTATGTGATCAGAATGAGTCGTTAGGTCGTAGAGGGGGTGGAGAGGGTCGGCCCGACCATTCATAAGAAAATCGAGAAGTAGTCTTTCAAAATTGAAAGCTCACCCTATATATATATATATATATATGACCAGAATGAGACCCTGTTTTCTCTCTCATCTCCACAACGTGTTTAGAAGTAAAATGTAAACAAACGCTTCGCCGGGACATGCTTACATAGCTACGGAACGTGCAGAAATACGAAAAATTCAATACCAATATGCGTGATACTTTTTTGCGAATATGTCGAAAACTAAAATCGAGCGGCGGTAACATGTATAGGACAAAGTTGTTTAGAATGATGACTTTGACAACATATTTCAAGGTCATCAAAATCGGTGAGGAGGCCCTCAAAGTAAATAATTACCAGATATTTATTCACCAATTCATCAAGAATCATTTTTATTATTTCAATCATTGTCAAATACTAAATCTGGAATAGGTAGTTCGGAAACCTCCTTAACCATTCGCTGCATTGTATTGTATATTATATCTGATACAGTTAACAAATCTAGTATATAGTAAACTAAGATTGTGTTTCCTTACTATGTTTATTTATGTTTATTTTTCTGAAAATATTATTTTAATTTTTTAAAATATTTTTCCCTTAAATAAAACACAAAAACTAATCTTTTAATTTCTCTATGCCAATTAAAAAAGTCATGCAGCGAAGGGTTAATAAACTGTAGGTTCCGTCGCGAAATGACATTAGAAACTTTTAAATAAGCTTTCTGGAAAATCTGGAACCGGTCATTTATCGGTGGTGGTAGGTTTAGTGTTAAAAGGTTGCCATATCCAAATTGTTAAATTTCTTCGTTCTTGGGGCATGTTAGACATGGTCGCGAGAATTCAGAGTAGGTACCTCGACATCCAAGATTGCTCAGTGATGTCATAATCAGCAGCAGCATGCCACAGTTAATTTTAATATCGATTTCTATTCTGGGCTACGCGAGAACGGTCTTTCAACGTTATCGGGACCTGCACACACCGACCACAGAATCTGTTCTCCAACTCTCGTTTCGCGTTTTTCCAGCCGCGTGTCAAGCGTCTCTATTTATCAAAGGAGTCGGCGCAGCGCAGCGAGCCGATAAACGGCAGAAATCGAGCGCGACCGGAGCAAATTAGAACGAAGCCATTCGAGGGGACATTAATAATACCCTAACCGCGTTTCAAACTTGTGCATTAGTGCTAATTAGCTAGGGGGAGGCAGAACGGCCGAAATATCGACTGCGTCGACAATAATGCGAAACAAATTCAACGAAACTATTTACAAGTATAATGTGACTGAACACTGATTGTTAGACCGCGAATTTTATACATTTACGACAAGAACGATTTGAAGAAATTTAAAGACATAGATACATTAAACTTCGAGAGTACCAGTATATTGTTCGTAACTTATTAAGGTTATTAAAGGAAGAAAGAAACATCTGTATGGCTATTGTTTTTCATATTACTGCAGATGGCTTTTATTTTGCATAAAGATCTGCAGTATACCGATTATTTTATCGCATTACTAGATATCTTTATGAAAAATCAAAATTTTCTACTTGAATTGCTACAAACTAGAGCGGAATAGAAATGTATTTTCTTTCTTAATTTGTTTAATAAGTTGAAAATAATAATATAATAGTTTTTTCAAATTCTTTTAATGTTGTTACTGTTTTAAATTACATCTACTCATTTTTGTCATATATGCATAAAATCCGCTGTCCACTTATTAATTAAAGATTTGCAAACAGTAGAATGTCCTTTCTACTTTTAAATTAATGGCAAAAATCCTCAAAATGGTACGCTTTTATTTTATATTTCAAATTGTACGAATTAAATTTAATTGTTAAACTGCGAATATTTATGCAATTTTCAATTTTTGTAGACAAATTTTAAGAAAGTGGAATCATATGTTATGTTGTTTTCAGTGATAGTAGTCTTAGCATAGATCTGAAATACATAAAAATCGTACTAAATTCTTTATATCTGTCGTATATGTTCCCAAATAAGAATCTAAAATGGCTCAAACCAATTTTACTTTTAATGTACTGTATCGGTTAAAAAACTCATATTTATTTATGTATATTTCAAACACTTCCATTCCCAGATATTGAAACGGACGGTGAAAGACAAGTTTTCGTAAAAACCAGAGAGGCGTGAGATATAGTCGTCGAACACGCATTAAAAGTTTGAAATCCTGTTGAAAATTTATAGCTGTCTCGTATCTGTAAACGTTCCATATAAAATCCTCTACGGAACGTAACCACGACCACCGGTCATATGTAAACCATAAAAGTCTTTAACCAGAGTGGCGCCGGAATCAACTTTAAGTGCTGGTAGCGAAGCAGCGCAGGTTGTACGGAATTAGCAATAAAACCGACTATAGTTGTCTTTGATAACACTCAGTAATTTAATCGTTTCGATAAAACCGACGTTCGTCACGGATACGATGGACGAGTTTGAAAATTAATCCGGAATAGAGGAACTAGTACTTAAAAAAAATATTAGATGACTGTAAAAGTTCGTACCCAATTTAGTTCGTTCAACTTCTTTTTTAAATAAACATGTAACTCTACGAAAAAGGAAATTAGACTGTAAAATTTTCGGAGACAATTATAGAAACTAGTGGTGACTATATAATTGATTAAAAAAACAGTTATTTTTAAGTATAACCGTTCGCATTTTATTTTCAAATTAACAAACTTTTGCAATCATCTAATAGAAGAGAATACACCGAGAAATTTTGATTCTTTCTCACAGTACGCATTTGAACATATTACACTGTATTCAGTTGTCCCGAAAAATGATTTCTTTTAAGGAATGATGGTCTTTTAAAAAATGATGGTCTTTTAAGCAAGAAAATGACGCGGTGGAAGAAACGAAGGCTTAGATACTAATAAAACATTAACAAAGACATGTCCTTGCTGTTTATGTATATTCATGTTGTCTAAAGAGAAAATAACTTTTTAATTAAACTAGTAAATTCAGATGAAGACGCGTAAACATTGAAATTAGTATGAATTATGGAATCCATAGTTCAACGAAGTTCAAATAAAATAAAACGTTCTTAACTTCCTCACGCAAAACGAGAAGACATTTTGGTCGATCCAATATGCATAATACGGAGTTGTAGCGCAGTTAGGCTACAAATAAACTTGAACGAATTTGAAAAACTCAAAATCACGTTATTACAGTTTTGGTTTCTCATTTACATTTTGCACAGTAAAATTTAATTACGACACTACTGGCACAGAAATTAATTTGTGGATTTGTTTCCAAGAAAACAAATTTTCTTGAAAATCCGTCAATCTCGCGTGCCTAGCATATGTAAGTAGAATTGGTAGATCATGAACAGACTAGTCAGACCATTCGCATTGAACAACGCGCCGGTGTTCACTGATTTTTCAAACTCGATTTTCTAGAAAACGAGACCTCAAATAAAAAAAATGTCTTATGATATTCTATATGTAGTTTTTCATTTATAATTGTGTACGGTAATAGTTAATTACGATGCTACATGCACAAAAATTAATTTATAATGCTTTCCTTACATTAAATTATATTAATAACTCCAACCAGTTGTGAAAATAACAGTGACAGAGAGATTTCCCTTTTCCGTTAATGTAGGTGTTCATGTTATTAAGATTAATGGGAAAATTTCATTGGCCATTAATAAAGGCACTTTGAAGTTATTATATACAATAAAATGCGCAGTCTGTTGTTGATCGAGAGCATTGTATTCGAGCGCTAACGACTATGAGGGACCTCGAAGGAGCTCTTGATACTGTCTCGAGTTCTGTAGTAGTATTACTCACGCTACCCTGTCCTGAAACATTATCGTCGTCCAAAAAGACCCCACTGACCCTCACGGACGTCAGCGTGTTATGATCTCCTGCTTTCACTGGCGTTCCACTCCAACAATTAATTAATCATGCCTTCGTACACGCGTTTCTATACCGTCGGAAGTATGTAATTGGCTGAAAATTCTTTGTCCTAGGTGCATTGGTATAAGTACATGGCGAGGTGTCTAAATGAGTATAACAGATAAATGAGTATGACATGGAGTTGAAACTGATACGCAGGGAATGACAGATTTCACACTTTCACGAGAACTGTTTCAAAAGAAAATGTACAGAATAGAATTTGATTAATCGTTCAAACGTGCGCGGCAACGAGCATGAAGAAAGTCATTTTAAATGGAAAAATAAATTGAAAATACAGATTTATCATAATGAGTAGACTTCAGATTTATATGCAAAATAAAAATTGTTTGCATCATTTTCGAGAAGTAGAATCCAAACCGAAATTTCATAATTTGAACAAGCTGCAACAAGAATGTAATCTATCTATTGCTTTAAATTGCACCTAGCCATTTCTGTCATGAATGCATAACATTTGCAGTCTAATAATGAACATGGACAAAGAAGAGAACAGGGTTCATAACTGAAGAAGAAAGTTAAAAATATTCAAAAATATTCAAAAGTACTCAAAATTACATTTACTTTGCCATAACTATTCAAAAACTATGTGTGGAATACATTAACATATATTTTTTAATATTTTTCCATCCCTTTTATCATTTTGCCAAGCTTTGTTTTTATTGTAGAAAATCTCATGAGATTTATTTTAACATGGTAAAGAATACAATGCGAAAATTAAAATGAGTTAAATGAAAAATTGCTTTGAGTTCAAGAAATACTCCTACATGTACATATGTTTATTATTTGAAAATAATAAGACTCGTCTTACTCAGAATACATAGAAGTTTAATTTTGAATAACAACAAACAGAATGAACAAAAACTATATACCTTTAATGTACTATAAACATGAAATCGAAGATAACGTTATTTTTTACAAGAGATTTCTTGAAATATTAGAAATATGTTCTTTAAAGAATTACATTATACTTGAAAATCTGAAATACTGAAAGAACACACAAATGTGCAACCAGCTTTCGTTATTTATGTAATTAAAATGTTTGTTTTGAATTTTAGGGGTTAAATACGTGAGCATGAAGTGAACAAAGTGACAAGATTATCCTTAAAGATTGTTCGCAAGATAGCTCCAGGGGTACAAAACTTTTAAGGGTGGTTCTACCCCTCAACTATAAATCTTCTCCGATAAAAATAATCTTATTATTTCTAAATGTGGAGAAGTCTGATTAGAGTCTTTGAACCCTCTAACTCGATTCTTTAATTTCTCGTTCGATGCCATTGTCTGGATTTGTTCGATTAAAGTTTCGAAATCCTGGCTTCATCCCACTGGAGTCCAGCAGTGCGGAATAGACTGAATTCGAGTTCCTCAGTCAATACGCGAGCGTTTGTGTTTCTTGAAAGTCTATGAGTACCTCGTTTTCTGCGATGATGAATTTTCCTGACACGTTACGCTCGCTGTAAATTATAGGTAATCGTGCATGCAGACCCTATTTCATAGCCGTGTGCTGCCTACTTTTGTTATAGTTCCGCGACATGAAAAGACCAAACAAGTTGCTCCATTCTCTCAGCGCAGCGAGTCGAAAAAAGTGCCGTTTCAAGAATAGAATCAAGCCCACGCGTCTAACAGCTTCGCCGGCATGGATCAGTGCATAAATATGAAATACACGTATGTAAATAATCTGTCCTTAATATATGTGCATAATCGGTTCAAGTACACACCCTGCGCATTGATCCGGGCCTACGTGTCCGGAGCAGAAACATTCTCCCTTCTGCGCCCGCAAATATACGTCCGCGTGGATCTATTAGTCCACGCCTGTGGCATACATGCATTCGAATATTCGCCGATGCTCCAATGAGATTATCCCGTCTGTACAGTAACCCTAGGACGTGTTTCTTGACCTTCCAGAAGCGATTTTTACGATCATTAACAATAGACGAAAATTATGCTGTTTCGTAGAATCATCCTCTTCGCTGACGACTACGCTTTTTTTCATTTATTGGGGCGGTGGGGGAAAATGCATTTATGCACTTGCTCCTCCCCTAAAGATGTCAGCCGGGATAAGGAGGGGGGAGTGTGGGACTCGCTTACGCACTACAGTATATTTACTATAGACGCGACAGGCTTGCGGATTTGGTAGCGTCTACCGTACAGGGTAGCTATTTTTTTTTTTATTAAAGGCCGAGCCGAACGTAGAGGAGGACAGCGAATTTAAGAAGAGTTATTTGTAAATCTATTTTTTCTGTCTAAAGGGTCTGTAGTCAATCCGTCTTTTGCTAAAACTTCTTCGTACCATGGTTTAGCATAAGGTGGATATATGAATTTCCAACCAACTTGAGGCATTAATACATATGCAACCGTATAGTTGGACAAATCTTCTTCTTTGAGAATCCTTACTGCTGGAAGGTTGGGTGAATTCTCGACTTCATCTTTCTCATTGACAGTACTATTTTTTCTAATATTTTCATTTATTTTTAGACAGCACTCTAGTTACTTCTTTAATTGGACTGTGTGCTGCATTTGCAGATACTTCATTAATTTCTTCTTGTAATATTTTTCTATAAGCACCACCTAAACTATATTTCTTATTTTTTTGTTTGTAAATCTATTAACCATTTGGCAAAGAACAAGCATGGGAAGGACTCAGTTTTATGAGGTGCACGAGAAATGTGGACAACGGGACTTTTCACCTCGGTGAAAATTAGGATAGAAGAGTAGAGGGGCGTCTTATTAGCCGTCCCGGGTGCGGTTCAGGTTTTTAGTGGGTATGACTACCTGACCATCTGGAAGGAGAGTCTCACACTACCCCCGTCTGGGGTGTACATAATGTATTTTCCTCCACACGCGTAAAAAAAAGTTTTTAATCTGTTAACCAGACGAAACGTGTTATAGCCCGTCTTTCGTGTTTAATTTTTCATTTCTTTATACTAGTTAAACCAACATATATTTTAATCACTTTATCTTGTCATAGAAAACACATTGATATAAACTTCTAATGTCAATTTTATTTCTCAGGCTTTACGGCTTCCTAAACGTTCAGAATTATATCGTCAAGTGATTAATAGATTAATGGATGAATGGGCACAGAAAAACCTATAAATAGACTGCGAATTGTATGCATTTATGGCAAAAATTAGTAGAAATTAGTAGAAATATTAACAGAGTATATGTGTCTTATTTCACATAAAGATATCCGTAATCAGCGAAAATTAATTGAAACAAGATGGTTTGAAACCCACCTTAATAAACTATAGGTCCCGTCGCGAAATAACCTTAGCAAAGAGTTGAAAGTGACGTTAAATAAATATAAAAAAAGCAAGGCAAAAAATGATAAATAATCAATTTTGTCGATCGTAATGGTTAAATACTTAATTTATTACTGTAGACGCAAAATCTCTTTGAAGAAGGTCCAAATCAGGACCGGAACGTGTTAGTATTTAAATTGCAAAATTGCTAATAGTTTGTTAAATTGATCGAAGCTGTGTGCTAAGAACAGTAACAAATTAAGTACAAAAAATTATATCGGCGCATAGGTTCGATCAATAATTTGATCGATTTTGATCATTCTGATCAAACCTATGCGCCGATATCGTTAATTTATGCTTAAAGCAATTTACGATCGATATTATTTAATATTTACAAAAAATTATAGTTTGAAAAAGAAAATTAGAAGTTTTCCAATTCCACTTCTACATTTCTATTGCCGTTGGCGTTGCCGCGGCGCAGCAATGGAACTTTTTTCAGGGGAGATTGGTTCGCGCGTAGTTTTCGAAAATAATTTGTATTATCGTTTGTTATTTTGAAACGTTCGAGCGTACAGCGTGAAACGGCGTCGATTTTTCGGAGCCGTCTCGGTGGTGCAACCATTTAAAGTCGTGCACAACAAAGTTCTCCTATTGGCTTATAAATAGAACATTTATTGCAGCCATTCCCGATAAAAATATCCAATAACGAAACGGTCGTAAGTTACAAGCGTTCGCGAAACAGTGTCTAAAATCGACATTATTGCGTTCGACTGTACATAGCACCGAAGCATTATTCGTCCCACACGGCGCGGTCGTTACATCGCGACGCCGTCGAACCCTCTCGGTGCTTTATGGTGAATGTGTTTTAGCCGGTGTGCACGTGTTTATGTAAATTCCATGGGTATGCATCGAGTGACTTACACCTCGGAACGTTATCCGACGGTGTGAACATTAAGAACGTCGCCGGCACTTGTGCACGCCCGATGAAAACTCTCCGGATACTATGCGGCCGCGCTCGATCCTCGGAGGAACTGCCCGCACGATCCTCGGATCCGACGTGGATCCAGCAAAAGCAAGACCGATGGCTCTGGTAACTTTCATTAAAATTTTGGAAGATCACCGAGCTCATTGGAAAAAATTGGATCATTGCATAAATTCGTGCCCGTTTAGAAAATAAAAATCAATGGGTAAATTTTAAAGATTGGTTAAATTAAAATTAAAAAATGATTAAATTTTCTACAATTAAAAATTTCATAACGATATAATTAGTACAAGCAAAAGTTTCATAACGATATAATTACAAACAGAAAAAGTATTATCGTTGAATCAGCGGGGAAATATTGTTCATAATTTCGATTACAATAATAACGTGTTTACACGATGGACTGCGTGTGTGTTGTTCGGACCATTGAAACTTATCGAAGCCCACTTTACTAGCAAATGGAAATAGTTTGAAGTAATTTATGACGCAATTAGATACTTGGAAACTATTTTCAGTCTTGTGTATCTCGAAACCACTATAAAAGGACTGGATTTATCAGACTTATCAGACTGTTCGTTTCAAGAAGATGAAATACTCCAAATTCCGTCAAACATTTTAACCCTTTGCACTCGAATGGCGCGTCTGAGGCGTCACTAAAAATTGCTGTAGTATTATTTAAAATATTGTTTACATTATTAGATATGTCGGTATCTAACCAATTGCTAAACATTTAAGTACTGTATGAGGTATTACATCAATTTCATCCCTACCAAACTTAAAAAAATCATAGAGAATGGAAATATTCTAAATCAGAAAAAACGTTTGATTTTCGAGTTAAAATAACTCTGAGTGCAAAGGGTTAATCCTGTTCTTTAATTCATTTGTTGAGATTGTTTTCATTCGACAAGCGATAGGTATAGTAACGGTATCACAGATTTTAACCCTTTGAACTTCGAATTATATTTCAATTTTATATTTTATTGCCAACAACTCCATACAGTTTCAAGCGTTTTGTATTAATTTGCATTTCAAACAATTTTGTTCGCTAATTATATTAACTATAGCTCCCAAATTTTGTTGTTACTTATATTTGTGGAACTTACATTTGAATTTGTTTGTTGTTGTCAACAGTGCAAGCACAAAGGCAACGCAACTCAACATTCGATTCAGTATCGTAAAATTCTCTTATTTTTTCCATACATCGTTCGCGAAGGCTCTTAAAAGTCTTTACTTCCGTTGCACGCGTCTGATGGCGCACTTTCGACACGGATCCACGTCGAATATAAAAATCTGTCCGCCGCGCCGCCCGATGCGATCGTTGTTATTGGCGAAACATTATATTTAGCCCGCGTCGAACAAGTTTCGAACGTCGTCGTTCGCGTGAATGGTTTAACGATCCTAATGTATCTCGTGCGCGACCATAACGCCGCATATCTTTCCCGTTCGTGTTTCGTATCTCTTTTCCTTTTCCCGTGTTCGTGGGGTGCAGGGGACGGTTCGGACCGGCACCCATTTTGTCCTCGCTGAATCGCAGTGGCCAAAAATGTACGCTCAAAAATTCCCGGTCGACGCGCACGAATCTCGAGCCTCCTGTGCACGGCACGATAAACTGTTTGAGTTTACACGGCCGTCTGTGTTTTCCCTTCGACGTGGCGCGGTTATCAATTTCCCTCGGACATTGGGAAAATATTATTCTAAGTCCGAGGCCGGATTGTTGTTGCACCGCCGCGCCGCGCCACGAAGAAATTCCGAGGGGGTTGATCCTGGAATGCCGCGAGCGAGAGTTTTGAGGACGGGTTGCACCTTAAGGGGGTAAGGTACAGGCAGAATATTACTAGAATATTACTAGAAAAACAAGTGGAAAAAATACTGTTTTCATCAGCAAAACAGCGTTTGCGGGAAACAGTTGTTTGTCCCTATACGAACATAATAGAAGCTGTGTGAGGACTCATTATAAAGAGGAAGGTTGATTATTCCAAGGTGCACTCATGATTTCAGTAAAAAAAATCGTAAAGAAAAATACATGGGAACCTAAGGGTGGTTTCTCGATTTTCCCCCAATTTTAGACGCTCATATTATTAATTATAAACATAATCTCGTTAAATCATGATGGAAACAAGCTACAATCAACCTTTCTCTTTACAATAAGCCGTCACACAGCTCCTATTATGGTCGTATAATGACAAACAACTCGATCCCGCTAACATATTTTATTTGTTTTTCTAGTAATATCCCTTACCTCCTTAACCACTTAGGGTATAATATCGAATCAGACTTGTAATAAAGATTTCGAACAGAATCTACTACAGTGGAACTTCGGTATACGAACTTAATCCGTTCTTGATGTTTGGACTTATACCGAATAGACGTATATCAAGAAAAAATATTGTAATCTTGTGAAATAAGTTGTAATCTTTGTGGTCGCTAATGACCTTGTTGTTGATGCGACGTTTATAAATAAATTTAAAAAAAAAACAATCTTTCCCATAAGAAATAATGTGAAAATTATTAATCCGTTCTCACGTAAAAAAAACTCCTATTGATATTACACATACATTAATGGAGTTGTAAAATAATTTAAACACTGTTTAAACACATAGATAAAAAATGAGATTTCATTATTGCTTTTTAAATTTAAACCTTGCTTAATGATGAAATACAAAAAGAAACACTAACTAATCATTTTCTTGTTGTGTCTTCGCACAACATTTTCTTGTTGTATTTCTCATTACTGATTCTTACTTGCATGATCAGTCAGTTAATAATACATCAACTCTGAATATAATTGAATTCTTAATTGAATTTTTCCTCTGAGATAATTATTTAATTATACCGAGGTTCCACTGTAAATACCAACAAGGAAATGTGAAGTCGTTGATTTACTTTGGTGTAATAAAAATTTGAATTTCAATAGATTTTTCAGAGATACTACGTTAAACTACATTTATTAAGCTTCACAAATCGTACAATATTTATTCATTCGGGAGGAAATTCATACATAGGGAGGTTTGACACATTCTTATATTTCCACATAAAAAACCAAAGTGAACTGCATGCCGTATAGTGTATAGAGTAATTCGGCTCTCATTCAGAAGCGTACCAACTCTTAATGATCTGAAACCGAGAATATTTAGTTTAAACGTTTCGGTTTTCAGAAATGGTGTTCAGCTTTTTTGTATTGGGTATATTTTATTCCTCTCTTTGTTATACAATGTTTTTTTTGCGACTTATTATTCAGCTTTGATGTCGATATCATCCACATCAAAATCAAGGTGTATAACGTTAAAACCATATATTCAATAACCCTGTCGTTGATGTTCAAATTACAATCGTAAAAATGTAAACATTCTGTTAGAATGATGTGCCGCATTTCTTGTAAATTTTTAAGCTTGCCATTTTCCCATAATAGTGTTAGATTCATAAAAGTATCCATAATATTAGAACATCTGCCACAAGTAACTTTCTTTAAAATTGAAGGGAATTAGTTTTTCCGTTTCTTATCTTAAGTCAATTAATTTTGTCACCGTTGACTAAAATTTTTCTATGAACAATTAAGAACAGAAAGCAAACGTGTGGTTTGAAAGTTTTCCGCAAAATACTGTAAGACTAAAAAGGGACTATGATTTGGTAGCTTCAATAATTATATGATGTAAAAGTAGATGGGAAATTGTCCACACAATGATAACAACAATATGGAATCAGTAATATTTAACTGATTTTTAGTAATTTTGGGAATTGATAGGATTTTGCGTAACAAGATATAATTGTTCTAGTACTTAGAAACAATTACTAATAGGAGCGATAACGATAAACCATTCTTTATAGTCCATCGCAAGATTTCGAATCATCTACGCCAGCATGAAACGATTTTTAAACAAGTAACGAAAACTATATAAAAAAATTGTTCTGTGTAACGAAAAAGCATGTAAATCAATTACAAAAAAAAAGAATTATAACATAAGACGTACCATCAATTCGAAAAAAACCTCATAAAAATGGATCATTTAGTTAATGTTTACACGAGACAGTCTGCTTAGCAATTTAATTGACGTTCGCGTGAATACGCGTTCTAAAGCGATCAGTTGAACTTACGTTCGGCAGTGTATTAGGTGTCTCGATTGGTAACTTTATCGTGTTCCTCGGCACCAACGCCGGCCGGATCGGCCGATCGTTGAACGTTCCCCAGGCAGAACGACAGAACCCGTTCGTTCCCTGGGAATTCAATTTATTTCATTTTTGAACCGCACGCGTCCGAAGCCGACAGGCAATATCACTAAATTCGTGCGGCGGACGTGATTTATGGCGGCTGTAAAATAAATGACGCGCGTTGCCCGCGGCTAGACCGATCGGTAAATCACGGGGAGAGTCAGGGGAAAGGGCGAGGTAACCGAGAGGGGCGGGTATCACTTGCGAAAATGCTATCGAACTCGTAAACCCACTTCCGCTTTCCGCCGTCTACCCGCAGTAAGCTATACATATATTCAACGAACCGTAGTGGAAGGATAAATATAGACCGTCCGTTATTCCAAACAGTCATCAATACCTCGGGCCGGTCGAGATTGTATAAAAAAGAAAAACGTTCGATGCCCGTTTCGATCCGACCCGTCCGATCCGATCTGATCTGCGACTGGTGCGATGCGGCGCGCCGCGGCGCGACGAGAAAAAGCGGAAAATGTCAAGCAGCGATTCAAATGCCGGCGCACGCGAAAACATATATTTCTAGCTGTCCAACAGGCGACGACTTCCATTTAAACGGATTTGCATGAGTGGCAATCAGCCGTCAATTAATTGCTGAATTATACGACATTCCTGTACGCGTCTGGATTTACCTACATCGCGTGCGATTAATTCACCTTATATTCCATATGTAGCACACACACAGACCATCGTCAATCGCCACCCACCCACCCGCACATATATACGCATACGAGCGCGAACACACTCGTCCCGTTATCACTGTGCCGCATGTGCATTTCTCTCGAACATTTCGCGGCGCATACGCGCTCCGACAGATGGGAATGTTGGCGCCAACCTCTCGCACCATTATGCGTATGAACATAGACTCGCGATTGCACGTACGTGGCACAATCTACGACGATGAAGCAAGTCGAATCTCGTTTACCATTCGAACGCTTATAATCCTGATCGGGATACGGCGATGTTGAAAGCGTAGCCGTAAATCGGTATCGTATGCGACCGGGATGGAAGAACACCCTCTCACGAATAGATATAGTTAGAATATCTTCTCCATGGACGATTTCTTTGAATATACAACAAAAAAAATATATAGAAAAACTTTTCAAAAACCACGCTTATATTAAAATGCACTAAAAAGGAGAAAATAATTTTTTTATCATAATATAATATACATATATAGATATAACATAATAATATCTATTAGTGATTATTAATAAAAGTGTGGAGCGCTAAACTATAATTAAAGTAATCTTCGTGGGCGCTCCACGCTTTTATTTATTGGCAATAATATTTTTAAAAAATTATTTTCTCCTGTTCAGTGCATTTTAATGTAAGTGTGGTTTTAAAATAGTTCTTTTTATATATTTTTTAGTCTTTACTAATCTTTGCTTCTACTTACTGAAATTTTTTCTTAATATTGCATTGTCATCCAGTTCTGAGCTATGTTTAAAGTTTCAAGTCTCTAGCTCATCGAAAAGTGGTTTAAAATGCGATTACAAGATTTGATACAAACAACACTGCAAGCTAATATAAGCGTGGTAATAAAAAAGGGCCAATTTCTTCCTTTGAATTTTTACCTTCACAATAGAACCTCGATTAACCACTTCGTTACCATGGACGTGTTATCACGCGACTTCGAAACCGTTCATATAAGGTCACAGACGTGTAAACACGCGCCGCAATGCCGCTTCCGAGGTGCCACGGATGTGTGATAACACGTCCATGGTAGCGAAGTGGTTAACCGGATCCCGATTTTTAGACTGCGGATCTTTATGCAAAATAAAGATTTTGTGCATTAATTTTAAGAAGCAGGGAGCACATAAAAAATTCTTTCATCAATTTAATTATTTTAATACGTTGAAAAGAGTAAATTCATGATTCTAAGTTCTCTTAATCTTTATTCTATTTTAAATTGTACCTACCCAATTTTATCAAAATTGCATAAAATCCGCAGTCTACCGATTTTAACCGGCTACCATCGGTGAAGAAGCTAAAAATCCACAGAGAAATATACCCATAGCCATTGTTGCCTCTCTAATAATTATCATCTTGCTGGCATATTTCAGTATTTCCACTGTATTAACTATGATGTGGCCTTATTATGACCAGGTATAATGTATACAAGCTGTAACGAAAATCGTGGTACACGTACTTTTTCGTTTGACGTTCCCTTTTCGAGAAGATCGAGTTTGAAAATGCAGCAAATACGCGTGCTGTTAGATAGGAATCGGCTGTTGCGTCTGATCATGGCCTACTAATTCTACTTCCCGCATGTACTAAAGCACGCGAATGCGGCCCGACATTCTCGAAAACGAAGCTTCAAACGAATAAATAATCGTTCCTTTTTCGGGCTTAGTTTTACATGGAGAATCACCATCCAGCAGGTTGTACCACGATTTTCAATAGTAGAATAAGGCAATATTATGGGAGTAGATTCGTTTTTCCAGAATTGCAAAAGGGTGCGGGATAAGCGTTCTCATTTCTCGATAATACAAAGATACTATTTTTTCGTTTACGAAGCGTAATTTGCGCTTTTCTTAAAAGTGGTAAGTATATTGAATTTACTAATAACATTACTTCCGATAAATTTAGGCATTATACTATTTGATCTACATTTTAATAAGAATAATATTCTATTACTTATATTCGCAATTGACAAATTCCTTGAAAACCATCACAGTTTCAAACCCAAACTGTCTTGACATTGACGCATAAAAACTTGCATTTGTTGTTAGTGTTTCGGTATCCATGATAAATATTTCCTTATATAGAGTTGTTAATAATAAATATATCAATGCTAGCGCCGATATTATTAATACATTTGTTATTAACATCTCTACAATCGATATAAGAAAATACTTTTAAGGCTAATTACGCCCCGTAAACGTAAAAATAAGACTTTTGCGGGCAATCGCGACCTATATTGATCTTTTATGTAGCTCTTATCATTGCTGAACCCCCCCCCCCCCCCCCCCGCCCCCTATCTTTGCGTTATTGATAAATGAGAAGGCGTCTTGGAAAAACGGGTCTACCCCCTTAACCCTCATCCATTCCTAATTTCACGAATCGAATCTGTCCCTCGGTGTCGAATTGACACACTGGTAGAATATAGTTCACATAACAAGGTAAACATTTATTTTTCGATATTTCTTTTTATCCAAAAACTGATGAGTTAACATTTACATCTTAGGTTTTTCGGTTGTGTTTCGCATTTAAAAAATTAAAGGTACGAAGTTTCGGGCTTTACGTACACAAATGACAGAACAGTATAACTTATTTCGGGAAAAACTATGTCAAATTGACGGCAACAACCGGAAATGTCTACTATTTTGATACATCGCCTTGTCCTACTGACTCGTCCAGTAACAGTCGCCGATCGGAATGTTAGTGCGCATTACTGTGCAGACAATTACCATTTCGCGAAGGATGTTGCAGCTATCTCGGCGTCCAGAAGCAACGGAACACTTTGAGTCTGCTATTTGTTATTCGGCGATCAACGGCTTTACGTGGAGGTTGTGAAAAGACGGCGCGCGCGATTCCGAAAGGCCGCGATGACGAGTACCGAACGGTTCGTTATTGCCGGCGAGGAGATGCCTGGCGCCGTCTGCGAGGCATATCTATCACAAACAGCTTCGTCTGACATTCAATACGTGATCGTTACTCTCTCTCTCGCAGGTTGTTAATAATTCTAAAAATACAGGGGGCACCGGGTTTGCGCCGTTTCACAAGCCATACGTATCCGCATCGCGAACGGCATACGAACGCGCGGCAACTGTACAAACGTGATAGATAGGAAGTACGTTGAATAGATACGAATCACGGAGTGTGGCCCATATCTGATTGATAGCGCCATCTTTTTTTTGCAATTGTATCTCCTCAAGATAGAAAAAGAGCGCAAAGTTGCCTGCCGCATCGATATTACAGTTCCAAAAATGGAATGTACTTTCTATTCAGTAAAAAGTAAAAATAAATGTCATTTTAAAATGAAACAATTCTTATTCAAGATCCCACGAAGATGATTCATTGTATGTATAGATATAAAAATCAAAATCAATACTAAATGTCGAATATCGAAGACGAACTAACTTACTTATAAGGTCAATTAATTTAACTTATATCCTAATAGATATAAGAGATAATATATTTGAAGCTCGTACAAATTATTCCATGAAGGATTACGTTTGTATTTAAATGAATTTTTGTTATAATTGTTACCGACGTTAAGATTAAACAATAAGTTTATGATGTTAATATAGCAACTGAATGTTGACAGAATAACGGTCCAATTAGCGATTGGCATTTTTGAGCTGATTAGAGAGCCAATCAAGACCCTCGTAAAGTCCATCTCCACTTGTGGCACACGTTGCTTGAATGAACCAGTTACGATTACGTAGAGAATGCAGGCCCAACTTGTCAGTAATTTCTGCCGCATTCATTGCATTTGGGAGATCCTGAAATATTATTCATCGATTCATTTCTTTTTCTATAATCACTTTGCCATTATGTTTTCCTTGGCACGCATCCATTTTACAAATATAGCATATGTTGTTTACACAACAAACATTAACATGCCTTAAATCTTTTAAAGCTTTACACATGGCTATATTAGAACGACGTGTGTGCACAACTGGGTGTATTAATACTGTATAGTCTATACGTACTTGTTTGTTAGCGAATATAAGGAGTACTGCATCTCTAAGTTCATCTTCTGCTAACATTCTCATCAATTCTTCACGCGCTTCACCGATACGTTCCCTATCATTACTGTCAACGACAAATATCAGTCCCTGCAAGTAGGTTCAATCCATGAAAAAAAGGTCCATTATAATTCATCTCAAGTCAACTATGAAATAAACATATATTTTGACTATAGGAATTTGCAAACGAAACAGAAAACAAGGAGCTATATGAATTTAATTTCAGTTCAAGTATAACATGACCAGTGTGATACGCGATTGAGCAAATAAATTTCATAATACATACTTGTGTGTTCTGGAAGTAGTGTCGCCAGAGAGGTCTGATTTTGTCTTGACCACCCACATCCCATACAGTAAAACTTATATTCTTGTACTCAACTGTTTCTACATTGAAACCTAAAATTCACAATTTTGCATAAGTAACATGTATTTTGTCTTCTCTATTTAGTAGGAAAAGGTTTATAAAATTTAATCCTAAAATCTGTCAATGATAGAATTAATGCCACCGTTTACTCTGAGTCGTATCAGATGCTGCCGAGGATATATTTCAGGATTAAATTTTATGTGTAATCGACGAGGATGAAAGAGTATACACGAAAAATTTACCTATAGTGGGAATCGTAGTAACAATTTCCCCTAATTTTAATTTGTACAGAATTGTGGTTTTACCCGCTGCATCAAGACCCACCATCAAAATCCTCATTTCTTTTTTGCCAAAGAGGCCTTTGAATAACGTTGTGAACATATTCCCCATGATTGGTGTTGGTTATGTAAATACCTATAACAAAAAACAGCATGCAAAAACTATATTACTCATTAATTTCTTGAAACCTATTGCATTTGAAAAATCTGTTAGAAGGCATTGTACTTCTATTGCACCTAACGTGATGCAAGATCAATTCACTGTTTCGCTTATACACTACGAGTCACAACATGATCAGTTTGTTGTTCTATTCTATAAAATATGTTATAAAGACAGACTTTTTAAAAAAATGATAAGCAATTTCAAACCTTTCGCCAATCTAACCAAAAATCAGCATAAATATTGAAAAAAAAATGATCGAGATATACTGATAAGTTAGTGTAGGGGCAAGAGCATCATCCACAGGGGAACAAAGATAATAAAACGAATATATCGTCGGAAACGTTATAACTAGCACTTGTTCGAACACGACATTTAAAATTAGTATAGAAAGAAATCAACTATATATGCCCGACATATGCGAGTCTACGATGTACGACCAATCGACGTGCAACAATACTCAGGCCTTTAAACTAGTTGAAAGGGACGAAATATTTTCAACAGGGCAAAGGGGAAAAGTAAAAACGAAAAAGCGAAAAGGAGAACGAACGAAACACCGTGCGAATTACGAACTTGACGAAAAGACAGAATTTACGTACACGAAACACTAAAGTTTTTTAGACAGAGCGGACGGAGCAGACACATGCGTAATGTACTGATACGCCGCTGACACAAAGACTAAAAAGCTAACCTGCACATTTACGAAGAGCGCGCGATCAAAAAAATCGAAAGAAGGAAAAATAATCTCGCGAACAATGTGGAATGTAGTTTTCAAATTGACGAACGAAAGAAAAGCAAAGAAAAAAAAAGGAGGAATGTGTAGAGGCACGCACGAGATGCTCACGCTGCCCGCTATTGATTCTCATTTTAAGGGGTTATGGCCCGCAAACCCATGTTTCGACACAAAATCTAGTAAGATTCTAGTGACTTGCTAGTTATTTTCACGTGGTGTTCCTAACCCTTTAATACATCGCTATGATTATCGGACTAGCATACCGTCAGGGATCACTTTAGAGTTTTTCGCCGGTGGTCTATGCACTTTTAAAACGTGATCGGCTAGCTAAAACGCCAATACCGAGGTATTGCAAGCAAGGCGGAAGATATTGTGCGGTTTGCGAAGCCACTGCGTACACCCGGTTGTCTGTCACCTTCGACCTACTCCCCAGCGAATCGTCAAAGGTTCCCCGCTCAAACTTCCATTATTTAGAAATGTCGTCTGATTACCGAGAGCTTCTCGTAATGTCAGGCCGCCCGTACAAGCCACTTGCGTTACTTACGTTTCAGTAAAAAAGATTATTTTCACGAGAAACGATAAACATAAAACCAACACTCTCGAAAAGTACCGTATGTCAAAATGGCGGACGTGGAAACGATTCATGCCTTATGCCACGTATAGGGCCCTCGAAATTCTCCGATTGGTTACACCGGTCACGTGACACTCAGAATTTACAATGATTTCCGTTTGGTTCACCAGGTGGCGATACCGAGGTGCGACTCGTGTAAGTTATCAAAAATTACACGAGTGTGTGGGTGAGTAAGTGAGCCGAGAGCGAGAGCTGAGTTGTACATTCGTAGAATGGCCCACGCTCATGAAAGCGAAAAGGTGCTCCTTTTACTAAATTCCGATAATAACGTTACAGGACAATGTAAAACTCGGTCAATGACCGCAAGATGCATTACCGTGAAATTCGTCAAGTTTTCTTTCATGTTGTACAATTTGAAATTCGGTCTAAACACTATGTATACAATACACAAAGTATGAGATGTATCTAGCCGAGACATATAGCGTTGGGTGTTGACATGGAAGTCGATCAACGAGACAGCAAAATGCCGGTAACGTGGGAAAGTGAACAACTACGTCTTTGTATAATCACTGCGTTGATAGCTTACGACTTTTAGAATTCCAGTATTTTGATTACGTATCATTTTATGTTACATCAGATATTTGTCTTTAATAGAGATGATATTAGTAAAATGATCATTGAATTTATTGGAGATTAATTTTATTGAAACTTTCTATTTTATTCTTTTACATAAAGTTATGCGTAAATTTAATTTTTAACAGTGAAAATATGCTTTAATGTATAGCTATATGTAATCATTTTTTATTTAACCCTCATAAGCTCCTCAGAAATATGTAGTCGCATAAAAGATTCTGTGATACTGTCTCACTCATTTTGCTTCACACTTTAAACTAATAAACTATGCTTCATTTATCATGTCACATTTTAGAGAAATACGTCTCACAACACAGATAAAGAGGGACCAATCATTTTATAGTATGTAGAAATAATAAATGGATGAATTTTCACCCTGAGGAACATATGAGGGTTAAACACCTGGGTTATGAAACTTTTCATCTAATGTTCCTTCTCCTATAAGTTCACACTCTTCCACATTGTGCGGAGTGTCCGTTATTATCTCTAACGTTTCAACAGACTGTCCAGGTTTCCTAATTTGGGAAATATAAATGCAATTATGCGTATCGACAACAATATTCATTTCATCTAATAACAACACTTTCTATCAATTTACTTTGGTTGGAAGGAAATCGTAAGCGTATAGTAACAGCTACCAGCATGCTTGCTTAACAATTTTCCTGTGTTTTGATCAACTGCAAAGTCTTTATTATTATGTTTACCTTTCACTTTAAATTGGTAAACAGACACTATATTAAATTTAAATAAATTAATATTTTTACATAGGAAACAGTTCATATAATAATTTGTTAACTTGATAACCATACTTGATAAATTTTCTAGAACCAATGTTAATTTTTTGGTTTCATTCACATAGACAGTACTAAAGTCTAACATGTATGTTGATAATTTTAACGAAGGTATCCATATTTGTAAATTTAATTCCAGTTCCTGCAATTGAAAATAATGAATGAAAACCTATGAGAAATAGATGAAAATCTTGAACCTACTTGAAAAAAATAGCAAAACGGTCATATGTATATTTTGATCCAAGTTGTGGACTATAAATAGACAGCAAACATTAGAAGAAAAACATTAAACATGTAAAAACATTAGAAGAATTTGAAAATACTGTATATGTGTGTTACACATATTAAGAAAAAAGATAAATTTCCATTTCATTCTAGTTTGTTTTAAATCAGGTAGAAAATTTTTATTTGGCATGAAGATCCGCTGTCTAACTATAAATCTTGCTTATTATTCTGGCTAATTTTGATGGAGAAACATACAAGAAAGATCCAAGTTTCAAACCTGACTGCTGTTATCCGAGTATAGAATGAACAATGGCTCTCTTAACGTTATTACTGAACTACGAAGCTCTTGTGCTTTGCTTGTATGTAATATAGTATCAATTAATTGATGATCCACTTTACATATAATTTCTACCTACAAATACAGGATTATTTAAATCATCTGTAGGTATACTTTGTTACAAACAGACAGATTTTTTCTTACCTCTGCACATCCATGTCCATGTATAGAAACACCTACCATTGGTATATATGGTTTGCACTCGGTAAATATGGAAGTAGATTTAACATGAAATGGATAATAGGTTTCCAAAATAACAGTGATTGCAGTACCCTTGTTATTATAGAAGAAGAATGATTTTCTTAATCTGGGGTTGGGATAGGATAAGATTAATGCATGATCAGAATGTTGTTATGTCTATTAAATATATATTTATATATATTTCTATTAAATATATATTTTTATATATTTAAATTTTAGAATCTTTTTCTTACTCCAATTTTTTTGATTTTGTGTTCATCACATCATTAACGCAACATATAAATGTTTTATTAGCCTTAGGAATATCATAAAGCAATAGTGGTTGAACAACAGTTACTGCAACATCAAATTCTATGGGAGACAAGTATAATCCTTCCAGTCTACAATACTGATCATCTCGATATCTGGAAATTAAGAAAATGTTTAATATGTAAGTTACATAAAAATTGACAAATTTATACAAACTTATCACTTGGTGCTATTCGCAGGAAACCCAAAACCTTGCAAACAAATTCTCCTTCAAAATTTCCATTGGATACACATTTTTCTGGATATATACTTATCTCAATAGCAGCACTGTGATTTGGCATTGTAAACATTTCTTTAGGTGTAACCTAGAGAAATATTACACAATCAATATTTTATATTGAAATACATTGACACACAAATTTTTAATGGTCTTACCGTGCAGACATTATTATTGATTTCACCATAGTAAGGAAGCACAGAAATCCTACATTCAATATCTTCTTCATCTTCTTCCTTTTCTTTTTCATTTTGTTCTGCATCTATGTCTAAACTTGTGCCATCGTTTTTGTATACCTGTCTACACCTGAAGTACGCCAGAATTCTTTGGATCATGGGCTGTTCAGTTTTTTCTGAATCATGCATTTCCTCATTGTGCAATGGCCAAGCTGAAAAAGCTTCAGTTTTCCTAAATGAAATTGTGTATCATGTTTGGTATTGTGTAATAGAACTCTATAACTTAAAATGAAGATATAATTAATACAGAACTTGATAGCAATACTCACACACAACGTTGATCAGATATATTTGAAGATGTTTTTAAAGTGTCCCCATCAATGTCACTAATTGAAATAGAATCATGTGTGTTTGGAATTTTCGATTTTCTGTGCTCATTTACATGATTTTTCATAGGCGATTCAGTGTTGTTTCCAGATCTGCAGTTTTTCAATACCTTGGATAATTCATTCGTGAACGGTGTGCAAATGTCGTAAATAATATTGATGGGTGGGATTTTTTCAGTCAGAACGGGTTTAATCAAAAACACATGCCAATCGATCGCTACAGGTATAACACTTGTATTTTTGATCAACACTGTCCTTGGCATTAGCCGGTTGCCCATGGGTTCCAAACCATAACTGTAAACAACAATATTTAATAGAAACGTGAATTTTTCACAATCTATCTATGATCTTCAGAAGCCCAAGAAAAGTTTAAATACGTTGGTCATTGACCTTAAACACTTTGAATCAATTACAGATGTAAAATCGCGTTACTGTAGAATCTCAGAAAACGTAAATGTAAAAACTCGGGATAGAAATATTGATTGAAACGAGCTAAAATGAAAAGTATTCGATTGCTGTGTTCAAAATAGGGGATTCTGTAGTTCAGGTATCTAAATTGGAAGATTCTCAGCCTGCAGAACTTAGAGATCACTATTGTTTTTGATCGTTTTTGATGATCCAAAGATCGAAGATGAAGGAATTCCGGACTCAGGGATTCCTTCAATTTTGATCTTTGGATTCCCAGGTCCCAAGACCTCTTCGGGTTTGATCTCTCAATTCTGAGTCCAAGATCTGGTTCTGCTTCGACCCTTAGGTCCAGGACATCTCTCTTTAATCTGTGAGTTATTTTTGATGATTTCTCAGTCTTGGATCAAGTCGAGTTGTTGAATTGAATTCCTTTAACATTTGTAAATATCTGACTTGAATTTTTATAAAAATCTAGTTTGATTCAAAGCAAATTTTTTGATCCCTTAATTTGAATCGACTCTAAACTAATCTGATCAAGTATGTTAATCGTGACTGCTATGACGCGTTTCAACTTCAATATAATAAGGATGGTGTAGGTATATGTTTCAACTTCGAAATTTGAAATCGCGTAGACGTAGACTATTGTTATATTCCGATGAAATAAATGCTTTTCTTACTTGAGAACAGGTACCGTAGTTGAACTATTCTGTGCGATTGATAATGATATCGGTAGTCCAACGACGTGGACGCAGATCGCTAATGTATATCGAGGCAAACCGGTAATACTAATTTCTAATTCGTCGATGTAAATACCCCATGTATCAGCGAAGACGTATATATCTACGGGCACTGCTGCGAACGGGTCAAGATTGAAACTTGGGGGATCTACATGAATTATAATACCTGAATCTGGTTGCTTCGCTCGGTACAACGATTCCTCTAAATTGAAGCAAAATAACTGATGTCATTCTTTAAGACGTTAACACTTTTCTAAACTCTTAAGTCATCCGGTAAGTAATACGAATTCCTTTCATATTTTTGGAAGCTGAAATACAAATATTGTATAATCACAATTTTCCTAATTTTGTACAATCTATAATCTATAGAATGTGATATGTAGAACATTAATAGTTTAATGACACGGGATTATATTTTTGTATTTCATCTTCCAGAATATAAAAGGAAATTCGCATTACTTATGAAATGACCAGTTGGATTACATTTCTTAGTCAAATTTATAATTGACAATTGATTTACCGATTATGTTCTTATCTTTCCCAAAAGCTTGTTTAAACATGAACTTTATACGTTCTTCTATTATCTGCCTCTCGCAACTACACTGAACGGGATAAAAATTCTTCACAGAAATCCAAAAATTGGTTGGAATTGCAGTACCATTTTTTATTATGAATGTCTTCTTTTCCACTAAAAAATAGTTTCGCCTCAAATCTATCCTAGTATTTAAACATTCTATAAGTATATTTGTTAATATACCTTTTCTTAGTGACACATTCGAAAATTCGATTACTACTGGTTGTACTGATGATGGCAAGGTTGTTTCAGAAAATGGCACCATGTGTCCACTGAACTCATTTTCTTCTGCGTAGTTTTCTTCTTCCGTTGTGAAATTATCGATCTATAATTATTATTTTAAATATTTTTTAGAAGACGTGCTCTTTCTTACTTTTAAATCCTTTAGTGTAAAAGCGCCCTTTGAAATGCGCTTTTTATCTATAACTTTTAGGAGCATCGAAAGATCTTATAAAGACGGTCATAATAATTTTAGAACCGTATATTGTTTATAAAATATTCTTTAACCTTTTGTTAATAGGAATTTTTTAAAATACTAAGAAGGGTAATTTCCTCAGAGAATTGGATTATGTATCAACCATTATCGATCTTTTGATGCTTATATAATTGAACTATACGTTCGCAACTTTAAGAATTAGATGCATGGTTCTGAAGATATAATATTGTATAATTAATTACATAGCGGAGAAAATTTTTCTTTGTTTTAGTTACAAATATTTAAGAATTTTACTATATGCTTTTACGGAGCATAAAGGACTATTAGATTGTCATAGCAAAATAACGTATTTAACATATTTGTAAGGCATGTTTTCACCCACAAGAGCCAAGAGTAAGAAAAATTTTGTTTTCGTGAAGAATTTTCGTATTGTATTGACGTTTCATTCTAAAATCGTTTACTTTAATGATTTCTGAAGTACGCGTGCTCAGAGAAGATTCCACGCCCGATTCTACCGCACCCACGTTGGTCGCCGAAGTACCCATACAAGCGTCTTTAAGAACATCTCCTTGATCCAGATTCATGTTCATTAATTCCCGCTCCTCTCGCATTTTGTACTTGTCCAAGAGTTTCTGCAAAATCGGTCGTTAACGGTTCGCTTTACACAATATAGTCCTTATTTTCCATTGTATTTGAACGAGCATTACCATTTCTTCCTTGGACTCCTCCGCCATATCAAAATCCATTCTCAAGCTATCCACTCGCCAGTCAACTCGAGTGAAACTTGTTTTCCATTGAAAAACTTCGCGATTATTTTGGGGGAAATAAAACGCCACGTGCAGTGGCTCGATGAAACACTCGATCATCAACATTATGATTTTTCGCGTGTCGTTGATGAAACAGGGTATGTGTAAAAATTGTACGATTCCCTGGAAATTCCAATTTGTAATTCATTGAACTTTAAAAATTGATGCCAACAATTGGACGACTAATAACTTGGAAATAAATACATCCTAGAAAATGAAAGGCATCCTTCTATTTTTAGATGGTAATGCCAGTAGTTATAATTTCTTTTCATTCATATTTTTCCAATGTTCAAGTATAAAAACATTATTAGTTCCTGAAGTTATTAGTCAGTCACTGTACGATTAAAAATGTTTAATAGAGAAATATTACACCTGCTTCACTGGAACTACAGTTATTTTCATTATTTTCGTATTTTTAGCGGCCACGACGCCATTTTCCGGACATACGCAGAGTTTCAACATTTCCGCGTCAGCACCGTTCACTTCACCCCATGAGAACTTCACTGATTTATCAGAGAAATTTCTCGCTAAGAATACATACGTTTCCTCGACGCCGATATACAGAGTCCTGTCAAAATTATTGTTATGATAATGTGCTGAAGCAAATATGACGGATCCATATCAAATGTGTATACACTTTGTAGATTGTAGACACATTTTTTGAACCGGCGAAAAGAAATCGTTGGATTGTCATGAACCTTGTTGGCCTGATTGTCGCTACACTGATTATGCGGTCCCACAGTAGGGGTTCAAACTGTTTTAAATTTAATACATCATAGTGGGAAAACAGTTCTTCTCTCATCTGCAACAATACATCCGTATGGTTCAAATAATAAGAATGTTGAAATTGAGAAAAGTGATGATTGATTTACTTACTAACTTACACAAGCAGGAATGTTTAGTAGTCTCGTAGCACACTTCTCCGTCTTCGTAATCCCACACGCAACATTCATAACTCAAAGTGGACTCATCAAGACTATCAAACATTTCGCTAACTTCGGTATCACTTTAAGAAAATTGTGAGAGTATAAATAATTATTTCTACCAACTCTAATAATATGAACAAACTTGAAACCAACGCACGTTTTACTATGGTCGTCGATATCGCATTGCAACCGAACTTCTATGTCAGCCACCCAAACATCTACGGACTTCCGATTGTATAGCCAATAATTATGTTAACTTAAGAAATATTTAGTCAAGGTGAAGAAATCAATGAATTACGCTTAAAGCTTTGCGTCGTCTATTGGTGCAAGCCTCGGTATGCACTTCCAGTTTCTGCGAGATGGCTGCGAGCGGTATGTCCTCCACGTATAATCTAAAAATTATTGAAAGGAACCAATAACGAGATCTATTACGCTATTTCGTATGTAATATCTTTGTTATTATCTATTTCTCAACGAAAATGTTAATGTACTTACGTTTACTTTTAATCGTTGAAATTTTGGCCGTCATTTTCTATGTGCTTTTCTCATCTTTCAACTCGAAAAATACATTAACTTTCTCATTGAAAATAGATTATTTGAGCCATTTATTTTGAAAGTGGCCCAGTTCATTTTCGAGAAAAATCAAACTAGCAATTTTAATATTTACATTTCTACGTTATCTTTTCATTCTGAAACAAATTGTAACTAATATATTTAAAATCACAAAGATCTTGTAAAAAGGAAATTAGCTGGTTAATGGAATGATACACATTCGTCTCTTGTTTGATGTTAAGATAGTAGCCTCCAGCAAACGTCTAGACCTCTAGCCTCCAGTAGAAATATTAAAGTAGCTTTAACGTGGCTAAAAATTCAAGAAAATTCAAAAATATTCTATTGACACCACTTTATAAATATATAAGTATTTTATAATATTTTATAATAAATATATATATTTATTAAATTATAAATATGTAAAGGAGGAATAAATTGTTACGTAATTTATATAGTTAGAAGATTTCCTGAATTGCATAAATGGTGTTTTTCAAGTTTTGCAATGAAATATAAAACAAATTGAATATTGTTTTTTCATTTTGAAGCATTTTAAATTATATCGAATGGACTTGGGCTATTTCTAATTTCATGACAAATCTAGTTGTATATTTTGATAGTGACTTAGGATCCATTCTTGGTAAGAAGACACTCACATAAAATTTAACTCTCTTAGATAAACTTAAGTAATGTGATACATTGGTATGCTATACGTATATTTTTAATTTCATTGAAACTCAAACTCTTAAATATCTCAATTTAAACTTAAATGGACTTGGAGCCACTTTCAAAATAAAAGGCTCACCTGTAGGATGATCTAATACTAATCCAACTAAGAAGAGAACCTGTCCACGTTGATCAGATGGAACAGTGGAGGTTTTACAGTAAAAAAAAACTTGTTTTTAGAAAGTTTTGCACGAAGACTTACTGCAGAACAGCAGAGTAAAGGTTCAACCGTAAGTCTTTGGATTCGGCGATCACGTTGAAATAGTGTTCGGAAGTAGGCGATAGGACTCCATGTTCCGGGTAGATCTCGAGGAGATTTAGAGGAAGATTGTCGTAATTCGTACTATCGGTTTCGTCGATGCGCGTCGCTCTTTTCTTCCATCGAAAATTCATGCTTATTTCACTGGGAAGAACATATCGAGTGAACTCGTCTAGTGGTTTTCTGCGTCAACTCGATGCATTCCAATCGTCGATATTCATTCCGAAGTGAATGAACGTCGACGTTCCAGGAAGTAGACACATTTGGAACATGCGTTACCTAATGTTGCTCACGCAAACCGTGCATTGCCCAATTCTATCCAGAACACACGCCTGCAGGCTTACGTAATAACGTGCACGTTTATCAGTGTGCTCATTCGACGGCCAATCCTTTCCCACTTGCTGGAATTTTAATTGTTGTTTCTATCAGTAGTCACTTTATTCGGGATTAAAAGATGTATCAATGGGAACTGATTTAATAAACTATTCGTGCACGTATTGTACGAAAGATCTAAGTAAATTCAGGCTTATTTGTTTTATAGGAGAAAGCAATCGCTTTTAATACTCCGTACGTTTAATGTTAAACGCAACATTCACGGCTATTCAAGAAAATTATAAAGAACGCACGTGCGGCTAATTGATACAGAAAGTTTCACACGGGTTACTAAACTTTCTTCTTCATTTCGAAGTTAACGGTTTTCCGTGAGAACACCAATTTCCAATGTTGCTGTTCTGAAATACGGCGATTACATATTTTGTCGCGTTGTTTACTGTTGATCGAATTTGTGCTGCATTCCAATAAGTAAATACGTGTTACACGTGAAATAAAAGTAGCATTGTTTTCCTAATATATCTTCGCGAAATCTACGTTTAGAAAGTACAGAACCATGGTCTCGCCTAACTGGTATTACTACAGTTTTAAGTTTCTATTCTATAGTGATTACGAAAACTGTAGCATTCAATTGTTAATATCTCCATTCAACTACAAACAGGTTTAAAATCTGTGATACCGTTACTGTACCTATCGCTTGTCGAATGAAAACAATCGCAACAAAAATGAATTAAAGAACAGGACTAACCCTTTGCACTCGGAGTTATTTTAACTCGAAAATCAAACGTTTCTTCTGACCTAGGTTATTTCCCTTCTCTATGATTCTTTATTCATTTAACCCCTTACCTTACAATATCATGTCTGATACGTGATGAAGATTCTGAACACGTTCTGATAAAAATGTGTGTTAATAATTTCCTTTAAACCGAAATAAAATTCTATTTTGATTTTATTAGTATATAGCTATTGGAGAACATGTAGGCATACAGTTTATATCAATATTCTTCTTTTTTAAAGCAAGAGATTAAATTTGGTAGATATTAAATTGATATAATACCTCATACAATACTTAAATGTTTAGTAATTGATTGGATACCGACATATCTAATAATGTAAAAAATATTTTAAATAATAGAACAGCAATTTTTAATGCTACCTGAGAGGTATCACTCGAGTGCTAAGGGTTAATTGCAATGAAATGAAAGTGAGATCTTAGATAATATAACAATAAGGAATTCATTTAAACCAGTGCAAAAAGCAGTTTTTCCGTAAACTGTAAAGCATTCACGTTATGATAATGATAAAGAGCATTTAACTGAATTCCAACAGGTGATCTGCTGCCTATAAACTTTGTTAAGAGTACTTATACTTTCATTTGTTAAGAGTGTTCGACAAAAACGTACTACTATGTCAACAGTACTATTTCGTAACGATGACGTCGATACTTTACTAAGCTGGATGAAGTCCGGCTCGTATAACACACCATCCCCGAATATTTCCATTGCCAGCATGGTACAGTTGTCACTGAGTACATGCAGTTTGTCGACCTGATAAAAATAGATACGATAAAAGGGGTTGGCCATATCGACAATCCGGTTGTAGACGTTGAAACTCATTTTTCATTTACATGAATCCCATAACTGTCCGGCAGGAAGTACATATAAAGAATTATCTCCTCTTGCGACTTCAGCTCGAAGTACGCGGGCCAAATCGCGAATGGAGGTATTTTCAGCAGATTTTCCTGTGTGACATCCTTAGAGAAAACATTGTGCGAATAAATGGATACGAACTAGGAAAGATTAAAGAAAGCTTAACAGGTAGACTGTCACGTAGCGGTGTGTCGCGTCGGTCACGTATAGGAAGTCCGTGACGAAAATGTTTAACTAGGTACGTTAGAATGTATAGGTATAGAAATTAATTTTTCTAGCATTTTAATGAAATAAATTTTATTAGTATTTTTAGCATGCAAATGGGTTAAAGTAGTAACCGCTATGAGAAATTCTAGGTTACCATTTTCGGGATCATTGATTATTTTGATTCTATGGAACTTCTTAATAGGGTAGACTCTCGTTTCCAGGATTGCGAGGGTGCTGGACGCGCTTTCTCATTTCACGATAATGCGATAGCCCTTAACAGTAAACCTACCAACACCGGTCGATATGACCGGTTCCAAGTTTTTCTCTTTTTGTTACGCAGCATGTAAGTACATTAATTTGTCGTTTCTGTTTATTGACCTAGCTGTGTTTTTAATTTTATATGCCATATTATAATTCTTTTGTGTTTCTTTTAGACGCAATATGTTTTCTTTATGAAAATGATCCACGTAGGGATCGAAACGTCAAGATACATGTTGAAATAATTGCACATTTGCTGTTGTGTTAAACTGATCGAACCTGCGCCGAAATCATAATTTTATATTCACTTTCCGATCGAGAAACGAACTTTACCTTTTTTATTTTACATTTAGAAAAATATTAAAACTGATTTCAAAAGAAACGAGTGTGTAGATACTTTTTGTAGTGCACGTATTACAATAAGAGCCGCACAAAGTTCAGATAAAATCAATCTTATAATTTTTATAAGGGAACCGGTTACTTTTAAGGTTTATTGTTAACAGACCTATTTTTATGTTTACGAGGCGTAAGTTGCATTATTTGGAAGCATAAAATTGCGCATGCAGTTAGTTTTACAAAGCTCATTTAGCTTTTCATAAAGTTGAAAATAGGACTTTTGTCTAGCGCTTTTAACTACTGAATAAAGCCATATTTGCATTGTCCAGAAATGAGAAGACGCATCCCGCACCCTTGCAATCCTAGAACCGAGTCTACCCTCTTAAGGGTCGTGTTTAATAGTCAACGTGTTAATGAAGCAAGAACACGAACACATCCTACTTCTATGTACATGGAAGTCCAATCGATCTCACTCAGTACGAAGAATCGTCCTTCTCCCCCGATATTCTTGAATTTCATCGGCACCCTAACTTCCTCCCCTACGAAGCTCTTCTTACAGTCAAACGATACGTTACCGTACGCCGTGTTTATTTTATCTTCACTATCGTCGTCACTAGTGGCAGTGCCCGTTGACTGTAAACGACGATATTTGTTAATAACAACAGAATAATTATCTCTGCTACTAAAAATCAAGATGGACCTCCGCTTCATCCGAATAGCGTCCTAGCTCCGGATGAGAAGCGATCGATGACTTCCGAATTCTCACGTCATCGAATTCCTCGTCCGACAGATACCTTTCTGTGAAATAAAATTTTTCTTGGTACTAGATATATCTCGAAATATTGGGCATTACCGTAGATAGCATGAACTAATTTTTCTTTCAATTAATTTATATTAATTTCATACGTTTCCGATGCTACAAAGCAACAAATATGTATTCGATATAAACTATCTGAAAATTTGGACAAATTCTCATTATGTTGCTACGTTTCCGATGCGGCAAAGCAACAAATATGCATTCGAAAGAAACTATCTGAAATTGGTGTCCATTTTTCAATTACAGAAAAATGAATATTAGAAATATTCACCCTTAGTATTCCGAAAATTTTGTCCATCAGAAAAAATTTTATTCTAAGGAACGGAAATTGAAAATGTTTGTGAATTTATTTACTTTGATTTCTTTTATTGGTTTACTCCAATGTAAATAGAAGTAGCATCATTACTATGGAGCAGAAAATTGCGAATGTCGCCACAGCGACGTTAATAGAGTGCAAAGGGTTAATTAGATCGTTGCATCTGATATAGTTCTAGCTTGTATTGCTTTGCATTATTTTACCTAACAAAATCGGAGGATCCCTAAATCCATGGAGCCTGATGTTTACTGGTTTTCCATCCTGCACATTTAGTGTCAGAGTTTCTTCCGGCTCGTCGATAACGTTGCAGTAAAACGAAACGATCAATTTCATTACCATGCCAGGCGGAATGATGGTACTGTTCTCCACTATAGGCTTTATCAGAACTTGAAAATAAGTACGATACGGCCGGCTTTGCATCCTGAATTTCGCCGGTGACGTGGTAATGTTTTGTAGTCTGATCGTTTTCTACAGCACCATGACACCAGCAACATTGGTTACGCAAAATGGTACTCCGTTACGTGAACGATTCGTTATCGAAAACATACCTTGTATAGTTTGTGCAATTTGAAATTACGAAACTGTATATAATTCGAATCCGCGACAAGTATTGTTTTTTGCCAGTCGAGTCTCATTATACTTCTTTTCGTCAGGCCGCTTAGATGGGGTTGTGATTTTTCTAACGGCCTAATTTTGATTCAAATGGATAATTATTTACAATCACATATAACGAAGTACAGGAAAAAAGAAAAATATATTGGCTTGTATATAATATACTACAGAGAAACATATTCAAATATATCACCTCAAAAATAAAAAAAGGATATATCACGTATTTTTGTAAGAAATGTAATATATTTGTATAATCTCATTTTGAGTTAATACTTGTCGACACGGATTTTCCGGAAGCATGTAATTTCTGTTAATAGCGATTGCAAATCCTTTTGAGGTCTATAAGTTGATTTGGATAATAATAATTTTTTGTACTCGTCCCAAACATTCAGTTTCGTCGGGTATAACATCGATTCACTATGATCTACAAATAACAATATTTACGAAGTCTACTATTTGACAAATAACAGGTACTTTGTAAACAATTTTCGTACCTAATCGTGCTTCGTATTCTTCACTTTCAGCATCACTAATTCTTATCTCCCGCTTAGCACTGCACGTGCATTCTTTTAATCGGTATCTGCAAGGCTATAATTTCAACCACTTTAAACTTTTTTCTTATTTAAGCATTATTACATATGACATTAGTACTGACACAAAACGTAAAAGGAGACTTTTGACTGAATATTATATTTTGTTGACCAGTATCAACCACGTTAAATGACAATTTCCAATTGTATAATCTCTGTAATGGATTCTGGGATCTTTGAACGCTTATTGTGTCCATTTTTCTCTTGCTTTTAATGCAACTTGAATCTGTAGAAACCTTCATAAACCCCGCTAATCAAACATAAGTATCATCGATTTTGACAGACGTTCATTACAGTCGACAAAAGAATAGAGTACCATTTAATTCGCCAATCAAATGATATTTGAGTTGTACATATACATAAAGGAAAAAGTTTATAATATACAATACAAACACATAGAATTCTTCAAATTTTATTTTCTGATTTTGTGAAAATGTTTTTTCAAGGAAGTAGTACTAATATACCTAATAATAATATAAAAATAATGATTATACGCGTATATATACATACTGTTTATTGTACATAACATATTTAATATGTTACTATTTAATACCGTTGTACTACAAATAACATTAAGTTAATCCAGAAAATAAAATTAAAAAGTACTACATATGCGCGAGTGTTTAATACATATATCACACGGTTGAAAAACTAGCAAGGGTACAATCAAGAAAATAATCGATTACATTAGTTTTAAGATTATGATTTATTTGGAAACAATTTTTTTTATATAAAGGTTTAGAGAATGAAGTTCTATGTACAAAAGGGTTACGTTAGTAAAATACTAGGATTTTATATTCCTGGCCGTACACCGTGCAAAATAGTTTCTTCTTACACTGAGAGACGTCGTACACGTACATATACATGTATAATCGTTTTCATCACGTAATTCTTTCTCCATTTCCATTTATTGCGAGCTCCTTATAGCTCTCTATACTTAAACGCTTGAATCTAGTTTCACCCTATGGACGCTGACAAAAAATGCTGCTCCCGTCCAACGTCGCGATCACATAAGGTACACTTATTACATTTATCATAATCCGCAATTCGTAAATACAAAGAACTCCTTTTTTTAAAATCATTACCTTCTTTTTTTATCATTCAACCTCTGTATCTATAATCCTTTTGTAACACGCATATAGACATCGTATGTATGATTTTCCACGTATACGAGATTACAGATTACGTTTTGTACAATCTAGCGATATAAATATGCGAGAAAGATCATTGTATTCTCAAAACACGAATCTAAATCAGACGCTTGAAACTTGTTCTTTCTCTCAGCTACGCATTTCTGAACAATTTTCCATCGTTTACAGGTTCGACTAACATACAAAAAAGTGAAATTAATACTCTTTCGCTTGATAGAAGCATACGGCGCAGAAGCATTAGTCTTATTTATTATATTTGCTTTTTTTTAAATTCAGTGTATCTTTAAGCTGAAAAGGAATGGGCTTAATAACGAGACGCGCGTCATGTTCCATTAAACAACACTGTATTTTCGTCTCTCTTCTTTTTTTTCTTTTCTTAAAGCCTGTATAGATTCAGAAATGATGTGATCTTTGATAAGAGTGCACTTATTTAATCTATATGTAAGCATACACTGTCCATGGATACGCAAAACAAGATTTTTCGCGCTTACGAGGAAGATGATTTACAATACGAATTTTAATAATTCACGCACTGACACCATCTTGGCCTACCACGAAAATGCAATTTAGAATAAATGAAACAATTAGCATCAATCGTCCATTGAGAATATTCAACACAGAGTCAAACTAGGTTCAAGCTTCCTGTGAAACTTTTCTTTCTTTTTTTTTCTTTTTTATAGTCAATTACACTTTATATGTACACCTGATAATTTTTTAAGCGCCAATTGATCTTGATAACTACCGTAGCTTGTCTGGCGAGTCCTCTATGTTACGATGACGATAAGCTTGGACGTTGTATGCAGGGAATAAAGGTTTTTATTAAAAGCCTATTATTGTTTAGAAAATATAAAACCCCAGATTATACTTCACTATCCTACAAATACAATGCTTACTTCAAACTTGTGTGTATGTGTGTAATGGTGTCGCTTTGTAATGTGATATTGTTCCATCCGCTCCAATCTTAGGCAAAAAACCTGCGGTCCCCCTTATTTTTTTTTATAAATTAAATCATAAAAGTAAAATTCCAGCAGTTTCGTTTTACACTGAGACATGAATTTCTAAAACAATCGTTCCCTTCATCGTAATCTAATTCTAGATTTCTGCATTTTGTTGATTCCTCCTCGTATCTTTTTTTTACACTCTGTTTATTCTTTTTTAGCTGGAAAATTTTAATATATAATTTTATCCATTGCAATTGTACGAAGTGAACGTTCTTACATATATACAACCCACGGTCACCCTTAAGCGTACAACTTCCATGTAGATTGTTATAGTTCGATGCATGATCGCTTATTACAATCCGTGTGTTTCGATTACTTTCGTGAGTTCTCTTCACTTGCCGAGTCCTAGTGCTGCATATTGTTCTTCCGTCACTTCTGTCATCATCAGATTTCCATCCGGTAAGAGCAAAACTACTCTTCTGGTACCTCCTAATTTTCAACATAGACAAAATGTAATATCAGCACTGTTCTTTTAATACAAGAAGAAGTTACATTTCATCATGTACGAGGTAAATCGCCAGAAATAGAAAATTTACATATACTATAGTGGAAAAACTACACTGCATACTATTTTCCATACATTTTCTTTCATAATCTTGAGAAATAACTATTTGAAACCATTAAATTCGTACTGTTACCTTTCGATACCGTTATTTGGAAATAAAGATAGTATTGATTCATTTGAAATAATGCATTATTTCTTCATTTCAAATTTAATAAGAAAAATAATCTTGAAAATAATATGCAACAAAGTGTGTTTCGATTATTCAACTCCCATTGAACTGAGATTCCGTATTATCCAAGGTGCTTTGATCTTTACGGTAGTCATTTTCTTTGGAAGTTTAGCATAAAAAATACAAAAGCTAATCAAACACTTTCAATCGATTAAACAGTTAATAAAGATAAACTCGATTACAGACATGGAAGTAATTATAAAATAAAATAACCTATTATTTGAAATAATATTTTGAATAACATTTATAAATAATATTTCAAATAATGTAATTTCAGAAGTGCACAGGTCTGCTCTTGTGCCCACAAGAATCTTAAATATTCTGTTTCCAGCAACTCAGCCGCTATAATTTCACTATACATTACCTGGTGTAGGTTCTTCTGCTTGTACAACTTGAGCTACAACTTGCCCGTGACCATCGCCATCTTCCTGTCCCTCAGTCACGTCAGTCGTGTTCGAATTATCCATAATAGACATCACCATCGGATTTTCAGTAGGTTCCGAGGTGCCTTCCTTCACATAGAATTGCGAGGCCAAATTCACCTGATCAGGTATCAGCTGAGCAACAGCTTCGGCAACAGCATGGTCCAATGTTAGCACAGATCCACCATCTCCTTGTTGTTCTGTGGTAACGTACACGCATTGTTGTTCTCCGTCAGCTTCACGTGTCACCAGTAACGTTTGACCGTCGTCAGCTTGCCCGGTCACTTGATAAACGACACCGTCTTCGCCTGTTATCGTCACCAAATTCGATGTATCCTCAGAAGTTACCTTCCTCTCCTCAGGCAACTTCTCTTCAGGCTTGGTCACGTCAGCAGGCGTAATAGCAATTGTGCTGGTAGATGTGACCGTGGCTGTAGACAGTGCAGCCGCGATAGAAGCCTCGGGAGTAGGTGTCGTTTCAGTCAATGGTGTGGACGAAGTCGTGACTGGTACCGGCACAGCTGGAGGAGTATCATCCAAACAAGGAAGATCTGGAGCAGGTACGGACACGTTCGACAAGTTGATTTGTGCAGGTTCGCTCGTCTGAACAATAGTGCCTGTTGTTCCTCCGGGACTCATCTCGACTCTCATTATGCCACCACCGTCCGTGAGAGACTCAAGGGAAGGTAGAACCAGCTCTGTGGTGGTAGTTGTAGCTGGAACGCCGATGCTGTCCGTCGTAGCAGTAGTTGTTTTGACGGTAGTCAACGGTGCTGTAGGTCCTGGCTCGGGTTCTGGCTCGGCTGGCTGCTCAACAGGCTCCCCATCTGGCCCAATGATACGTCCTGTTAATGGACACAGTGTAAACGGTCGAGGTGGACTATCCGGTTCAGTAGTGGTTATGGTATCTGTTTCTGGTGGTGGAAGCTCTGGCTCACCCTCGCTGCTACTTTCTTCGGAGCCGACCTCGTGGAATTCCATGTGAAGTCCATCGCCCTCGGCCAATTTACTTTCTTTCGGTTTGTTTCCTGGTGTTGTAGCTGACGGTGACTCGGCCACCTTCCCTCTACCACGTCCAACATTAACACGAGCAGCTGCTAGGAGTCCACGGCCACCGGATTTAATACCTGCTGCTTCTTGAGCTTTTCTTTTTGCCATTAGTAACTTTTGTTGCGGAGATAATAATGACTGTGGCTTACCGACTGGTGTTTTTGGTGATTGTTTCACCTGTTGCACTGGACTAGTTCCAGACTTTACCACTTGCTTGGGCTGTGAACTAAGCACCGTGAATTTCGGTCGAATTTGTGTAACAGTCCCAGGACTCACCGAATTACTTTGCGTTGTCACGGTTGTCGTTCGTTTTTGTAGCACCTGACGTGTTTGTTGGGATTGAACTTGTCTCGGAGCTGGCGCTCTAACAGGTGTACGAATTGTAGATCCAATTCCGAGTACGCTAGTTGGTGTTGTCGCACGCAATGCGGGTCTCGGTAACAATGGCCGACCATCCGCAGTGCGTTGACTGGCAACAGGTCCAGGACGTACTCCTGTACTTAGTCTCGGCTGCAAAGCGATAGGTGTCGGCACCGCGGTCACGACATGTATCTGCGGTAACTGTGCCGGATCTGGTTTCGGCTGAATCTTTATGGGCTCTGTTTTCTGTGCACCTCCTGGTTTATTTGCAACCGTCTTTGAAACTACTTTCATCTGAGTTACTACTTGACTTCCATCCATTTTAGATACCACTTTAACCGGCGTTACGGAATTCGACTGCGAGGCAGATATTACTTGCTTTCTCACTACGTTAGTATTGTCCCGATTTTGAACCATCAATACACCTTGTGTTGTTGGCGATCCTTTCACGGCCAACTTTCCGCTAGGGGACGAATCCAGCTTGATGATGCCATCCTTCCGTGACATCACATACACGCCGGATGTTAAGTTTGGCATCTGTTTAGGATCTACTTTAACAACTCCCTTCGCGTTGGCGACCAAAACCGGCGGTTGGTTAGATTTTGCTCCCTCTGGAGATTGCAGTCCTAATGAGGTCACAAGATCTGAGGACGAACCGCTAGCTCGGTTTGATCCATTTGACTGTGCATTGGCACGGTTAAACGCGCGTTGAATCACATCACTACGGCCCAACAGCCTCTCTTCATCGGATTCCCCAGTCCAATCGTCGTCACTACCCGTGTCACCTTTTGCTCGTTTCGCAGCACTACTGCCTCCGTCTTCGGAGTCGCTCTCAGAATAGTCCATTCTTCTCTTACCCAATACTAAGAGATGAATAAATTTTAGTTATTTCTGTAATATATATTGTCCACACAAAGTATAGATTTTTTAAAATATCAATGTATATCTGATTATATTAAACTGCAGATCTTTATAGTATTCTCTCCCAATAGTTTAGCCATAGAGAACTGTAGGGAAATATTTTTCCACGAAATGAAGTATTAGTATGTTATCTTTTCATTGCTTGCCTCTCTCAACAGTTCACAAAGCTTCCTTGTGGATAAACTTGGTAATTTGTATTAATCGTTTAAAATTTTGTTTGCAAGTATGTAATAATAATTATGAAATTGTAGTATATGTATGTTTCGTAATAAAAAAGGTGTATCATTTTCTGAAATATGCATATGAACAAGTTTCCTCAATAGTAGGCTAACTGTTCGAATACAATGGAGAACTATTGAGCGAGAGTACTGTACTTATAAATATCCAAGAGCTCGTAAAATACAGAGGTTGATAATATTAAGATTATCGCTTTAAATTCCTCTAAAAAAAAATGCACGATGTATTTACATGTGCAATGTACTTCATTATAAAAGTATACATACAATACAAAATCTTTGTCATATACATACAATCATTATCTTCATCTTTCATAGATCCACACCATTGCTTCACTTGATCCATAGCTTTCGATTTACTCGAGCGCATTGGTCTCCTAAATACAGAATATTAAAGAACAGTTATTCCGAAGTTTCTGAAATTTTCCAATGAATAACGAAGAAAAGATCATTGACTTACCCTACTTGAGCTGCAGTACTTGGTCCAGGTTTAGCTTCTGCTTTTATCACTGTTTTTTGAACAGGATGTACAACTCGAGCAGCTGCCTTTGCATTAGCTTGCTGTTGCGCTGCTTTCAATTCTTTTTGTTTTGCCAGATTTCTTTCAAATTCTTCTAATAAATGTTTACATGTCGCGACATGCTCAGCAGGCTCCCATGTATTATGCTCACTTCAAATATTGGACATATTTAATAAACATTGTAGTCATTATCTAAAATCATATATAGCTGTTTAAGAAACTTACTGCCCATATCCTTCCCATTTTAGTAAGTATTCCGAACACCTCTTTTTTGGATTGAATCGTTTAGCTAAGATCTTTTCTACTGTATATTCTTCATCAGTTGTGTCCCTATCATCTTCACCAGCCTTAGTAGATTTGCCCTATGAAAACGAATGAATAATTTTTACAATTAACGTAGAAGCTAAGAATTAATTAACTGTTTAAATGTAATAAACCAACTTTAGGTTTTATAGAAGGCTTTAACTTTGGTTTTTCTTTCTTTTCTCCTTCAGGATCAAAGAATTCTTTTTGATTCTTCACGTCTGAGCCTTTAGCATCTTTCTTATCTGCTTCCTCGGGCTGTCCATTTCTAATCACTTTACGTACAACTACAGGTTTCCCTACAGAAGTACAAGGTGAATTCCAGTAACCGAGTCTTTATTAAATTTTCAAATAAAATTAGTTTTTCATATAGAATCTACCTTCTAGATTTGCTGTTTGATTTTGCCTTGGTACATCTTGCATTTTTGCATTACTGATTTTTGTAAAAGTTTGAATAGTCTTTCCTGCTGCAATCCACGAATCCCTAATGTGCGTATCCATTTTACACCATTTCTGATAAAGTTTCCACGAGTTTGTAGAGTCTCTATCCGAACTTTCCTGCTGAATTTGTGAACCTTTCCACAAGAGGAAAGCCCAAACTTGTGCTTTCTGTTCATTCTATAAGAAACGATAATGAAATGAAATAACTCTGTCGTGTACTGTCTGCATTGTTTCTTAAAATTGTTAATAAGTAGTACTAACATTACTATTTTCACGAAAATGTGATGTTTGAGTGCAGGCACCATCTTTTGTACGATGCTTTTGAAATTCCTCGATAAAGTGAAAAACTGAATGACACTGTCCGCATACAAGAACGTCTAATCTTCCCATTTCCTCTTGTGCAGCTGATAACATAATAATAATACGTTACAAAAGGTAAACGTAAACATGAGCTGCATGAAGTTGTTCCTGTATATAAGTATAATGAATAAGATCGGTATGTCAGGTTCCTCAATTTTGTGTACCAATGAACTACCGACTTGTTAATTCTACAAATCCTTATGAAACTGTACAAAAGGATGTATTTATACAAGTTTCAAAATTCAGCAATATATACTCTCATAATTCAATATTTATTAAATCATATCGCTCCGTTGACTCTGCTACAGAGACATCATTTGTTAGCGGAGGCAACGGAGCAATAAGAGTTGAATATAAATGTTTGTACTGCTTTAAAAATTTTGGTGACTTTCTTACAAATATAGGATGCATACAAATATTTTTAGAAGTAAATGATTTATTATAACAACCTTGCGCAGCAAAAGGTAATAGACATTACCTTTAATAGCAGTAGGATTACTACTGATGGCTGAAGGGCCATCACCTCCCTCCATTTTGCTCAGCCCGACGATATTCGAATCTCTATCCGCAATGTTGGTTTCTAAAAATTAAATGAACTTTTAAATACAACGTACAAAAAGCTTGTGTACATTACATAATGGGCCGAGTTAACATTTTATCACCACAGCTGTATTATTTAACAATGAAAAAACTACTATATCATAAAATTAAATTTCACTGTAACATCACACTTGTAGAACATTATAGATGTGCAAAATAAAAAAAATATAAGTTTTCATTGCTAGAACAATATTACACATATAATTCATGGGCGATACACGAAAAAGAAAACTAAATTTAAAAAAATTATTGTAAATAATCGAATCTAACAATTCATTTTTCCTGTGTACTTACAAAATGTCTATGAATCGGTATTAATAAGTTAGACAGTGCACCAGAGTGAATCCTAATAATATTGTTTTCTAGAAAGTTATATACATGTCTTAAATAAGAAAGAAAGAATTTATTTCCACCAATAAGCGGTATAATAATTCGTTAATATTGTTATCGTGTCGTACCGCAAGCGGACAAAATAAAAATCGGATGATTCGTAATTCAAAGTTTCGCGGGTCTCGTAAAAATTTACACGCAACATGCCGGTGGAAATCGAACTGCGAACATTTTTTAATAAGACACCACTGACGTTGTTACAGCAATACAGAGGTTCACTGCACTCACACACACCATTACCATCGGTAAATTTCTAAAGCGTTTGCGATCCCGCAAGCTATGACGAACTGTACGCGGGGTTACTTTTTATTTAAACTAAAGAAATTCCCGCATAAATGGTAAGACATCAGATGCACAGCATGGAGTCATTGTAAACGCGGCCAGTGGCGTAAGTTACCAACGAATAAAACTCACAGATAATTCGATCTTGGAAATAGTAGCCGGCTCACCCGTGAAAGAAAGTTACCGATACAACGTGACTATTCGAACTGCGAACAACACGGCCGTTTAGAAACGAAAGAAACATTTAGAAATGATGCCATTGCCGCCGTCGCCGTGGTCGCCGCCGCAGACTCGTCCTCCGTCTATCATGAGCAAGCCGATGCTCGTCAAGATGGCTCTCGTCACGAAAACTCTCTCCGACTATTCACTTCCTGTCCACCCATGAATATTTTTCGAACACACCTGTCCGATACCGTTCTCAATGGAACCAACAATAAAACCAATGATATTCACTTACATCTGGTATACCGTGGAAAAATCAGACTTTCTTGTTCTGGAAAATTGCCGTCGCCGCACGAGATGGGATGAAAACAGTGATCGCGTCTGACGACGGTGGCGCTATGGCGCCTACTCGCCGCGGCAACAGTTTACCTTTTTGGCGGGAAAATATTACTCTACAATTCACCTTCCCTCCTTTTTCACGGCGATAACTTTTCTATAGACATCATTTTTACAGTCGGATTATTACCTCTGACACGATTCATCGATAAATATATTGAGAAGTTCGGTTTGAAAAACTGCTAAACTGCGAACGTTCCGTTATTGATTTCAAATCTGCCGCTTTAATTCGTCGGGTTCTCTTATGTTCCGGCACTGTATTGAGTGTATAGAAAAGGCAAGTTTATGTTAATTAATGTCAGCAAGACGATTTCGCAAATGGTCATTGGTTATTTGCGCGCAGATTTATGAATGGTGTATGATTAATTATTTCTTTCGTTTAGCTGTTATTCGAATTTCACACGCCCACGTTTTACTTGTATCGACGGTATACGTCTCCCCCAGAATTTACGAGAAATTTCAAATAATAGGTTTTTGTATTGACCGAGCACACGCGGTAAAGATACTGGCTCGGTTCGGTGTATATGCACACATTAATATGAATTGATGCCATCTTTTCAAACAGTTTCGTTAGTATACATCTTTATGATATCGTTCATTTGAAAGTATGGAGCCACTTTATTATTATTCTCTTCAACGATGATCTTGGCCCTTTATACCTTTATGTTATTGGTAGTATAAACAACATTAACCTATATATTTAGCTCATGTGGACTTACATATGTAGTTTATCATAACCGGTGTATTTAGAGTAAACACGCTTTTAAATGTACCTACGAAAATATACTTTTGAATTATGATTTTTAATTAAGGCAGATTCTATTGTTTTCTTATAGTTTTATGTATTTGAGTAATTAAAAAATGGCTGAGGAAGAAGAGGAGAAAGAATATCGATGGGAGACCGGTTATGAGAAGACATGGTATTCGTTTATTTATTATAACATTCTCTACTTGTACGTGTTTTGTTACTCTATAAATAATTGGAAATAATATTTCTATTTAGGGAAGCGATTAAGGAAGACGATCATGGACTTTTGGAAGCATCGGTTGCAGATATTATTCACAATGCTAAGAGGAAACGTCAGATGGATAAAAAGATTGGTGCCAGATTAGGAATGATGAGACATCTTTATATAATTCTCGATGCTTCCGAATCAATGTCCAATCAAGACTTAAAACCAACTCGTTTGTTATGTTCTTTAAAGGTATATATAATTTCTGTTTACTATATGACTTTTTATATTACCTATTAATATAATAACATTACCTGGTTTAAGCTGCTAGAGGATTTTATCGAAGAATTCTTCTATCAAAATCCTATAAGTCAACTAGGAGTAATTGTTACAAGAAATAAAAGAGCAGAAAAAATCAGTGATTTAGCTGGAAACTCCAAAAAACATATTAAAGTAAATATACTGTTTCAATCGTTACGAATCTGTAACTTGCTTTGTTAAATACATCTTTCCTTTTCTCTTAGGAATTAAAGGCGATGCATCAGCTTCAACCAGCAGGTGAACCATCGTTACAGAACTCACTGGAATTAGCTTTGAAATCCTTACGATTGCTACCATCGCATGCTAGCAAAGAAATATTACTAATCATAGGAGCTCTCACAACATGTGACCCTGGAGATATTAATGAAACAATACAAGTATGTGTTATTGTTGAAGGTATGCGAGAACTCGAGAATATTCGGTTCTCGACAATTTTTGGGATTATTCTCGGGAATCCCAATGTATTCGAGTATTTCGAAATTTTCGAGAACCTGTCTCCACCATTGGATATCCAATATTTTCAGGTTCTCGCACAACCCCTGTTGTTATACCAAACTAGTACATAGAACAAATGGCAGAACCCATTATTTTAATAATGATATACTATAATTTTAGAATATGAAGACAGATTGTGTAAGGTGTAGTGTGATAGGTTTAGCTGCTGAGTTATATATATGCAAAAGAATGGCCACAGCAACTGGTGGTGAGCACAGTGTTGCACTGGATGATAAACATTACAAAGAGCAATTAAATATGCATATAGATCCACCACCTGCTGCAACCAGACTCGATGCTGCTCTTGTAAAGATGGGATTTCCTCATCATGCTTTACAATCTTCCGAAACTGAAACATCCATGGCAGTGTGTATGTGGTAAGTTAATTTTATTCTGTTCTGGTTACCAGCTTATAAGTACATACAAGTTTTTTTTATTATACAACCGTTGAATTTTAATAGAAACAACACGTTTTCTTTACAGTCATGCAGTGAGTGCAGATGAAACTGTTAAACTTACAAGTACAGGATATCTGTGTCCACAGTGCCTTAGTAAACATTGTGAACTTCCTGTTGAATGTAGAGCCTGTGGACTCACCCTGGTATCTGCTCCTCATTTAGCTCGATCTTATCATTATTTATTCCCTGTTGAGTCATTTAAAGAAGTACCATTTGAAGGGACCCCTTCAATTTGTTATGGCTGCCAAAAAACTTTGTCACAAAAAGATAAAAAGGTATAGTATGCACAATTTAATAGACTAAGAAATATATACATGTAACTCTATTTAAGTTTAACTCAATATCTACAGGTATACATTTGTAATAAATGCAATCAAACGTTTTGTTTGGACTGTGAGATATTCATCCACGAGTCTTTACACACGTGTCCAGGCTGTGCAACAAATCCAGATACATATCAAAGATCCGCGGAAAGAGCTTAATGTACTAAGTGTATGTAGAGTAATATAACTAATTTTAGTTATTTTATACTAAATATTTTAATCGTGAAGACTGTAATCTACGATCAGTTTTATATAGAAAGAATTATTAGAACTGATCCATGATGCATGTACACAAAGATCTCCTCTTACCAAAGAGGAATAAATAAGTTCCGAAAAGTAATTATAATGTCAGTTCTTTATTACTTCTTTCACAGAAGAGTTGAACAATAATCCGATTCACAGTTCAGTACCTCTAGTGGATTGAAAGTAATTTTCAGAAAGTTCAAACACTTCTAAAAAATAATTATGGACTGTTAAGCAATGATTATCGCCAGGGATCTTAACTATTACCTAACCCGACCTAAATATCCATAAATCGATGATTCATAAATAAATGAAAGTGCGAAATATGCTTTCTAAGCAAATGTAAGTTCGAAGATATATGTAAAGTATAGTGTACACGTAAGTCGTTAAAAAAATTATTTATGTGTATTAATTCTCGTACACTGTTCGGACCAACTAATCCGAAAGTAATGCTTCATTTATGATTAAATCTTGTTTTTAAAAATATACAATTAATTGAAGATTACCAGTTTATACAAATTATTTTACAAATGAGTAAAGACTATAAAGACGATAAAGACTTTTTTCCACATCATTTTACATTACAAAGTTAGATCTTTGTCTCTTTATTTTTGAACATTATCTTTCTCTCTACGTTGCGCTTTCAAACCCAATTCAGCAACTATAAGAATAATATATTTTAAAACGGCTAACAGCCGCGTAAAAAATTGTCTGATACGGCCTATAAGTTGCCTTTACATTGGGCTGACAAGAAAGTAATTTCAGTATTTTAAGGTGAAATAAAACCCAATTTTTTATTTAACTAATGAACATTAATGAATAAGATATTTTTTATTTTGTTCGAGGATCTTTTGCCAGAAAGAATAAATAATAAAATATTTAATTGATTAAAAGTTCATCGCTTGAATGAAAAAAATTCGGTTTTACTTCAGCTTGAAATATCGAAATTATTTTCTTGCCAATCCAATACATCTGAAATAAATAGAAATCATACTAAATTCTACCGATTTTCATATTTTAGAATAACAATCACAGAATCTGGTTTAGGGTATGAATAAGAGAATAATCCCTCGTTGATTTTTTTTTTATATATGACCTCCAATGTAACTCAAGCCCGTTGAAGCAAAGGCAAAACAAAACATCAGCAGTCGTTTGTGTACAACTGAAAGATACAGAGATACTTCTTTCCCCCAGACGGGGAACCAGAAGTTTTTCAAGCGTTAACGCGGCCGCTTTGAAATCATGGTGGGAGGTGATTGAAGTTTATTAGCTAGCGGACAGGTGGAAGCGAGCATCGTTATATTAGAGCACATTATTAGTTTGCGATCGTACTCCGGTGCGACCGGTTCCACGGTGTCGACCTACTTCCGATTCAATTACGTATGTCCATCCTGCCTAGACAAAGTGTCCTCGTATGCGAGACGTTTCCCTCGCGCCTGGTTTTCTTTCTAACACGCATCCCCGAAATAAGGTAAGATTATTTTAATCACGTTTCACACTTGTCACGAAAATCTCTCGTGCTTACATTACCTCGCTATGTTTATTTAAAACATTTGCGGCATTCGTTTATAACTAGACTGCGGGTCTCCTTCCGAGATAAGCTTCTGCTTGCAAATTTCCATCCGAGAAAGCCTAAATTTCATTTTTAATTTTAATATATTAGCTTATTTACGGTAAACAAAATACTAAATTCAACTATCATATTTTGTTTTGTTTCTCTTATTGGATGTAAATCAAGTCAATAATAATATTGAATACATAAACATCCGTTGTGGTAGTTAAAATGAATTTCATAACATTTTTGTGCACACTTTTATAAGACTAAACTTTACTGAAAAGATTTGTTATTTCTTCTTTCTTACTTTTTAATAGTTCTCGATCACTTTTTTTTGTTTTGCTTATGTTCTACTTTTTAACGCACGAACTTCCAAGCAGATTCAAATGAATCGTTCAAGTATTTTTTTTTTAGAATTAATGAAAGTATAAAAGCACTTTTGTGGGTAATTATTAAATAAATTCGTTTCTATACAGAATATATCGTAATGAAAATAATACAGATTTGCATAAGATACATAACGAGTCAGATTGACTTCTAGTTTTAAAATTCCAACTTCTATAAGTGAGAGCTATAAGTATTACCTAGAAGTGTATACAAATATGTGTGTGTACAAGCAAGCGTGTAGTATGTCTGACCGTGTTTGATACTATACATACACTAGAAATAGGTAGTCAAGGGAAAAGTAGGTAGAAGGTTAATTTTGCAATATTTCTTCACGGTATAGTTAACGAACTTGCTGCTCGTGTTCGTGCATTAACAAGCATGTTTATCTTTATTTCGTAGCAACGATAATTATAAGTATACGTTCTAGCAGTAAAGTTTGGATTTTATGTATTTGCGTGTCGCGGAAACGAATAGATAAAATTAAAAAATGCAAAGTAACCATAGAAGTAACTGCTATTATCATTTTTTACATGCTTTAAATATTTGAGTTCCAAGGATCATATATTAAAATAAGGACTTCAATACGAATTTCAGAATTATTTTACTTTTTTTAAAAAAATCTAGAACAATAAAAAATATTAGTCGTGAGAGGGTTAATTTAACTTCTGTTCTCTGTAAATTACATAATATAATACAGTAGGATCTCGATTAATCGGGTTCCGATTATAAACAAATGTGCGTTTAAATATGCTTATATTATGCAGGCAAATTCATTTTCAAAAATAAATGATTTATTTTGGAATATAATGTACATTTTAATTATGTACCTCGGGTCTCGATTATCCATCGGGCCTTAATTTATCCGGTCTGTTTGTCTCACGATCAAGCCGGTTAATCGAGAAAAATATTAGCAAAAAATTGGGTGTATAACAAGGATTACATTTCTTCAATAATTGCATTTTAGCGAAAGTACAGGAAATTCAGTGTTAGAAATAATATTGATTAAATTTCTGACGAAGAGGACAGTCACTGTCATTAAGTATGTAATTTATGGGATGTATATTTTATTACGTCATATTTCTCTTGTGATGTGCAATGTATCATAGCATCAGTTGCCGTCTCAGCTTTACTGCCAATTTTTTTTTCTTTAACTTCCGATAGTAATGAAGGAAGAAAATAAGTTAGATGTCACATTACATAGTTAATCGTCAGGATTCATAAACCGATCATCGTTGATAGTATCTAAAAATTTTCGCTAGCAATTTCTAATTGATGTTACGATTCGTAATCTCAGTATTAGTTTCTCAGTTAATCCATTTCAGTCTAGTTTTCAAGATTTTACTATTTTCGTCCAATTTTTACTTGATATTTACGTAGGTTGAGAGTTTTAATTTTTCTAGTATTTGATTATTAGACTGCGGATTTTATGCATTTTTGACAAAAATGGATACGTATAATTTAAAACAGTGGACATGTGAAAAATGTTTAAGGACATGAATGTATTAGTTTTTCAGCTTAATAGGATAATTAAAAGAAGCATGAAATTTTTATTTGGCTCCTGTGTCTTGCAATACAAGTCATTTATTTTGCATATATTACGCATATATCCGCAGTCTAATGATTACAAAATGAAGAATAATGACGGTCTCTATAAATATGAAAACCGTTACCGAACCGCTTTTCCTTGGATTCAGAAATTATTATCTATAACAATAATTATTCTAATCACGATGTCAATCATTTTATTATGAAAATGTCATAATTGGTATTTAATAGTAAATACATACGTACTGTCCACATTTTAAATTTGAAGACTGTGAAATACGATGTCGTCAGATTTGCGTTACGAGTGAAAGAAAATTTTAGATATTAGAGGCAATTGTCGTAATTAGATGTCGTTACTCGATATCCTCAAGGACATGTTATTTGACTACGACTTGTTGGTATCTGTTTCATATGAACGGAATGTACTTGTAATCAATGTACTAATCATCAAAGGAAACTTTCATTTCACCCACCTAAGAGATTTGCGCAAACCGAGGCTACTTTGAATAACAATGATGTCTAATGGTATCTTATTTATCTCGCCTCTTGAATATCATAATTCCGATATGATAAAATCGAGTGCAAAACATCCCCTGTTCACGCGAATACAAATCGTGCGATTACGTCTATTATTCAACTGATTATTTAAACGTTATCAAGTAACCTGTTTATCAAAAATGGACATATTGTTTTGAGAATTTATTCAGTAGATTGATTCAGTCGATTGATTCAGTTTACATCTTATATGTCAAGTGATGTGCGAACCTTCAACGTTCCACTCGTAATAGGGATAAGTGTCCTGATAAATCGTTATCATATAGTATTTTATAAAACTGTACAAGAATGCAATTTTTGCTTTACAAACACTATTTATTCTATAGCATCTATTTTATTGTGATCGCTTTTAGTAATTTGATTATATGTATGCATATGTGTAGTAGCGGCTCGAGTCAAGTGAAGGCCCTAAGCGGTAAAAATTTTGGAGCCCTCAAACTCATGTTAGAAATAGAGTTGCAAGAAAACTTTCATAAACTTAATTTTTCGTAAATAAATTAAATTTCATTGTAAAAAAGTGAATGCTGCTAATTCGGGGTCCTATGGTATCCCAAAAAGGGGGCCCAATAGCGGCTCAAGTCAAGTGTAGACTCCAAGCTGTTAAAGTTTTGGGGTCCTCAAACTCAAGTTAGAAATAAAAGTTGCAAGAAAACTCTCAAATTTATTAACCAAAAGGAAAAGTAATGAAAATATTTCATACCTTTACATATTAAATAAATTTTTTTGAAATTCAGGGCCCCACAGGGCCGGCTTAATCCTCTTACCATTAGATCCGCCACTGCATATGTGATGTATCCCTCAATCTGATGCATAAAGCTAACATTTATTATTAGTTATATAACATTGTATTATTGGATCGCAACATAAACTCGTTCGGTTATTTTGAATATCTTTTATTTATTTATTAACAAATTCGCGAATTTCAATCATTGTGATTCATACAAAAAAATAATAAAAAATCGTTGACTGTAAGTTGTTTTTATTTAGTCACAGTTGCCTGCACTTGTAATGAGTCACAACTGAATTGTTAAAATTAGAACATATATTTATATTTGCAACCGAACGAATTTGTGTTACGAACTGTAGTTATACAACCTTACATGAATTGCATTTATTTAATGCGTTAATTAGCACAATATTTATAGTCATTTTAAATAGGGGAAACTCGCCAAATGCACACATATCCTGTTATTCATATTTATTATACTAAACATTTAGTGATAAACATAATATTTATGAATGAAAATAGCGTATTCAGAATTAAACGATATTTAAAAAGTATCGTACAATATTAAACCCGAACTAATTTTAAAACTTGAAGCCTCTACTTTCACAGTTCATCGTGAACCCATTGTGAATGGTTGAAAAAATACTTATGATTTCTATTATTTTAACTCCTTTAGACCTGCCATACCATAAACGGTATAATTCCATTAAATAAAACAAATGAATGCCATTTTTAAACTTTTGAGTATACATGAGCCTACTGTAGCACATGTTTTTTGTATTTTTATTATAATTAATCTCTTATTATAAAATATATTCAGTGAATAACAATCGTAAGACAAATAGTAGTGTCACTGGCACATTTGCTAACAGTCATATGTGAAATTCTGTTATGAAAACTTACAACGTTGCTTTGAAATATAAATAAGAAGCAATAAAAATTGAATTTCTATACCAGGAATTCTTAATATTTGCCGTCTAAATCAAAAGTGCTAATAACTACTGCAGTTCTAGTAATAGTACAGTTTACCCTAGAACGGAATTATTATTACTAGATCGGTAGAAATGTTTAATTTTCGAGTTGAAATAGGTCCGAGTGCAAAGGGTTAATTTTTTAACAATTTTTTCTAAGTGCTTTCATAGTACCGATCACTGTGTCTCCCCTGTGGCGTTCAACGCGTTAAACATGAAATCTGATGTACATTAAATTGCCGGGTTCTGTAAATCCAGTGTGAACATCATTTGGACAGATGCAATGAGATAATGAGGGTTAATGTTTTGCAGCAGGAGACAAGAAAAAGATCAATGGTGACGTTATATAACTATTCGCGTGTACAGTTCACCACGTGCCCCGGTGAGTTCTCTTTTTCGTTTGAACCGTGTGTCGCACAGGAACCGAAAGAATTCCTTTCTCTCTCATTATTGCTTTCAGGCCGCGTAGCAATAAACTGGTTGCGCGGCGTAACATTCGATGCCCCGGCAAGGATAAATATCTTGGAAAGGTCTTGTCTTCACTTGTCAGAGAATTAGTCTTGCTGGATTTCGCCACTTTTTCTCAGTCATGCGTAACGACAGCTCAACAGTCTCGAGAAAATCACAATTTTTCTTTCCGCATCTGTTCATCAGCTAATAACCATGCAATTCCATCGAATCGCAGACCGACGTTGTCTTACCTGTTTACGTCTCATTAGGTACCTTTATTATATCTCGCACGTAGTATTATCGCACAATTTATGATGGCTTCAAAAGTAAAAATGTCGATTTGCCTGGTTCTTAGCATAGAATTAAATTTATCGAATCTTAAAAGTATATCGGTTTTTATCGTTCGTAAAGATATTGCAAATTATACAGGGCAAGGTACTTAATATTTGGATCATTATGAGGCAATTTCTTTTTCTTTTTAATAAACACTAAAGTGGTTTAGCATCTTTATAAAAAAGAAAAATTGCAATTAATCATGTTACTTAAGTTTTTCAATTCCACTTATTTCGGAATGGTGTTTGTATCGCCAGCAAACTAGAACGTTCCGCCAAATTGTCATGATATCTGTCCTCCAGTTTATTTGACATCAACAAATCCATTTCAATTTTATTTTATACATGCATATCTACTTATCGTTTGACCTATGTTCCATGAGAAAATGATTTTTGAAGAACTTTTGGTTAATAAGCAAAAAATATTTAACCCGTCTTACTTTTAGGTCAAATATTAAAAGGATTATTTCTTAATACACATTTAAAATTTCAAATTGATCGATCCAATATTTTTTTCTGTTAACCAGTTATATGCAAGTTATTTAAAACCATAGCGTTTAACGGTTTACAACAGGCGTATCTCCCTGCATAATGCGTTTCCGTGTCTTGTGTAGATATCTACAGAATTTATTAAATATTGGGTGGAAAAAACGATTTTTTAAGTTTGCAAATCAGGATGATAAAAGACGTTTTTCGAAATCATTTACTCAAAAATTTTCAAGTTGTTAATGTTTTTTAAATGAAACTAAATAATTTTCAAGTCGATTAAAATTAAACCGTTTTTATTCAAATTAAATTGTTCAAACCATAAATATTTTAAAAAATAACTCTATCGGTGACTGTATTAAAATTATCGGTTCCGTTTAAGGAAACTTTCCATGATCTCAAAGTTTCTAAAAATACGACTCCTCTGAGCCGAAGCAAATACTTTTTCTCTATAAAAATTTTGCGCTAAAATCCTGCTAAAGTTTTGTCATTTTGCTAAAGTTTTGTCATTTTGCTAAAGTTTTGTCATTTTGCTAAAGTTTTATCATTTTGCTAAAGTTTTGTCATTTTGCTCAAGTCCAGTGTCTCAACTGTGAGTTATATATGTTACTGTGAGAAATATATGTTACGGTTGATAAAATATACAGGTCTGCGTCGCACTTTCTCATATTTTCAAGGTTGTTGTTGTATCTAAATCAGACATTAACTGCGCGCATTTGTAAGAATAATTGGCACGTTTAAAACATACTGGAATGGAAAGATGAACAGAGAAAAATACTGATCTGATATCCAGTGAATCATAGTAATACTCGGGCACTTTTAAAAGGGCGATTACTTTTTTAATATTGAATCCGTGGGCCTATTAATTAATTACAAACATTTAAAAAATACATTCTGTATAATTGTATTTGTACTATTGGTCTAATTTCTCAAAAAAATCCAAGTCATATGATACAGTGTTAAAGAAGATTTAAAAGTGTCCGGATATTACTGTGATTCATACCTATTACGTTAATAAGCGTAATAAGGTATCATTACTATTTCTTTTTCCTTGCGATCTACAGAGAAATAGACATGAAACTCGATAATATGAATTCTTGATTCAGTTGAGTAACTCTATTCTTAAATGTGCTTCATGTAATCTTATACAATATTTCACATAATTTGGATTATTTAATTCCACATTCGCAGTTGAACCTTTTGTCACAGTATCTAATTAAAAAAATTTTATAATATTTTGATTTTATAGGTCTTATTTCGTTTCTCATCACAATTTTTTTTCCTTATTTAACGTCGCTTTTTGAATTCTTTTCTTTTGAACAAGTTATCATGATTTACAGTTTCTCAGTTTAAATTACTGTAAATCAGTTTCTATTCCGTCCCTGACCTTGTTGATTCAAGTTTCCCGTTAACGTAACCGGAACCAACAATTTTTTGCCTGACGCTCTTATATTCTTTTCGTAACGCACGGTGTCATCGTTATTATTCCCGGTTCCGTTACTTTGAATCCATCATATGCGCACTGCCATTCTATTTACTAATTAACATTCGATCAGATAAACAGTATTTTAAAAGATTCATTATTGTTTTTTTCGTGATACAAAATGAACATTTTCGTTCCTTATCTTTTCTGAAGTTATATATAAGGTGATCGGTAATTAGCAAAACAACCGACAAGGGGGAAAAATTCTCCATTAAATGAAAAGTAAGTTGAAAATGTTGAATAAAATGTTTTTATACGAGGCTTTGTTTTTCGAGAAAATTGAGATTGAAAATTCAGTGAAAACATATGCTATTGAATAGGAACCGTCTGGCGCGTCTGTTCATGATTGACCGATGCTACTTCTTACGGATTCTAAGTACGCTTGCTGACGGACCTACCAAAGTCGATTTTCCCGGAAACAAAGCCACATATGAACAAATTTTAACAATAAACCTGCCACTGTCGCTCAGATCGGTTTTATATCTTTCATTCCAAAATTATTGAAATAATTAAGTTGCTTACGTGGAAATTGTTTTGATCGATTTCTTTATCCAAGCGCATATTCTAATAGAAATAGCAAAAAGAAATTATAGATAGAGTCATGTCATTTTTATAAGCTAAAACATTTTACGTTTAGTGTTAATATACATTTACGATTTAAATTTTTATATAGAATCACCGTCAATAGTTTCAAGATATAGTGGCCGCTTGTTGAAGAGTTTGGGGGATTTGAATTATTTATTTCTATACTATTAGCATTGGTTTCTGTCCCTAATAGTAAGGGAAAAATATGAAACATGTGAAAAGCTCTGCAAAATACCCATTTAGCCGTCGGTACTCCCCCTACTCGGTTTCCATCAACATTTGTCGTGGTATTTTTATCTAAAAGATAGTCTCAATCACGTCAAGGCGATTCTTACGATTACGTTTAATCGTTCGAAATCGTATTTGATTTGATTTTAAGAAGCTAAACAATTAACTTCATTATCACAAATTAATACAGTCACCAAAATTTGTTTAAACGCAGTGCTCTTGGTTCTTTGATATCACTGTCCAATAAATTTCAACTTTTGGATCTTATAGAGTTATTTGTGCTGCTTCCGAATCTGCCCTTAATTTTTCTCCATCACGCATGTTTTCGAGAAACATATTTTCTCGAATTAATATAATAAGAAAAAAAACGTATTTTTCGACTTTGAACAAATATTGTGATGTTATTATGTAAGATATTGTATTATTCCTCACAGCAAAAGATTCTTTAGACTTTCTCGAATCCAGCGGAGTGCAATAGTAATATATTATGATTGTTTAAATATGTTTAAACAATCATTAAAGACGGGGAGGCACCACTTTTGCACCGTTTTTGTTGATATTTTTTAATGTATCAGAAAAAATAAGGTTCCAGCGGCAAATTAAATTATACCACGCGATAGAGTAGACTTTTATCGTGAGAAACCACCCTGCCAAGTTGCGAACGTCGATGTTCTTACCGAACCAAAAGTCAAAATACCGTCGCGGAACACAAGTCGCCGTCAGTACTTGGTAAAAGGTAACATACGTTATACTTCTGCATAGTTTTTATAATTGACTGAAAGAGTTCAACATTCATTCAAAGGTTTTTGATAAGTAAATTCAAAATGCGTTTGCTCTTTCTCCCTCTTCATAAAACGGGAATATTACGATAGCTTTTCACGCAAGGGTAACAGTGTCTGGGAAAGGGGAGAACTCCTGGGAAGCCGGGTTCAGGTGCGGGCTTCGATCATAGTTTTGTTATGCGTTAGCCGAGTCTCCGGTCTGTTTGATCTGTTGCTGAGAAGGGGGGTAATGTCTGCAGGATATTGTCACTGCGAATACCACGAGGGGATAAGCTTGACCAACATTTACAATCACCAAGTTAGCAAACATAGATAGCATGGCCGGATCCCTCATGACGTCCCTCTGACCACTGACCCTGAAGAATGTATGGCCCGTGCGCCTAAAAAGCCTCGGACGGTGGAAGGAGATCAGTAGTTCCCTCGGTAATACATATACGCTGCCTCTTTACGACATACACAAGGGATGTCTCAAAGGGGTTCCATGGAAATCACCAACACAAATTTTCCTGACACAGTTTTCACTCACAATATTTCACCGACTCCAAATTTGACCGAAAACTACTTCGGCTGACAACGATTTTGACCGACAACGATTTAGCCGACAACGATTTTGACCGACAACGATTTTGGCCGACAACGATTTTGACCGACAACGGTTTTGACCGACAACGGTTTTGGCCGACAACGGTTTTGGCCGAAAACGATTTTGACAGAAAACGATTTTGACACAAAACGATTTTGACAGAAAACGATTTTGACAGAAAACGATTTTGACCGAAAACGATTTTGACCGAAAACGATTTTGGCCGACAACGATTTTGACCGAAAACGATTTTGGCCGACAACGATTTTGACCGAAAACGATTTTAGATTCGTTGTCGGTTAAAGGCGTTGTCGGCCAAAATAGTTGTCGGTAAAATCTGGTGTCGGTAATTTCCATGCGACCCGTCTGAAAGGACCTTTTGGTGTCGTGTCGATCCCAGAATTAAAGGTCGTATTACGATTAGGTTAACGGCGTACTATGGAGGAACGAACCGATGAAATCTGTGTCAAAATGAAGATAAAAATGAGATAGAGCGATGAAATTTTTAAAAAATTAAAGTTGGAACTTTCCGGAATATAGGATAATTATGGAAATAATTTTTCCTTTTTAGTGCATTTTAATATAAGCGTGGTTTTAAAAAATTTTTTTTAATATATTTTTTTTATGCTGGCTGTGCCTTTCATCTTTATGGCAGTTCTGATTGTTATGTCGCCAGTAGTAATAGGCTAACCTTCACGATTGCGCGTTTGTCCCTTCGCAGAGGGTTTTTTTTACGACGGCACATCCCTATTGCTTGTCTTGCAATCGAGACAGTCCGGCTGTCTGGGGGTTTAGTGAAACTTAAACTCATGTCTGGGTTAGAGGAGGAGACTTGGGGGTTGGCTACGCGACGGGGGCAGCATTGTAAAAGAGAAAGCCCACGCGAAGGAGCTCCGATGGGCCTGATGTTGTCAACTGAGTTTAGGCTGGTTGGGACCTTTGGCGACGTCGGTGATTCCAAAGTGTCGTTCTCTTTTCGGGGAAGGGGAAAGTAGAAGCGGGGACTCTTCACGGAAAAAGATAGCCATCGCAACACGAGGACCCGTCAGCCAAGTCTACACGCAGTACCCAACTAGGTTTGAGCGGGTTGATTGAGCAGTTGCCTCGAACTGGTCCCCGCTGTTCCCGGTTAACTCTCCCGCGAAAATCTATTTAACGGCAGCTACTCGCGACCCCCTCTATCTCTCTCGTTCTCTCTATCGCAACGGTACACGGCAGCTTTCCACACAAGGGCAACAGAAAGGAAAGAGCGAGAATCCCCGGATAGCGGGGTTTAGACACGCGCCAAAAGTGATCTTCCTTGAAGTTAGGCGAGTGTTCAAACCGTTCGATTTGCTACTGAGAAGAGAAGGGTTGTAACTGCAGTTATGTGAGGGGACCGACTAGCCCGACAGTAGAAAACTTAGGTACTCTGGACCGGTTCTCCGGTAAAATCCGACGTGCCACCCCTTTGGAGGATAAAAAGTGCTGTACGAAGGTGCTCTGTGTATTCTAGTTGGAACCATCGCGTCGCGTAAAATTAATTTTAATTTAATTTAAACGTGATTATCTGAAACAATTAGTAAATATCTTAATAAATATAATAAACATCTTAAATATCGTAAAATAAAGCCGAGTGGCGGTAACATGTACAGAAAAAAATTCTTCAGAATGATGACCTTTACGACACATTTCAAGGCATTGAAATCGATTAGATCGCCTCTGTTATAAAGAATTATTTTGGTGTTTATTCTTTATATTGTTAAGAATAATTTCGTTACGATCGAAGACTGTGAACATAGAAAATGTATTAAGTAACATATATTTTGGAATGTATTAGGTTGGCAACTAAATTCGCGACTTTTTATTTCGTAATAATTATGGCCTGTTCACACACGGCGGAAACCGCGCGTTTTTTGTTTTCGATTGTTCGACCGCGCGGTCACGTGTGAACGAATGTATTGACGCTAATGTAATAAGATCCGCGTGGTTCAAGTTCAAATCGCACCGTCGAAAATTTTATTGTATTTATTTATTGTATTTTAATTTTATTGAATTTTTCGATAAATATCATATAAAATATTTAAAAATATATGTATATATAAATTACTTTGTTTGAGAAGATGTGGGGGTTGCGAATTTAGTTGCCAATCTATATATATATATTATACAGGGTGTCCCAAAATTCGTGTACTTCCTGGAAATGGGAGGTTCCTTGGGTCATTTGAAGCGACATTTTCCTTTACAAAAATGACGCCAGCGGCTTTGTTTAGAAGTTATTAACAAAAAACACGGACCAATCAGAGCGCGGCTACAGCGGATTGATTCTAGCTCGGCCAATGGCGCCGCCACGCTAAGCGGGACCTGTCGCTGA
>CM052341.1:14113515-14143788 GCA_028455595.1 Lasioglossum vierecki
ATAATATTATATTATATATTATATATTATATTATTTATATTTATATATAATATTATATTATATATTATATTATTTATATTTATATATAATATTATATTATATATTATATTATTTATATTTATATATAATATTATATATATAAGTAGAGAGGCTTTGTTCGGAATCTTCATTGCGAGTCTGTCGAGTATTGTAAGTTTCGGTTGTGATAAATCTTGTATTGTGATTCTTGGATAGTATACGCCAAGTGGGTTAAAAGAGGCTGTTACGGTGAGTTCCCGGTAGTTAAAATGTTGGGACACGTGAGACGCGTATCCTTGCAACGTGGCCAGTCAAATGTGGCCTGCCGAAACCTGAGTGAAGCGTGATCGATTGGTGAAATTGGTAATTGGCCCGCGTGCGTATTGTAAATAAAGGCATTACGCCGACGATCGTTCGAGGGGAATCACGCAATGGGGACACGGTACCCCGGTGCCTCGCCTTAATTGGTCTGTAACCTTGTCACGTTGACTAGTACCAGCAGAACGCGTTTTGTTTGGTTCCCCTGTACGCCAATGTCATCGTGGATTTGAAAATTTTCGACCAATCCTTTTTTCGAGCCGAAATCAAAAGGCGACCGGACGGGAAGCTGCATCGAATGTGCTACGTCAATTAGAGCCTCGCAAATCAGTACGCGCAACAGTGTCTAAATTTTTGCAAGTAGTCCACACCGATACAGAAAGTCGAAAATTGACACGATCTCTTAACAAGGCTAGCGGAAAGTTCCAAATAGTAATCCAGCCTGCTTCTTCGTTATTAGATAGATGGAAGAATTTTTATATTTTTGTGGTAGACATAAATGTTTATTAGTATTGATATTGATTGTATCCGTTCTATACGATTGATTAGCAGACTGCAGATTTTAAGGATGTTCTGGAGGTACAATAGGAGACAAAAGTACAAGAAATTCGAAATCCATCAATATATTGTCAATGAAAGCCATTGATGAGTATATTTTGCATTAAGAAAATAGATTAATTTAAAAAGCTTTCGTTTAATTAGCGAATTTCATGTTATATTTATTTTTTAATCAAATTGTCTTCATATTATAAGAAATTGTAAGTGAGTTTTGCGAATGTAACTGTTTAGTGAATACTGATAAATTTTGAACATAATTAATTACACAATTTTTACTACGTATATAAAAATGGAGTTTCTTGTTGCGTTTTTTCAATGTTTAAATACGGTTTGAAGTGGAATTTTATGAATTCTCCATGAGAAGACGTGTTAAAATGTGCAAACTTTAAGTTGTTATAAATATTAAACGGTGCAGCGAATCGAACCCAAACTTTGGTAATTGCATTTAATTAGTAAGAATTATCTTGTCAAATTTTCAAAAATTTTTTTGCGTTTTTATATACCTCCAGAACATCCTTAAAATAAAAACTGGTTGTAACAATTACAAGACACAGGATCCAAATGTCTTTTTCCCTTCCACGATATAGAAAATCGAAAATTGACACGTTTTCTTAACAAGATTAGCGGAAAATTCCAAATAGTAATCCAGCTTGCTTCTTCGTTAGTAGATAGATAGAAGAATTTTTATATTTTTGTGGCAGACATAAATGACAACGTTTATTAATATTGATATTGATTGTATTCGTTCTATCCGATTGATTAGCAGACTGCGGATCTTAAAATAAAAGCTGGTTGCAACAATTACAAGACACGGGATCCAAATGTCTTTTTTCCTTCAACGATTTCAATAACATCTAACGGCCTTGCCGTATCATTTTCTTTGCAGTTACTGCGATTAAAACGTCTTTATCCCGAAAAATGTAGAAAAGAACAGACAAATATTGATTACAATCGAATCAAATTTTGTTTCATTTAAAAAGAAAGGTGTGACATTCATATTTATTAGGCTTCGTTTAAAATCTCTTCACGACGAGCGTGGCTCGTTTAAATACAGCAGGGGGTTAATAAGAATTAGAATAAAATTTATAGTTCTTTGATCAGAAAGAAGTCACTTGAAAATTTTATTTTTCAATTAATATATTGTTCATATATGCACATCAGCCAAGTAGTTATAATCATAGATTACCTCTTGTATGTGTTTTCATAATGTCTCAAACATTCCCTCTGAGTAATTATCGCAAACTATCGCGGAATCTTAATGACACGCGACGTGTGCAAGGAGAACGAATCTTTCTATTGACAAGCGTAACGCGTAGAATGGAGATACGTAACGGCGCCGTTTAGCCCCTCTTTTAAACCACCGATCACGATCGCTGCTTAAAGAGATCAAGGCAATTCACAAAGACGTAAATGATCAAAGATCCTTGGGGATTCTTGTGCAAATAATGCCGAGGGAATGTATATATGTATATACAATATTGTATAATGGATTGAATTCATATTGTTCACACAGAGCGCATCGGCGTAATAATGGTACACTTTGTTATAATTGGTACACTATTTTGGGTTATTGTACTTGAAATGGCGGATTTCATATATTCACACGGTATAGATATTTACTCTAGTACTTTTATCTATCGGTATCGCTTCTTAATCAAATCGATATCGTTTTTTTCATGCCAAATGTCACGAGGCAATTGGCAATTTTCTACATTTCATGCTAAATTGAACTTAAGCTATTCTAGTGTAGAGCTTGATATTTTAGGGTACTTCTTGTTATTGGACTTTCGTTTGTAATTGCAGTTATGCTTCAATAATATCCTGAAGTTATTAGACAAATTAAACGAACAACAAGAAAATTCAAATATTGTGTATGCGGCTATAATCAGAAAATTATGTTGCTTTAATTGTGATACTATCTACACAAATAGGTATAGTGAAAGTGTACATCAACTTGAAAAATATAGTTTCGACACAAATAGCTAGGAAATATTCAAAATGCTTTAAAAGAATAGTTAGAAATTAAGGATATATATTTTCAGAACACTGTTCACAGGCAAGAAAAACCTACTTCTCGAAATTACTAGACTATAGAACTTCACCTTGAGTTTACGTTATATTTTTTATGAAAAAAATCAGTGTCAATTGGATATAAAACGAAGTTTATTACAAACCTCTTTGCCTTGCATGTAAGATGGAAACGCTTATCGCATGGCAGATATCACAAGAAGGTTTTCGCTTTAATCAAAACAGCAAAGATAAATTAAGTGCCTACTATCTTGCTCTGTTCGAGAGTGATTATAAGTGTCATCCATCCACTTTCACACCACGAGTGGACCATCCTCTAGAAATGCATCTTCCGCGAGAAGAAACTGTTTGCCATGATGCTAATAAGCCAATTAGCAGTTTGACATCTTTTGTCAGTCGATATACCGTTGCCAGCGATATTTTTCACTCGCTGTTTCTTGAGTCTTATTAAGATTTAAGACCATTTGCTTCCATCAAATAGAAATAAGAGTAAGAAATCCGTAAAAATGTCAAATTATTATTTATAACGTTCCTTTCTGAATATCAAAATACTATATTTTTAAAATTCGCATGATGGGGCAGTCGTTTGATCAAACTGGGATTACTTTTATTATGTTTGACTACTTTTTGAGAAGCTAAAAATAGGAGATTATTTCAAATTCCTTTTTTATGGAAAGAAACAACGGTTTTAAGATGATCATTCAAAGAGCCTATTTTGTCGATCACTCAAACGACGAAAAAACGGACTTGCCGATTAGCTCATAGTTGCGCAAAATACCATAAATCAATCATAAAATAAATTCTTTGCCCAGTGCACGAGCTTCGATACTTTCTTGCGATAACATGCTTACTGCTTACATATGTATACTTATGATACTACAGTTGACGCGAATTAATGGACGGTGACGGTGAAATGGATGGCTGTTTGCACGGCCATATTGCAAAAACATTCCTGTCGGTTTTCTGTTTTGTCAGGCTATTTTTTTACAATATGAAAAAGCACGGAAAAATGTAGCTGACACATTGTAACAACATTCTGGAATTTCTTTACACAGTTGTTAGATCGTTGTTCTCAGTGTATGTATTTTTAAAATTCAGAATGAAATGACATGAGAAATATTAATTATCATGAAAAAGTCATTAACCTTTTATTCGTTGCTTGTGTCAAGTCGACACATTTTTCACTGCTTCTGGAAAAATAATATGACGTGCGCGTCGATTTATTGTTTGTGGATGTTACCAGTAATCCGCCTTTAATCTTGCCCCAGGTTATCACACTTATTCATCATCACAGAAGCAATTTACAAATTTAATTATTTATCTTTCCATCGCATATTAATGTCGTATTACTGTCTTTTAATTTGACAACAAAAGATAAACTAAACCTGGAGAAAGCAGGTGGAATGACAGTTGAGTATTAAAAGTTCAACATTGTCAGATTAAATGGATTTCAGAATTCGGACAATTTATGCAGAGTCAGTGGTACTTCACGAGTTTGGGGACATCTGAAAAAGTTCAAAAAATTGGCAAACAGAAAAAGTTGAGGAACCTACTTAAATTCGATTTAATTTTTGATTCAAGATTTTATTTACATTTTTTTAAATCTTTAATCTTCATGTAACTATATAAACAGCAATTGGTTTGTTTTGTTATAGAATTGAATCCTTTTCGTGGAAGAGATAAGGATAATTTGTCGACGTAAATTGTGTTGATCGAAGTGATAATTGTCCGTTAGATCCGACGATTATCGTTTTAAATCGCTATTCGTCAGTTCTATCAAAAAGATAGGACAGTGAGCATGCCTCTACGTAGAAATTGTTCTCATTGTTTATCACCTGTCAGATACAAGTGGTATGTGACAAAACATTCATTACTTTAAGCATTTGCACGTGTGAATAGAGAGAATATTTTCTTCTTGGAATTCTTGCGAGAAGATTATATCTAATTATGCTTCCACCGTGTATCTCAGTTGCTCAAATAAACTCTTTATTTCTATTCTGCATATATTGTACATCAGACTAAGTTTGCATTGACAACGAAGGATTCCTTAGAATGTTTTATTTATGTGTACAATAAATTATCTTGTACCATAAACATAAATAAAATGTATTGTACTATCATCATTGAAGATTGTTAACGATTAGTGATGGTATAGACATAGACTTTAATAGACATAAAAAAGTATATGCAATACATTTGATACGACAAAAAATATAATCAAAGGTAAATTAATTAGACTTAAATATCTATAAATTTTAATATTATTATGGGACAATTTTCATGGGACTTTTTCTAGATTTTAGTTAACATTAAACCTATGGAGCACTAAAAGCGATGAAAATGTTTTAGCTTGTAAAAATGACGAGGCACTATTTATTTAGGTTTTGCGCAATTTTTATTACAAAGGGTGATTGGATAAAGAATTTTATCGAATCAATTTTCATATAATTAACTTCTTTTCATTTAAAAAGACTGTTTCATATTGATCTTTTGTACAGATGTTCACCATTGCTCGGAATAAACATGCAATATGCGTGTATTTTTTCATGATAAACTATTTAAAATGGTATGGGCCACATTTTCTTGAACAAAATATTTAAAAAAAAACTTAACGTATTGGTCGACACGATTCAAGCATGTTCTAATAATTTGAAGCAAACAAATCGAGAATCATTTTGTATGCACATATGTGACTATAGTGTAACCAAAAAGAAAAAAATATATATTATCATTTCGTAAAATGAACAGGATTCGAAGTTCAAGTTCTAATTTCTTAAAACTTTTCGCTTCTCGCACAATCAAAAGTTAGAAAAAAGGTCAACATTTACTGAAGATTTGAATTCACGCGTTTTGAGAAAAACGTGTTTGACTTCGTTGTTTTCGCGAAGTAGTACTTTTAAAAAATGAAATGAAACTCCTGAATTAGTTTCACAGAAAAACGATTATTGCGTTTTTATTATGGTGCTGCATCGCGTAGAAAAAAAACAACATAAAAAGCAAATCTCAGTATGAGAATGCGATATTGATCGATGACTGAAGTCTCAGTTGCGAGTAATTGAAAGTCATCTAACCGGAGATATATCGATACAAGAAAAATGCAGCGAATCAAGAGGAAAAGATCTTCTTGCAATCGGAGGTTATTTTTTATCAAACTTCATGCAGACAAAACAATACCGTTATCGTTCTACACAGGACTTATCGATGCGCGTGGCTCCGTTTTACGATGTCCTCTATACAGACCTGGGTAAAAAATATTTCATCTAAGAAATACAAATATTTTCAAATACTATTTCTCACATCATAATACTAAATTGCTGTTTGCAGAAACTGTCTGAGAAATAGTGTTTGCAAATATTTGTATTTCTTAGATGAAATATTTTTTATCTAGGTCTGCCTTTATCGTTTGTTGTAGAATACTTTTAATACTTTCAATTGATGTAGAATATTAACGGGTACGTTGCTGGGTTCTTTTTCGCTGCACTGTCACACAGTGTTCGAGACAATACTATAAACTCCAACTTTCGAAGTATGAAATCTGAAAAAATGTTTGACATAAACCATTAATAATAATAATGTAGTTAACTCTTTCGGGTTAGGTGGGTTAAAAACTGTCCCACCTTTTGTTTAACTTTTTATGCATAGTGGGATATATTTTAACCCACCTCAAAAAGTTGACGTTATATTGATATTAAAAAAATTCTGTGCAACTTAGCTTTTAGTTTCTTTAAAATCGTGTATCCCAAAGAGTTAATTGGGTTTTTTCAATTTTTTAAATACTCGAAGAAACACAGTTACTCGCATTAATGTTACGATCCAGGGCAGTACGAGAGGCTGACGAAGGTTTGTTACTCTTGGAATATGGTTGCAATTCGTTACTTAGGTGCGCGGGTGAACCTAACGCATGGTAAGGGAGCCTTTAGGAATGGAGTCGAGCTCAGACGAACCTGATGCGAAATCAGGAAGCTGCACAGGAGGAAGAAACTTCGTGAACGAACGCAATGTAAAATTAGTAGTACTGGTAGTGACGCGCAGACGAAACCGATGCGCAAAGGTGCGATCTCCTTTGGGCGTCTGGGTGCAGCGTTTTGTTATCCATACTAAATTCGTTGTAACTCTCTGCTCTTTCGTCTAGACGCAGTTCTCGTAAAGTATGACGAATTGAGTATAAAAAGCACTGGGAGAATAATTTGTTATTAAAAAACTTTAGATCGCACCTTAACCGGACAGCTACTAGGAGGTTGTAGAATAATGGGAGGTTGGATAAGTGCAGAGTTGTGCAAAAATTTTATTTAAATAATTTAGAATAAAGTGGGTTTAAACCCCACTTGGAAAAAACTCATTTCATTCTACATTTTTATTTAATAAAATATTTGTCCAACTCTGGATGAGTCACAGACGAACCTGATGCGAAATCAGAGAGCCGCTAGGATGATATAGTTTTCGTAGACGAACCCTTTACCAAACTGGGGAGCCACTAGATCGAAGAAATATCTATTTGGACTTTAGTATTTCGCGAACGAACCTGACGCGCGATCAAGGAATCGCTAGTGAGCCTCGTAACAAATATAATTTAATTGATACAATCTGAACGTTCAATTACTAATTATGATATTGCAAGATAACTATCAGTTATCTTACAAATGTTGGTATCGCGACTGAATTTGTATGGAAATTAGAGTGAAGAATCGAACAGTACCAATGCTGTCCTAATTTAATCAGTTTGTGTTGAAATTTTATTTTTGTTTGTAGACTGGTGAAATTCTGACAAACAACTTTCCGTCTAATTCTCATTTATGCTAACTGGTTTCATAACCATTTTTTATAAACAAAATCGTCAGCAGTCTGCCATTCTTTGACCCGGATCTTTGACCCGATCCGGACCTGTCCAATTCACCAGTCATTTGTTCTTGTCGCGGATAAACGCGAACACAATCTCTGTTATCGACTTACCTTTTGTGTGAACAGTGATTTGTTCTCCTGTCTGATTGTGCGGTCATATACTCCAAGAAAGTTGTACTTGAGACTCGAAAGTGGTCGATCACGTATACTGATTAATTACACGAAATTAATACGTCGCTTTGCGATAAGACTTTGTACTTCTACAAAGGATTCCAAAAATTACATTATTTCTTTTATTGTTATTGTATAAGTCATTGCATGTGTCTTGATACGTTTCTAACAAATGGTATAATCCCTGTACGGTTGGGATTACATTGAACAAATGGTTGAATGTAGCTTTAGGTTATTTTCATTGCGTTTTCGCCATAAAAATAATTGTTAAGCGGTTAATGCGTTTGAAGAGGTTCTACTGTTCCCGCTGTCATCAAAAACATCCAACAAGTATACGGAGATCTTACACCACCGGAATTTAGATTTGACGAATATGATACTTGAATATATCAAGTTCCCTGGTCGTCCAAGGGAAATTGACGATGATTTAATCCGGAAGTTACTGTAAATAAATTTACGAATTTAAACAGTAAACTTGCGCTTTGCAAATTTTTACGTCTTTGGAAACTTCGAAAAATCACGTCGATTGTTTCTTCAACATAAAGTCGGCCAGTGTTTATGAAAAAGTAATATGAATACTGCAACGATGTTTGCAAAGAGGCATTGATAACGACGATAACCATTTAATCGAGTGATCGTAACATTCTCTGTAATAAAGAGCAGATTCAAGGTAAACCGAAAATCGTATCAAGACTTTTGCAATGACCCAATATAATAAGTTGAAGTGTGTGCGAATCATCACCTTGTAAACGCTTTGAAAGAGGACACTATTAAAGATATGGCAGAGAAGGTAATTAACAGATTAAATGTCGTAGATAAATAAAAAAATAGAAAAAAATGAAAGAAAGAGTAACGGGAAATCTAATCTACTCTCAGAAATGGAAATGTCTGACTACTGTCAGATCTACTGATAGTAGCAAAACTATTATCACGCCAGCAACTCCGTTGCTCGAAATAATTTTGCAGAATCATTATATTTCTTATAACAATTACAAAGAATCCAAATTAATGAAGTCATCGAGTTCGATGGTCACTGTTACTATATCTATCCACATAGTTGATTGAAGTTGATGCAAAAACAATGGCTGAATTTATAAACTTCGTATTTTAGAAACAATATTTCTAATAAATCTTACTGCTTGTTTTGCTCAATGTATATACAGGGTGTCCCAAAATTCGTGTAGTTCCCGGAAATGGGAGGTTCCTTGGGTCATTTGAAGCGACATTTTCCTTTACAAAAATGACGCCGGCGGCTTTGTTTAGGAGTTATTAACGAAAAACACGGACCAATCAGAGTGCGGCTATAGCGAACAGAGTCCGACTCAGCGACAGGTCCTGTTTAGCGTGGCGGCGCCATTGGCCGAGCCAGAATCAATCCGCTGTAGCCGCGCTCTGATTGGTCCGTATTTTTCGTTAATAACTCCTAAACAAAGCCGCCGACGTCATTTTGGTAAAGGAAAATGTCGCTTCAAATGAACCAAGGAACCTCCTATTTCCGGGAACTACACGAATTTTGGGACACTCTGTATATCACACTAAAATTTATTTATTGCTTGATGTGTCTACCTTAAGCGATACGATGTTCACTCAGATTACGAATACAGATCATCAAATCAGATAAAAAAGAAGACATGACTTAGTTCACGAATATAATCATTGGCACATTATACAAGAAGTTGCGGCAGGATATAAATCCGACAGATCGCGTGTCCAGTGTTTAGAAGAAGTAGAACCGGTAGGTCATGATCAGACGCGTCAGGCGATTCCTATTCAACAGCACACGCATTTGAATCTTCAATTTATGTGCAGAATTTATATGCAGAATCACCCCTTCCACCGCAACCACACATTAACCCTTAGCACTCGAGGGCGCCTCTGAGGCACCACTAAAAATTGCTGTACTATTATTTAAAATATTGTTTACATTATTAGATACGTCGGTATCTAACCAATTATTAAACATTTAAGTATTGTAGGAGATATTATATCAATTTCATATCTACCAAAATTTTAAAAATCATAGAGAATAGGAATATTCTGGGTCAGAAGAAACGTTTGATTTTCAAGGTAAAATAGCTCCGAGTGCAAAGGGTTAAAATTAAGAAAAGATTATCATAACCGTAGTCGAAGAGCTTGCACTACTAATCTATTTAGTAAATTGTAGGGTCACATAGAGCCTACATCTATTATACTATACTTCTATACCTTCATACTTATATCCACACTATGGATGATAGCCTAACACTTAAGTTATTTGTTGGATGCTATATGTACAGTCAGTGGCGGCTCAAGTCAAGCGGAGTTCTCAAGCGGTAAAAATTTTGGAACTCTAAAATTCAAGTTAGAAATACAGTTGCGAAAAAACTCTCATAAACATAATTTTTCGTAAACAAACTGAATTTTTTTATAAAAAAATCTGAATTCTGCGAATTTGGGACCATATGGTATCCCGGGGCCCAATAACGGCTTAAGTCAAATGGAGGCCGCAAGCGGTAAAAAGTTTGGGGCCTTCAAACTCAAGTTAGAAATAGAAGTTGCAAAAATCAATTCTAAATTAATTAACAAAAAAGAAAAGCAATGAAAATATTTCATACCGTTACACATTAAATAGATTCCTTTGATATTCGGGGCCCTATGGTATCCCGGGGCCTCACGCGGCCGCTTACCATTAGATTCGCCACTATGTACAGTCTAGAACAACCAATATTGTCGATAAAACGATAGAAACAAGTACTATTGATGATCTTCGATTTCTCAAGAATTATTGATTTTGTATTAAATACTTTTTATCGTACTTTTCATCAGGTATTGGGACGAGTACGGAGTACTAACTTCTTTTCACGTAGGTGTATTTTTCCCACAGTGTTTGATCTGTTGCCTGTCGCAGCCAATGCAATTGTGTAATCACATATGCGAGAGAATGAGACAATTACCGACAGTTGCATTTCCGCAATTGTTATAGCGTATGCAGCAATGATAAGTTCTCGCATATCTTCTATGATTGTCGGTGGAATACGATAAAGTTCATTTTTCAATTCCTTCGAAAGAAAATAGTTAAACAGTAATACGTATATCTTAGCATTACTTTTTCATTTACGAAACTTATTTTACAGATGTCGCACAATCAGAAACTGCCAATTTTAAACGTGGCTAATAAAAATTCGGAGAACTCAATTTGAATGATATGTTCATATTTAAATTGGTATTTCGTGGTATTAAGCTTGATTGTTAAGAAAGTTGATTCTAAATGTGCTTTAAACGTTAAGCACTAATCAAGTGATTTGATAGAAAAATGTAAATAGACTAGAAAGGTTGTTAATCGATTTGCCCTGGTAACGGATCACATATCGATTGGAAGGTATGATTATAAAATGTGAACGATTGCAATATGTTATCATCTTAATGCTCTGCAATTTTTCTTGAAATTCTTTTCCCTTCAGCCAATAATTTACGAGTCATTTGGAGCCGTTCTGTTAGATTGCCCCACGCGGGATTTCAAAAGGTAGACTACTTATAAGATGACGATGCAATCTTTCCTGTTCTTGATGTAGATTAGTCAACTGCGCACTACTAGAACTAAAACAGATACAAGGTGTCTCTTGTGTAAAGCTAACAATAAGTCGTAAAAGATGAATGACATTTTTCTTTCACATCACGTTTTGCTATTAACGCTAAACCTACCAGCTGCTAAACCTAAATATTTTTACAAGAAAGTAAACTAAAACGGAATTTCTTTATTCAAGAACTTTAATCAATAAGATGCTCTCTTATTTATTCATTTTGGCTAAAGATCATCGAACAGAAGAGAAAATATCTTATTTATTATAGTCAATTGCTTGAATAAAAAAATTGTGCTCTATTTCACATTAAAATACCGAAATTACTTTCTTGCCAACCCAATAGTAGGCGTTGCCTGTTAAAAATGAATTTAATTAGGTTCACTGTGATCTTTATGAGAGTAGATGTTGTAATGAAAGAAATCCCGTTATTTCCATTAATGCATTTTTGTAATTTGAATGCTCGGAGAATAAAAAACCGGTGATAGTGTTATTCAACATCCTACTTAGAAATGGGATGAGGCGTCTGTTCATGATCTACCGCTTCTACTTGTTGAAAATATTGGAGCAAGACAATTTCTTGTTCTAGAGTGTAATTTCATAATGAGTAGAAAGTTTAACGAATTGAGGGGAGAGGCTGTGATGCAACTAATAATAGTTTAACAACACTATCACTGGTAACTTTTGTTCAAATTACGTTCTGTTTGGAAGTGTAAGTTTCTATTCATTTAAAACACTAACTTTAAACATCAACTCTTCAACTGTTTACTTCCAAAGGTGTGTTCATACGACATTAATTATTTAAAATCATATTCGAAATCAACTAGCGAAGTTCCATTCTTTTAGTTTGGAACAGTCCCTATAAGGGTAGATTTATGAAATCAGTTTAGCCCAAAAACCTCTTAAACCGTACTGTTTGTATGTAATTAATTATTATGCAAAATAAAATCTTTATGCGATCCTTTATGCAAAATAAAAATTGCATCGATTGCAAGAAAGAGAAACCAAATTGAACGGTATTTCTTCCTTTAATGATTTGAATAGAGAATAAATCATATATCGACATGTTTAATTTTCTAAATTTTCGAACAATTTTGAATTTCATCTACTGAGTTCTACTATAAATGCATGAAGATCTGCAGTCCAATATACGTTAATTAATAGAGACATGCATTTTGTCCAACTTTTGCGATTCTGATATATTGTACGCCAGCAGCACTAAAAATTTTCTATATTCATATTCTATATTCATATTATATATTCTATATTCTATATTCTACATTTTATATTCTATATTCTATATTCTATATTCTACATTTTATATTCTATATTCTATATTCTATGTTCTATGTTCTATATTCTATATTCTATATTCTATATTCTATATTCTATATTCAATCTATATTCCGCAGGCAAGGGACTAGGAACCGCAAGTAAAGGTGGCTCGGAATGGCGAGCCGAGTATGGAAGGCGCTGTCCAGGAGGCGCATCGATGATGGCCAGGAAAACAAAGGCGAACTCGCTCGAGTTCTGGGGCTGTTCGATCTCACGGCACTTGGTGTTGGCTCTACCCTCGGCCTCGGTGTTTATGTCCTCGCTGGTAGTATCGCGAAAGAGGTGGCCGGTCCGGCCGTTTGCATCTCTTTCCTCATTGCCGCCATCGCTTCCGCATTTGCCGGTAAATTAGTATATCCCACAGTCTTTCTTACCCAGCTAATTTGTTTCTCTCGAACACAGATAATTTGAAAATTTATTATTACTTCTTTATTATTACCTTCTTTTTTTAGATTTATTTTGGAAGAACATTTTGAAGACATCTTACATAATTGATCTCAAAGTACATCGATTGTTTTTAAATCTTTAAATAATCAAGACAAGAAACTAAAAACTTCGCTTGCACTTCTGAATTAAACACACGTCAATAAAACTTATGTTTCTCCTGATATATATTCTCGCGAAACTATTGCTACAACCTTCTTTCCATATTGGCTAAACTTATTGTTAGTTTTTAATTGGTTAAAAGAAAACTGCACATATAAGAAGATGAATTTTCTTAGAAAAACGTCGTTTATTATCTTTTTGTATCATTGGAAATTTGTTGCCACGCCCAATCTATTTATAGCCCAGAATGAATGAACTTTTTATGATAGTTTAGAACAAGATTAGAACTTATTGTACAAATTGTGATAATTACAATATTCTTAATTTCAGGTATGTGTTACGCGGAATTCGCTTCCAGAGTTCCTAAGGCAGGATCGGCATATGTTTATAGTTATGTGACAGTGGGAGAATTTGTCGCCTTTATTATAGGGTGGAATTTAATTCTGGAGTATGTAATAGGTAAACAAATTATCTTTGTGCCTTTTACATTCTTTTCCTACTACGTAGCATTCATTCGTTCATCATCTTTTCCTTGTTTTCAGGAACTGCAAGTGTTGCCCGCGGCTTGAGTAATTATTTGGATGCGTTAATTGGAAACGTAATAAGCAAAACATTGACCTCTGCCATGCCCATTCATGTCTCGTTTCTATCTGAGTATCCTGATTTTTTTGCATTCGCAGTAGTGCTCCTCCTTGTGGCTTTATTGAGTATAGGTGTCAAGGAGTCGTCTATCTTGAATAACATCTTTACTGTTGTGAATCTGATTACTATTGTAATCATTGTTGTGGCAGGATCGATAAAAGGTATGATAGTTGCATTAGCGTGCAAGATGTGCTAAGTAGAATTAGCTGTAAACCTTGAAATGAATATTGAATTATCAGCTGATCCTGAGAATTGGAGGATACCACCAGAAGCTATACCAGAGACGGTCAAACATGCTGGAACAGGAGGTTTTGCACCTTTTGGTATAAGTGGGATAATGATTGGGGCAGCCAAATGTTTTTACGGTTTTGTGGGATTCGATGCTGTGGCTACCACCGGTGAAGAAGCTAAAAATCCACAGAGAAATATACCCATAGCCATTGTTGTATCTCTAATTATCATTTTGATGGCTTATTTCAGTATTTCCACTGTATTAACTATGATGTGGCCTTATTATGACCAGGTATAATGTATACAAGCTGTACCGAAAATCGTGGCACACGCACTTTTTCGTTTGGCGTTCCCTCTTCGAGAAGATCGAGTTTGAAAATGCAGCGTATGTAGCAAAATACGCGTTGTCATTGGGTAGGATTCGGCTGATGCATCTGACCTACTAATTCTACTTTCCACGTATGCTAAACCACGCGAATTCGACTGGATTTTCTCGAAGACGAAGTACCAAACAAATAAATAATCGTTCCTTTTACGGGCTTACTTTTACATGTAGAATCACCATCCGGCAGGATGTACCACGATTTTCAATTATAGAATAACACAATATTAAAAGCAGTTGATTATATTATTCACATTGTATGTGTATAGAATGCTGATGCACCATTTCCTTATGTGTTTGATAAAATTGGTTGGCACACTATTAAATGGATTGTGAACATTGGAGCAGCATTCGCATTGTGCACAAGTTTATTAGGAGCAATGTTTCCATTACCACGTATTCTGTATGCTATGGGCAGTGATGGAATAATTTTTAAATATTTTGCGAAAGTGCACCCCAAAACCATGACACCTGTTTTCGGCACAGTAATTGCCGGTTTATTCACTGGAGCCATGACCCTTATATTTAATCTTCAACAATTGATCGACATGATGTCCATTGGAACGCTGTTAGCGTATACAATAGTTGCAATTTCTGTTTTAATATTGAGGTAAATATAATACATCAAGTAATGAGATATTCTTAAACACGGTTTGAATAATTTCAAACAAAAACATTACGAATAGAAGTTTTAGTTGCGTTTAGCAAAATGTATCTATCTTATTCAAATTTTTAGATACCAAGATAAAGAATGTACATCTAACAATCATACTTTAACAACATCAATGAGTAGCTATAAACTGTCACCGATTAATATCTTAAAACAAATATTTAATTTGCACAATCAGAAGGAGGCAACTGAGGCTTCTAGCAAAATTGCAAGTTATGGCATTGCAATGTTGTGTAAGTAGCATTACCGAGATTACTGAGAATCTCAACGATATCGTGACACGATTTTATTTCTGTATTATTGCTGTTGTAGGTATTATGATATTTGCTATTGCACTGTTCATCAATAACGTGGGTTCAAACGCCTTCGGTAACAATGTAATAGAAACTGTGATACTAGTCATACTCGTGATAATATTATTGCTAAATTTAGCAGCTGTTGCGAGGCAACCTATTCAAGAGATTGACATAGCGTTTAAGGTGAAAATTATAAACATCTATTTCCGAAAAATAAGATCAATTGAATTAAATGTTGTTGTTACTTACAGGTACCATTAGTGCCATTTTTACCATGCTGTAGCATTTTTATAAATTTATACTTGATGCTACAATTAGATGCTTTTACGTGGATCAGATTTTCTGTATGGATGCTTATTGGTGAATATAACAAGAGTCAATAAGATAATTTATTAGCGTATTAATTTTCTGTTTAATTTAATGTTATTTATTTTCGCAGGGTTTATTATTTATTTCTTCTATGGTCTATCACATAGTGAACAAGGAAAAAGAGATAAGGTGGAAGCTGAAATGATAAAAAGAAAGTACGCAGATCAAGTTAGAATTGTAACGAGATTCTAACAATGTTGAACTGTGTTGTGATACGTTCGGTATTAATTTGTAAAGAATTTCTCAGAGGAAGCCCTAGGTTTTACATAAAGTGATTACCATAACGACATTAAAATACGATTAATTAATATACATATAGTTCATGTAAGCGCGTCGTTGAAAAGACAAATGGATATTAACAATACGACTGTATAGAATACTTTTAACATACTATTACTATAATGCAAAATAGTTCTTATCGTGAAACTTTAAGATGCCAGTAACATACTGGTAATTTTACATCAGTACATGCATAAATTATTACGCGTTATAATATTAATATATATATTAAATGTTTTAAATATACCCACACCATTTATTCCGTAAAAAGCTCTGACCAACTGTATAGCGTATAAGGATTTTGTAAAACCTGTTTGTTCCTTTTTGTATTTATATGCTGCAACGTGTCGATATAATGTACATATTTCTTACAGAAATTTTACCAAGTTTATTGATTGTTTAAGTGCTTTTCGCACTGAAGAAATATATTGTTTTATATTAACTTATTGTGTATATTTTTTTTTAAACATAGTTCTTACAATAATTTAAGAATATTTGCATTTCCAAGCAGTAATTTCAGATTTAATCAGAAGAATTACATTTAATGAAATTCATAATGTACAATTCAGAATAGCACACAATGATAATTAATTTGTTTGAAAGAAAATTTCAATTCACTCTTCATATCATTTACAATAAGCGTTCAAAACTAATACAATACATATATGATGACCTACAAAAGTATTTGTATATAAGAATGGAGCTTGTACTGAATTTATGTTCAATAATATTGCATGTAACGTAAGAATATTACTTAAAAATGTTATTAAAAATCAGTAAGAGAAAAGTTCATCTGTATGTACGAACACTTTCGAGGATCACCGTGTGATTTAGAATACAGAAAATGTATATGTCAATTTAAACATTCGAAAAACAAAGATGCACCACCAATAATAATGTACAGGCAAATACATATCGTTCATAATAAAATGAGGCCCAAATACTTATGATTAGACTGCAGATCTTTATGCAAGATAAAGATGTTCTGCATTGATTGCGGGAAGCAGGAGTAAAAGAAACATTAACTTCAGCGATTTACCCTCCCTTTTTTTATGTGTGGAAATGCGTTACGCATACACCAGCCCCTCTGGGGGGAGCGGGGTTATGTGGAACTGTCCAGAGGACCCTCTAGCCAGTCCTATTCACTAAAACCGCACACCCACCAAGCTAATGTTAGGGTGGGCCAGGATCTCTACCGAACTCAACTAGCCATCCATTAAACCCTTGCATTACAATTTATTTTACGGTTTTAATGACTAGAACTTTTTTGTAGATCGTTATTTCCGAAAAAACAGAGAAAGTGTATATCTATTGTATGCCTGTATGTTCTGCAATAGCTGTATATTTAACAAAACCAAAAATGAACGTTGGTTCGGTTTAAGTGAAACTAACCCCTTGCCTTATGATGTATTTTACAGTTTTACTGATTATAACTTTTTTATAGTTCGTATACTTTCATAAAAAAGGAAAACATTTATATCAATTGTATGTTTGTATATTCTCTAATAGCTTTACATTAACAAAACCAAAATAGAATTTTATTTCAGTTTCAAGGAAATTATTAACATACATTTTTTATCAGAATGTGTTCAGAATCTTCAACACGTGTCAGATACGATATTGTAAGGCACGGGGTTAATGACATTATCGCAAAAATTTGTAGAATTTTTTACTGATTTATATTTCACCCAGTCAATCTCTTCATAAACGCATAGAGATCCGCAGTCTACATATGATAATATACTCCAGCGACGAAGTGCTAACAATATTATCCAAATATAGCAAAGTTGTACTTTTTGTATAAATCTATACCATCTTGTGTTAGCAATTCTGCAGACGTAAACGTTTGCTATTTTTGAATAAGTATCGAAGACGTGATTATTTAAATATACATTAACACAGAGTTACGGTAGTACTACAGGAACCATTAGTATAGTTAAAAAAAAAAACTTTCGAGTAATTATTTCATTAAAACATACAGTAGTCGATCAATTTCGATTAAACATTTACAAAAATTCATTTTCTCACTGTTCTTATTTCGAGCTACTCCTACGAACTCGGTTTTTCTCGCGACCTTTTTTCTTGAATCGCAACAAAATCTTTCCATGTCACGTTGAGTGTAAAGAAAGTTGTGAATATTAAAATAAAAATGTGTGTGTACGATTATTTCTCACGAGTTCCGTTTCTTAAGCACTTGCGCTAACAGTCTCAAGTTTATCATAAAAATCTAATACATAATAAGTTTATTTACTGAAATAATTGAAATAAATTGTACCTACACACGACATCTGGTAGAATCAATATGATTATGCAAAATTAAATTAATATCTCGTACTATTATCTATGTAAAAGCTTTCTTTGGAATGTCTCAATGATTACAGTACAAAATTTTGTGGCAAGCTTATAGAAAACAAATTTTTCACAAATTTTCTTTTCGTAATTCCGGCACTGTTTCTTTTACGTGGATATATTCCTATCTTTACTTTAGAAGTGCGCGAGACCGGGTCAGAACGGGATTCTTGAGAATGTTCGGGTTTGCCGAAAATGTGCTTTTTTCCGTTTTGTAGATTTGTAACACGCGACTTTTCTTTACACGATATTTCGGGAAATGAAATGATATATAGGGTACATACAGAGGTACTTAAACTGTGGTTCGCGGAGCTCTGGGAGACCGCGAAAAAATTTTGATATTAACTTTACATCCCCAAACTTTTCGCTTTTATTCAAATAAATATAATAAATAAAATCCCAAGAGTGTTGGGATGGGGTCCGTAAAGAAAATGTTCAAGGGGCGCCTCATACTACATAAGTTCAAGAACCCCTTATATAGAAGGCTCTTTTAACATAGATAAAGATTAAAAAACAATATTAAATGATTCTGTACAGCATCAAAAATCTCGAAAAGGGAACCTGCACATTTTCGGAATCCCGTCCGTATTCGGAATCCGTTTCGGAAATTCCCGGGATATTGCACACCTCTATACAGAACAATAAAACTAAAAACAATGGTACTGAAAGCAAACGCAATCGTATGTACAATCGGTATAGTTATTTGTACGTTTTAGATAATGTTTTCATTTAATGGATGTGTCACGATTCATGCGTTTACCATAAGGTCGAGTGAACTCTGCAAAGCTAAGCCTTATACATTGCAGAAAACATTAATCTCGTACGTACATAAACAGACTTCTCATATTCAGTGAAAAATGTTCCTATGAGAATAAAAAGCTAGAGTATCACATTGCTAGATAATAATGTAATAATACTTCATGTATTTTATTAAAGGAATCTTCGGTGATCTAAAAAACGAATTACTCAATTCGTTCTATTTACAAGTCCTCCCACACTAATGTATTGCCAGTTTGCCTGTTAAAGTTGATCACAATTTTAGACAAACTTCAACATTTGTATGCAAATAAATTAACTTACCCCGATTCCAGTCGCCCAACCAGTTCCAGCTGGATTCTCATCAGTAATTCCAATTCTGCGGCAAAGTATTCCAGCACCGGATATCGCCCATACTTGACCTTGTTCTCTACCGACAGCTACATGTCTAAAACCTTGTTTCGCGTTTACAACAGACATATCTAAAATTTAAACAAACAGCACGGTTAGAGATTTGAAAATGTAATTTACTATAACGTGAGTAGGACATGCAAGCAAAACGCAATTGAAATATTGGCGAGTCTAGGGTTAACCCTTTGGGTGCTGCATTGCCTGTAATCGCACAATAAATTTTACCATCGACAGGATAGACAATACTTGAGGATTTCATTTAATTGAACATCCTGTAGTTAATAGTAGAGATCACGGTTCTGAACGGGTATTAAAATACCCGTGTACACGTGGCACGTGATGAAGTAATAAATTAAGTATCCGTGAAGATGGATTCATTCGAATCAGGCGAGCATTTATATTTTTTGATCGAATTCTTTTCAAGTGTTGATATTAGAACTGAGACGCAAGAGAGACAACAATACATTCACGGTAAATTGTTCGATGTTACATGACCGTGTATTAAAATACACGCGGGCAGTCCTATATTTAATATTACATGGATTAAGATCCGGATTCATTTATTTCACGTGTCCACACGTATTTTCATATACGAGAAATAAGGATATCTGGTGTGTATACGTGTAATAAACGAATCCGGATATTAATCCATGTAATATTAAATACAGGGTTGACTGTGTATTTTAACTTACGAGCGAAAAACATAAACGCACGAATCGCGAGACCCAAACGCGACGTTCGGCCCGTCTTTACGAATTCTTGTCACGTTTCACATGTCACATGTACCCGTGAAACAGAAATACACGGGTATTAAAAATTATACGGATTGAGATTCGAATTCGTTTACCACACGTGTACCCGCGTATTTAGATGCACGGAAAATAGGGATATCTGGTTAATAGGCATTCGAAAACCGTGCTTAAAACACGCATCAAAAGGGTTATGTAAAAACTAGTAGTTTGCTGGAAAATCTATTTAAAATAAACGGCCTACAACGTAATCAAACGCTCCTAAGGTATACCTATGTCAGAGGGGTCAGAGAATGTGTCTAAATAAACAGATGTGTCGATTATATCAGCGTTTCCCAACGCAGAGCGTGTTTTATGGGGTAATTTGTAGAGTTTTCCACGAAATACAGCCTTGGGGGAGGGCATCTTACTCTTACATTTGTCTGAAACTTGTCAATATATAACAAATTAAGTAGACAAAATGGAATTACCTGGCACACAGCGATAGCACAATTTAATTTGATAACTAATACTGTTAGCAGAATACTTGTAAATGATTAGTAGCCTACTAGATTCAAGGAAGTGTCTATAGGGACACTACTTGGATCCTACAAGAGATTGGGAAACGCTGGTCTGTTTGGTGACAAATTTACTAGATACCTATGTGAATAGGATCGTTTGGCATCGCAGGTAACGTTTGCCAGTGAGTTCCTTCTGGGAAAACGTTCAGTTGCACTTCACGACGCACAGAAAGTTTACCCGTGGTGTCCAACGCCCATACTACATCTTTCCCCACAGATATTTGTTTTAGATGAGCACGTGATGGTGGTTCAACGTTTTGCCACTGTACACCTAAAATTAATCAAGTCAATATGAGTACACAATACGAAAGATCATTGCAATTATTGTAGTTATCTGTACCTGTGGGTTTTGCAACAGAAATTCCTAGTCTCCAATATGAGGAACCATTTTTTCCTACAGCCCAAACTTGACCACCCGGGCCACATGAAATACCTATTAAAGCTTGATCACTCGGTATATGTTCCCATGAAACTCCCTACAAATAAATATTTAAAAATTACAATGTTTGATAAAGAAACTGTTACTTTATTGAATGTTTCATTTGTACCATCGGGCATGACTCTGAAACACCTCTCCTAAATAATGCTTCACCATTAGAAGCTACTGCCCATATATAAACTTGCGCATCCGAACCAGGACTTCCAGTTGCCTAATAAAAAGAATTCATAATTATTTACTTGTATCTGTACCATCAGTATTATAAATTTTCAAAACATTTCGTACATATAAAGAGACATCGAGTAATTTTGTATTTCCTAGCTCTTGCCAGGGGCCACTAGACGTCAATTGACACCTTCGAAACCATCTTCGCCTTCTCACATAGTCGGTAAAGAATTTTTTACCATGGTATTGAAAAGGAAAATCAGTAGCGTATTGCCAGCCATCTCTATCGACACCACCGGGAGTATGAAAATCTACTATCCAGTCAGACACCTGTTTCAGGAACATGTATCTAATTAATTTAGTTAAACCGATGAAGCTATGCAAACCGAAGGTATTTATTAAGGATGGGCGGGTAAGAAAAATTCAATGTAGTACTAGGTACAGTTTTCTGCGATTGTTTTGGAAATTAACCCTTTGCGCTTGGTTGTTCCTCTGAGGGACCACTAAAACTTGCTGTACCATTATTCAAAATATTATTTACATTATTGAATATATCGGTATCTAATCAATTACTAAACATTTAGGTATTGTATGAGGTATTATACCAATTTCATATCCATAAATTTTCAAAAATCATAAGGAATGGAAATATTCTAGATCGGAAAAGATATTTAATTTTCAACTTAAAATAGCTCCGAGTGCAAAGGGTTAAAAGAGATCACCTATTATATGTATAGGAAACACTTGTTCAAAATGTCTAGCTGCACAACATTCTCATAAAAATCGGAGAGCAGAACCAATTTGTAAATAATTACCAAATTTAATACTTTTTTTAACGTGAAATCGTTAAAATTATATGTATAAAGGCCGTTACATGAAACCACATAATACATACGTATATCTTATTTTCAGTGATAAGAGCTCATCAAAGCAGTGCTTACTGACAGTAATTTTTGACCTAATGTTTTAAATTTTAGTTCTACGTAAAATCCACAATAAATCCACTTTCGTTTGGTGATACTCTTCTTCCACCTCGATTCGCATCGAAATACTCAACTATCTTATGTATTCGGGTAGCTAGGTAATTCTTATTTACAAAGATATCTCATTAATTAACTGTCTCTAAATACTTGTAACTATTGAGCTTGCAAAAAATTAAATTGCTTAGTTTTATGTCAGGAGACATTACGACATCACGACACATTACGACTAATTTATTCAGCTTTACATTCCGTATATTATTTCTTACCCAACGCCAGTGCATGGATAACAATTTGGTATTCTCTCGAGTACGTTTCTGACGTCCTGTTGCATCGCTCCACATGTAACGGTCCGTTGGAAGACCATGGGAAGTATATCCAGTTACAGGATTCCAGCGTTGATTTTCATAAACATAATAATTATGAGTGTCTACCATGGGGTTTATCCCTGTATTGTTATCTAGACCTAATCAATACATGTAAATTTAGATTTGAGTTCTACTTTCGTTTTCCAGTAACTACATACTAATTGTCCCATTCAAATTGTCTCACGCAATTATTTCCCAAACTATATCTTGTTGTAAAAAATATTTCAAATGAAACTTATTCTGTTTCGGGCACACATCTTATGGTGGTCACGAATCTTCTTTCGTACTTCCGAGATTTCAAGATGATCTCTGTATTTTTTAAAACGAAACTGTATGTTTTTCTTTAGATAAGCGTATAGTCTATTTCGAGACGAATTCAATGATCTATAACACTTTCATCTCCCAACGCGATTCAAGGTTATTTAGTGCTGTTCAAAATTCACCTTTAAATCAAGGAATCACGTTCACCGAGAGAAGATTCGTGACTCACTATAAGATTTCTCTCCCGAAACAGAGTAAGTTTTATTTAAAATATTGTTTAGAACTATAGTTTGGGAAATAATTGCATGTGAAATTTCAACTGGGATACCCTGTATATATAATGTATTACCTTTTAAAAATAAACCTCCCCATCCACCGGTGTAAACCCATGCAGTACTGTCATATCCTATTCCCCATGTTACACCAACAGGACAAGTTTCAACCTTTTTCAAGTGTCCACCCATCTGCCTCCAAAATAATGCAATCGGGTCAATGATTACCTACAATTAATGATAATAAAGCAACATTAAGATACCATTATTCCTTGATTTATAATTATCAATTAATATAAAAGCGATTACACACGGATGGAGATTTATAAAGTACACTGCATAATGTCATCAGTCCCTTGATTCTCAAATGAGTGATACTCTGTGGCAATATTCTATGGCTATAAAAAGTAAATTCTCTATCATCGATAAGTATTCTGTATCCTCGCATGTCGCAAACAATTTCTAACATGAAATCAGAACCGGCTTTCAATGGGCTATTTCCGTTTCTTTCTTCGTCGCCCCATTGTCCATTCTGATATGTATTACGTATAATTACGTTTTCTTTGAGTCGTGGGTTAAAATGTAAAGCTACATCATGGGTATCCACCATGGTCTTTTGTTTCAAGCACGTTGTCGTGTAACAAACAAGATTGAATGATAATCTGAAAAATTAAATACTCATTACTTCTAATCTGAAAAATTAAATACTCATTACTTCTAATAAGTTTAATTCGGTTAATTTCGCTTTATTTATTTACCTATCAGCATCATCGTGCACGCAAACTGTAATTTTTAAGGAACTACCAGGCTCGAAACCGTTTTGTAATATTGACTCAAATGGTAATTCTTTCCCTGCAACGTCCAATTCTTGTACGTAACCATCATTAATTAATTGATTTTCCTGGAAATAATTTACACAGAAATGTTTTATGAAAACTATTTTATTATCATTCTATGTGTACCTTGGCAACTTACCTCCGCAGCAGTTGGGTCATACACATATACATCTCCTAATGCTGTCGTGGTCCAAATTGAATTAGGTCCTGGTCTTCCATACACGTTATTCATTTGGCAAGAAACTGAAAGTCAAAAGAATCTTAGAATTGAAATACATGACAGTGGGTGCTCGCTTGTCGCACGAAACCAAATTGATTTCTTACCTAACTCCACCACTATTAAATCGAAGCCACGATCAATGTGTAACGAACGAGGTTCGCGTAAAGAATGAACAATTGATGGAAAGTTAGGGATGAAATGCGAGTACTCGAAATTTCTGGTTCGGGATCGAGTCGGGTTCCCGAAAGTAATAACAACTTCGAAAAAGTAGAATATTTATGCTTTCTGCACACGAATTTAGAATAAAATACTATTATTTCACATAATGTATTCTAAAATTTGTTTTTTCTCGCGAAGTTGGTAACCGATTACACTGAAAATACAAAAATCATTCTGAACCTGCCAGTGAAAATAAAAAATTGAATTGAAAAATCATAAAACAGCATTATACTTACATAAATACAAGCGTAACGTACCCGGATTTTGTAAACTTTCGAGATCCCGATCCAACCCGATTCGATCATTGTACTACTCGACCCGAGGCTCGAGTACCCGCACACCCTTATCGAAAGTGTTAATGAGCGAGAACCTACTGTGTACTTTAATTGCCTTCTTAGCTTTTGGATTAAGATACCTGAAGTTAAATGTTTTAACCAATCTTCCATGTCAGTGTCACTGAAGAACTGTAATCTAAGAACTTTAAGACGAGGTAGTCGAGGAGTGTGTATTGCTATTCTGGGGCTGCCTGGTTCGCTGCAGCACACTACACACATAATTTCAGATACAGGAAATTGTACCTAAAAGAGAAAAATTTTTGTAATTTTAAATGATTTCGAGTATTTATAAAAGGTATATTTAGCGAAACCTACCATTGTTGTTGTTCTATTTGAATTTAAAATGGTTATAGTTCCAGAATCTAAGGAACCACTGTCACTACTTATCCATTCTAATTCAATAACACATTCTTCATACGTAGTACTGCCTTTAAGTTTACATCTTGCATCACTATGTTTTACCCAGGACGACCTGTAACGTATTATTACAGATTAAGAAGTTCTAAATACATTTTTGTAGAAAGTATTCCTTACTTTTCAACAACTTTTTCATATATCGAAGGATCATATTCTACTTTTTGTAGTCTTTTCTTTAATTCCTCTAAAATACGTATTCTCCATGGTTCTCCTATATCTCCGTGACTTGTGCCATTAGTATCTGCGATCCTACATGTTTAAAAATAAATAGTATATCTAACTACGTATATAACAGGTACACTTACAAGCTACAGTATGATCATCTGTTATGAGTTAATAATTTTAAATATTAAATATACCATTTTGGAGGATTTGATGGGTCCATAAAACATGCCCCAGCTTCTACTTTATGCCAAGGATCATCGCATTCAGCCCAATACATTGCCCCAGAACTTTCATCTTCTCCGTAAACTCCAGAATCGCTTGTTAAATCAGGATCAAATATGCTTCCATCTGTTTCTGGATGAGCTTCCACACCAACCATAGACCCAACTGAATGAACAGGACTCCAAGCAGCTGGATTAATCTATTTCAATTTTAAATTTTAATTTTAATGTTAATTGACAAAGTAAGCTGTAGATAATTCAGTTTTTTATTAACCTTAATAGTACTGCCCATGCCTTTCCCAGAGACTACAAAGGATTCACCAGTTTTCGTAAGTGACTCGTTCGATATAGTTATGTTTGCAACGCTAGCCTCAGTAAGATCAGCCATGTCCAATGAATGCGCAGATCTATATTTAATTGTATATGTAAGAATACATTTAGAAACGTACTTAAAAACATTAGGAAAATGAATAAAACAAGTAAGAGTATTACTTTTTCTTTCCTTCGTTTAAGTATATATCCTGAAAAGATGTCTGTTGAGGATTCTTAGTAGCACCTTCGTTCGATCGTTGCCATAATTTCAAAGACGTTGGTGTCGGTGCCGATCGCGACTGTTCCTCCCATTCCCTGATCAGTGTTGTACCTTCACTAGTACTATGTGGTCGATTCTGTAAACGCATTGTTTCAGTATTATAAAGGAGAGATTTAAGAGGGTAGTTTCGTTTCCAGGATTGTAAGGGTATGGGATGCTCCTTTTCATGTCTCGATAATGCAAAAATAAGGTTTTTCAGTAGTCAAGAGGGCTAGATAAAAGATCAATCTAGAATAATCACCAATGACCCCCAACTCTGATGTCTCTGTTGCTGAGGAGTACCACACATACTATGTCTGTTGCTTGACGTTAAACTGGCATTACTGCTTGCTCTACTAAGTTGTAGCGGTGCGTTTATCAATCTCCACTTTTTACCTGTTAATTCTGAACGTGTGATATTTGTACGATAGTATAAGCTTCTATCTTCATAGCCAATGGCCCATACCTAATAAAAGTAAAATAGATAAATACAAATATATTTCTATGAAAATTCGAATAAATTAAATTACCTGATCATTCGGAGCAACTGACACTTGTGACATTTTACTCAGCATTTCCACCCAGCCTGTACCAGTAGCCATTTGTTCACAAACTCCACATATTTCACCTTTAATACCTTTCCTAAACCACACTCCACCATCTTGTGTTACTGCCCAAACAGAATCTGTACCTACGCTAACTTGTACTAATTTCAAATCTTTCTGAGGAGGTTCGATCTCCACCCAATCGTCCCCTATAAAATAAAATTTATATTTGTGATTGCTGAAACAGTTACAAATGTGCATGTCAATTTTGAAACTTTATAAAATTTATATACCCATTGGATTTTCTCTAGTAACACCTGTACGCACCAATGCTTTGCCAACCATTAGTACAGCCCATACAAGACCAGTTATTCCAACGCTGATTTGGCATACCTCTAAACCATTTAGTAATTTGATAGCACTCCATCTTTGCCCTTCAGGACAGGTAGTGCTGGTACCAACACGGAACATTACCTGTACAATATAATCATTAGTAGTTTACATCATTTAATTTCATGCGAATCAAAATTTTGTATAAAGTTAAGTACAGTTACAATAACCAAAATTATATATTGCATTATTATTTAACGATAGTCTATGTTTTATTAATTCCTTTCAAAAAAATTTTTTTAAGAGTTATACCCTCCCATGAGCAGTTACTGCCCAGACTACTAGGCATCCAGGATTACCTCCAGGTATTTGATTTCCACCCACAGATATGTCAATAAATGGCTCCTACAAGTACAATATACTCTTTACATGCATATCACAGTAATGTAAAAAGATTATAAGACTATCAATTAGAAACTACCTCTGTCGCATCTTTGTGAAGAGGTGCAATAGCACACCACGAATTCATGGCACTATATCTTCGATAACGAACCCATTTCCTCCGTCTCACACACGACTTCCACTGTTTCTTAGTGCTATATACTGCTGGGAAATCAACTGCATATGTCCATCCCTACCAAAACATTTAGTACACTTGTGATTGTAAATCTTTGTTTCAACGACGACAACCAACAACAAATCTACATATGAAAAGAAAGTCATAAGAAACAACAACCAAGACAAAATTACAAAATTCTAATAGCAATACAATAGAAAGAAATTTATTTGTATATCCCAAATAGATTTTGTATTCGCAATTTCATGAAAACTAAGACTTTATCTAACGAAACGTTGCTGAACAGAATTTACATAGTAATCTAGCATAAAAAAACAGGAAGTTTAGTTTAACTTAACACATTGACTGTCATGGTGCTTACCGTCAAGTGGCACTGAACTTTAGAACAACATTTAGAATTTTATGAATGCCATTAATATTAGAATTTTTAATATATCAAACAGTACATACATATAAATATACAACGTGATTCTAACATGGACAATTTTCTGACTTTCTTGGCAGCCAAGAGTGTAATTAAAAAAAACAAGTTTAAACAAGGATTATTCAATGAAAAGTAGCTTTAGTAATATTTACATCATGATCCAATGGCTGTCCGTCCAAAGTGGTTTCTATTTGCCAGTCACCTTCCCATTGCCAAGCCATTGATGGTAATTTCACTTTGTCTCTACTACGATCAACTGTGCCATCCTGACTAGAATAGTTGTACCTATCTGTAGGTAATAATCTGCAGCTGAATCCTTCTATAGGAAGCCAACGCTAAAACATTATTCACTATTATTACATCAACATAATAACGATTATGTTTATACTTGTTGTCTAATTTTAACAAGCATACCTCATTCTCGTATATTTCTTCTTTGATTCTTATAGGTACATCTAAACCATGTACGTGTACGTAAACTTGACGGTCACCTCCAATAGCCCACATGAAATGTGGAACTGCTGACAGCTGTTTGAACTCGAGACCCAGGTACATAAACTCCCTCCACATATTTCCAGTTGTCGACAGTCCGAATACACGTCCCTCATTGTTTATGGCATATAAATGTGAGCTTGGCATTTTAACGTATTGTCACAAGAATGTTCTAATTCACCTGCAACATGTAAATTTTAATAGTATAACATATATTTATTCTGTGCTGTTGAAAAACATTTAGAAACATTAAATGTATGTTTCTAATCTAATCAGAGTTCAATCTAATCAGGTATTTAATCTATTTACTGTAATTATTTCGTAGAACGAGTAACCATTAATAACAATAGCATAACAGTATAAATAAGGCATAACAGTATAAATATAAAGTAATACCTTTTTTCCTTGCGAAATAACAGATTGTCTATGTACTATGTCTTCAACTTATGTTAGGTAACTGACATAAAGTTTAGTCTTCGTGCAGAAACATAATAATTGAATCGTGAACAACGGATTAGAGGTTTGCTGTCCTTTTATTTAACTTTACGTCGATCATAATATATACACATTTTATAACTGGGACCAAATTTTAGTTGAATATCTTAATTACTTAAATCAGACTGTTTAAACAAACAAATTGGTAATCTCGAGAAACATGACTTTGTAACGATGTACAAACAACTGTCACTGTACTTATGTACCGATTAGAACTTATTGTTAGAAGTGAGGAGGACTGAGGACCATTGTATATACCGCTACATACTGGGTAGCTAGCTAAGATTGTCGTTGATTATTTTATTGCTTTCTCATTCACAACATAGAATAAGTACATCTAGGGCACCACTAGTAGACTACGAATTACTTGAAATCTTTCTCTTATTATTTAAAGCAATTATCCAATAATAAATGTATTACAAGTTATCTAATTCTGATAAAAGAGATACAGTGTTCCCTTCTTAGTGTCTTGCTTTTCTCTTCATTATCCTATTACTTAGCCAATAGTGTTTCTTCTTGTCACCGGCCACGAAACATTACTGAATCACCAGCCAATGAGAAATAGTATTCATAAATTTACAGCGTCGCACTCTGTTACCCGAATACGCGACGCTAAGGGAAAACTTTACGTTACATCAGATTATATCCACTGATCTATGTAACTGTTATAGACCACATAGTTACAGATGAAGTATAAAAATAGACTCATAGAGCCAGAAAGCTAATATCTAATTTATTATTATAAAAAAATATGGTTACATATAATTATTGTTAAAACCACAAACGAGATACAAGAATAGATTTGACACCTTATATGACTCGTTGTTCATAGGAATCTGTATTACCGTCACGTATCCTCTCTGATACTATAGAGCGG
>CM052341.1:14151155-14188256 GCA_028455595.1 Lasioglossum vierecki
CATGTGTGCAATTTCAAGTCTCTAGCTCATCAGGAAGTTAGTTTAAAATCAATTGCAAAATTTGCCACCGAACAAACAGACAAACAGACAAACAGACAAACAGACAAACAAGAAAGCGAGCTAATAAAAACGTGGTAAAAATAGACATTCCATTTACTTTTGATAATAAACTATAGGAAATATGTATTGGAAAAAAGCGATTCATCATAACATATTACTGGTTCAGTAATGTGGCGTAATGTTCATGTAACAAAGGTGTTTCATACCTTAGATTTACGCTCTGATGTTTAATCATATGAATCGTTTCTAATAAGATCGAACAATTTTAATATTCTTAAAGTCAAAAGTATGATCATGTTCAATAGAATGAATCGGCAAAGCAGTATGTTGTGTTGGTGGTGAAAAGATGCAATGTTTATGTTCTCTGATTCTTGTTTCTAAATGTCTACCTGTTTGTCCAATGTAAATCTGACTACAACCCTTACACGGTATTGAATATACCACATTATAATTTTTTAATAAAAATAATATAACAACGTTTTGTAAATTCTTCTAATGTTTTCACTGTTTTAAATTACACCATCATATTTCTGTCACAAACGCATAAAATCCGCTGTCTACATAACAAACGATCGAACCTGTTGAATCGGCTTGAAAGATAGAGCCCGAGTAATGAAAACTTATGTATAGTTGATAAAGTTGTGTATAAAAACGTTTTCCCGAGAATTGCATCGATTGAGATCGCGCAGGAGCCGGCTACCTGCATTGTTTCCTTAACAGTGGTTTTATTCGTCCCTGTTTTACCAAATACACGCGTCTCAGTCAACTCTTCCGAGATATACGTGCCCAGTTTGTTTAGAAGGTAGTGGAGAACGTCGGAATAAATCCAGCGTTTCGTCAGTCAGAGGGTCAACGGAGCCTTTGATCTAGATGAACTTCTTGCGAGATCTCGTCCTGCAACATTTCAAGTTTCTTTCTCGAATTCCTAGATCCTCGGTCATACGTTCCAGATCGTGTACGTGATCCAAACGGAGCGGCGAATAGAATGCGTTTCCTTTAAATATCGTTTCTTTGTGCTTTTCTACTTCCAGACGTTCCCCGAGCAACATATCGCGATGGGTAGCAGGATGTATTAATTCACTAATGAATTAATCTTTTCGGAATGTTGTGATCTGCCGCAGTAATGATCGAACCGAGTGCAATTAAATTCTTCGAGGTTGTACTGTAGCTTTTATGTACTGTACGTCAGTACTGACAGACAGCAGAGTAACTCTTAAAACAGTTGAAGTTTGCTATTAAATAATATTAAATAATGTTAAAATTACATGTGTGTTAATTAATGTGTACAGAATGCCAAGGGACATGTCAACATTTTTATTTTTATCAGAGAAAATTGTGTCATGGGTCGCACACATCAATGGTCGCCAGCAACTGACGTTCTGAAGCACTATTTAATTTAATTAAACAAACACAGAGTTAATTAATAACTAGACTGCTGAAATTTTAAGAACGTGGTATTACGCAAGATCTCATTTTCAGCGATAGTAGTCTTTGTAGATCCGAAATAAATAGAAATCGTACTTATGGAATTCTTTTTTCTAAAACATTTCGAAAATTTTTTGAAGCCATAAATTCATTAAGATCCGCAGTCTATGATAACTCTGCAATTTTGCAATATATTTCTGGTTAAAAAAATTAGAGAATAAAGTGTAAAGTAACATATCGATGTTCCAAAAAGATGGAAGTTCTTGACTTGGTCATTACTTATAAAATAATTTTACACAAAGATCGTTTTTCGTTAAAGGAACGCGTATTTATTCACCGAGCAAAAATCATTTAATGTGTTGATTAAATCCGTTTGCGAATCTATGCGGGGTATAATATGTTCGGCCCGGCTTTGGCATTTGGATTCGTTTATTGTCGGTGGGACGTGCGGTGTATTAGACTCGGCGATAACTCGGCCCGTAATCAGCACTCGATCCGGCCTCGTAAAAATATAATTTACCGAAGCAGAAGAGAAACGAATGAGAGAAAGCGAGATACGCGCGAGGGAGACATACGGGGCGGTGTGCGAAAGAGAACGGATCATTATGGGTGGAGTTCGGTAGAGTGCGATGGAAGGCGGGGATGGAAGACAGAAAAGAAAAGCATTGCGCGATTGGTGCGCAAGAGCGGAACGAGCCGCGGCAAACGATGGATGCGCGGAATTTATTATGACAGTTTAAGAATATAGGTAATTATTTACGTTTATTGTCCGATCCTGATGTTTTTTATGGTTTATGTAAATTATATCCTGTAATGGGGTGGCTGTGCAACCCTTTTCTCCGTCCCTCTGTCCGCCGTCATCTAGCCGCGTTCGTTTGTCGACCGCAAGTCGCGAGATCTTATTGTTCCGAACGACATCCCTGGCATTCGCGTTTCTTTAGAGCGTCGTGTGTTCGATCCCGCATAGGCCGATCGATCAATTCGACGTTGAATATTCAACACGCTGTAAGGCAACCTCCCTGAGAAACGATTTTGATTATACAGGGCGGCCGGTGCACTTCCCAGCCAACTTCAAAGGCACGCGGTGTTTATGCGAAACTGGAGAAAAAAGAGATTTGATAAATATGATAATGGTTTGATAAATATCGGTGAATCATTTGGCACAAGTGCGGAGGAGTTCGGTGGACCTGCGGTTAACTGAAATTTCTAGTATCCTAACACGCTCCAAAATAGCTCAATATAGGACGATCCATAAGCAACATTATTTATTTTAATGTGATGAAAAATAATATATTGATACTCTTAGTCTTATAACATTTTCACTGTTTTAAATTGCACTTGTTCATTTTAACTCACTATAGGACGATTCATAAGCAACACTATTTATTTTAATGTGATGAAAAATAATATATCGATACTCTGAGTCTTATAATATTTTCATTGTTTTAAATTGCACTTGTTCATTTTAGCTCACTATAGGACGATCCATAAGCAACACTATTTATTTTAATGTGATGAAAAATAATATATCGATACTCTGAGTCTTATAATATTTTCATTGTTTTAAATTGCACTTGTTCATTTTAGCTCACTATAGGACGATCCATAAGCAACACTATTTATTTTAATGTGATGAAAAATAATATATCGATACTCTGAGTCTTATAATATTTTCATTGTTTCAAATTGCACTAGTTCATTTTTGTTATAAATGCATAAAATCCGGAGTCTCAACATGACGTTACTCAGTGATTAAATCTGAAGTTTCATTGTTACTCACGCTATATAATCTCGACTGTTTTTTCCATTCTCGAAAATAATTCTATTCGCGTCGTCCACCATGTCGTGGCGTACACGTCCAACCTGTAATCTGCACTCAGGGCCGAAGCACCGTAAGGAGATCGGGAAGGACAACAGCAACAACGACGACGAAGATGACAACGACAACAACAAAGATGACGATGACGGTGCACAGGTAGGTTGCCGCCGTCGAGGGGGCATTTAACGTCGCGTTTGCAAATTGGAACATAAAATCACGGTTGTAACGGGCGCCGCTGATTGTTCGTTACCAGCGCTGCCTACGCAGGGTGCGTGTGTGCACCTGCGGTACGCGGCCGTTCGCCCGTGTGTCGACCTGACGGAGGCTAACTACCGCGGAACGATGCATATAAAAGGCCGTTCCAATATTTCATCGCCGGTATGCGGTAGAGCCATCGAGCCCCGCGTATCCAGAGCGAATCGATTTCTCGAGCCGTTCGATCGCACAGCATCCAACGCCGCACAGGATTGGAAAATCGAGTGACAGTTTGTCGAAGAATGAACTTTCTCATGTGGACATGTACAAGATTGTGTTGCTCTTCCTAACTATCCATCTACCTTGAAAATAAAGAAATTAACAGTAAGCCTACCAACCATCAAAAATTAATTAACGCGTATCGAAAAATATATTCAACATATTCCTATGGAAACACCTTTACAATTTCAATAATTGTCAAATAAAAAATCTAAAATGTGTCATTTGACTCCTCGTGGTAGGCTTAGTGTTGATAAAATATAACAAAAATTGTAATCGTAGCGTAGTTAGTAGTTAGACATTTTGAAAATAGTATGTTTCGCAGAAGAAAAATGCTCATCTTCGTCTGGATGCCCTGGCTAACCTGCTTAATATTTTTCTCTGTCCGTCTTTTAGAATGAAGAGTATTTCTTTACGATGAGAGTTTATACCGGCAATTAAAAATTAATTTAAATAAAAAATTGCTAATCTTTGATAAGGAATATCTTTTCAAATAGTAACGCATTATTACAAACTCTACTATATTCAGTACCCGAAATTGTGGGTACTTGAGCTTTATAAAGTTTCAGGATCTCAACTCGATTCGGAACAAATTTCTCGATCTGAACCCGAAATTACGAGTACTCGCTCACCGCTAATAAAAACATTTCGCGTTTCGGGAGTTTTCGCACGTTGTCGGCGAACTTAGCCGCTCGCGCTCGGCCCGCCAATCGTTTACAAGACGCATTATAATAATCGCGTGGGCCAACGTTTCCGATACTTCATGAAAAGGATCCATATTAGGATCGAAACGTAGAAAGTTTAATCAAACTAGCAAAATTGCTTTAATTTATTTTCTGATCGAATCTTTGCGCTGAGATCATCAATACTGCTTGTTACAAACAACCTTACGATCGATAAATAACAAACACATTTACAATGGATGGGACTTCATGTAAATCATCTGGAGAAGTACCAAACAAGTAACAAGTAAACATTTTCAAATATTATTTTAAGACAATAAAATTTGACCAATGAATTAAAATATCATTAACGTGTAGGAATAATTTTTTGATGAATTTTAGCGTAAATTTCATCTGGATATCTTTTATGCATAGATCTTTTGCGTCCAGCTGGTATTTCGGTACGCAGAACCGTTGCCGGGACTTGTCGTCCGACTGATAACTATTCCCGTTGACCTTTCCATGCAGGAAATTCTTTCGGTATCTTATTGTTGAACAATTCTGAATTATTGTTTTCCGCGCGTCGAACGATGCAGCGTTATCGAATCGAATATCGGTGTCCCGAGAGACCGCACAATATGCGAACAGCTCTGGTAAGGTCGCTTTCACTTCCCCTTTTTCTGATGGGATTATTGAAATAATCGTCTGACGTCACAATAGTCTGCATGCTGAGAACCTCGTTTTTCTTATAAGGGGTCCTACAAGTCCCTGAATGGTCGAAAATGAAATATTATTATTATTAATGGTTTATTTTTTTAATGTGGTCGCATTAACATCTAGGTCATTAGCGACCACATGGTTTACAGACAAATATATATTACATAAAACAACAAAAAAAATTATAATAATTCATAAAGAAAATGAAATACAAAACGTTTATTGAGAGAAATGTGTCACACATAGAACTTTGAACTAACAATAAGTCAGCTCCAATACGATAATATTAACGTGATTAATAGTGGGGTGGTATATTCAAAAGAATTTAGATCACCTTCACCCCTCCGCAAAATATACAATTAACAAGTCAATAGAACATTTGAAATATTAAAACTTTTCTCTGATACATTAATTAAAATCTTATGTTTAAGATATTTTACCGTTTCAAGGTTTTTGAGGGTCTCTGTACATTCTTTCGTAAAACGGAGTTATAGACAAGAAAACGTGGTAATTAAAGTAAAATTATCAACTTACTTGTATGCATATCTTCGTTGATTTTTTAATTAAGAATTCGTCATTTGTTTTAACTATTTACAAACTCCCTCTTGTCATTTTTTCTTCTTTAATGATTATACACCAACTTCTTCAAGTTGTAAACATATACTTTAACATTTCACGGAAGACACTCGATCCGTTCAATAATCAGTTAAAATTTGAGAATGAAAATTACTGTATGAAAATGTACTTCCCCTAGTAATGTAGTCGAATGTAACAAATTCTGAAACATTCATCAGAATCAGTAAAGTGTACAGACGTTATCTCTTAACTTGCTCACAGCCCTTATCACCGCTCCACTATACAGGGTGTATCCGTTAGGTTATGTCATCATTTTTTAGGCATTTCCAGTAGTGCGATTAAAAAATGTTTTAGACAAAAGTTTCTCAGTACTTGAAGAGCTAAATGTTCGCATATCCTTAAATTTGAAAGAATGTTTTTTAAACAAAAAAGTAAATGACACCTTGACTTTTTTAAATGGCACTATATGTTTTGGACATCATAGGATTGTTTCTGACGTCGAGATGATTTTACAGTGTACTATGCTATGACCTTGAAATGGCCTCAAACTTGAAAATCTCATGAAATACTGAGAAACTTTTGTCTAAAACATTGTTTAATTTCATTACTGGAAATTCCTTAAAAATGGTGAAATAATTTAACGGATACACCCTGTATAAAGTTGCATTTAATTACATTGTATTGTTTTTGTTGTTTTCACTGCGCTGCTCACCGGGCCGCTATCATCGATGCTCGCCGCTCCACTATAACCACGCACTTGATAACGTACATGACAAAGGACCATGTCATCCACTTTCCCATTATATTAAACATTCTCAGTATCTTAAAAAAATCCTCATCTGCAAAGAACTCGAATTTAATAAAAACCGTCCTCACAAATACATACATACAAGTACTCGAGTAGGTACTAGAGTATGTTCGCGTAATAGCAAGCGCGGAAGGCGCCCTAGGACGCGAACTGCATGGCTGTCCAACTTTTCGTTGCAGAAAATTAGTCGCTAAAACAGTAAATTCGCTTGGGCATCAGCAGTTCAGTTATTGCAATCATCCATGCAGAAGCCAGCGAGGCAGAAAAGCTTCTCATCGTGCGGCGGCCGCGTGCGTGAGCGACGTTATGGTAACTGTATGCGTGGCCGGTGTCTTTCCAGGTAATTACGCGGAATAGATTCGGTATCTCGATGTCTGGTCGTTGGTTCACCGACGAGCAATCCGGCCGCGAAGGAGTTCGATCGGTCGTTTCTCTCCTAACAAATGTCCATTACGGTCGTCTTCGGGGTCCTGGCCGCTGACTGCCGAGGCAGCATAGTCGGTTGACATGTTCGGGGGCGGTCAGGGCCGAAAGAAGACCGGGGAAAAGGTATTAGCAAGAAGAGAAAGAGGACGAGAAAGGGGGAAGGGCAGAGGCGCGCCTTTCCGAGGCACAGAGGGCCCCCGCCGGGTTACTAATTGCAATCACGGACAACAATCTGCGGAGCCAAGAGGCCAATGCATTTTGCCGAAGAGAACCTTAGCCTGGAAAGATCTCTGCTTTGCCGGCCACGGACTAAGCTGCCTTCGCATACGCCGTTCAAGTGGCCCTAATTAAATCCGAGGCCATCAACAACGTCTCTCGTTCAACGGCGAACAACGTTCACAAACACTATTCTCTTCTACGTGAAAACATAAATTAAAAATACAGAATCAAACGATCCGACTTTTTCATCATCTACCTCGTTCATCGTTCATCATCAGTTATGGAACATTCTATATACATGTCCTGATGAAATAATTAAGATTTTTAGATCTTAATCTACGGACGTCGAAGTCTATAAAATTCTCAAAAACGTTCTCCTATGAGGTTTATCAATCTCCATTTTGGTTCACTATAGTCAAGCCTAGAACAGGCATTTTATCTACATACTGGCTTTGTTTCAATAGTTGATCGTGCAGAATAATTAAAAAATACTTGTATTAATTCCGTACAATGCTATTAAAAGTGTTAAAAACTTAAAATGGAAATACGTGATAGACATAAAATATTTTCAACGGAGTATGTGAAGAAATTGGAACTCCATTTGGTTCACTATAGTCAAGCCAAGAACAGGCATTTTATCTACGTACTGGCTTTGTTTCAATAGCTGATCGTGCAGAATAATTAATAAATAATTGCATTAATTCCGTAGAATGCTATTAAAAGTGTTGAAAACTTAAAATGGAAATACGTGATAGACATAAAATATTTTCAACAGAGTATGTGAAGAAATTGAAACTCCATTTGGTTGACTATAGTCAAGCCAAGAACAGGCATTTTATCTACGTACTGGCTTTGTTTCAATAGCTGATCGTGCAGAATAATTAATAAATAATTGCATTAATTCCGTAGAATGCTATTAAAAGTGTTGAAAACTTAAAATGGAAATACGTGATAGACATAAAATATTTTCAACGGAGTATGTGAAGAAATTGAAACTCCATTTGGTTGACTATAGTCAAGCCAAGAACAGGCATTTTATCTACGTACTGGCTTTGTTTCAATAGCTGATCGTGCAGAATAATTAATAAATAATTGCATTAATTCCGTAGAATGCTATTAAAAGTGTTAAAAACTTAAAATGGAAATACGTGATAGACATCACAAAATATTTTCAACGGAGTGTATGAAGAAATTGAAACGGAGTGGAAACAGCAGTTCCTCTAAGCGATTTTGTTCTTTTATAGCTTCGGAAAAAAAGAATAGACAACACAAGCGAGGCCCGCGAAAAATTATGCGAACGACTTGGTTAGCAATTAGTGGGCAGACTTGTCTATCGATCCCCGATAGGCGAGGGCTCAATAACGAGGGTTGATTCAAGCTCGAGCGGGCACTTTCGGTGACGAATGTACGCGGAGGAAAGGAGCTCGGGGCAGCAGATTGGCCGATAGTTCGCATGGGCTAATGGGAATTCGCGATGGTTACTAATTGGGTAGATCGTCGCTCGTCGATATTGCCCGGCAGCGCCAGCAGAGAGGGACCAATGGAATCTCTCTATCGGCGGAACTGACATCGGCTTTTGTGAACCGCGGCTCCGCTGCGGCTTGGAAAAACGTGCTGGACGGCGGTCCCTTCTTTTGCAAAGTCGCAGAGGAAGAACGCCTTTCGGTACCCTTTGCTATTCTACCGATTCGCTCGGCTACACCGGGTTCCTCGAATTCCTTCGCCCTGCAGGATTGCTTTTGCGGTCCTCCGCGGACCCGTGAAACGCTTCATTTTCCAAATGGACAATTAATTTTGCCTCCACGGCGATACTCGCTAGCGTTCAAGCTCCGTCCCCCTTTTTTTTAGCAATCCTTTTGCGGATTTTAAGGGGGTATTCTGGTCCCCGAGGCCATTTAGAATTTTTTTCAGAAAAACTATCGAATCCTTTGCATCAGAATTCTGCATACATTGGTACATTTAAGTAAAAATAATCATAACTATACGAGTTCTATATATTTTTTTATAAAGTATGTTTTGAAAAACATGGGTCGACGGTTGTGATCATTCCGGCCTCTCTACCAATTCGAAACAAACTAACCAACTGATTTACTAATCAAAATTAAATAAAAATGTTTGTAAAGTTAATTCACTTATTTTTTTAGATGTTTTCAAACTAATTAAAATGATTAAGAGATGAAATAAATATATGTGCAGCTTCTATATGCTGTAAATGAATACGGACAATTTTAATTTTGCATAAAATTCAGGGTATGTACTGTATCTTTCATGTTGAAACATTGATTTCTGGATATATTAAAAATCGTCAGTTTATTCTCATTACAATATGTCCTCCTCACCATTTTATATTGTTAACTTCTTTATAATTTGAGCTTGCTTGATATAAAGTTCTTCACTCTCGCTAGCAAAACAAAATGAGTCATACTAATTCTTTTCTATAGTTGCCTTAGTAGTTCGAAGTCATTACAGTAGATTGTCATTAGACTGTGGGTCTGTACGCAAAATAAAAATTGTCTGTACTAATTGCAGGGAATAGAAGACTCGTAAAAGAATCTTTTTGCCTTGAATAATCTTGATAAGTTGAAAACAATAGGGTTCTTAAATTCTTTTAATCTTCGTACCATTTCAAATCCCACGTTTTGGCACAAATGCATAAAATCCGTAGTTTAATTATTACATTAAATAAGAGCAGAAATATGTGGAAGAGAAATATTATAAAATTTATCTAAGTGCACAAATATCGAGTGAGTGATCAAACCATTCTTTAATAATATAGTTACCATTTTCGTGCTTTCCCTACCACTTGTCCACAGTTTTTTTTTTTATCGAGAAGAGATAAAGGAGATAAATTCCCAAGAGTCTTTTGTCTAGTTTCGAGATTCGCCTTCAGCCAGTAAAATATACCTCGTCCGGAAGACATATTTTAGAGTACCGTCGTAGCGACGTTCAGAAACGAGAAGGGTGGCGGGCCCTTCTCCTGTAAACGTGTAAGGTATAAGGTTATACCGTAAAGTCGCACCGAGCGATAACGCGTCTCCGATACCAATCTAGCATGACGCATGGCGCCATCCTGGAGAATTATGTTGCCCCCAGGTATTTATTGCCAACAGTATGTCTGCGGCAAATCCAAAGGGATGCTGTTCGCGGAGAGCTCAGAGAAAAAGAAATCCCTCCAAAATCTCTTGGCTCCCCTTATCTTCTCGGCGATCTCTGTTATCACGACAAATCTATCTTTCCATCAACATCGCTTTCAACGTTTTAGTGAAATTCAGATTAATACTGTTCTATGATTCGTGAAGATAGACTTCTAGTACAAGTATACTATATTTACTCCATTTTGCAGGTAACTGACGCATCCAGTAACAAATCTGAATACAATATAAAATTATAATTGACTAATTCTGAGAGTCACGAACTAATTTGTACAGCTAATAGATCAGAAAAATCAAAATATTATCATGAACCAACAATCTATGTATCGGTGAAGTACAATTGGGCAAATGTACCTTATTTTAGCCCCAGCCAGTAGTCAGCCTTCCTGAAAATAAACTACTTGAAAACAAGAAATATCTTATAACAAACTCTTATAAACTTGAATGAACGCAATAGTCAGCCTATGCTTCATTACCAATTAGTAGCTTCGTATATAAAATATTTTTAATACTTAAGATGGCTGACTAATGAAACAATTACCCTGGTTACAATTTGTACAAAATAAAACAGCATATCTCCAAATTGTTATCGTCAAATACATAACTATATATAACCTTTAAAGTCGTTTTTGGACTTATATTATATGTATATGAATAATAATAGTATAGTGTAATAATGATGATGTATAATAACAGTAATGATATTTTAGAAAAACATTAATGAAATGAAAAATTGTTTTGTTTTTCATCAAATATTAAATAATAAATTGTTTACCTGTCTGAGAAAATTATAAAGACATTGTAGTTGCACAACAAACTGATAGAACATCTTTTAATATTTTTAACGATAAATAATGACAATAAGGATTGCCATAATAATGTTCAGAATACATGTGAGTAGTTAAACAATCCCTCCAATCAGTGTCTAACTTATTTATTCCGGACATTGTACTTTTATCGTTAACGGAAATATGTTCCACATTGAAAATATCAGGTCGTGAAGTATGAAACTTGACAAATAAAACACAAATTTCAAACACATATGTCAAGTTTCATATTTAATGACCTGATATGAATAGTTCCAATTACAAACACTTCATTTGTTTTATCGAATACTTTTTGCTACTTGTAATATATATATTTTTCATACAGAAAAGTTTTCAATGGAGAAATTCCGATCCTCTAAAGGTTAATAAATAAGTACATATATAAGAAAAACAGTAGCTTTCGTCCTACTCTATTGCATTCCGTTCCCAATTGGGGACTTAAATTTTAAATGTTCTATAATAAGTTAAGCAAACAACCCTGAAAACTCTGAGCATGTCGATTCAAAGTTGCGCTTATGCATAAAACCGCATATGCATAAAGTTCTCATACAGGAACTGTCAAAAAATGCAATAAATAACATTTTCTAAATGAAATTAAATCTTGATCGAAAATGTAATATAAACTAAATTTATGATTTCGCCGCAAGGTTCGATCATTAAAGACAGCAGCAAGTTTGAAAATTAATTTAACTCAACGTTTCGATCCCTGTATGGATCACTTTCAAGAGATACATTTTTGTTTTTGAAAAATTAATACGTTAATAAAAATAGAAACAAAAAGAGAGTTTGCAACACAGCTGTGGAAAACATATATGAAACAAAAATTAGCTGTCTTTAAGTTTAGTTTAAATAACATTTTCTAATAAAATTTTATTATTTATTTCATGACGAGAGTCATTTTTAACTAGACTAATAGCCACATATATATTCTTATTCAACTCACCATAAAAAATCATGCAATAGGGGGTTAATCAAAAATCCAGAATCTCTTTTAGACGTGTCCCTGGACGTTGCGAAATCTTTTAGCACGTCTACGTCCGAAAACTGTGGGCGTAGCGTAGAAATCAGCCGGTTTCATTAGCAGAGGTTCGTCGAAAAGGTACGAGTACTCGACTGGAGTATGCTATATCCGACGGAGTCCTCTTCAACGAGCGACAACGTCCTTGCGGCTGTTGGCGAACGGCCTCGAGAGAGCTCTCGCTGGTTTCCGGGCTGCGCGACGTGGCGATGTGTGCCAGACACTCGCACGCCTAGGAATTCCTGACCCTGCCCACCTTGACTGCCTACTGCCTACAACATACTACCACAGCCTGGCCGACTGGAAGTGTGAACCACAGCCCAGGAGAGAAGATAATCGCGGGCGTGCGCGCGTGTGCACGCTTCTCGCGCACGCGAAACTCGCGTCTCTAGCATGGGCACGGCCGCTTCTCTGGCATCCCTTTGTTGCTTCTAATATCCGAGCTATTTATACTACAACCAGCTGAATGGTATTGCCGTGTCAATTCTTTTTTCAATGGGGGTTTCACGTCGCATCGACTACTGGGTAATTAGTAGATGTGTGCTAGAACTCGGAAATATCGGGTACCCGATGGGTCGGGGAGACATCGGATAGAGACGAGTCGGGTTCCTGAAAATCCCGAAAAAATTAGAGAATCCATCCTGATTCCGAATAAAATTCTTGTTTCGATCCTGAATAATGTTCTCGACCCATCCCAGTCTCGAAACTTTTAATCCGTGTTGACATTTTAGACTCTTGCACACCTCTAGTAATTAGCAGCACGGCCCATTAGATTTTATGATACATGAGGTATTCTTCGCGATCGTACTTTTTGAAATAATAAATAATTAATTTTATTCACGGCCCAATTTCGATCAATTTCTACATTAAATAAATATAGCTGAGGGAGGCAACGTCCGCAAGATGGACAAACTGTTGAACAAGACTTTCTCACAAGTTACTGAAATACCACCCATTAGTATATTAAGAACTTTTCTCATGACATTTGTGTCTAAGGCAGGACCCGCTAGAATAGCCTTACTGATGAGTCCTCCAGCGGGTCTAGGACGAAACACTCCACCTTTGTTGTTGTCCTCCAATAAAATAGCACCTGGCATTTTTACAGATTCAAATCCGAATCGGAAACGTTATTTGTTTCAAACCCGAATCATAACGTTTCATGCCTCCCTCAGCTATATTTATTTAATGTAAAAACTGATCGAAATTGGCCGTGAATAAAATTAATTATTTATTATTAGATTTTATAGTACAGATTTAAACTGTTAAGGCTTTTCGGGTGCAAGCCGCATACCAGTGGAACCACAGTAGAACCTCTACTAGAACCTACGTATATGCGATTCGGTTTCATATGTTTCGATGATCTACCAAACTGAGTCAGCTGAAGCCTAGCTTTAGGAGAGAGAGCATTATACAGGGTGTCCCAAAATTCGTGTACTTCCTGGAAATGGGAGGTTCCTTGGGTCATTTGAAGCGACAATTTGCTTTACAAAAGTGACGCCAGCGGCTTTGTTTAGGAGTTATTAACAAAAAACACGGACCAATCAGAGCGCAGCTACATCGGATTGAATCTGGCTCGGCGAATGGCATCGCCACGCTAAGCGGGACCTGTCGCTGAGTCGGATTCCGTTTGCTCTAGCCGCGCTCTGATTGGTCTGTGTTTTTGTTAATAACTCCTAAACAAAGCCGCTGGCGTCATTTTTGTAAAGGAAAATGTCGCTTCAATTTCGGGGAAGTACACGAATTTTGGGACACCCTGTATAGATAGAAGATAGATATGTATATGTCTTTGACTCCCCGATGAACACGAAACGTTGGGAAAATAATTCCTCCAGGACCCCCGGACGTGTTAATGCTTCTTCATAGCCGCTAATGCCTTGGTGCGAAGGTATCCAATCGTAGAAATTTGCCTTCGATCACGACGAGTTTCCTCCTCGCATTTTTCCTGTACCCTGCGCGAAAGCTTTGACCGAATCCGGCGATCTGTCGCTCGCTGAGGCTTGTTGCGGCTCGACTCTTGGCGCGAACTCGTTTTCTAATTATTCACATAAATCAGCGTTTCCTTTCGGGGGGCGAGAGCGTTACAAATCGCGGTGTGGTCCGATGCAAATTGCGGCAGCGCGCGCGCTCTCGCGTCCATCGGTGCGCCGATAAATCAAGATCGATTGCGAACGCGGTACGGACCGTTTCCACGGTATCAAATCGATCGAGTCGCGGCTATCTGCTCCGGTGAATTACGCCGATCCTGTTCCAGCTTGAAACGTATCAATTTCGACTGACAAGTTATCGACACGTTTACGGAAAAATCGATGTGGAATTGGGGGATCGATTAGCGGGCTCGCTAGTGAGCCCTTGTCAGCGCCTGCACTCGGTATAATCTGCGAACAATATTATCTTGTATAATAACAATGTGTTGTAACTCCGTTAGTGTCTGAAAAATCGATTTCGGACATATCGTTCACGTTTTCTTGATTATGCGGTTGGTCGTCGATCATCGGTACAGGTGCTAATTTATAGCGGAAGTTAGACCCAATTTAATTGTCCGATTTTTTCGCGGCCCTAATAATATGTCGTCGGCGTATTAGTGTCTGCTTTGAAAAATTGATCTGGGATATTCTTTCCACGTTTTCTTGATCGTGTAATCAGTTCTCTTTGACGAAGTCCTCGATCAACGACACAGACGGCGATTTATGCTAGAATTTAGTTCCAATTTAGATGTTGGATTTTCCGCAAGTAGGTAGTAATATGTATTCATGATAAAAATCATGTAAAACGATTTATACAAGTGAGAATATACTATTTTCAACTGATTAGAATTATTCAGAGTAAGCAGCACGTTAACCTTCATTTAACAAACTTCATTTTAAACAGAAAATAAAATAATATTTTCAATTTACGAACATGGAGTAGAACACTACTTTGGATATATGTATATCATAAAAAAATGGCTGAAAATTTAGATAGACACATTCTCGTTATGTCTATAAAGTTATGTACAACAGTTACTTCTCGTGCTCCGTGTAAACTCAGTGTTGATTACTGTAATTTTTTAGTTTCGATTGACTTGTTCGCACATTTCGATTAGAATTGGAACAGATTGAGTTACAATGAGTGAACAAGACTTCAATTGAACGGCGCTTGGTATAGAAACGATTATTGTTTTTCAATCGATCGTACATCGCAACGGTAGTAACAAGAGATCTCGAGGGATCCACCTAGACGCCTCGGAATCTTCTTTGCCGCGATCGAATGGGTCGTTCGCTTCATCAGGAAGCGATTGTCGTGCCGGCGCAGTGGGAACACGTGGGACGACAATCATCGTAGGAACGATCGTCGAGATAGACTTTCACTGACATTCTCCCGCGGTGCCGCCTCCCACACCGTGTATACGTAGTGATTAGCGACGAATTACGACGACCGTTCTCATCGATGATATTTCCGCGGCGATAATACGCGATCGCGTGGGCCCCTGTGCTTATTTCTTTCTCCTCGCGGACGTAATAATCGCTTCACACCGTGCACGAGCGATCTGCGCTGCACACAATACGCCTTTGATTAGAAGAAATTGATTTCATTGGCGTATTATTACTTAGAAAGTATTTAAGCACCGCGTCAATACGTTTCTCAAGTTTTATACGAGAAACCAATCCATATATCAAGTAGAGATAAGGCAAATATCGAATAGTTTCAAAGTTTAACGCAATAGGTATTACGTGATACAATTAGATTGTTATTTAAGATCAAACTAATGTGTCTGTACCATCAAAGGCGTAAGTAGGTGTCTAAAAGAAGAATGTTCTTTTGATAAAGTACATATTTGTTACATAAGGCAAATATCGAATAGTTTCAAAGTTTAACGCAATAGGTATTATGTGATACAATTAGATTGTTATTTAAGATCAAACTAATGTGTCTGTACCATCAAAGGCGTAAGTAGGTGACTAAAAGAAGAATGTTCTTTTGATAAAGTACATATTTGAATTGTAGTTCATATACGAAGTGTTCCACAAAATTCAGGAAACCTTGAAAGGGGTGGTTTCATTTAAACTAACTTCTTCCTTCATGAAAATGTTCTTCGCGGCTTTTATAAGGAGTTATTAGCGAAAAACACGTGCCAATCAGAGCATGGTTATAGCGAACAGACTCGAGTAGCGTTGCTACTGGCCAATATAACTGTTTTTTGATTGGTCCGTGTTTTTCGCTAATAATTCCTTAACAAAGCTGCTGAGAACATTTTCATAAGCACAAGATTGCTTCGAATGACTTCAGGAACCACCCTATGGTGGCTCTCCGACATTTTTAGGACACCCTGTATAGATATGAAGTTTCTAGAAGCCTTTCTATGGCACCGTGTAATAAAAATCTTAGTGCAGACCTGTGCAATATGTTCAGATCGTTACTTCAGATCAAAATAAAGTGCATGTTGTATCGAAGATACGAGGAATTATCTAAAAGTAAAAGATTTCCTACTGCAATCCTATTTCTTATCATCTATGTGTAGAATACGAAGGGTTTTGTCCGGAGATATCAAAACATGTAAGATGAAGAAATGAAAAGACCTGGTGTCCGCGAGTGTTTAGATATTTTGTCTCAGTATTAATTAATGTTCAATATTAATTATTAATTATAGCATTTGATATTTTACGAAATATATCTTACAGGTTCTCCATAGTTGTATCGCACGCAATGTGGTAACACATGATAGTTCAATATTAATTATTAATTATAATATTTGTCATTTTATTTCCCGTGGAACATCATTAGTGCACGTATAAAAAGAAATTCAGAAAATGTATGTTATACATGATTGATTTGATCAATTATTACTAATGGCTGAACCACCGGACGTGATACGGACACACATACGTGGACACATAACAGGGCAAGGTGTTTCTGTTACATATCAGACACAGTTTGACATCAACAAGCCTTTCCATGGCACTGTAACAATTATAGAAACTGAAAGACACTTGTTACCAATTGCAATTTCTGGGTACCGTCAGTACTGTTCTAATCTTCTGATCCTATCTTGATTGACGCAAAACGAATATGGGAAACGGTGATCGGTAATGTATGAAGTACAGTTCTTTCGAGGTCATCGTTATTTCGCGGGATGAAAAGTGTGCACACAGGTGCGCATTAAGATAATAAATTTCTCGAAAGGCCCGTTCGTTTGCACGGGAACCTCATAAAGCTGGGATTTAGCGTTAGAGCGCCGACGATGCTTCCTAGCGAACACTGATCATGGTGTTCGCTATGTTCCCCTGTCTTGAACAGAGATACGTGTTCTGACCACATGCAGGGGTCCGTTCAAGTAGGCGGGAATTGAAATATTGTAACCATAACATCCTAAGCAAGATAACCGATTATAAAAGATAATGAAGAAATAGCTTGTAGCAGTCATTTTTTTATTTCACTTTCGTAATTCGAAGATGCCCGACGAGATTGCAATGCAATTACAACTGTTGTATACGTATCTATACATGGTTATAGTTACAAACCATGCAATCATTGGTTTGTTTATCGAAAAACTATTTTTAGCGTTACCTAGGAACAACGACGTCGACGTAGTATTTTTCTGTTCCCTATAGGGTGCTTTTTTAATGTGAGACTATTTTTATTTTTCTGATCTGATGTGTACTTTTCGAAATATCCCCAATTTTCAACGATTTTTTTACCCATTTTGAGTTTTGTCCATTACAACGCCATCTGTGAACCAAAATGCACAAACTCCTAGGTCAAATTTATGTGTAAGATTTGTGTACACGTCGGTGAGTCATATATGCTCGAGAGACGGAGGGACTAGACAATTTAGAAAAGTAAACAGATAAACATACAGAGTGATTGTTAAACGCACAATTAATTGATAATTGATCTTGATAATTCGTGAGCAAACGAACAAATAAAAAAAACCTTCAATTATAAAAATCTACGAGCACAAGTGCTATACAAACCTTGTGCTGAGATAATATAGGGAAGCACAAACATTTAATTGTTGATTCTCTATATTTTTAGGTTAGTACAACACGTGGGAAGCATATAATAATTATTTACTATGTAATTAATAATGAAACTCTATATTTTTAGACGAATCAGTCTTGTGTTTTTTGCATAAGAAAGAAACCATATTATATCTGTATTTTTTCTGGAGCATCCAAATCTGCAATGAAAAATGGGGGTCCTCGAGTAGGTTTTTTTATCTTTCCCCACCGCCACCCCCTGGGGGCGGTCGTGTTTGGTATCATTGGATGTCCCCCTTCGCGACGAACAACTTTCATTACCCACTTGTTTTGATCCGAAGCATAGTTCTCGAGATATTTCAATGTCTTCAGATAAATCGTCCACCCTGTAGTTGCATTCCATTGACACCACGCAGGCCGACTTATCGAGAAGTAAATGCATCGGCCGAGAGGCCTTAAAGGCCGTCGTGATCGTAAGAATGAATTCGTCTTAGGAGAATTTCCCGGCGAGCGTAGGAGTCCGAGAATGGCGGTGAAAGTACATCGGGTTCGCCGCTTCTAAATCTGATTGATCGATTTCTAATCGATGCTCGGCTACTTCTATAACCTGCGTACGTGACGCGGTTTTCCTCGACCGCCACGATTGAATGGAATTCAGGGAACGGTATTCGTTTACTTCGTTTTTTGTCACACTTCTCCGTAAAGAACATTTGCAAAATACTTGCGGCAAGTTGGATCATTTTTCATCTCCTTCATTACCATTTATTCCGTAAACTGGTCAGCAATAGTTGCGTTCTTCAAAATTGCTGTACTGAACTATGTATTACGTATTGATTTCGCATAATTTGTAATATCTATGAAGTTGTATATCGAGTATGTCTCTACGAAAGTAATGAATAATTGTATGAATGTCTAAGTAAAACAGAAGTGATACACAGATTTATGTTATTCAATCAAAAAACTGTTTGATCAAATTACAAATCATTTGAGTCCAAGAAAACCGAGATAAATTATACAAATTTAAAAATCATATTTAATTCTAGATTTATTAGTGCAGTATAGCACAATATATTAAAAATGAACGATTTTTACATAATTGCCATATGGAGTTCCTTCATCTATGTGCAGTTGTTTTGGGCTATGTTTAAAATTCGATTACAACAAACAACACGACAAGTTAATATAAGCGTGGTAAAAAAATCTATATACTAGAAGACGTTAGTTACGCTCGAGCAAACATTTCTATGAAACTGAAAAAATATTAAGATAGTACTTCAAAAATCAACAAAATAAAAAGCTAAATTTTTTGAAGTATCAATATCACTGCATACCTCCTTAATACACACGTCGAACGACTTCACTGCACGAGAAATAGCCGGTACACGCGTGTGCAATAAAATAGCGATAAACGTGGTTTCAGTCTCTGAAAACGCAAGCTCGACGAAGCGAGAGTTCGATCCGGTTTCTCAAAAGAGAAGACTTGTCTCGGTCGTAACAGGTGTCCACCCCCGCAGCTCCAGATCCTTGTCATTCCGGTGCTCGAATCGGAGCGTGCACTCGATCAATCTGTTCTCTCGAAAAACAGAGCCCGAAGGACTGGTTCGGGAGGTTCGAGACTTGTCCGTAGGTGGTCGACGCGCGTAACAAGGTAGGAAGATAATTCCTGGCGGCCTGGTTCAGGCCAGGAAGCGAGGAACTCGGCATAAGTCTGCGTTTACGAGAGAGCGCCGCGTCGGTTAGTTGAGAGCGGCGTCGGTGGCGGCGGCGTTTAGCGAAATTCATTACCGCGTTCATTACTATCGTTGCATCCCCGGCTGGGTCCTCCTTAGGCGAACGTGGCTGCGTTCGAATCGCCATATTTTACGAGCCTGGCCTCTTTCTTCCCCTTCAGCGCGAGCATTTAGCATTCGAAGTGGCGTTAAAGCGTGTATAGGTACGTGCTCGGCTGGCAACGTTCGCGATGTCCGCGCGCGCAGTTAGTATAAATCTCGCGGTACTGCACGCGGCTGGTTCATAGATTTATGCGGGCGGCGATTATGAGAAAAGGACAGGCGTTCGTGTAGTTTCGGCGGGGGACGTACAAGGAGGCCAAGGGTGGAGAGCAGGGACGTATTACCGGCTATGGATCTATATATTAATTGCCTTGTTAGTTGCGAGGCCTGTGCGTCCACTCGGAATTGTTATGGTAATGGTTGCCGCGTAGGTGTTTCCCCCTTTCCTCTGTCTCTCTGTAGCCTTGCTCCTCGTGAATCGTCCGAACGATTAAGGGGAATTTAGACTTTTCACTTTGGGTACCCGGATGATTCACCCATAGCGAAAGGTGCAATGATTGTTTTCATCTGGATTTCGTAAAGAATTAAAATAATTATTTACTTGTACCTGTACCATCAGTATTATGAATTTTTCAAAACATTTCGTACATATAAAGAGACATCGAGTAATTTTGTATTTCCTAGAACTTGCCATCTTCGTTTTCTCACATAAGTAAGAGTAAGACCCTTAAACGCTTCGGAATCCCGAAAGAGTTTCGGGATCCCGAAGAATTTCGGGAACCCGAAGAATTTCGGGAACCCGAAGAATTTCGGGAACCCGAAACGTATTGCACTTTCGGGAACCCGAAACGTATCGCACTTTCGGGAACCCGAAACGTATCGCACTTTCGGGAACCCGACCCGTCTCGGCCGAGATTTCCCGACCCGTCCCGAACCCGAGAAATCCGGGTTCTCGCACAAGCCTGCTCTGGATGTACACTGCCTAGAAATAGTTACGCTGTCACTTTGCATCGCGTCTTAAGAATTCTGCAGGTTCGTAGCGATTTTTGTAAAATATTCAAATTTTTCAACATTCAATTTATATTTCTTGTACATATATAAAATATTCAGATCCAATATTTTTCTCATATGAAAAAATGTGGCTTAAAAAATATTTTTCCAATATTTGAACAACAATATTGATCCAATATTTTTGTGCTACTAGGGTATACTTCTTTACTCTGGATGTACACTGCCTAGAAATAGTTACGATGTCACTTTGCATCGCGTCTTAAGAATTCTGCAGGTTCGTAGCGATTTTTATAAAGTATTCAAAGGAACCGATTTATTGAATAATTCTCCGTGATTCTACATCCTCGCAATCTCAATAATTTACTTCTAAAGTAGAGGAAGAGAAGAAGCTGCGTGTTCGAGACAGTCCTCCGGGCGACGTAGGTAATTCCAGATAATTTCAAGGGGAATCGAAGCCTCGCAGTGAATCGCCTATACTGAATCCGCCTCGTACACGGATGACAACCACGAAGTGGGACGAAGAGAGCTGCAGAGAAGGTAGGGACCACGAAAAAAGGACTTGCGAGCGTCGAGAAGATCGATCGACGATCCTCTTCAACGGGCCGTCCTTGCTGTCCCTTTCAGACGCGCGCGCTGCGTTCGCGACCACCTCGTGCCTCGCAATTAGCGAATTACGGCTCGCCGAAGCCCGTTAATTAAATCGAAGCCAATAGCAGGCAGCTGCCCCTTTTATTACTCGCACCTACGACGACGATGCCTCGCTGTGAGCACGAGGCTGACTCCTTGTCGTCGTAAACTCCGGGTATGCATTCGTCGATTCCGTGAAACGGGGAAAAACATTGCTCGATGATCAGGGTTCAAAGGAGACTAATAAAATTGCAGGGGCGTGTCGCGTGTCCTGTTGGACATGCTCGTGTACGTTTGAAACGAAGGAATGGGATCAATGATCCGGTTGAAGGGAAGGTTCAAGGGGCTGTACCTGTTACCAGTTTGGAAGAGCTGTGATCATGCGTTTTCGAGGGCAGTTTAATTTCGTGGAACAGAATGGGTTACTCGAGAGAAGTTTCGAGTATATGGCTGACAAGGAGAGTGCAAGGACGTTGTCACCGATTTAGTTGAGACTCTGTATACTCATAGATCTTGATCTTCCATTTACGAATATATACCATTATAGACGCTAACACTCAATAGTTTTTAGATATTCATAAACAAAGTTCTTACATTACTGCTTAAATCTGCTATTGTAGAGGAGGTATAAAACGAATATTTATTTTAGAGGTATATAACGAATTAATTTCGGCTAATTTATTTATAATTTATTAATACGTTTGTTCTTTACCTTGTATATAAATAAATGTGCAATATCTTACGAACAAGTTAATATTTATAATTTATTAATCCTTTTGTTCTTCAACTTGTAATAAATGTGCAATCTCATATAGACAAGTCAATGTTACACAGAAAATTAATAATATAAATAAATATGAAAAAAAATTTTCACCAAACAAGAATCGAACCCTAGCCCACCGGGTGGAAGTCTCGTTGTATACCACTTAAGAACTTTGTTTATGAATATCTCGAAAACTATTGACTGTTAGCGTCTGTAATGGCATATATTCGTAAATGGGAGATCGAGATCTATAAGTATACAGAGTCTCAACTAAATCGGTGTGACAACGTCCTTGCACTCTCCTTGTGAGATGATTATATTGGGTATAAGTGTATTTGATTAACACTTGTTTTAATGAAGTAGAAAATTGTATCCAATCCATTGTATAATTTCAGACTGTAGTAGCCTCTTTTAATCACAGTTACATAAGTTGAATCGTAACCAAATCGCGTTGGAATTAAACATGTTTATATTCGCGACTTTCTATTCGAAATCCTCAGCATGTACTATTGCAAACTATCTAGTTGATGGGGTTTGGGGGTTTGGGGAGAGCTAATAGAGCTTTCTTGCTCCTGTGCTATTCAGTTTGTAGGTGCTTGGCAATTTATACAGTATAGAAGCACACCCCGTTAAAATTTTTCGTTTGCACCAAGTTTTATCGGCATCTACCAAAATGAGCTTGAAAGACACACGATTTTCTTCTCATCTTTGGATTTCCTAATGCCGAGGAATTCCCATTGAGTTACTCCCAACACTCCCACTTAAGTCTTCATTTGCGTCTGCGTAACGACGTGACACCTATCTATACAATACAATATCCTCTGTCAAATATGGAAGATATAAATTTCATATACAAAAATTGTCATACAAAATTCAATATAAACCTCAATAACATTAAATTTTCCATATAAATTTCTTATAGAAATAATTTTTATAAGAAAATTTAATATAGACCTCAATAATATTAAATTTTCCATATAAATTTCATTTACGAACAATTTTTATTTGATAATTCAATATAAACCTGACTAATATTAAATTTTCCATAAAAAATTCAATATATTTATATATTGAGGAAGATTTAATATTATTGAGGTTCATATTGAATTTTCGTATAAAAATGTTTTGTAAATGAAACTTAGATGGAAAATTTAATGTTATTGAGGTTTATATTGAATTTTTTTATGACAATTTTTGTATATGAATACGACAGAGTTGACGTTAACCATCTCAGATAGTTAGCAAATGAGGCACGCTGGTGCTTCACTGCCTCGTCGAATAAGTCTCAGAATCTCAGTGCACCGACAGCGGGAAAGATGTTCTCCAGTCTTATAGAATTAATCGTAGAGTTAGTATTTGACTGTTAAAATTTCTCGTAGGCCTTAAGGTGACCAATTTCCACTAGTCTGTCACAATGGACAAGAGGAGTTTTGTATCTACTAGCTTGTTTGAATTTAGGTAAAATACCCTGTAGACCTCAAGGACCAGATCGGCTAATTTCTAGCACCCTCTATCAAAATAAGGAAGAGAAGGGTTGGCTGACTCGCGATTGGCTCGCGCCATGGCGCGGGTAGAGCACTGCCGAACGAGTTATAACTTGTGGATAATACCAATGAGGAATACCAGCTAGCTGGCCTTCGGAGGTCTCCTAACATCGTCCGTGTTATCCGCGCGTTATACGAGACTCGCGATTACACACTCGAGTACCTTGCAGGTAGACAGCCGCGGATATCGTGGCCGGTGCCGGTGCCTGGGCCGGGTGTATATGTAACCGTCCTGTGCGTATACCTGGCCGATATTTATTGGGTACCGGTACACCGGGTGGTACCCTTCGCGTGCTCCGTAACGTACGGTACCGGGCCGATATCGATTCCGTGCGAGCAACCAAAGATAACGATCGCCGCTGCTTTTCGGATCGGCTCACCTCCGGAAACTCGGCTAGCTAGGTGATGGTTATTACTTACTGCCGGCCGTTGCTCTTGTAACCGGAGACTTATGGGACACCAAGTATTCGCTATTAACCTGCTGTACACCTGATGTTACACCACGATCCTCTCCCCCTAACAGTTTAGAAGCTTTTCCCGTGATTCCGGGGCCTTTTAGAGTGGTAAACCCACTCAACGACGATTAGCCCGTATCTCGAGGGGGCGAAATCACTGCCGAAGCTGGAGCAGATAAATGGCGACGTCATCTTTTAATCAGTTCATTCGGCTAGCCACTTAAAAACCCGCTTGACTGTTCTAACTGTGCAGCATTTTTCTTGGGTTAATCTCGCTGCAGTTGCATTGCTTAGTGTTTTTTTTTATGAGGCTCGTAGCATGTGGGGTGTTTAGCTTCGTTTCAGTATAATGAAATCTCCGATATGGCAAAGCAATTTTTGATCCATCACATTTTATGTGTGTTTATTTATTTATGGTCTATTTTAATGTGGTCACATTAACAGTTGAGTCTTTAGCGACCACGTGATTTAATTTTACATGTTACTTGTGCAGAGAGTTACGGTTAATGATTATGTTGTGTCGGGGAACAGCAAAGACGAATTTATAATTTCTTGTATGTTGCAGTCCACTAAGTATCAATTTTAGTAAATAAATAGGTATCGAAGAGTATAATGATTTACCCATGGAGTTAAAAACCTCTGAGAATCTTACTCTTACTCGATATGTCCACTGTTCTTAGTATTTCTTCGCAACTCCTTGTTCAATGTCGACTCTGGGACACTCAACCACTAAAAGCCACCATTTCATAACTGAAAATAATTTTCACATTATAAAGTTTGTATTTAATAATCCAGTAATGAATCGTATGAAATATTCGTGTTCTGGACCGTTGATTGCCCTGTGGGTCACTAATAGGTTTCGTTGTACCCTTTTATTTAGTAAGAGCTAAAAGACTCGAAGTAGTACTTATTGCGATGACTTTCACCTCTGCAGTTTGAGTCTTACCGAATAAATTCCTCCAATTTTAAAGGACTCTTCAAGGTGGTGGTTGGCAGTCAGCGTGTTAAAACAGCTTCGAAATCGAAGAGTTAGGTTAAGATAACTGTGAGAGTCTCAGGCTGCTACCTCTGTCCAAATATTCCGGTGAGCAATCGGATCTATAATATGTGTGCTTCCCAAGCTACTTGGACCTCTATCGGACGATCTATCCCAAAGGCTGAAGTCAGAGCCTGTCAATATCGTAACTCTCGGGGGCAGTTGATCCACGAAGAACGATATTTAGGTAGACGGTAACTGGCTTTTAATTTTACCCGTTGGAATGATATCTGAACAGAAATCGGATCCTCCGGATGACACGGTTGCTCCTCTTGGTAAGATCCGTATCGGCCGGCTCTAAGGAGTTGAACGACTCCTGGCTGGTTATTAGAGAGAGGCTCGGTGAAAAAGGGAGAACTGGAGGAATTCCATGTTCTCCCTCTTCGACGGCTCCGAGCGTGTGTCTCATACGGACCTACTGTTCTGTCGTTTGCCGGACCGGCAACGCCCGTTTTGCATGCCGGCGACGCACCGGTGGATGTTGGGAGCCTTGGTTCTTGAAGCTGGAGCTCCGTAGGGCTCGTTTCTCTTCGCCTCGTCTCCTATACGCTATATCCCCGCCTCCTTCTTCCTCCTTCCTCTAAGTTACACTCGGCTGGCATCGAGAGTCTTTTACCTTTACGCGGGAAATGGCCGCGTAGCCCTACATGGCAGCGAGTCGTTAACGCGGTGTCGACGGTTTTCTCCTCTTGACAGTTCCCCGGCATTGTTGGCGCCTACCTGCCTGGATTCCAACGACGTTCTACCTATCAGAGGCCTCACCCTCACCTTCCGTCCTAATAAGGCCAAGAAGACGTCCTGCACCTTCCGCGACCGACCGTCTTCTTGAAGTCGAGCGTTATGGATCGCTAAGATGCCTTCCCCATCCACGATCTCGTTCGATCGAATTGATAAATTCGTCGGGATCGCGCGGGGCAACGGAATTGGATTATGGGAAATTGTTTTCGCGTTGCGCAACGCTGTGAGAATGTAATTGTTGCTTATACGGATCCTTTGATGCCGAAAGTTTGCGAAATTTAGAAATTCCTGGTGATTGCGGATTTTATGCATTTATAATCAAAGTGACCAGGTCAAATATAAAACTATTAAGTTATTAGATGAATTGAATGATGCTGTTATATTATATTCAACTTCCTGAACTTATTAAAAGTGGAAATATATTTTCGGTTAACTTCTTTTTCGTATAATATAAAATATGTTAGAAAAATTCGGTTTGTGCGTGTTGTTAATTGAGATTGTGATGTATTGCGTTAGAATAACTAATAATTTTTCGTCACTTTATTTATATTCGTACTTCGTAAGAGAGTTGTGCATTTAATTTTTGCACAATTATTTGCAAAAATACACAGAAGAATAACAATTCCCATTTGCCACATTTGTAATTCTTCTGGCATAGAAAATTGGAAATAATTAATTAATTACGTATTATTATCAGATTCTGGACCTCTACAAAACAAATACGTAACTATTTCCCTTATAATTACCTAAGCTAATCTTCACTTCTTTGTAAACTTGCATTCTACTTATATATGAGAACATTAATTAGCTGCACAGGTGTGTCTACATGTCTGGAACAATTTTATAACTAAATAAATAAATTTCCTGCTCGATGTCTAAGAACTTGAATTGTCTACATTTCTTGAGTAAAATCAACTTTACCTATTGTATCTCGAAGACACTATAAATTATCATTTCCATTAACCCTCGCAAGGTACTGTGAGGTCTCAGAGACCGCAGCTTCAGATTTTTCAAAAGAATTTTTATATGAATGAAATTAAATCTGTTTATTTACATTTTATCCTGTGTTATTCTTTCACCCAAATTGATTAAACACGAGGCTATTTTATGAAATTCATTTCTCGGGGTCTGAGACACCCCATCTTACTATTTATGTATTATTAGATCTTACCTGTTAAAATTTTGTTACAGGCCAACTTCATGAACTTGTAAGTGACACATTTATTTTATTCATTCTGTAATCACTCTGCAAAGTAACCAATGTATACCATCAAAATTACAGTATTTGTCAGATGCAATCAATTACACCATTACATCATTTATATCTATCCCATAAAATAACGAAGATGTTAAACTGTGTTCTATTAAAAACTGTTCAATGGGAAAGCTTGAGAAACGTTGGTCTAGACCAGGGGTCGGCAACCTGCGGCTCGCGAGCCACATGCGGCTCTTTAGTTCCATACGCAAATATTATTTATTTTATAAAAAAAAAAACATTTAAAAATCATTCTGAATCGATTAACGAAGATATATATATATATAATCTAATTTGTTGTGAAAAACACTACTTATATATGAATAGATATTTTTTCTTATGAATAAATAGATTAGTTTCTTTATCAAAAAGCTATTTATGCGAGTACTATTTATTGTTGGCAAGAAAAAATTTTGTGGCTCTTTAAAAACTTTGAAATTTTGTAGATTGTAACTTTTAACTCTTCCGACTCAAAAAGTTGCCGACCCCTGGTCTAGACTGCAAGTGAAAATAGTAGTGCAAGTAAGACTCGATAGCGTGCACAAAGCGTTAAGGTGTTGCAAAACTGCAGCACGTTCGAGTCAAGCGTTTGAAGAAGATGGTTAATGGGTTGAAGTTTCGGTGAAAACCGGATGCCCGCGGATCCTGTAAGCAACGTCGGAGGTTAGGGGTCATCCTGGAAGTAAATTAAGCGCGACCAGGTGAAGGAACGTTTAACGGTGGATTTCGTGGGGCCGGGTTCACCGGAACGGGCAAAAAATCAGTGCAACGGCATCATTCCCGGGACCACACCCGGAAGAGACGTTTCGTTAAGGTTAATATGGATGAGCCGCGTACTCCATCCGAGACTGAATTTATGTCGGTGGGTTCCATTGAAATTGAAATCAACGCACGACATGCGCTACGGTTCGTCCATGGATATTCGGGCTGGAGCTAAATTGGAACCACCCAGGCAGATACTAAATTTACTTTCGTATACTAATTTGGAGTGGAGTCACAAGGTAGAGAATCCTGATATCTGTGCCATATCAATGTTCCGTGAGTATGGGTGAATAGGATTCCAGAGAAAATAGGTTCGTAAATGGTGCGCGGTCCCGCCAAGACACTAATTATCAAAAGCATTCGAACGAAGAGGGTTCGTCGCGCTTGTATACATATATGTATGAAGAAATTTCGGGGGGTTTTATACGAAATGATTTTCTCTGTATTACTTGAATTTCAAATGAAGGAGTACATTAAAAGGGATTTTATGAACCGTTGGCCCACTTTCGGATAAATATGTGCATCGAGGAAGTTCATATATATTTCTTGTACGGTCTTAATTTACCGTATAACTGGGTTCCCGAATGGATACGCGAAACCGTGAGACAGCAGAAAAGCATCAATAATAAAGTAGTTATTAAACGTACAATTTTCAAGAGATGAGTTTTTAAAATGTTAATCGACGGAATTGGTAAAAGCTTCTCTGTAACGGTGAATCCGAAAGAAATAATCTCTTGAGGTTCAGCAATTTTATCAACCAGTAATTGCTTTTACTTTACAAAAACCAATCGAATACTCTTAACCATCCTCTTGTCTTTCGTAAGCTAATGAAGGTAGCTTCTAGTGCAGTAATTCTAAAATAATAATCTAAAAAATGACTGCTTTGCTGTTGCAGATACAGCTATACTGAGAGGTGACACCGAACAATGATACTGGTCCGGACGAATTCCATTTCGTTACCTTCTGGCAGAATAACGTAAAACTTGCAATACTACGTCTTACCAATACGGACTCAATCTTCTTGTATTTAAATTCCCAAGTCCCTTGAATCAATTTTCAAAATATTATTAACTATGATTAAATTCATTCATTTATCCTATACGAAAATAGCCCATCTATATATATAGCTTCCCCAAAATGATGAAACTATGCTTGAATCCATTCGTTTATTTCAATCATTTATTTTAAAATACTCTTTTTGAATCGTGCATACATATAATTATTATATATTATAATTATATATTGTATGGTTCTAATCTCCCGGTCTCTTTAGCAATTGTGTTTAAATAACCAGTTTCATTATCAACCCCTAAAATACTCTGTTGGCTAGAAATAAAAGAAACTTGAGTAACTTTTATTCGTGCGTACTAAATGTATGTATTATAATAAAAATCGCCACGTTCTTGTTATTTATATAATGAAATCTAAAATAGTCTGTTTATTGCTCCGAAAATCTAGTGAAAGAAGTAGTACACTTTCACATATCTTTCATGTCCCACGATCGATTCAGAAAATGTTTAGGTCACTCGAAAATTAACAAATATCGAAAAGCAACAAATATAGAATAGAAATTGCAAACTAGAACTCAGATACGTGGAATGACAAGAACGAAGAGGAGCAACACTACAAAGAACAGGAGATCGTTCGTTGTATTATAGTAAAAATCGCTAAAAGTCGGAATAGATGCACACATTTTTGTTGTTTCTATAATGAAATCTAAAATGGTCTATTTAATGCTGCGAAAATCTAGTGAAAGAAGTAGTACACTTTCATACATCTTTCATGTCCCACGATCGATTCAGAAAATGTTTAGGTCACTCGAAAATTAACAAATATCAAAAAGCAAGAAATATAGAATAGAAATTGCAAACTAGAACTCAGATACGTGGAATGACAAGAACGAAGAGGAGCAACACTACAAAGGACAGGAGATCGTTCGTGCCAAGGATCAGACACGCCGTAGGACCTCCTGGCGTCGTTCGTCCTTGGCGAGCATCCTGCTCCTCCGGGACATATGTTCTTCGATCATGGCAGCGCGTTTCGCGCTCGGATCGACGTCGAACATCCACGCCGTCTTATTTATTCACAATGGAGCCAATCAATGAAGGTTAATTACCGTCGACACCGAAGCCTCTGGGGCTCGTTAAATCGATGACAAATCGACGTTCCTCTTTATATTCTTTTTTTGCCGGCGTACAAGAGTCCTCCGGTTTTTCACGCGGCGCGTTAGCATTAGTCGCCGATTGTTTCGTCAACAAAACCGGTCGGCGGGAAAATAAATTTCCGGCCGGTTGGAAAAATTGATTCGCACGGTCGCTCGTTACGTTTTATTTAACGAGGAGAAAAATGAAGGAAGTCTTGTACGCAACAATGTTCATGATCAATTTCGAAGATCAATTTACGGCTTCCTGTGGCTTTTGTGGATTATACGGGAGGGAACGGAGCGAGGGCAAGGACGGCGCGGCGGCCGCGTAGCGGCGGATCGCGCAAATAGACACGTTTACTCGGCCAGGCCTCGTTATTTACGAAAACCCGTTATTAAAGGCTCTAAAGATCGGTGAGCACGCATTAAACCACTGCCTCCGAACTGTTCGCGCGATTATCGTTTCGTCCTTCCGTCGACAAAGAAACGGCCGGTTCCGTTTTGCTGCAACCACCACGCCGCCGCGCCGCCAGCCCCCGAGGTTTGACCTTTGAGCACCGACGATTAATTAAATACACCGACCTGCTCGAAATAGCCACTTTGTACTCAATCCTCCACCCCTGCTATAGAAACTACACGTCTATCGGCGGTAATCGCTGGACCACGAATTTATATGCATTTTTCATATACAAAATCAAAATTAATTTTGATTTTCCTTATCAAGATCAGAAGGTTAACAATTGATTTTGACTGCGTCGTATTCTATTCATCGCAAGGGTGAAAAGTGCAAAAGTAACCATCGGTCAAAACTCAATAGTTCATTTAAAAATTATGATAAAGTTCTTTCATTATCAAACATATTTTATTTATATTATATTTTCATTGCTCAGTCAGATGAAATTATGAAGTCAGATGAAGCCGTGGGAAATTATTTCTTTGCGCGTGAAATATATTGAAAGTATATCAATAAAATCAGTTTGATAGTGAAGAAACGTTATCATAATTCTTTAAGAGAACAGTTGACGACCGAAGAGAACAATTTTGACCGATGTCTTGTACGGTTTATATGAGTGAATAAATATATGAGTAGTGAATAAATGCACTATTCGTCGATGGTATTAAATACTATAAATTTGAGATAACAGTGTTGTAAATTAGAAAGGTAAAATATCAAAACAATTAATTTCTACAGTAATTCAATCAAGAAACTTGTAGTTCGTCGACAGAATATGTGGATTAGAATAGTGCTTGCTTTTACGAACAAGACTTTAATTTACGAAAAAGTTTGTTTAATGTTACCGGAAAAGATCTGATATTTCAAAGTATAAAACTCGTTATTCAAAGTATAAAGACATTATTTGTTCAATCATTTTATATTCAAACTGACAAGGAGATTGCAAGGACGTTGTCACACCGATTTAGTTGAGACACTGTATACTTATAGATTTCGATCTTCCATTTACGAATATATACCATTATAGACGCTAACACTCAATAGTTTTTAGATATTCATAAACAAAGTTGTTACATTACTGCTTAAATCTGCTATTGTAGAGGAGGTATACAACGAATTAATTTCAGCTAATTTATTTATAATTTATTAATACGTTTGTTCTTTAACTTGTATATAAATAAATGTGCAATATCTTACGAACAAGTTAATGTTATACAGCGAATTTATTTATAATTTATTAATCCTTTTGTTCTTCAACTTGTAATAAATGTGCAATCTCATATAGACAAGTCAATGTTACACAGAAAATTAATAATATAAATAAATATGAAAAAAAATTTTCATCAAACGAGAATCAAACCCTAGCCCACCGGGTGGAAGTCTCGTTGTATACCACTTAAGAACTTTGTTTATGAATATCTCAAAAAACTATTGAGTGTAGCATCTATAATGATATACAGGGTGTCCCGAAATTCCCTCAGCATCCGGAAATGGGAGGATGCTGAGATCATTTCAAACAAGATTTTCCTTTACCAAAATGTCATCTGAGGCGTCTCTCGACACGTGAATCCTCGCCGATGTCGATGAAATTCGAATACATTGTCAAAAACACAATTCTGACCAACATTTCCCTCTTGCAGTTTTTGCCTATCGGCTTTCGTTTAACAGAAAACTGTGAAAGTTGTGGTTCAGAAATGGTCGTTGTAAAAAATTGATGTTAAAAAGATATTTAAATCGCGGAATTTATAACAATATTGCATTTAAAGTTCATCGAGATCGGTGAGGACCCACATCATCGGCAACTTTACCCGAATGAGAGAAGAAAGGTATAAAGAAAGAAGAAGCATAAAACGGATTATATTAAAAACTCACCTATTCAGTGGTAAATCCATTTGCTTCTTACATCAGTGGAATAGAAAATAGGAAACACCACACTTTCACACAATTGCTGAATACTACACGAAACATCACACTTTTCGATCTCGATCGAATCGATACGAAACTAAATGACATTACTCCGACGCGGACGCGGAAAGAGTCCCGTGTTCTTCGCGTCCCGCGCGAAACTGCTGAGGGAATTTCGGGACACCTTGTATATTCGTAAATGGGAGATCGAGATCTGTAAGTATACAGAGTCTCAACTAAATCGGTGTGACAACGTCCTTGCACTCTCCTTGTGAGAAAAAAAGTACAAAAGTCAGCTCGAATATACCAATCATTGTACAATCTTTTATCATGAAAGAAGAAATATCCATACCTTGAATACGAACATTCATTCCTCTGTGGCGTCCGCAGCCGCACAAATGCATCACGGCACGGAGGCGGCATGGCGTCACAGTATCCCTCGTTTCCCAATTTCCTTAATTCGATGATGCATGCCTCTCGGCTGTCCACCGTCGGCGGAACAATCGGCGGACGTCGGTTGCCGGGACACGATAATGGTTCATCGACATTTCGGAATAATTTGTCACGAACCGGCGGCGGTGAACGCGTTCACGAAATATATGCGCCGCGGAGGGTGGGGCGTATACGAAGGAGAGCGGTAACACGCGATTACTAATCGTGGTATCGCTTCTACCCCAGGGGTCGTGGGGTTGGGCGATGACCAACGACGATATACATTATTCGTAGAGAGAGCCCCGAAACGTATGGGAATCCCCCTTCCACCTGTGAGATACGACCGGACGTTTCGACTTCTTGGAACCAAGAGGTCGACGCGCCGCGGCGAGCCGCGGGGATCCTCGCCCACGCGCGCCGCATAAAGCTGAGAAATCAAAACCGAATTCGATTCGAGGCTCCGTGTCCACCAGGATCGTAGCTCAAACAGGTGAAGTCTGACCTTTGCGGCCCCACGACGGATTAATGCGGCTAAACAGCGTCTCAGACCAGCGAATGCTTCTCTACGGTTCGAGAGATGCAGTGGCTCACGAATCTTCCCTATTGCTTCTTCGAATAAATAAAATGTACTATTATAAAACACAAGTATCAAGATTGTATATGTATATAATGTTATTTAGTTCCCAATATGATTAGGTAAAGGAAATGAAATTTATATGGAAAATTTAATATTATTCAGGTTTATATTGAAGTTTTATATAAAAGATTTTTGTAAATAAAACTTATATGTAAAATTTAGGCAATCATAATAACTTAAAGGTAATCATCACAGAAGTGAGTACCTGTAAAAAGAGATTTTCGATTTTATTCTTCAGGTATCTATGTACAAATATTTACACGACTCACTTCTTCTAGAAATTCCTTAAATTCCTTCGAATATACTCCTGGCTATTGGTCTGTTAGTATCATGCCAATTCTTTCGTCTTTTGTAATTTTTTGACTTATTTTATAAAATCATTGGCATATGTAATGGCCAATATATACAAAATTTTGAACAAATCCGATAATGTTTATAGAAGTTATATAACATTCCTTGCAATAATGTGCTGAAACAAGATCGCGGATGTATTAGAAGAAAAATTAAATTATACTAGCTTGTGTTTTTTAAAATGAATTTTACGTAATTATATGATGTAAAGAATTAGCATAGCTTGCAAAATTAGCAATCATTCCTCACAGTGTCCTTATATTTTTATAGATAAAAAATCTAGAATTATAAAATATTCTCTAATAAAGTCAGTGAATTAAGTTAAATGGATATATAAATATATAAAAAGATATATAAAAATATTCTAAAATTTTTAAATTAACGTCAACTTCTTACAAACTCAATTGTTTAATACGGTTTTACGAAATTAATTTTTAAGAATGTGATATATATTAAATATAATAGAAGGATTATGGATGTTTTCTATAAAATTTTTGATTTTAATTATTAACTTCAGTTACTTGAATTATTCGATCGTTGAATTAGTTACTTCAAGTGTTCAACTACGTTAAGAAACGTATTGCAATATAGTTTGTTTCTATTTCTGACGACGCTAAAGCTACACACTACGAATGTGTAGGTAGAATTTAAGATTTGACTATCGTTTCTGATAAATTTAATTATTTCGGGGACTAGATACGAAAGTCATTCGAAGCACTATAAATACACAGGGAAAGGACTCGACGAAATGTAAAAACCAGTTCTCCGTTTTATTGATAAGAATTTATACCCCGTTCGCGATTTTGAATAGAGAATGTCAGTATGCTACAAAGCTTGTCCTTGAATTTTAATGGAAACGGTATCGTAAACGCATTACACGTTATCGGTTTAATAACATTAGCCTTTTCTCCGCCTCTGTTCGTTCCGAGTTTGGTGAACATCCCAAATCCTGTGGTTACTTCGTCGCCGGAAGCTTGAACGCTTAAAGAGGTCGCCCAGTGGCACTTCGTAGACAGTAATGCGATACCAGAGGAAGCGTTAATTTTGTTAATTGGCGGTGTCTTTGGAATCATCGATGCCGATAAACCGTGGTTTCGCACGAGTACCGTTAACCTCTTTTCGAGGCTAGCGCGTGTAGTCAGTTTCCCAGATTTTTGGTACCCTGTGCTGGAGAATTTCTTTATATTTTCTTGTTTACATAAATAACACTGGTTTCTTACTTTCCTTTCTTTCCAATTAATAGAAATAATCATTACATCCTTAAACGTTCATGAAGAACGTGTCGAATTTTATATATCACTTCCGTTAGATCAAGATCTACAAAGATCCTCCGATTCTTTTAGTAAATTTCTCATTGAAGCTCGTTATTCTTCACTTCTTGCTTTGCTAAAAATATATTTAAATATGATACATTCGAATCTATCACATTTTACTGATCACTACACGCTGGATATTATATATTCATGACAAAAATGAGTAGGTATAATTTAAAACAATAAAAACATAAAAAGAATTTAAAAATATGACAAAAGAAAATAAGTTTCTATTTCACTCCAGTTTGTTTTAATTCGGGAAGAAAATTTGTATTTTGCATAAAGATGTCTGCTGATCACCGCGATTACAATTGAAAACAAAAACTATATGGACACCCTTCCATTCCTGATACGAAGCTTGTAATGTGATAATGTTGGTCTTAATTATAATAACTATTTTTCAATTTTTATTAAATTACAGATGAGTAAAGCGCGCGAGTAACTTTGTAGAATGCTAAAATATTTTTAAGAGTGGTTCTTGTGCAGATATATTTTTGAAGGGCTAAAAGAATCGTTCAAAGTATTTGCTGCAGACTGGATACGTGTGAATGCGTAAAATATGTACTGTGCTCGATTATCATATTTTCATTATAATATTCTTGTACTTTCAATATCCTATATTGCAATTTTCGATTTGTATTTTTCATCATGTTGAAATAAATCTCGTATGAGATGTTCTATAATAAAAAAAAAGTATTTGCTGCTGTCAACGTATTTTCATCGATCAGTGCAAACATTTCTGTATTCGAAGGCAGCCCACAGTATTCATTCTCATCGAATACCGAACACGCTCGAGACGTGAACTGGCCCGAAAGGGGACAGCCGCTGTGGCCCCCTTGTTTCTTTGTATCTCGGCCACAATATCTCAGGCCGCTATCTATCCGAGAAACCGCTTCCTCCAGAATCTCGCACAAAGGCGAGCGTGACACGCGGGTCCGGCTGTGAAATTCATCTTTTTAATACGCCACCGCGGGTAACGTTACGCGTGTAATATCAGCGTAGAAGAATGCTGTCGCGGCTGTCCGGACTGCCTTGTCACGGCGTGCGAGTTTCGGTCGCGCAGCGGAGGTACTCGCACCGAAAGCTTGTTCCTCTTCAGGCGCAGCACCGCTACGTCCTCTGGGAACCATAAATCCTGCCGGCCTGGACTTGCCGCTCGGGGTGGTTCGCCACACAGGTCGTGCCTAACCGTGGTAGGGTAATTGGCGAAATGTGGTAATCCCTAATTACAGGAGATACCGCGCCTAATTCCATAACGTATTGCATCGAATCTGGCCGCAACTGCTCCCGCCCGGTATTAACTGCGACGCGCGCGTTGTTCTTCCGCGTAATTGCCTTCCCTAAAAACGGTACTTATTGGTCTCGGCCATTTTTTTCACGTGAAATCGGACAGTTCGCAATTAACTTGTTGCAATCTTCGAGCGGACCCCGGCGATCGAACGCGTGGGCAATCACCGCGGAAGAGTCTTGTACCTCGTTCCGATGAATTACGCCGTCTTTGTTTTGGGCAACTTAATGCGCGGCGAGATGTTGGACGACGCCGGAGCTTCAGTATGTTGCTCCGAGTTCAACTTTGCTGCATTTCATGAAAGAAACTGTTTGCTCCTTTATTCGTATACACTCGCGTCCGCATTTACGGTTACTCCGTTCATTTTCAAAATTAACGGAGAGCGAAATATTTACGAAAATATGTTGTCTCGCGTCGTAACTCTATTTAGAGTTAGCAATAAAGTTAACGTCTGGTAAGTCGACGTCATCTATAA
>CM052341.1:14188356-14280082 GCA_028455595.1 Lasioglossum vierecki
AACTGTGTGCCAGCGCTGCCTGCTTGCTGATCTTCGTGCAAAATAAAAATTGATATCTATGTTCCTTTCTATTACTTTTCGTAAGCTGCAGGTAATCTTTTTGTTTTAACCCAAATTGACAGTGACACAAAATAAAAAAAATTTCAATGTTTTTTTTAGTCGAATTGATGAATTAACATTTACATATTAGGTTTTTCGGTTGTTTTCCGCATTAAAAGAGAAAAATAAAGGTCCCACAAAATTTACCGACAAATAACAGAACAGTATATAACTTATTTTGGGAAAACTGTGTCAAATTGACGCGAGGTACGAATGTGGGTTGAAATGTTGAAAAATTTTTAAAATTCAAAATGTCAATATATGATTCCTCTTCTATTAAAATTATTACGGGAAGATATAACATTCATTTTGGTTTCTATCTCCTGCAATCGATATTTTTATATTGCATAGAGATCCGCAATCTAGTGATTAGAAGTTCTTCATCATTTAGAATAGTATGCCTATGTTTTCTCCCCAAAGGCTATACATAGATAACAACAAAATAGATATATATTTATTAGACTCTGTTTAGAATTTTCACATGACTCGATATTGTAGAGGAAGGGTAGTCTGTAATAGTTGATATCTATCTTTAAATGATGTTGAAAATGTTCACCCTCGATTTTATGTCAAAATCGCTTTGTATCTTGTGAATACTTCTTGATCTTTCGTATGGTCTATCAATTGAATTGCTTGTCAGTTACCGTCTGTCAGCGATTACAAACAAATGGCTATAATTTTGTCACAACAGTGCGTGTAATTAACACGATTTTTTATTTCCAATGGATCGTATTGGTGGAATCAAAGATTGTTACTATTTCCATTCCTCATTTATGATTCACAATTAAAAAATAGCTGTGAGTTAAAACCTACTATCGCTTGTCCGAAAACATTGCGACAATATTTGTTGTTTTCTAGCTGACGGGCTGGTGCAAGTCTGACCACTCGGCCATTCCACTGGAAAATGACCGGGCATCAGTAGTGAATAATTTCTAACAACAGTAACACATCGTTCATCCTCGAAGTTCTTAGAACGCTGGATCGCGGGACGGTGATTTCAGTGTACACCGATTGAAATAAACATTGGATAGGTGAGAAGCACGATACCGCAGCTGCAACATATTTTCCTGAGGGTACAGCAATTTCACTTGCATCGATCCTCCATCTCTGACGGGAGATCGTCCGGCACGGCGTGCATCCCCATACGCACGGAGAAAAATCCTCGTCGGCAACGGCGCGTGACTTTTCGTCCTGGCAGCTGGATTACCCGCGCGGCACTACTTTTCCTATTACATAGTAGTTACTCCGGGCAGCAGAAGCCGGCAGTGATAGATCGGGCCGATAGAGCGATTCGCGAGATAAGTAAATTGATACGTAAAGCAGCCAGATAAAGAAAAAGGGTGAGTAATAAAGGATAGGATTCTCCGCGCTATCCCGCGCCGGTAATGATGCAAGACGAAACGATCGTAAGACACGGCTCTTAGCGGTGTAGAACGAAATTAGAAGCGAAGAAAGTTACTGCCATGGGTTCGACGCACCGCAACGTCTCTCTAACTTATTACCCCGAGACAAAAGATATTTTCCCACTTCGGACCACGGACGGGATATTACAAACGGCCGTGATTTATTGGACAGAAAACGCTGCCGACGATGCGCGAACCTTGAGCCGCTCAAAACTTCGACGGATAAACGGCCGAGGTCACAGTATCTATTACGATGGACGTTTGCACATGCTGTGCTACTTCATCCGATCATTGCGAAGCATTTAAAAATATTGTTATCTCGCTTTCAAAGTATTAATATTATTGAGAAAAGAAATTCAAAAATATATGCAGCTCCTCATTCCGCAATCAATGCAGACAATTTTTACTTTGCACTTCTAAACGTCGTACGGTGGATTCGTGACCTCGAAAATCTGGCAGAGACGCGATATATGAAAATTCTAGAATTCATGATTATCTGTCAGTAAGTTATAGTTAACAATATGCTCTTGTTGAGTCGGTAAAAAATAACGATGTTGAAAGGCTAAGTTCAGTTTCATTTGAGTTCGAAATCGGTCATTGCTATTGAGTTTAATTGTGGAGTGAAAATTGGATGTTCTAATTAGTATTTTTCTAGTGGTAAGAATTAGAGAAAATTGAAATATTTCAAATTTTGTTTCGACAGATTGATTTTTCAAATATTAAAACACATTTTTGATTTAATAATATTGCAGTTGACATTAAGACGAATTCAAGGACCTACTATATAAGACCTTGAGTCCAGAAACAATGCTAAAATAATTTTTTCCAACGTTCCAGGTCAAATTCCCCACTGTCCGTCGTTCAAATTTGATTTCAAGTTGATTCAAGTAACGTCGTTAAACAAATTTACGTTTTAAATGAGTTAATGATAAACGAAGATGACCTTAACGAATGTAATTTATATATTTAGAAGATCAAGTAAATTTGTCAAAGTCCTTCTCTCGACTTCGATGAACTTGAAATATGTTGTCATGGTCGCGCCATACTGAACATAATTTCCCTTTGAAGTTTTTGGCAGTTGATTTTAGTTTACGAGATAATAGCAGAAAACTTTAATTCGACAATTTTACCAAAGATTATTAATAATAGCAATGAATATATTTTTGATCTATTCTTTCTGAAATTTTTGCCAATAAATAGTAGAGAATTTTTTTCATGAATTTGATACCATAGTTGATTTCATTTGAGACGTGAGTTATGATATACACGCCTGCGAGAACGTTGCGGCTCGGAGAAGTTAGATTTAATCCAGTAAAGGAATTTTTCTTACGTAACAGCATTAAACACAAAAGGGGACAAACAGTGTGAACAAAGTGTTCCCCCCATCGACACCTAAATTATTCAACAAATTCTTCGTGTCATATTCAGCGACACGATGAAGAAATCTCCGCCTTGTTCGACGTAACCGCGTGAGAACATCCGCGCCGGGTCTTCGACACGTGCGATCGTAGGCAGCCGCCTTCTGAATCCGTAGGAAGATGTAATGAAGCTTTTATGATGATCGTGCGACAGCTCACCCCCGTGGTTTGTCTATAAATCGACGAAATTTATATCCTCTTCCGCAACCCTATACGTACGAAATATTCTTGCGATATTAGAAAAGTTCGCAATTCTGCGGGCTTTCTTGTAATTATAACTAGACACTGGATTTTGTGCATTTATAAGAAAAATGAGTCGATCAAAATTTGAAACGGTACAAACATCAGAAAAATTAAAAATCACCATTATTATTGACGTGTCACGACAAGTAAGGGTGAAGAACTATATTTTTATATTATTCTGTGCTTCTCACAATTGCTAGAAATTTTTTACTTTTGAATCGAGATTTGTAGTCTAATAATAACTGGTATCTAATATGTATGCTGTACTGCAATATATGTATATATTTGTTCAAAATATAAAGCATTTTACCGAATAATGTAGCAGTGTTCGAATGTGTTTGTGATCACTGTGAAACAACATTAGCTGCAAATAATTTCTACGACTAACTGCGAATTTTTATAGAACAAATAAAAATTTATTCAATTAATTGTGAACAATTAAATGAAAATACACTTTCTCTTTTCATAATTTTTCTAAGCCGAAATTAGCATAACAATGCTCTTAAGTTCTTTTTAGATTCGACTCTATACTGAACTATTCTCAGCAAATAATTACAAAAATTTCCTGTCACGTTAATTATTCCGAAAGCGATTTATTATGCGCGTTTCGAGTTCTGTGCACTGATAACAGATTAGTAATAATTCGTGTATGTTAGCAATCGACAAAGTTGGTAAACACAACATACAACAACCTCAAACAGTAAATATAGTATAAACAGATTAGATAAACATCGCCAATCTGTTCCTACCGTCTTCATCGAAAACGAGTTACAAATTTACAACTATTTTTCTGAACCTATCAACCCGATAGTTGTCCTTCCAAAAAAACCTTCTGTATCAAAAAATAAATTGTAAATTGTATCTTCGTAAATTGTACACCATAGGAGCTCAATAGAAATGTAACTTTTTCATTAATGATATTAAGTAGCTGAAACGAGTACGTTGATATTTTAAAATCCTTTTTATCTGTCCACAGCATTAAATTGTACATACTCAGTTTTGTTATAAATGCATAAAATCCGCAGTCTAGTAATAATTGTATAAGCGATACAGATACAACAACACAGTTTACTTTACTTTTGCGAATGAGACACGATTAGGACATAATTAACGTCGAAGTCCTGGCTGTTCCTGGAGGTATCGTCGAGTCATGGTAAAAGTGCATTTTCCATCAACCAGCGAACCGCAACGACGCGTCGCGACAGAACGAAAATGCATGGATGCGTGCGGCGCGGGTCGGTGCAGCGGCCGGTGCATCGCAAATTGTATTACACCGTGTATGCAGATAGACGCCGCAAACGCAATTGTCCCCGGTGTTACGGAGACAGGGGAGTCGGACGAGAGGGACGCATTAAACGCATAGGAAGCAACTATAACCGCGGCGCAAGAAGACGACGCGTTGCGTGTGCCACGCCGCGAACACTGTGCGTGACCATTTTTCCGGCATGCTCCCTCTCTCGGTGTCGGTTGCCGCGGTCTCGCTGCGATTTACGAGTTTATCCTTTTATACCTTTTTTCCTTCTATCTCCTTCCTGACCGGATCTCCTCTCCACCGAGATAACGACAGATTCTTATGCATAATGCGACAGCCCTTTCTACCCGGTCTCCCCTCCGACCACCTTTGCCTCCTACAGTTCTTCTGACTCCTTTTCCATGCAATTTCCGCGTTGTTAAGTCCGTCGTACGGCCGCCATTTTTCCGCTCGCGAGGTTTCGCTTCCTATTATTTCCACCCCGAGCACGGCGAATTCGTTTCACTTTGAGACCGACCTTTGCCCTTCGCGGAGGACGAAAGCAAATTGCGTTTCAAGCTCTTTTGTTTGTTGGTAAAGTTGAACGGGCTATTGTCATTGATGGCTAAAAAAGAATTTGCCTATCAGCTAGATAACACCGGTATTTTTCTAGATGAAACACTGCTCAGGGTGTAACTATATTTTCCTATTATTAATCGATATGTTAATTCTCCACGGATTTTCTAGAATGCAAACACGTCATCTGTAGTATTATAATTGTTGAATATATCAGCGACAGCAACTTCTATCATCAACTAACAACCCACTCCCGGTAACGTAATTTAATCATTTCGCTTGGGTTCAAACACTTATTTTTTTTTTATTAATTGGAACAATCCTGGTGATGCCACAAAAAATTTTCTTCGAGCCAAGCAAGAGCCACGCTAATGTACAGGGTGTATAGAGATCATTTGTCATAGGGGTAAATCTATACCTCTGAATCGGTAGACATTAGTAAAATATAAAATACATATATAAAATTCTTATATATATATACTTTAATATTTTTATATAATTTTTATATACTAATTATAAATTTTTATAAATGCAGCTTGCCGCAAAATTGTTTATAATAAAAGAAATTGTTATTAGTTGCTTTTTATTTCAACACCCTTGTGGAACTCAACTACTTGTGGAACGAGAAAAAGTTTGAAACGAACAAATAATTATCAAAATCTAAGCTGTTAAAGTTTTTGCAAAATTTGATTGTGTGGAGTTACACGTATAGACAAAAGTCTACTAATACAGTTCTCTAAATTTAATGGGACATTTGTAGCTAGGGCTGGACCGAGTCATCGTTTCTCTGCTCATTCAGATAATAAATTTGAACTTGTAAAATACGAGAGGAAACCTTAGAAAACCTCATATTCATTATTATACATAAGACTACTAATCCTGCATCATAAAATACTAATGTAAAGTATAGGTACTTACAAATTCTTTAGAATCTTCCATTTATACTGCGATTTATGCGAATATGTCTTAATTATTACGAAGCACGGAACATCACACTTCTACACAATCGCTACCCACTACACAACACACTTTCCGAAATCGTGACAGCGAATGAGAAGTTTCTCTGACCACGTTCAAAATAGTACTGAGATTGTAAACTCGGTTTTTTTCGTTCATGGTTAAGGGTGGATTTAGGTGGGGAATTGTAGCTTTTGCTAATTGGATGCGGTTGTGCCGGAAGGACATTTGTTTGAGTAGTGGGAAGCTGTCCCTTCCCTTCTTTTTTTCTTCTCGATCCATAGAGGGTGTTGCTGTAAACATATACTTCAACAACAATTTTCTTCGATGTAAACAATTTTTGCTATAAATGCATAAAATCCAGAGTCTAATTATTGTACTTTTGGGTAATCGTTTTTTTAATTCCATGCAGCAAATGGTTGGTGAGTCTGTCGGGTCACACTTTTATTTCTTACGTTTGCATATATGTATATGGTGCAGTTTTGCAGAATTTCCAAGTTTCGAGACACCCTGTATTTAATCAATGGCAAGATTCAATACAGAATGTCAGAATAATTTTCGTTGTACTCGAGAAGTCTATTAGCTGGTTTGACCCAGACCGACGCGCTTTCTGCGCAAACAATAGTGCGATAACTCATAGTAGCGTCGCGTATTATGGTAGTGATAGAACCCCGGGCCACGTATCCCATGAATGTCAATGAGAACGCGAACAATGGCCCGTGTAAGTAATACTTCTGTGATCCGTATTCTTTCCTTCCTTGATTTAAGCTGCCCTTTATGGAGCGGTGCTGACGGTAGCGAAGTTGCGGTCGCATCGGGTAGCATCCCACCTGTCATCAGTATTCATTGAAATCCATCGGCTACGTGCTCGCGAACTTAGGAAAATTATTGTATTTTCCGTTACTTATTACCACGGTAATAACTCTGGAATAACTTTAATCAAATTTGCGTTTTTGACAATCAATTTTTAGCATGGCATTGGTCAACAAACAATTGGAATAAAGCGTTTTTAATTATTATAGTCTCTTCTTTCACTAATAACACACTATTATTTTCTGAAATTGTCCATTAGTTATATAAATTAATTCATACTATGGTACTTAACTAAGTTTTCTCCATTTTGATAGCATTCTACATTTGTAGTATACTCTTACTTCATTCGCTGTTTTCATTATGTCGATTTTACAAACTGATAAATCTTTATTTATGTAGTTTATCCAGTCAATTGTAATATTCATATATACAGTTAGTTATATGTATAATATCTATTGGAATTAAAAATTTGAGTTAAGTAATCTTGATTACACAATATTGAACAAAAATTGAACATCAATCATATAAATACAGTAGACTATAATTACATTATATCAAGTTGAAAACCAATTTTTCATTGTTCCACAGATAACAAACATTACAGGCAGTAAACCTAATTTTACTTTTATGCTGTTATGCTGTGATATTTTAATGAATAATGCAAGTAACATAATTATTCTATCTATAAATGCATATATATTTTTTTATTAAAGCCTTGCCCAAACTGTTCCTGCACGTATTTGGAGCCCAGAGAGAGTATAGAACCTCTGTTATTTTAAGTAAACATATTTTCAATATCTATCAATACATTCCATTGATTTGTGCAATAAGGAACGATGCATATGGGTCACCTTAGGTTGAGCTACTCACATGTAAAGTGCGTTAGGCTCATAAAGACTTAAGATATCGAAGGACAGGGTTATCGAAGCCCTATAGTATTTACTACAATATTCAGTAGATACTAATTCCAGTAAATATAGTTTTAATAAACATTATTACTAAACTACACAATATTAAAAGCGTGTACTTGGATTTATACATACGACTCAATAATATCGAGGGTGTCCAAAGTAGTTGCAACAAAACTTCGTATAAATTGTCGATCGATAAGAGAGCGTATCACGGACGTATCGGTTTGAAACAATCAAAAATTAAACGAAGAAGGAAACGTTAATTAAGCTTCAAAGAGCCGGGCGACGTTCCTCGTCGAGGTGATTCGAGATGATGCATGGGGGCCTGGTAGTTCGGAAAAAAGTCCAGACGGAGCGGAAAGGAGGCACGCAGACCCGCGAACGAGAAATGTCCTCCGATTCAGTAAACTTTGACCCGCAAGCGAGCTCGATTCTCGACAGTGATGCATCGCATCCTGTCGTTGACCCGTATTCCTTCAGCGAGGTTTCTTCTTCTTCTTCTTCTGCCTCTTCTTCTCCTCCTTCATCCTCCGACTCTCGTGGTCCGTTCATTTTTGTTTTTCCACTTCCCTCGTCGAGCGCGCAGTGAGTGCACTGACTCATTGTCAGAAGGAGTGAGTGCTTAGTCAGTGGCTGGCATGCGTGCACGACGGAGAAGAGGAAGAAGAAGAAGAAGCAGAAGAAGAGAAGGGAGAAGAGGAGAAGAAGAAGAAGAAGAACGACAAAGAAGGAACTATCACAATAGAGGGAGTCTCTGGCAGGGCGTAGGCACTGTTCGCCGCTGTTTAATTCTTTTTCTCGATGTCCCAACGCTCTGTCTTTCTGCGTTCAGAACGATTTATTCATTTTTCTATCTATCCTCTTCGTTCATGCCACACCCGTCCCCCGACTCGGTCTCTTTTAGAAGATGCGCCGCGGTTGCGAGGGCGAAAATAACAGAAGAGAATGCCGTCGAAGAAAAAGGGGACCCGATTCCGTCCGCGCAACGTTTACTGGTGCGGATCGAAAGATCAACTAAATATAAACAAGCTCGGCACCTCGCCTTCCGACGTTCTGCGATTACAACGGGAATTCGAAACGGGTGTAGAAACCGCTAAAATGCTTCTTCGTTGCCTTTCAGAGCGTTTAGATGCGCGATACACGTTCGCCGTTACTTGCAATAGTTACCTCTGCATGAAAATTCTACCGTTTTCGTCTTTTAGATGCTGTAACACGTTTCTTCCAGTCTACGCTGCAGTAGAATGCATTTCTTTAAAATTCGACAATTTTCTGATTTCACCCCTATGTCAAAGGGTGGATATCTTTCTTCAATTTGCCTTTGCGATGCTGTCAAACGTTTTTTTTTTATTTTTATCTGCCTTATACGATGTACTTCTTTAAAATGTGACAATTTGCTGATTCTCCCTTACGCGAAAGGGTATCTGAGCACGCTTCTTCAAGTTGTCTTCGTGATGCTGTAAAATGTTTTCATTTTTGTCTGCCTTATTAGATTTATTTCTTCAAAATCTGACATTATAAATGCTACACAATTTGCTGATGTCACCCTTATGTCAAAAGGTAGGAGGACAACTTCTTTCAATTTGTCTTTTAGATATAGTAACATGTTTTCTTCCTGTCTTCGTTGTAATTGCATTTCCTTTAAACTACGTCCACACGACGGGTTTAATACTTTAACTTATAATTATTGAGATTTTAAATATGCATCTATGAGAAATTATTTAACAAATTTATTTCTTTGAGTATATCTCAAAAAGTTCTGGCTATAAAATTTAAAATAACTGATTTTACCCTTATGTGAAAGGGTAGGTGGACATCTTTCTTTAATTTCTCTTTTAGATGCTGTAAAAAGTTTTCATTTCTTTCTGTCGTCTTAAAAATATTTCTTTAAAATGTGAAAGAGGACCGCGGCAGAGGATTTTATTTTTAATTTATCGAGAGACTCGAAACAGTACGAATACACTTTTCACTTTTCTAGATAAATTTTCTTCGAGTATACGCCATAGAAAAACGGCGGCGTACAAGAAGATCGAGACGCGATCGTGTGCGCACTCGCGGCACATTTGCCCGCGCTCGGCAATTACAATTAAGTAACCGAGATCGTTGTATCCACGGTAATCTCAGCTTCTATAATCCCGCGGATCTTCCTCCCTGCTGGCAATTGTCCAGCCGTCAGTCAGCGTAGAACTACAAGAGAGCCTTCGCAGCCGCGATACGCTTTTTATCTCGCTACCGATTCTCTTCCGGCTAGATCGCGACCGTAGATTCTCGGATCTACCGTGATCTTGGGAACTCGACGATCCCGCGATACCTCCGATATCCAGCGATTTAGATCGTTCAATAGCTGCTCGCTTCTTATCAACGTCCTCTCTGAGTAACTGTTCTCGCGCCGGATATGTCGAGCAATAACTTCACGAGAGAAACATTGTTGTTAATTATCGTAGAGACGACTAGACTTTGTGATAAAATTGAACGGATGAAGCATAAAACAGTGGGAACGTTAGAAGCATTTAAGAGTAGCGTCACATGATTTTTAACTTATCAACCCCTTGTACTGTAACATCAAGTCAGACTCGTGATGAAGAGTTCGAACAGGTTCTACTAAGTATGTGTATTAGCAATTATTATCAAGCGAAATAAAATTTCATTCCGATGTAGTCGATATTATAGTTATTGGAGGATACATAGACGTTCTTCTAAAAAATTATGAACGACAAAAAAGTTATAATCGTTGTAACCGTAAAATATTAGGATGGTAAGTAAGTTCGCGACCTCCACATTTGCTTAAACAATATAATTGCAAAATTCAGATCTTTCCAATGATACACAGTTCAGAAGGAATGGGCACCGAATAATAGAATTACGAAACAAAGGAATTAAAATCACAAAGGGGAAAATGAATTTTCTATTTAATTTTATAGAATTTTCTGTTTCTCATGACAGTTTTTGGCGAGGAGGATTCATCACGATTTTTTATAAGAGTTATTATTGAGAGAAATTGTATTTTTACTTGTGATATTGTATGCTTTGCATTCGATAAAAGTAGAATTTTCTACACACACATGAAGATAATGTATCTGTTAGTGATTAAATAGAAATTGTAGAGAAAACAGTTATTATAAAAATTTAAGAGCTTCTAAATTGTTTATTTTGATTAAAGATATGGAATCTAGAGATGGCCAATTTTATTATAATTTTTGCGACGAGGTTCACTGAAAGAAAATCGAGATAACTATCAAAAGTACTATTGGAAAATTATATTTTTGCCATATGTATTGATCGATATCGATGATCCGCAGCCCAATGGTATCTCGAACAGAGAGAAAATATCATGAAAATGTAGTACAAAAACAAGTGAAACGAAAGACAACGTACGTTGTGAACGAACAGATCTTCGAACGATGAATCACTTAAGCTGACGATAAATCAGCTTGGAAACTGAATTTGTAATGTCATGTGAATAAAAGCTTGCGGCTTCTTATTTCGTTGTAGACGCGATCATCAACCATCCTCAGCGATCTTAAGTAGATAAAATATCGACGGTATCGGAGAAAAGAGAGAAACTAAAATCAAATTTTCTACATTGAAATGAGTATCCTAGTTTCACTGTGTCACTAAACAAACGATTATTTTCATTTAACAGAATATTTGATACAATTTTATATTTCGTTATTCGTTGAAAGATAATAATCAATTTTGCTCAGTTCAATACGTTGCGTGAAGATGTATTATAATTAAACAGCGGATTTGATGCATTTATGATAAAATAAGAGAGTAGATGTTATTTAAAACGGTAAAAACATTAGAAGAAGTTAAAAATACTGTTATATTATTTTCAACCTATTAAAAATGTTAAAAAAGAAAATTTCTATTTCACTCCAGTTTGTTGCAGATCGGGTACAATGTAAATTGTCTTGAATTTTTTCAATCTAGTTTTAGTGCTATTTTAATTTAATATTACTACAACACTGTCATCAATTCATTATTTATATAATGCTTTACACTGAATCTACCATCACCGATCAAAATGATCGGTTCCAGATATTTTATGTTACAATTATTGCACACATTACAATAGTAGCCGCAAAAAGTCTAAATAAAATCAATGTTATCATTTTTATAAGGGAAAATGTTTGAGTTACTTTTAAAACTCGGTATTACTAATTTCTTTAAAAAATTATTATCATAATTATTTGAGCCATTTCGAAGTGTCTAAAAGAATAATCGCAATTAAAGCTATCAATAGTATAATCCCAATCTTAATAGGTTCTCTATAAAATTTTTATGTTAACCCTAAACCTACCAAGCTTTAAAAGTGAGTGGTTCGCACGTTGCCTTACAAAAGTGAGAAGAATGAATTTATCATAGTTTGAATAGTAAAATTGTATAATATATGTTACACAACATATGTCGTGTGCAACAATATGTAAACTTGAAGAGTGAATCAATATAGTATATGACATGAATAATAAAAAGTCTCGAGCATTGTAAGTGAATGACAATTTTGGACAAGGCTGAAATATAGCCGGCGTGTAAATAAAACGGACGAGTGACATACTGTCCCAGTTCAGGGATAAGCTCGTCAGCTCTCCATCTTGCAATTAACCCCTCAAAGATGGCAGCTAACACAGCGTCTGGAAAGCCAGCGAAGCGCTCGAAACCGACAACAAAGCGCGCAAAGATAATCTCCGCTCGCAGTATGTCAAAACTCCGTCATCTCGATGCGAGGTAACACAAACGAGCCGGACAATGAATTTGAGCAGCGCGAGGACGACGGACAATAGTGTAAGTTCAAAGTCGCTGGAGCGGCTTGAACCGGCGCCAAACACCGCGCAAAGGAACAGGGAGAAGTGTTGAAAGAACGTCGCCGAGCGTCTCTTTGCATTCCTCAGCTTAAGTAGCGCGCGATCCTCCTACCCTTGAAATAATTTAGTCGTTTCAAAACAACAGTAACGTCTTTCTTCCTCCCCTTCTGCATTGTCTCGCCGGGATATGTCTTATTCGCACGCTCCGCGTGGAAGCTGACACTGGAACACGACTCTCCTAGACGATTTGCCTTTTCTTAGACGCAGACTTTACCCTTCGCTGTATAGCGTATCATATCCGATACAGTTAACCAATCTGGTATATATAAATGTTTGAATGTTATTCAATTATTATTGCTATTTTGCAAATTTACATAAAATATTTCGACGTTTCGATCCCCATTTGGATCATTTTCAAGAAACTTATTTCATTGTAATTGCGTTTGCTTAACACAAATTAGTTATTAGTTTAAATTCTTTAGAATAAGTGAGAACGCATGTTGGTTCCATGCCGGTGACATGTGGACTGGCTTAATCTGGTATATAGTAAACTAAGAATGTATTTTTTTACTATTCTAAATTATTATTGTAAATGATTGTAAATGATACTATTGTAAATGATCGAACCTTTGCGCCGCAAATAAAAATTCATAATATCCTGAAGATAAATTACGATCGATAACTAATTAATTAATTATACTAAATTATGGTTACTTTTCGGAAAATGTTATTTTAATTATTTTAAACATTTTTCCCTTAAATAAAACACAAAGATTGACCTTCTTTCAATTTTTTAATCCTAATAAAAAAAACCATGCAGTGAAGGGTTAAATCAACAATTTTTGTTTTATATTAACTTATGCTTCTTCAGAAGGATGATATGTGCACGTGATGGGTAACCTTGTCGATGTGCTACCTCCTCTCCGATTTCAATGATTTTGAAGTATGCTGTCAAGGTGTGGGTTAAACATTATTTTGAATAACAGTTCCCTTTAAAGAGGCACACGATTTTAAAGAATATAAATGTCTCCCACTGTGCATAAAAAGCTAAGCAGAAAGTGTGACATTTTTTAAGCCAGTTAACCCCGAAGAGTTAATTTAAAAGATGATTGCAACATACTTTGTTTGTAAAGTTCCAGGAAAATTTCCTTTTCTCATAACTTCCAATCGAATTTTTATCTGTGCAGCTGAAAGGTTTAAACATTTGACTAGAATATCAATCGTATATTAAATTAAGGACTGCAACAAGTCCCCTAGAATTTGTTAAGATTTAACAAGAGCCAAAAACAAGAATAAATCAGGCGTAAGAATGAAATGCTTATTACACAAAAAATACATACTTATCGAATGGTATAACGTCCTCCTCTTCAAGGATCATGGTAGCGAAGGACTAGTTTCCATAAACTGGTCACGGGCTAGACACGTCGGTCTCGTCATCCACAGCCTTTCAAGCCCACAAATAAATTCATTGCAGAAAAGAATCGATAGTTTGACTATTGCGTCGTTCGCAATCAATCCTCTTCGAGATCGTGTCCGAACTCGCGAATCTCGTCACATTAGGAGTCCCATTACTCGGAGGATCGTAGGGCGATCGGTTGTCGGTCGTTATGAGGGAATCGATCGAGGACTTAATCGAGAACGGACACGTAGCGAGCGTGATCGGTAACGGGCAGGAAGTTGACCGCGAGCTCTCGTTTAATTGACGAGCATCAGTCACGGTGGACAAATATATTTGTAAACAGGGTCCCGCGGTGAACGCGCGGGTCCCGTATTCCATAATTTATTCCCCTAACGTAGCCCATTATGCGGTACAAGATGTTATCTGCCTCACAGATCTGGAGGAGAGCGAACCCGGGAGAGAGATCTGAATGCGACGGAGGCCAGAAACTCGGAGGCGGTCGTTCGGCGGAGAAGAAAGATAGGGTGGCTGGCAAAGGGGGCTGGCGAGGGAAGGGCGGGGGCGAAACGACCAGAGAAAAGACAGAGAGATTCGTATCGGTAACCAGTAACACTGGTAACACAGGTAACTGTTAGTGACGTGACGATTTCGACAGTGGGACCTACCGGTCGGACGGACGGCCGTTCCATCATTGCATAAGGCCCCATCGTCACCAACCGGCCCCCGCGCCGAACGATATGTTTTCCCTTCTGTTCTTGCGCCGGGGAACACCGGCGTCGAACGATCCTTTTTGTTCGATCACGATCGATCGGATAAGCTCGGACCACGTTCGTCAATATCTTCTTTTATAGCTTGCGATTGACCCCTGTGTGGCCGGCCAAAATGTTCTTGATCGGTGAACAAGGCTACCCTGAACGTCCTCTTACGATAAATCGACCATACAGCTACCATGCAGGTAATTTTGTATTCAATTTTCTTTAATCCTTTACATATACTTCCTGTGACAAATAAGGTCTTGTCATAAATCTTTTTAAAATTACTTTTCAACCCCTCGACAGGTGGGTCTCGGGTGTATGTGTATAGATTAAAAATGCTTCTTCTAAACTGTAATTATTAGCCAGTTCGAATCCTTTGTATTAAGGTCGATAAGAAGATCAATATTCGAAAAGTGCAGAAAATTGATGGGTAATGATTTGAATGGGTCTAACAATTGTTATCAATAGAATGTGGACCTTTATGCAATTATTCATTGTTTCTCTCTTTTCTCTATTACTACATTTATGAATTTTTAATGCATTTTTAATTTAACATTCATCGGAATTATTTCTAAGGTACTATTATTTTAACGATATAATTAATAATACCAGTAAATTGGTGCACCCATTACAAGAAACAGATGAAATTAGACATAGGTATTATTTTCGTAATTAGATTGCAGATCTATATACAACATAAAAGTTTTCTTAGAATCTTTTGTAATATTTCTTCTCTTAATAATTTTAATGAATGAGCAATAATTAAACAACATCCCTAAATTCATCTAAAGCCTCCATAATTTTGTTTTTTATTTCATAATTTTCGTTACAAACACATAAAACCTTCAGTCTACACTAAAATTTTCTAAGATCCTCTTTATCTTACTACTGTTCTGAATTGCACCTAATCATTTCTCTCATAAATACATAAAATTCGCTGGGTAATCATTAGACATTTCTAATTTATACTACACAATTTACCATTTTCAAACGGCTTCGTCTTCAAAGTACCTATGTAATATTAATTCACACCTGCTCTTCATTTATTAAAATGTCTAAAATCTGTCTAAACTTTCCTCATTAATTTCTGGTTCTTTCTAATACGTGTCAGTGAAATTATTTTAGAAAGTGTATTTACGATGATGTACCATGTGAGGCCATATGAGACTACAAGGATACCGGACCACGCTAACGTTACTGTGTATTAGTATCATCGCCGAGAAATGTCCATAAATCCTGAAACAGCGTTCGATCTTTGTCACGCTCGCTAAAGGATCCAGGTGGTAATAGTTCGCGAAATCGGGGGGTTGCGATCTCCGCTGACCTCCTCGCAATCACAGCAACACTGCAAATCGTTACTCGAGCGATCGATTCCCGAGAATCATCGCGAACGAAGCTCGAGATCGGCAGCGAGAAGTCTACGTGATGGTATTGAGCGACGATTCTCGTTCGATTCTTCTCGAATTACCGTCATCGATTTCTAGTAGGCTCGATGATATTCCCAGCGCGAGATCTGCGTCACATTATGCTCGTACCGATCCTACCGTGGAAATACAGCGGTAACGAAGAGAAACCTCTCGCGATTGGGATGATTGAACGAAGAGTAAGTTGTTCTGTAATTTCTAATCGCGCTGCAAATTGATCTGTTTATTGCGATCGAATTAGAAATCATCCTTGGACAAAGTAGTTGAAGAGACCAAGAAAATTTCTTTCAGAAGTAATATCAAGGAAGATTATAATAAAAGAATCATTTCCATGGTAATAAAGTAAAATAAATTTTCAATTTACTTCCTATATTAATTAGTATTCTACCTATCGCTAAAATGATTGTTTTGATGCCCTTAACGAGAGACGATACTCAAGAAAGTTGCTACTATGTAAGAATATTTTGGTCAATTTTAATCAGCTTACCGTAGCAGACTTTATCTGCTTCTTTATCTGTTTTTTAAAGCAACATAGTCGAGGAACAAACTAAGAGGATCAAATTAAAAGAACAAAGTAACGATACAAACTAAAGGACCGAAATATAGGCAGAAAGCAAAGAGCAAACTAAAGGAACATATTTGAGTGAAAAAGTAAAGGAAAATATTTGAGGAACAAACTAGAGGTATCAAATTAAAAGAACAAAGCAATGAACAAATTTAAGAAGCACGATAAAAGGACAAAGCAAGGCGCAAACTAAAGAAACATATTTGAATAAGAAAGTAAAGGAACAAAATGCATGCACAAAGCAAGGGAACAAATTAAAGGAATATATTTGAGCAACAAATTAAAAGATCAAAGTAACGAAACAAATTAAAGGATAAAAGTACAGGCACAAAGCAGTGTGCAAACTAAAGGACCATATTTGAATGAGATAATAAAGGAACAAAATGCATGCACAAAGCAAGGGAACAAATTAAAGGAACAAATTTGTGGAACAAATTAAAAGATCAAAGTAACGAGACAAACTAAAGGATCAAAGTACAGGCACAAAGCAAGGAGCAAACTAAAGGAACATATTTGAATGAGAAAGTAAAGGAACAAAATGCATGCACAAAGCAAGGGAACAAATTTGTGGAACAAATTAAAAGATCAAAGTAACGAGACAAACTAAAGGATCAAAGTACAGGCACAAAGCAAGGTGCAAACTAAAGGACCATATTTGAATGAGATAATAAAGGAACAAAATGCATGTACAAAGCAAGGGAACAAATTAAAGGAACATATTTGAGGAACAAATTAAAATAACAAAGTAACGAGACAAACTAAAGGATCAAAGTACAGGCACAAAGCAAGGTGTAAACTAAAGGAACATATTTGAATGAGAAAGTAAAGGAATAAAGTGCATGCACAAAGCAAGGGAACAAATTAAAGGAACATATTTGAGGAACAAAGTGAAGGTGCAAACTAAAGATACAAAGTTATCCTGATGAATGTTCCTGAATATGTTCGAAGAGAAATTGCAAAGGGGTTCTCGCGGAACGGAACACGTAGCCACACGTTATTCGAGACCCGCTACCGCTGCCAAACTTTCTATCGTCAGTGTGTAGGAACCACGAGCGATGTAAACGTCGTTCAGACGCGAGGATCGCTATTCGAATCCAATACCGCAGATGCAATCATATGTTGCCACCGATTACGGAGAGGTCGTTCACGCTCCCTTCCTCTTATGCATGTATACGTATATATGCATCCCCTATACCTCACCCCACCTGTCCCCGATACACATGCACCGGTGTATCGATCGAAAATAAAAGGGCCGCTCCGTGCGCGGCCGCTACATCGGACAATCACCATAACTCTGGGCCCACTTGAAAGGCATCTCGTTATCTTTAATCTCGAAACAATACAATACGTTGGTGGTGATGGAGGAAGACAGAGGAAGACAAACGTATGTATCGGTGGTACGAGAAAAACGTAAAAGGGAAAGATGAAGGATCGTTTGAGCGAGTTGCTTAAAATGAGCTTGCTAGATGGACGAAACTATTTTCGTTTCACTCATGGAACTGAATAGAGTATTTCAAACAGGCATACATCTATCTGATGAAAACCAAGTACAGAAAATTCATATCACTTTAATATTGCATAACATCTATATATTATTGAAAATGTAAAGAATGTATTGCATTATTTCACAAGGAACGCGAATATGGGTTTTATGGACAGTCAAAGGGCCTCCTTCGCGGCCAAAAAAAAAGAAAATAATTATATAAATTAATTAAAAAATAAATTGTACAAAAATTTTTGGTATTTGAGTTATTTGGGTTAATTGGGTATGACCCCCAAACAGCCCAGGGGGCTCGAAATTAACGGTCCACCGCTGTTGCATACCAATTTCTTTTGCTAGCTTTTAAAGTTACTGTTTTGAGATCAAAGTTGATCTTCTGAATGAATTCCATAAAAATAGCTAATGATTTAAACTGACTAGTAGAAAATTAGGGTTGAGACGGAGTGTCTGAAACTCTGGTCTGCGTCTTCCAAATCGACATCAGTCTCGTCATTCAAGGATCAAATATTTTTATGTTTTGTCCAGTTGGAAAGCCTGTTTTGATTACGGTGGCAAGTTGGAGGAGGGAAGAAACGACCCTGAATATCGAAAGATAAAACGAGAGAAGATATCATCATGCGGACAAAGTAAAGTCGTAGAAACAGGAAGAGGGAAGTGTGGATGGTAAAAGTGAAATGGAAACAGAGAAAGGGTAAACAGGGGGCACTTGATGGTTAAAAAGGGGGGCCGAGGGGGACGGAAGGGAGACGGCGTCGATCGATCGTTGTGTCGGTTCGCATCCGTGCGCATGGGTGCACCATAGATCCAATGGATCCGCGAATGGACCATCAGTCACCAGATAATCTTTACCTCCTCGGAATATTGACAATGACAAAGGGGCCCGATACGCGCGCGCGCGACCGCTGAGCCAACCCGCTGTCTGTTACCTATTCCCATAAGACCCCATGCTCAACTACACGGTCGCCTTGCTCTATGCCTCGTCAGCAAACTTCTCTTCTTTCAGTTAATTTCCCTGTGTCACTTTTTCCGGTTGCCATTCTTCTCCAATATATGGGCCTTATCAATGGTTCTTAACCTTTTTGAAGTTTGGGATCACTTTTAATTATATGAAAAAATTGCGGAACAGCAAAATTAATGATCTAAAAACCAAACAGAAACATCCCGCGTAGAAATAAATATACTCGTATTTTATCGTTAAATATATTTAACTCTAAACCTACCGAGCATTACAAGTGACTGGTACATGTTCTTTTATAAAAATAAGATTAATTTTATTTAGACTTTGTGCGGCTCCTATCATAATACGTGCTCTACTAAAAATAATTATATAGTCAATTCTTATAGAATCACTTTTAATAATTGTAGAATAATCGCGACCTCGCGATTCGTAGCTGGTCAGCTCCTGAGCCCACATATGCGGTGCAATTAAGTAAATAAATAATGAACTGCCTTTAATTTTTGAATATAAACGACTCTGCAGCAACCCTTACCTGAATTTATTTATTCAAACGTTCTTAATTACATTTATCACGAAAATTCCATGAAATGCTGACTTAATTCGTTCAGGTCTAAATAAATTAATGTTAGGTTACTGTTTAACAGCCAATATGCACATACACGAACGAGTTTTCTCTTAAAAATACAATGTACATGGACCATCGTTTAAAATCGAACAATATATTCCTGTATACGCGCAAATATTGTTCCGGTTTCAAAATTCCGCGGCAAATCGCGGGCGATAAAATAACACAAAAGGAAAACTGTTTGCATAATATGAACGAATGCCGGCAACAGTTGCCTCCCCTGATCTAGATAGCGAACGGGGGCAACGATCACAGAAGCCTACGAGTTCCTGACGCAACAGCAACGGAGCGAACGTTGAAGGCACGAGCGACCATTCGCGTTTCATCGCGACGTTCGTAAATCTGTTTTAGTGTCCCGAGGAACACCAGAGTCCTTGCCGGTCGGCGAACAGAGTTTCCTTCGAGGAAGCAGAATTAGATATCGTCGTAGCCAGGTTTCCTCACCGTGGAATAACTCGCCGAATCACGCCTATAAAGTGATCTTTTCCGGGAACTTTAAACACGGAAGCATACGCTCGTCAGGGACAAGCACTGTCCGGTAGCGAGCGTCTCTAACGTCTACCGAGTATAACAGCCGGTCTATCACGCCTACCAGATATCCACCCGTGTCTAGCCAGCCCGGCCCCTATCTTACCGGCAGATCGGCACGAAACACCTCCCAGCTACCAGTCGCTCGGTGGATGCACGATAACGGTTGTGCCTTACGACCGGCGAAGATTAATCGTACCAACGATGGACAGCTCCCGTTTTAGGATGTACGGGAACGCGGGGGTGGCGAGCCACGAGGATGCAGAACAACCGAGGCCAATGCCGAGCCTCTTAGAACTTAGCCCCCCACTTGTTCAATTAAACACTTTCAACAATTGTGCTGAATTGTGCTAGGTTTGTGCTATATTGTTCCCGAATATTATCACTGTAACATGAAAAATAAAATGAAAAATTGAGAAAAACGATTTTTTGAGTAGCCCCCCACTTTTCATTTTTTCAATTTTCTCAATTGTGCTAAGTTGTGCTAAGATTGTGCTCAAGTATTACTTAAAAAAGTTAGAAATGCAAGAGTGGGATGCGAGTTCTCATTTCTTGATAATACAAAGATGGGGTTTTTTAATAGTCAAATCGCTAGATAAAATGAATAATGCAAGTTATAATGAATAATGCAAGTAATTCATGACTACTGAGAAATTTCATTTTACCACGTTTTTATTAGCTCGCTTTCTTGTCTGTCTGTTTGGTATAAATCTTGAAACTGATTTTAAAATAACTTCCCGATGAGCTAGAGACTTGAAACATTAAACATAGCTCAGAACTGAATGACAATGCAATATTAAAAAAATTTATCAGTTAAGGAGATGCCAAATGTTCTGAAAATACCTAAAACAAACTTAAAGGCATGTTTATAAAATTAGCATATGCAACCGTTCGAAAAACGACACGAACTTATGGGATGACCTAATAGTACGTATCAGGTGTACAAACGTAGGAGTGGACGATCGAATCGGCGGGACGTGGGACACAAGGGAAGAGGTCGGTCGAATCATTCCTCAGAGAATCCGCCCATAAGTTACCCATTGCTTGCCGTACGTTCACGCGAGCCAGTCAGATGTAACCCGTTGAATTTATCACCTCTTAGTGCCCGAGAGCCCGATTACTGCCATAAGTAATGTCTTCAGCAAGATGTTTCGCCGGCGGGTCTTCCGTGTGGTATGGGGTTTCACGAGGGCTCTGACTAGCAGGGGCCACCAATATCCCGAGGATACCTTTCATCACTTCGGAACGTTCCCCCGAATGTCCTTGACCTCGAAATTCTTCCTTATTCCCTATTCCCCATTACTATTCCTCTTTCAATCGCTTTTAATTAACCTCTCGTTCTCTTAGAACTCGATGGACAGTGAATTTAATTACGCTTCAGACGTGGCGTCTAACGCAAATCCGCTACCTTGGGAATCTTTCCTGAACATAATCTTTAATAGTACAGTTCAAGCAACTGTATACCAGCAAATGTTTGAATCAGCTTTGGAATAATAATTATTGTTATTTATAGCACGTGGTTTTCGAAATAGTTTCCTGCATAGCTTCTCTAACGATCATAGAGTGACAAAAACTTGTTGACTCGTTCGGTTCTCATAATTATTATAATTACTCTAAACTAGGACTTCCTAAGTAGAATAATCATTGAAGTTGACTAATGGTTTTCGATCACGATCGATAAGGACGGCGATCAAAGATCACTCGTCTGTTCTATATAAATAATTATTTATTATAAATATGAATTGTATGAAATATAAAGTAAAAGTACCTCAAAGAATTTAAGAATACTGTGTTTTATTTGCAATTTACCAGAATTTTTAACTGAAAAAAACCAACCACTATGTAACTCAATTTATTCTACGAGAGAGGGCAACTTTTCCCCTCAATTCAAGTAAATTCCCCTCATCTAGCGACTCTGATATGTACACGTGATTTCAACCATGATCAACAAGCGTAATTATCGCTCTGTGGCGACTCAGTGTTCGCGTCTACTAGATTGTAAAAGTGGTTGTCAAAATATAAATTACTAATTTCATGATAATAATACTAACTTTGACGCGGTATATCGTTCGAACAACTCTGCTGAATAAATTAATATAGTGCCGAGTGGGATATGACAATAAAAATCTCTTTACACTGAATACTGTACGAAGTTCAAGAGAGCATTGTAAACGTTGTTTTTTTGTTTTATATGAATTATATTCATTTACTGGAATGTATTCATTCATTACTAGACAGCGGATGTTCATGCAATTTTCACATTTTCGTGAAAAGCCTTTTTAGATCTTATTAGATCTCAAATAAGTAAAAATCCTAGTAAATTTTGTAGTATTTTATATATCCCAGCCTTAAAAAAATTTCAAAAGACATAACTGTATAAAGATCACAAAAAATAGAATATTATATTATAAATATTCATATTTATAATAAATAATTATTTATATAGAACAGACGAGTGATTGAATGATTGACTATTCATTGGACCACCCTGGGCTTCATCAAATTCTGCATGAAGAGCCACGGCCTATCAAGAAGTACATATTATCATACTAGTAGATTGAGAGTGTGTTTAGCGAAGTCGAAGATAGTGTGCGAGTAAGAAAAGGATTCCTCGGTTGGATCAGGGATTCACCTGTCGGTAGCTGCGGGACGCTTGATCAATAGCAATTAAAGGGAATTATACGTCGGAAGCGGGGCAACGAAGTCCGAGGCGGGTAAGAAGTGAAAAAGACAAGATGGACAGGAGATTCAGCAGGCGCCTACACGAACGTGGCTTAACTAAATAGGTACAAAGGACGGCGAGTTTTAAGGCCATCTTCTTGCCGACTCCCGTGTAATCGTAATCAGCCTCTGGCATTATTCATTGCTCGCTGTGTGACACGACGACTAAAAACTGCAACATCTCCGGGAGATCGCTAATATTTATTGCTAATTACAACAACTTCGCTTTTCTTGCTTTTTGCGAAAGCCCACGCGGGCGGACAGCACTGATTTGCATCTCCGCTCTTTTTGCAATGGAAGACTCGTCGGGCTCGATCAAACGAAACTGTCGATTCGATGCCTCATTATCGACACGCGGCTAAACGATTTCCTTTGATCGGCGTGCAACGCCCAATCTATAAAAAAGGAATACCTATCGTGTATTTCTTAATTAGCACGCTGGCTGCCGGCTAATTAAAAGTGACGGAACGTGCTCGGGAACACCGCGACGATAAGCCGACTTCCTAGAGGAACTGCTTCGCGGACAATGTCTGCCCATCTCGGGGTTAATGATTTCACCCTGATTAACATGAGAAAATGGACGACTTCATTCGTGATGGTTGCAAAATGTCGGGCCACTGTCCTCGAATTTTAATTACAATGTGTGTTCACTTGATTCCGGCGAAAAGAAGCTTAATTAAGGATTTATGTCAGTGACTTTTCAATCCTGAATATTCAAGGAGACAGCAAAAGACAAGTAAAGCTGATTCAACAAAAATCTGACCACAATCAACATAAATGCGATATAGTTTATACTAATGCGGATATTATAATCAAGTATCGTATAAGAGTTATTTATTAAAAGACGAAAATTAAAACTTTTAACTCACCGACTAACGAGTTAAGTCGTCTTCCCAAGTTGAAAGATTTAAGAAATGACTAATGTATTTCTAAATACGATGAAATAAATAATTTTGCTGAAATGAAAAAACTAAATAAGAGAAGCTATTAATTTCAACTTAGTTTCAATTTAGTAGATTAGTGTACGATATGTCAAATTGGTGATTACTCTCTAATAGAATGATGAAAAATAATACCTACAAGGAGCATTAGTACGATCAAATGATACTATATAAAATTTGTATAAAAGAAGATTAATACGTTATGAACTATATAGTCGATTGTAATTATTACTGCCCATGATGTCAAAGCAGCGAAATATAGCAACAGCGAAGCATGCATAATTAGGTTATGCTTATACAGACTAAATTAATGGGAACTATTAAAACTAGTGGACCAGTAAGATAACATAGGTAATATAAATGCACATCTAACATCTCCACCGTTATCTCGTACGTTAAAGAGAAAATTAATAGAAACAAAGGAAAATTGATTTCTGCACCACAAAAAGTTTATGACCATGCGCGAAGTAAACCGAATTACTATACATTAAATTTCGATGTTTATTGTTTAAATAAAAATATGTGGACGTTTATGTTTCAACTGCAATGGGAACCATTAGGCACAATGATTATTTAGCTACTTCCTTACTGAATCCGGAACTATTCCAATTTCTATATTTTCCTTCTGATTCAGGATTTTTAAATACTGTATTTAGAGCGTTGAAGTAGCTTGAACAAGTAGTGATGATATAAATTTAAAAGAAAATAGAAGAAGTGCTTCAAAATCGCCATTTTACTTTCAATATTTTTCTTCCTATTCGGTACTGTCCATAGCTAGAGACATATTAATTCAGAGTTAATTGGAAAAGTATTCTTTTCCTTCATAGTTAATTTACAACTTCGTAAACTTTATCAATAATAAATTTAATTATTATTCCAACAGAAAAATTGTCAATCATTCTCCAAAACGCATAAAAATATAAGAACCTCGAATGCGATAACAATTATTAAAAATACCTCATACCTTCCACAGCCTGTTTACTTCAATATAATAAAAAAAAAAATAGAGAAAATAATCGAAGATCACACACCCAAACTTACATTAAAATTAAGTAATGATAGATACGAGAAACTGAAAAAAACATACAATTTTTAATATATTGTTTGAACAAAAAACGTTTGTTACAATTTTCTTGCACGATTATATTTTCCATTAAAAACACACACAATTTTTGAAAAATCGAATTTTTTCGACCACTGGTTTCTGAGATATCTTAAAAAATATGGTTTTGACCCCCAACTTTGAGGGCTGTTTTCACTCCTTCAGAGTGGATCGTTGCCGATAAAAAAACACGTTTCAAATATTTTTCGAAGAACTATATCTCACATAAGTTTCATCAAAATCGGTTTGTATTAACTGAATATGTTTCCTTGTGAGCTCTTTCGCTGCGAAGTGGGCCAGTGGAGCGGGGCCGGAGTCGGAGTGGGAACGCGTAGTGGAGTAGGGATGGCGCGGAGTGGGGATCGCTGCACGCGACGGCGTATTACCGAACGTCGCTCGGCGAGGAGCGAAAGGGATAATTTAAAAATATTGTTTATATCCTAAACGTACAGTCCGTTGTAAATTTTTTTTTTAATATTGCATTGTCCTCCAGTTCTGCGCAATGTTGAAAATTTCAAGTCTCTAGCTCATCAGGAAGGGATTAATATAAGCGTGGTTAATAGGGACATTGCGAAGCTCAGAAGTTCTAGAACAATTTTCACACACAACCCAGTTGAAACGTGGGCCACGATGCAGAAACCGATACGTTTTTCACAAACCACGACAAGGATTCAACGACTCGGAGTATCCCGATCGCAGCTCCCTGCGAAAGAGTGCTCGTTAAGCGATGCGCCCGCGAAAGTATGCGCACGACCTCGTCTTCAATCTTATTCATGCATGCGAGCGAACAGAGCTACCAGTCGAGCGGACGTTCCATTCGTTACCGGTCGATGAAAAAAAAGGTCGACTAAAAACGATCCGCGCACGTAATATCGAATAAAACAAATCTCACCCGCAGCGAAATAAAAGTGGATACGGATTAGCGTGCGTGTGTGGGGGTGTTGCAAAAGAGAGAGAGAGAGGCTTCCCTCTTCACGATAAAGAAGAGTACGAAGAGAAGGAAGACGTGGCTGAAGAGGAGGATGAAGAGGGAGAGTGGGGTTGGCTGAAAGAAAAGAGAAGAGAGAAGGACGTCGCGTTTCAACTCGGCGAGGTATAAATCATGACACGCGTAGGAACGAGGATCATGAATGAAGGTGAAGGCTGATGAGGCGAAGGATGCACGATCCTCGATGGGGATAGTCCGGGTCAGACGCGGCGAGTAAGACTTCTCCGGCCGATGAAGAGCCGTAACCGAGGGGAAGAACCCGTTCGAAACCAGAGTTTATATACCGTGTATAGCTCTGGGCAAGGCTGCCGTGGCAGCGCCGCGATACCGTCTAACCTGAACAGGTTGAGGGACTTCCAGGAGTCCGCGATGCAGAACAAACGATTCCTTACCTCGTGCCTCGGCATACGACCGATTAGACCGCTGCGAGAAGCCCCGATAATTGCCGACGACTGTTTGCGCTCTCTGAAGCGTGGCGATTATTCGCAATCGCTTGAGCTCGAGCTCGGCTCCAGGGCACCGCATGAAAATTCCACCATGTTACTTCTTATTTAAACAATGAATCATGCTCGCGTCGACAACGCGGTCGGCCGTTCTTCTTTGGAAACGAACGTCCACCCGTGCTACATCGGAGCTGCCGAGGAACCAACCCGGTGGGGATACTGGCTCTCGAAGTTCGCAGATATCTTCTTAGAACGTCTACGAAGCCCATTCACCAGCGCCACTATAAGTCAGCGGTGATCTATGTTCAGCGATACGATTACTGTGCGTCTACTCTCTGCGAAACGTCAACTGTAGATTCTGCATATCCTGAAAGTTCGATAGGGCGTGGCGCGATTCTTTATGGAAAAATGAACGGAAAATGTGCAGCGAACTTTTTCTGTTCGAGGATTAGTTTCAGTGAAAATCGTGGCTAAAAATTGCACGTCAAGGGGAAACGGTAAGTCATGATCAGACAAGTCGCCGTGTCTAGTAAGCCTTGAATGGGAACGTTTTATTCTACATTGTCCGTCTATTTCTGTGTAAGGCATTACGTCAAGCTAACTTGTCCAGGCTAACTTTCTATAAACTGTGGCATGTATATTTAGAAATTGAGCGTGGTATTTCTCTATTTGAAGAACAATGGTACTTACTTTTTTTATATAAAGAATAGTGTTTCGAGTTTGAAAATATTAAATTCTTTGGATTGTGTTTATCTTTTCGCAAATCAAATTAAATTCTCCTTTCTTAAATCAAGTTTTTCTACAAAGATTTCTTACATTGTTATTTCTAATAATTATTATAATTACGAGAAACCTCATATTGTCACGAAAAGAGCTCTACCATATTCTAATAAAAATATAACTACATGGTAGATACAAGATTAACAAATTTTGTTTGCTGACTGAAATAAAATAATTATTTTCGTAAATAATAAATTAATAAATACGCTTGAGCAGTGTGCTGGCCGAGTGCAAACAGCTATTTGAAACCAACATTTCATCTAGTTTCACTATAAGAAACATTCCAGTTAATCCAGAATATAAAAGACAATTTTTCCCCTAGTTCGGACTGCCATAAACCATACAACGCAAATCGAGAAAAATGAGTGTGCTCGAAGATCTGTAATCTAGACATCGGGCGCATACGAACAGTCATCAATGCATCCGTCCTATTAAACGCCATACTATCAAGCGCACTAAAGGCCCAAGTGTTTTCTAATGAAAATGCATGAGAGTGTGGGGTTAGAATGTGTCCCGCGCACCCCCTTTTATTTCGCGGTAGCCGCTCGGTGGTGATCGGGTCGGCCGAGTGATTCGCAATTGGAGCGACGGGACGCGATCCTGATCGGTTGTCATCGAAAAGCAGGTTCCCTCGGGAAAAGAAGAGAGTGAAACGCCGCGGGGCAGGCGAGGCCCGAGTTACACGTTCCACCGGTGGGGGCCCAGGGGCCCCATTACGGGCGCTACCTCGTCGTTGGCGATATTACCGCAAATTGCCACCCTCAAAAGAGGAACGGCCCCGGTTCTCCGATGCCGGGGTAGCGAAGGGAGAGTCGGTCGATTGCTCGGTGCATCGCCTACGTCTCGCAACGTCGGTTTTACAACTGGGTCCCGTCACTGCTTCTCCCACCCCTCCCTCCCTTCCCCACACGTTGCCGTGCCCTCCTCTCGTTTTGCTTCCACCGCGTGCACATTTTTCTTTCTCCCTCTCCCAGGGACCGGTGATCCTTGCTCCGCCGCGTTTCACCGCGTGCGTGCCTCTCTTTCTTTCTATGCGCCCCGGCGTGTAATACCGTAATCGGGCAATTTCGGAGCTTCCCGTCCGAATAAATCCATGGTTAATGCCTCCTCGCCGCTCCTCCGTCGCCTACCATCCCACTTTCCCCCTCGCCCGAATCCCTTTCTTCGCTCATCGGCGTCTTCTCCCCCCTCGTCTTCTTCTTTCTCCTCCGCCACATTTTACTCCTTAGCTTTCGCGCGCCCCCAGGGCGCTGGAAGTCCAGTACGTGGAGAGAAAGAAAAAGGTGGCTGGAGCGAACGGTGGCTGAGAGGACCTGGCCAAGAGAAAGAGAGTGAGAGAGAGAGAACACACGGCTTCTATCCGAACACTCGAAGGCTCGCGTGCGGCTAAGTGGACCCCGAGAAAAGGAGCCCCGAAAGGAGAAGCAGAGGAAGAGGATGATGATGATGAAGAAGACGAGGACAAAGAAGAGGAGGACAGGAGGAACGGAGAGAGAGAGAGAGGGAGACAGAGAGAGAGAACGTTGGTAGAGGGGTACGCAACACCATCCTCTCTACCTTTTACCTCAGCCATCCTTCGCCTCACCCACCTGTCTGCCGGCAATCTTCTAGTAGCCTTGGGCTACCACTCCGCTGCTACCAGAGGGGCTACTCTTCGGCTACCAACGTCCGGTCCTGCTTTCCCTCACGGTGCAGTAACCCTCCGGGATTGCTATGGACTTGTAATGCCTCGCGTTTTACTGGGCCTCGATACGTATTGTTTTGGAAATTGCTGAATTGCGATCGCAATTTGTTTTCTTTTGGTGGAAATCGTAAAACGCAGACGGCTGCAACCTAATGTCGAGTAATAGCTGCTCAACGCTGAATTTAGCATAAGCTAAACGGCTACAGTAGAGATGTAACAGACTCGAATGGAGTAAAGGTATCGGTAAAATTGTAGGTTTTATTTGCAGTATTCTTTAATTTTCGATATGGCTATGCTAGCTGTAGAATTGAAATTTTTAGGAGACGCGTTGGTCTGATGTTGAATGTAAGATCATGAACGAAAACATTAGGTCAGAATGAAGTCAGACTACGTATAAAAAGCATGGAATCAAGTATTACACTGAATAAATGAATAATTGCATTTGATCATGATATGCACTAGGTGTGGGACCAGATTTTCACCGTATAGCTGAATAATTGAACAATTTTCTAGCGATGTGATAAGACTCATGGAATTAGTGGATGAACTAATTGTTTGCGTTCAGCGTTTATATATCCATACGGACATGGTGGGAAAGCTTATGCATTTACAGGTATTGTGTGTCACGGACGTGTAAACGAACATGTAAATTTGTTTATAAATGAAGAAATTGCTACTGCACTAAATAAGATTACTCTCAATTGTTCCTAAATTCACCTTCGTTCTACAATTATAAAATAAAGTTGTGGATTGTTCTAAAATCTACTTTTCTTTTTTTGATAAATTAACGTCTAAAACAGCGAATCAACACGAAACACAGAATTAAAAAGAAATATTATATTGCCAGATTATTAGTGAAGGTAAACTTGTAATTGTGACTATGATTTTTAATAATTCCTTTTAACCATGAACTGATACTAACACGAAGATGTCGCAAGATAACAATTTACAACCAAATAACCATTTACATTTCGAGTATTATGATGGGACACGGTTAATAATTTTATAGTTCGGCCTGATTATTCGCGAATCATACCGCAAATAAAACAGCCTGGAGATATCGTCCAGGTGAAAGACAGTTTCTGCGATCTTCCGCAGACCCATTTCACTGACGCGAACGCAGCTGCGCCGTGGAGAAGCTATCGACTTCGCCGATAAAAGGTCACATTAGGATTCAGCACATTCGGCAGCAAATAGAGGCGTCGATAAAAATCGAAGAATTACGACCACGCATTCCTATGGCTTCTAACCCATGACCTCGACTATTACCTGCCATTTCTGTCCGTTCAGCGGCTAGCGCCAACTGGAGTCAAACGTATCGGCCGGAGATGGTTCAAGATTTATGCTAGACAATTTTGTGTCCGCGCAGGGGACAAGGGGAAACATAAAACGGGAATGAAACGTTCGTACAGCCCTTCCGTGGACGGTGTCTGCCGTCATTGATCTTTCGCAGACCCACGCGACGATCGTACGAACAATACCGATCGGCGATAGAACTGTTGAAAGGAATTCGATCGATAAGTCATTTGCCAGCGGCAAGGAATTTTAATAAATACGTTACCGAATGGTTTATTCGCTTCGCTCTTCATCAATCTTGTCTGGTTGCAACTTGTACAATAAACAATCATCGGTTCAACGATCCCAACCCAACCGAAGAAAACCGGCCCACGCGATTTCCAAGATCGCGACTCGTTTTCCGACTGTCTCGTCCGATCTATCGGTAGCCATCTTCGAGCACCGAGCACGTTGAGGTTCAAATTTTAATTAACACCTTACTGGATGATTTATTTACTTCGATGTTTATCAATTTCCTCGGTTGGTTCTTGTGCAATAAACAATCATCGGTTCAACGATCCCGAGCCAACCAAGAAAAAGCCCACGCGATTTTTTCGATCGCGATCTATCGGTAGCCATCTTCGAGCACCGAGCACGTTGAGGTTCAAATTTTAATAAACACCTTACTGGATGATTTATTTACTTCGATGTTTATCAATTTCCTCGGTTGCTACTTTTGCAATAAACAACGATCCCGAGCCAACCGAGAAAAAGCCCACGCGATTTTTTCGATCGCGATCGATCGGTAGCCATCTTCGTAAACCAAGCACGTTGAGGTTCAAATTTTAGTATTCACGTTACTGGATGATTTATTTACTTCGATGTTTATCCATTTTGTCGGTTAATACTTGTGCAATAAACAATCATCGGTTCAACGATCCCGAGCCAACCGAGAAAAAGCCCACGCGATTTTTTCGATCGCCTTCGATCGGTAGCCATCTTCGAGCACCGAGCACGTTGAGGTTCAAATTTTAGTATTCACGTTACTGGATGATTTATTTACTTCGATGTTTATCCATTTTGTCGGTTAATACTTGTGCAATAAACAATCATCGGTTCAACGATCCCGAGCCAATCGAGAAAAAGCCCACGCGATTTTTTCGATCGCGATCGATCGGTAGCCATCTTCGTAAACCAAGCACGTTGAGGTTCAAATTTTAGTATTCACGTTACTGGATGATTTATTTACTTCGATGTTTATCCATTTTGTCGGTTAATACTTGTGCAATAAACAATCATCAGTTCAACGATCCCGAGCCAACCGAGAAAAAGCCCACGCGATTTTTTCGATCGCGATCGATCGGTAGCCATCTTCTCGCACCGAGCACATTCAGCCCCATATTTTAAAGGAATAGCGTCGCAGGCCATTACTCGAACTATCTTCCTCTTAAACGGTCCACCCGTTTCCTCGGTATCAACGCTCGCGTTGGGTAGGCCAAGATACGAAGGCTTTCAAGGCTTTCGTAAGAGGAATCGTGGGCCAATCGCAAGCAAAGGCCCAGCGGTCGGGATTTACGGTCGCCCGGCTGCCATTTTATCAATCTCGATTAGCATACGCCGCATTAAACCATAACTTATGGCGGCTACTCCGTTCCCGCCGGGCCTGCCTACATCTATGATACGCGGCTTCTCAGCAAACTGTTGCTCCTGTCTGGTGGTTGCATCGACTGTACGTGATCTGCGACGCGATAAATTCCAGTCGGTGACTTTTCTTGTCACCCTTGCGGGCTATTATTCACGGATGACTGAACACCGACGAACGCAGCCCGTTGGAACCTCCTGTTACGTTCCCATTGACTCCTAGGCCATTATTGGTTTATGCGATCATTTTTAGAAACACTTTTAAAGTCGTCCAGAGAATCAGAGGATCGCGAGAACGCTTCGGAGTTAATATTCGTTTGCGAACCGTTCCACACCATCGATTCCTAATGCTGAAATAATTATTTGATACCTCTCAATGATTTTGTTGAAGGAAATGGTAAACTAGAACGAAACTAAACGTTCGGCGAGTAAGAAGTCTCGACTTGAATATCTTAGTTCGTTTATGATCCTCTGAAGTTCTCTAAAGATATGGATCATCCACACTCTCTCTATAGCGGATCTTTATGCAAAACAAATAGTCTGCATACATGTTACAGTACACAAGTCAAATACAAATTCCATTCTTTAAAAATTTCGATCAGTTAAAACTGACACATCGATGTTTTTCAATCCTTTTAATCTATCCTCTGCATTAAGTTGCATTTACTCGTGTATCTCATAAATGTATAAAAATCGCTGTCTATTAATAAGACACGGCAACCATGTAAAAAAACACGATTTCAAGAAAAATGTAGTAGAACCAGAGTATCGCGTACGATAAATTGTTTCCGGTTCTCGCACACTTCCAATATTCATTCCAATCAGTCTCCAGGAATTAAGTATTTACGTAGTTGCTCACATAAGGATTGAGTAAACCTCCCAACGACCGCGCATCCCAATCAAAGAATTGCCCCATTAAAGAAGCGAAAAGTACCGACGAAAAGTCAGGAACATTTAGCAGAGATCCAGGGAGTATCACTCGTCCCGTGGTCGCAGGGAATGATCGAGACGGTCGAATCGCGCGTTACTCTTTGGCGGGTATCTCGTAGCGGGATGGCAGTCGGGCGGTACTCGGGTTCTACGGGAGTGCAATTAAGAGGCACCAATTACACGCCACGAAACGTCGGGCCGGGATTGAACAGGGGGGAGGGAGGGGGGCAACGGAAAGGACACGGCGGGTTCTTGGGCGGCGTACCAAGACAGGGGAGAGACAGGCAGCGATCTTCTTTCCCAGCGGGGCGCCGGAACAGTCACATCTTCATCTCGGGCTGCGGGCGCGCGGCCCTAATTGGTCGGAATGCTCCCTTACTAATTAAGCATTCGACTAATTATTAATTACATCGACGCGAGGGCTCGAATTAATTCGCCGTGGCCGGTGGGGTGCCAGCGCCGCGGGGCACGCTCGCCAGGCATAAGTATCGCATTTAATGCGCGAGCGGAGACCGCGCGACAGCGCAGCGTGTTACTTCGCCGGCGAGAGGACGATGTACCTATTCCCTATCCCGCGAGTGTACTGGTAGGTACGAGGAAGAAAACTTATCGCCCCCGTCGTCGTGCGCGCGCTCGATTTATCTACTTTGTCGGTCACTCGTCCCCGTGGCCTTTAAAAGGAAGGTTACGGCACCCTCGGGGCGCAGATGCGGACGCAGGTGTCGGCCACGATTTGCGCCTCTGCTCCTTGTAATTAGTTAGGACGCACGGACACGCGCGTCCCCGGAGTCTTATTTATGGTTACGAATCGATCGCGCTATATATCCGATGAAACTTTAATTAACCGGCCGACAAGCCACGAGCTAGGCGCCGCGCTGCACCGCCGCTGCATCCAGCGATCCAGCCTCGTACCCCATCATCCGTGGTCTTATGACGTACCATCCAGCCACGTCGTCATTTCTTCCGATTTATCCGCGCGCCACAGGTTGCACGGGTAACTTAGAAGCCGCGCCATGCTTCCCGTGGATACCTGCTCGGTAATCATGAGTACGGAAGGCGTGACGCGACCTGTGATAGAACACGGGATTGGCTTGCGTAATTAGCGGAAAGCAAGCGCGGACGAGAGCTTCTATTCGGTGTTTATGCTAGGTAATTGGCCGAGGAGATGTTTGCTCTTCGAGTGTGGCCTCGGTGATTGGTTTCTTGGCGATGGACTTCGGGTGTAGGTGGTTTCGGATATTGTGGCACGTCGATTGTGATCAACGTTCACTTAACCAGTCAACTGTATCGCGAAAATCAAACGATGACGCCAGTGAATACGGGGATCCGTGAAAGCATCACAAATTATTTATACTTTTTATTTGTTCGTTTTAATACTTCTTGACCTCCGAAATAAATAGCTAATGCTAACGAAATTTTAACGAGTATACTCGTCATGAGAAAAAGTTTGTTTCGAACAGTAATGTATTTTTCTTGGCTGCATTCATCGCATATATCGTTATGCCAGGACATATAAAACGCATATCACTAAGTATACTCGTATAACGTCGTTTAGATTCAATAAAATTCAAGACTGTTCGCGGTGGAAAAAGCACAAGAATATTGAAATGAAGCAAAACAGTTAACAGAGTGAAGTCTTACTCTCCTATCAAATTCTTGCAACGGCAATTATTTAGAATAAAATATTTATAGTAAGAATAAAAGTGTAATGGGATGAATCATAGAGGGTAGTAGTGATTTTACATTGAATCAATAAATTTTTAAATGAAAAGCTCGTTACACTGAAATCTTCTTATTCCTTCAAAATTGAAGTTCAGAAATTACAGATAAACATTTAGCAACGCCATAGGTAACTTAAATGGTCGCGTGGATACTGAGACCTCGTACTAAGACTTAAGAGAATAATTTGATCACTGTATAACTCAAATGGGAACGATCTTATAAAGCATCCCGATAATATGGATAAGCAGATCTGCTCCGAAATAAATCATAAACCAGGGAGTTGAATTTCTCCAATGTTCAACCGAAAGATAGAACACAATATCGTTCCCAGTGGAACGATTCCTGCTCCCGTTCATAATTCCGTTCATTCTTCGTACTCGGCAGCGACAGTTCAAGACCGCGTAGTATCGGCTTACAAAATACTACTTTCCGCGGGCGGGCAGGGTAGGAAGGAGACGCGGAGACATTTTTATCGCGGCTGGACAAGGCTAAATCGCGGGTTGCCGCGTCGCAGGCCGCTCGCGGCCGGTACGTGCAGCATCTCGTGACCGTATACACCTTATTTCGATTTATCTACTTTGTCGTGTGCTCGGTCTTGCGTCGGTCGGTTCGCGGCGGCCATGAAAAACGCACCTCTAAAGTATCGTCCGGGCGCGTAGGTGCAGGTGGCGCGACTTGCACACTGTGTTTTGCGAGCGCTCTCGTGAGCGCTCCCGCAGCCCCGGCCCCGGCCACGCAATTTATTTCAGTGATCGCACGAACACACCGAACCGCCCTTACGTATTATTTATGGTTATGGATCGGTGCCGTTTATAAGTTCGGTGGTACTTTGACCGACTACAAGTACCGGTTGTCTCGCAGTGAGTATATCATTAGCAGTTTTATTATTAGTAATCTCGGGCCGGAGCGGGCGAGCAACGACCGTGAGCGCTAATAAATTCCGTGCCGTGTTACTTCACGAGATGTTATTAATTCCATCGAATTTCATTTCGTGTCCGCGGCATTGTGCGCCAAGCTGCGTCGAGAATCCGCCATCGAACCAATCATTTTTACGATTATTGAATTATTAAGCCGGCATCGCGTTCGGGGCAGACGCAGGATCACAATCCACCCACGCGGCCTGGTAAGGTCGATCGCGATACCGCGAAGCGAATTAACCTCCGCCAATTGTTTACTCCTCCACGTAGTCCAGCCCCTACCCTACCACCCGGTGCCAATCGGAAGTTCCTGGGACTTCGAGGATCCTGCGGGTTCGTTCTAACCTGGCGCGAGTCCTCCTACGCTCGAGTACTACTCCGCCCGGGACGGGTCAATCGAGATAGCGTTCCGCATTAACCTCCTGGCAATTAATTACTCCCCTTCAATCCCCGATAGCGTTCGTTTTTCTCCGCTACCCACACTACCATCGCGGGGGAACAGGCTGAAAAAGGGCGAGCACGAGACCGCGAGGGAGTGAAGAAGAAGAAGAGACAGGGGATGAGAGGGAAGAAAGGAAGGACGAGAACACGAAACGTGGGGAGCAAAGCCGGCCAGAGAGGATGAACGAGAACAGAGAAGATGTGCGTGCATGCCGCTCACGTAGCGTGCCAGCCAGCCTGGCAACCTCGGCGGACTCTCTTCCTCGTTCGCTGGTAAAAGTGAGCTCTCCTTTTCCTCTCTCGCTTTCTCTCTTCTACTCTGCCTCTGTTCCTCCTGCTCCAGTCGGAGAGACACGCTACGGGAGGGTGGGTATCTTCATCTTTATCAAACTGCAGTCTCTTACCTGGAGCACTCCCACCCACGGCCCCACCTGTGGTACCACGGGCACCGCAACAGGTGAGAGACTACCGAGTGTGTTCCGTGCCCTTAAACCCGTATCGCGGGTCGGACTTATTTTTTGTTTGCTTTCCTTTTCGGCCAATAGCACCGCGGATCTACGCGGGAGTCTGATCCAAGGACTCGTTTATCGAGATCAGCTCTCACTCTCACTCTCTTGCTCTCTCTCTCTCTCTCTCTATCTCTCTGATTAATCCCGGCCACGGTCGATTCGTTCGGCCAGTGTAACATTCTTGCAACCCGCAGAGCTCTAATTTTCAATTGTAGAGATTATACGGATTTTATGTAATCAAGTTTCCCGATGCGCGGCTGAGTTTGCTATGGTTGGAAGAAAGTTTCATCGTTAACGCTAAACCTACCACCACCGGTCAAGATGACCGTTGGGATCGACCTGTCGAGATTGTCGAATTGTGGTGATCATAAACTAATTTTCTCGGTCGGTTTGCAGCTGATTCGCACGTGCTTTTTATGGTTAAAAAATCCCTTTCAGATATGTGTCTTTGTCGCTTGGAGAAACGGTATGGTACATCTCACGTTCGGTCGGTGTAAGACCGAACACCTATTTTGAAAATGTTTTAAAATGTTAAGAATCAATTAAGCCGATTGATCTGATCTACTAGCTACGAGTTATTTTGTCAAAATAATGTTTCTTCTAAGGTGAATTGTAACCTGACGTTTTTTAAAAATTGATAAAATACTATGAATCCTTATCTATTTTTAATTTACATTAACACTGCCGAACGCTAAAAGTAGCTGGTCTGCATTGCCTTCCAAAAATGAAACGATCGAATTTATTTAGAGTTTGAATGATTTTTATCGTAATATACACTTGAATGAATAAATGTTATCGTTATAATTACAAGAATTCTAAAATAAAATATTTCAGACCGGCGATTTGACAGGTTTTGTGGTAAATTGTTGTGGAAAATAAACACATAATTATATTGTTGTAGCTATTTATAATATTATGTGTCTCTAATGTGCACAATTGTATTGTACAATTTTACATTTGCAAATTTTTCTTAGTCAGGCGTAAAATTTTTTATATATAATAAATAATAAAATAAAAAGTGCTACACCTGTGAGACATTAAAAATGATTAAACTAAACATCCAAATAATCCATCAACTTTTCTGAAAAGTGTAAAGTTTGGTCTTCGCTTCCGGATTCATGCTCTCGATCGAAATCACTTTCATCCAGGTTGCATCGATGCATCATTACTCAAACGAAATTACATTAAATAAGATTTTCTCATGCAACACGGCGCGTTGAGTTCTGCCAACAAGTATGGTGGGATCCACCGTGACGACATAACTCCTACGTAGCGATTTCAATTTCCGAAATAGATTAAGCTCGGACGCAACAGGTGAGCTCGCAAAGGGATCGCGATTTCGAGATCCTCCGGTCCCGGTATCACGCGAAACGATATCCTCGGCGAAATACCACATGGAGAGCGTGGCCGCGATGCTGCGCGGAACATTCTGATAATCTGCGCGTACGTGCCGCGCGTTGGAAATGAAATTGCTCCGTGGTGCGTGGGTTCGATCTGATGTACGGGCCAGCGGGCCCCCCGTTATCGTCTCTTATTAGTTAGAAATTCCAGCGAGCGCCGGTATTTTATGTTTAATTGCGCGTACTCGCGGCGCTCCTAATCTAAATTACCCCGTTCCGGTATCTGCCGGCTAATTTGCTTGGCATCGTGACTTTCGATACACTGTTATCGCGATCATAAGGCTACTTTATGGCAGCCGCCATTTTTCTTTGCCTTACCCTATCTACCAATCCCGACGGTAATACCACCGAAAATGTATCGCGAATTACATGGTACACCGAGCGAAAATATCTAATTGCAACCTTTTCATTCATTCCTCTTGATGAATTGATAAAATGAAATGAAACGAAATTTTTTAGCATTCTCGTTATTATAATCTGCATCATTGCATTTTCTAACTTTGCTTCGCAACTTCACCAAGATGATGAAATTTTTGTCAATTGATTGATTCTTTCATTAAGGAAATTACTATAATTACAATTGCAATTATTTTATCATTAATATTCTTAGTAACTATACAGTGAATCAGAATAATATTTTGACACTTTTAATATTGGACTATACGGCTGGGATTTTTTTAAAGAAGTTAGAACGATTAATTTATTACATTAAAGTTGTTGTTTATAACTTTTTTTATGGGCCTATATTGAGAATTTAAAACATACATTTTGGAGATCTGTGTAAATTATACATATTCGGAAAATTGGATCATAATTATGTTAAGTCATAACACTTATCAAATATTCCTGTTTTTCCACGCTTAAGGACTACTTTTACTAAACGGTTTTGTTTAAATAATATCATTTTGAGCACTCTCACTGCAATGATATATTTCAAATCTGCTCGTGAAACTTTAGTATTTTTTGTCTTTATCAGGTTTGACAAACGACAAGTGTCTTTATTAGTTGCTTTTTAAAAATAATTTCCATTTCAAATTATTCCATTATGGCTCCTGATAGAAAATGAATTATATTTCGTAACAGCGCCGTTCGAAACGAATTACACCTCACCCATTCGCGCCGCCATTGTTCCCATTATCCCACGTAATCGATTACAATCACGAACGTTTCTCCTATTTTTTCATTCACGGTCTCAATAATTGCGTACGCAAGGAAGTCATTACTACTGTCATAAATTACATTAGCAGTCCCACTATAAAAAAAGGTGGGGAATTATCAAAGCATCTAAATACTTCCCGTCACTTACAAACTCGCCAGAAATAAATCACGAATAGATCGTTTATCAATACCTGCCTTATCCTCCTAAAAATCATGCGAACGAAAAAAAATGCAACACCCACCGACTACAGAGGAAAAAGTCGCGAGTACTCGACGCAAACCAAGGAAACGAACGTATCAAGGCTATCTGGTTGCAGTATACATATGCGGTATCAGGCACCCACGCTCCACTAATCATACGAAACTACTAAAGTCTAGAATGCGACACGTGCAAGGAACGAAAACCTATTGACACATTATCGAATTCTTTCGCGATGAATAATGCGTCCGGTTCGGTGAAATGAAGTCTCGTGAGTGATTACAGAATATTCCACATTTGAGAGATTTATATCATCTACTAGGGGAAAGTAACCAAATATGGAATACCATTTGATTTTTCAAATATCTGTATATGCGTCCAGTTCTGCAACAGCCTTACGATCTTAACATTAGGAACAAGTTTGAGTATTTTACAAACGTTAAGAAAGTATACCCGATGTGGAACAGGAACTCAAACATGGAGTGCTGACGTCAGATACGATATTTTTATGGAAAACAAATTCGTATGGTCATGAAATCATATGTAAGGAAAATTGAATGAAGAAAATAGCTGCGGAACAAGATGCTGCTGTCTCTATACATTCATCATCGAAAGAGAAATTATTTAACTCGTCGATTCCTTTTTTAAACATGTACATCAAACTAAGACAAAAGGGATTGGGTTTGAAAAGATTATTCGCGGCGTTAAAAATTAATAAAACAATATGCAGAATATTCTATTATTTCAGAATCAGTGAAAAATATTTCAATTTGACACGAGAGGTGAATAATGATGAGTCTGACCGCGACTAGCCAATTCTACTGCTCGTAAATACTAATGCATGAGGACTTGATGAATTTTCAAAGTCGATTCTCTCAAATCTAAAGTCTATATATTTGCTTTGTTATGAACAATTTTTATTTTTATATTTCATAAGCTTCTACTTCTAAGAACTTTTCTTTATCAGTGAAAACTATTTTTCAACAAATTTCCAAGCCTCATATTTTAAATGTACTGATTGCAAAAGGTTCAGATTTTGAAAGACCTCAAGACGTTCTTGGAATTCAAATGACTCTACCAACTTATAAAACGTTGGGAGACAATTCTAGAAAATGGTGGAGACTATATAATCAATTAATAAAACTGTTATTTTAACGCTGAAACTACCGGAGAGGACAAAATCACTTATTCTTAATTTTCCCTTTACAGTTACTAAAGTCAAAAATGTTTACATGAGAAACTGTTTGATAAACTTCTTCATTCAAGTGCATATAATAAAAATCGTAGGATGTCTTCGGCCACTTATGGTCCTTCCGTCATTTTTCATTATTTGATGTCACAACTGCTGGTCATTAACGATGACAATATCAATATTCGATTTCATATGTTTGTATGAATTTCTGCAGACGCTTATATTTTATTTTTAACTCGGACATGAGGTTTCGCAATCATCTCATAGTATCTATTAAGAAGTTCTATAATTCTCCCGATCCCTAGATTCTCCAGACAAGCCAAATCTAGCCTAAATAAAGGCACTGGGTCGGTACGTGGTTCCCGTGAATGTCGGCGCAGTGTTTAATGCCGAATAAGAGCAATTCCGTGGTGGCTTTCGCGAAACGTTCTTGTTGCGTGAGCGAGCGAGTGCGTGCGTGCGTGGCTCGTTGCGTGCGAGCGTGCGTGAGCAAAATACCGAAAACTTCGAACTCTCTGCTCCACCTCCTCCTCATCTTCTTCCTTCTTCCTCCTGCTCGCGATCCGACCGCCTGGTTCGTTTCGCCAATTTTTTCTCTCACTCTCTCTCTCTCTTGTTTCTCGTTCGCTTTGCTGGCCCCCTCGCCGGAAGCGAAAGAAGCTCCGGTCCCGCTGCGATTAACCTTTTCAGGGATGAATTATTTCGCTCGTCAGGTCGCCGGGCGGCTTCGTAAAAATTCGAGCAGCCGATTCGTCGAATCAGTCACCTGCTGTTTACGTAGCCCGAAGTGACGCGACGAGAGTTATCACGTTCCCCGGATCGATCGATCGACGCCGATCCTCCCACCGATCGCCTCCCGGTACGATCAGCCATGCATCGATCCTAGTGCGTAATCTTCATGATTCAGTTATCTTCAGGTCTCAAGATTTTCGTTTAATCCCCCTGTGCTTCCCAAAAATAATTACAGTAAAATCCAGACAACTGACGATTTTTAGCTATATAATTGGTAATGCTTTGGACCGTTCACAGCTCCAATTAATAATTTCTAAAAATTTGCTTTTAATGATATCTCGTGTAGACACATTAGCCTCTTCAAAATCCTCAATGAAACAACTATTCAGGTAGTTTAATTGCCAAAAATTGAGTACTTAATTGACAATTTGGATGTTCCCGGTAAAAAATGTCTCCGGCACAGTATACGGAAGGTTAATTAATTGTACGTGTATGCTAGTAATATTGTAATAAATCAAGTGTCGATGCTATAATAAATGGTGAACTGTGACAATAGACTACGTATTATACTACAAGTTTTTGACTATAAAAAATGGAATAATTTAAAACAAGCTTATTGAGAGAGAAACTTTTTCCCCCACAATTCGACTCAATTTCCCTGATCTGGCGACTCTGGTAGAACCTCGCTCGTTTCACGAAATAGGAACGAAACTGCGTGGAACCAATCGAAGTTGTGCAATCTAATTTTTCCACCTTCCTACCTTGTATTTCCCCTCACCATAAGCCACCACAACCATCACCACATGTTCCATAACTTCTCGCAATCGCTAGTATCAAACGCACAAGGATTCCCTGCAATAAGTGTGGTTGCAACAAACGAGGTTCTACTGTATTTAGCATATACCAAGTGTTACATCAACCAGAGCTAGGCAAACATTTAATCAACGATTAACGAATAAATTTCTACTTCAATCGTTAACCGCAATTGACGACTAAAGTAGGAGTTTAATTGTTAATTGCGATTAACGATTGAAATAGAAATTTATTCGTCAATCGTTGATTAAATTTTAATTGATAATTGATTAATGATAATTGGTAATTGGTTAATGATTAATTGCTGAAATTTCGAAATGAAATACGGAATCAAAACTGTATGTATATTGAAAAAAATATAGACTAAGTTTTTGCTTAGATATATTTCTGTCAATTCTTCGCCCTTTTCCTCTCTCTCTCTCTCTCTCTCTCTCCCTCTCTCTCTCCTTATTACAATTTATGGACAGGCCGTGTGGCGATTAACGTCAGCAATTGATTAAATCAGTCCCTGATTTTGCGATGATATCTTTTTTTAATCAATTTTTGACGATGAACTTCATCAATCGATTTTTCAATTACTTTCTTAATCGTACACATTAATCAATCAATCTTGGTGAAAATTTTAATCGATTAATGCCCAACATATAAAATAACTATATTTCAGTAGAAGTAAGGTCCAAATCTAGAAACAGGAAGTGATGTAATTTTCACTATTCAGGTAGGTAAAAGGGATATTGCATGTCTCGAACAAATTTTTGTCACCTGTTTAAATGTTTATTCTGTCTTCATTCAAAACAAACTAATTTTAATTCCAAGAATATTTTTTATGTTTAAAAGCTCGCGAATAAATTATTCAATCGTTCAATCAGAATTTTGCACCACATACAGGAAGCTCCCCTTACCTAGAAGGGTTGCTTAGTTCTTACACTCGAGAAAAGTCACCTGTTTGTTTTAATCATAATGCTTGTAAAGACAATCTCTAACAGATTTATTTTTAAAAAATCGTTAAGCTGTTAGAAGCTTTCTAAGCCACCCCTTCATCAAAGAAGAGTGGTACTGTATGAATTCTTCTAAAAAAAACTGTTCTCCGAGGCTTTGATCAATGTATTTTCATAATACACGTCTATTTTAGAATAAATAATGGTCCTTTCACCGAAGAAATTGTGAAAATGCTTCCAAATATACATACAATCTATTAATTAGTTCTGCAAATGCAACAATCGTTATTCGGTCCGCGAACATTAATACGAATTTGCTTTCTAGTCGGTTTACCAGTGATCAGCTGCTAATAAATCGATCCCTGGTCGCTAGTAATTACTAGTAACAGCGAGTAGATCGTACAAGCGTTTCATGTCGGCAGGACGCGCGGTTGTGTTTACAAGCGTTTACCTCGACGAAAGATCATTTCGCTGTCGCGTTTATACGGCGGACTTTCTTCATGTGAAACATGATCGCGGTTCGTTCTCTCGTTTCTACGCGGAACGTCAGGACAATTTCGCGAACTTCCAGGCGGGAATAGGATCGTCCCCCGTTCCTCGTTTCGTCGAACATGGCCTCGCTCCGCAAGAAACCATCGGTATCTATACTTCGGCCGGACGTATTGGTACGTCAACTCGTGGCTTTTTACAACGGTGGTTCGTTAAGACAAGCCTTAACAGTAAGGACTGATCCGGGGTAGCGACAAGTGGTATGCAATAATCGATACAGACAGTGCGGATTAATTGAGAATGAGTGGACATTAATTGAAGGGGAAGAAGAACGAGGCACGCGCAAGTTTCCTTAAGCAGCGGCGAGCGTGCGTATACGCCTTAAGGATCGTGTAAGCGATAGTACGGGTACACGGGCGAGAATCGTAAGCCACGGGAAATTAATTGAGGGTAGATGGGAGACGCAGGGTTATTGCCGATCCCTTTCATGGCAGTAAATGTCGGTCTTACCACGTTTAGTCTAATTCCTTTTGTCTCGTAATGTTTCGTTGCGATTTAATCACGAACGAGATAAATTTTCTAGAAACTCGCGCGCAGACAAAAACTTTTTCGAGGGAGACTGACCTCCTGAAAAATGCAGTCACCAAAAATGAATTTTTCTTACAAAGGGCAAGGATATTTGCTCGATGTTTTCATTGTCGAAAAATTTGTTACATCAAGGAAAAAATCAATATTGTTAAACGCGAATAAAATGTTCAATGGGTTGTCATGTAATAAACATCTGTACTAATTGTTAGCAGAAAGTGCTCTTGACTGCAAATCTCAATATTTTCCCCCCTCCCCACATTTCAATATATATTTTTATAAAAACCGTTGCATACATGTAGTTTCTTTCGTCAGGAGATACTTCCCAGTAGAGAAAAAGATAAGAATACTATTAATCTCTATGAACCTCTCACCTGTGTAAATACTGGTCATGAAATACAATTAATTACCTGCTGTTTACATTGTTATATTGATTCAAACTAAAACACTATCGTAATTTCCGAACAGTTTAGAAGACGTTGAGTCAAGATCGAAGTGAAGAAAATATCTAGAATAACGAAATGGAAGTGTGACCTGTATAATTTTATATACATTAAGACAAAATTAAGTAGATTCAATTTAAAATAGTAGGAGTATCACAAGAATCAGAATTTATTAACCCTTAGCACTCGAGGGCGCCTCTGAGGCACCACTAAGAAATGCTGTACTATTATTTAAAATATTGTTTACATTATTAGATACGTCGGTATCTAACCAATTACTAAACATTTAAGTATTGCAGGAGATATTATATCAATCTCATATCTACCAAATTTTAAAAAATCATAGAGAATGGGAATATTCTGGGTCAGAAGAAACGTTTGATTTTCGAGGTAAAATAGCTCCGAGTGCAAAGGGTTAATCTTCCTGTTTGATTTTTTATTATGCAGTCAGTGTGTTCAGTAAAATATTTAGAAATCGAGTCACCCAGCCAATAGGTTAACATTTGCATTTCTCGCATTTCATAAATTCGCGTGTACCGTAAACGCATAAAGATTCGCAATCGAACTGCAGAATGGTTGTTGGCGTCGATTTCGCCGGACAAACTGTGAAACCAATTTTCGAACAATGGCATTTCGCCGTGCAGGCTATTGTGGCAGACCGTGGTAAGAAGCACGTCGAGCACGTGAGTGTTTCGTACGTGTTCGTGTAATTCGTGACCGACCGTTACAAGGTCTCTCCCGATAGGCTTGCAACGTGGGCCGTTACAACTATGTAGAGAGGATGCACCGGCATTCGACCCGAGAGATGCACTAGGCTGCACGCGAGGGACGATAGTTTCTCAGGTGACTGTAGGCTCCCGGGAACTCATTCATGCACGGCCAGGGCCACTACTGGCGGCTTTGCATGCACGTCAATGGGATACCTGCTTCCGATCGATTCCCTGTTCTTCGTCGGTATTTCGCGTAATACACTTATGGCTCCGGGCACGGTTAATGGCTTTCTCGATGTCCACGCAGCCAAAAACGACTCCGTAGAAAACATCCTTACGGCCAGATGTGCTCTGCACTCTTCAATAGAATGTAATTGTTCGGAGGTTTCGCAAAATAAATATTTTCTGCATATTTCCATGTGCAGTAGAGCGCCGATTATATCCGAACCAGTGAATGAGACATCTCAAAAGACAGTCTTTCATGATTTAAAACAATAAGAATACTGTAACAAATACGATTTCTTAGCATTAACTGTATGTATAATTACTATATATCCTACATATTTATATTGAGAAATGTAATTCACAATTTTTATTACAGTAGTAGTATTATGTTAAGATTATACTCTTGTGTGTGTATTTAACACTAAACTTATCACGAAGGGTCAAATGACCAATTTAGATTTCTTATTTCATAATTATCATTGAAATTGTAAAGGTGTTTTCATGGGGATTTATTGAATATAGTTTTTGATTCCAGTATACATATATTACAGTAACAATATAAATAAATTTAATCTTGTTATTTTTATAATATTTATAGTGTTAATAAGTAACTTTGAAACTGTTTTATTTTCTGAACCACCTCGGTTTCAATTAGTTCCGATAACGCTCTACTGTATTGATGTCTTAAAACCAGAGAGCTAAGGAGTTATGGGACTTTCTAGTAGGTTATGTGTAATTGTCGAACCATAGGACTATTTTCAAACATTTTCCTCACAGTATAAAATATCTAGTAATACGTTCTCAATCACCGTGGAAAATATTGAATATTCCTTTATGAATACCATTGCAATAAATAATTCTTACAGTTAATGTTATATTCTGGATATGTGACAGGACATTAAAATTGAATAAATTGACTAAGTATACGATTGATGGGAACCATCACACTATATAATTTGGCAATTCAAAACTTTTGGCAGATAATATGCATACATAAAATATACTTCCACTTTTCTGAGTACTCAAACGATCATAATTTATAAGTAAAAATTAGGAAAGGACATCATATGACGTTCACGGAATATTTGTCATCTCAAAATATGCAGCACACGATGTTCCTTTTTCGAAATCACTCAGTGTAACATACTATGCGTAATTTCACATTTCAATATGTCGTTCTTGTACGTCGACATAAGCTTGACGTTGATTTAGTATGAAATTCATCATACAACAAATTTTCTGGATATCAGTAACCCGGTTGTTAATTAATTATTTAATTTATCATAGCTGACGGTTAACTTATCATTGTACCCTTGTACGAGGTAAAGGCTTCATCGATTACTCCAAGATTTATTACCATAAATATGTAGCACCTGAAAAATTCATTTGCAACGTGCCGGTGGCAGTGTACATAAACTGTCAACCGTACCATTCTACAGACAAATGAATACATTCTGCGTTCATATTTGTCTCATCAATAATATTGCATGTTAACCGAATGTTCTTCAGACAGAATGTACAATAAACAAATTTTAAGCAAATATTTCAGTGTTTAATTTATTAACACTGATACAGTGCTGAATTTTTCTCTATAGGATCAAGCATTATATCTTTGTGCAAATATTGTACCGTTCAGTTTCTTCTACAAATAATTATTGTGAACTAAGCAATTGCTAAAATTTTTCTTACAAAAAATAGCAGTTTATGTAGAAAGTTTCTGATAATCTCCATCTTACTAATTGAATTTTATAACAATTAAGACTTATTAAAACATGTATATGAATACTTATTCATTTATTCATTCAACACTTTTTCATTTTTCAGTCCGGATAAAGTTAGATTTTCTTCGATGTATTATACAAAAATTAGTTTTCAAACCTAGTAAAAAAATAGTATCACTTACACACGATTAAATAGTTAAATAATATGTACAAGCATGGATATTACGCAAGGCGGAAATAAATGAATTATTGATTGATATCACAAGGAATTGAAGTGTGAATCTTAAAATAAATAAAATCACAGGAATAAAATTTAGATCAATAAAAAGATTGAAATAAGTGAAACGAACGGATGTACTATTTCCGACCAATAATAATGATTAAGAAAGAAAATAATCTATTTAGAAAAATATTGTTTCCCCTAAAGATCCGCGTTCTAGTTACCAGGTTAAAAACAGAAGCTTATTATAAAATTTCCACAACTTATTATACATTTAAATCTTAAAGTAAATAAAATAACAGGAATCAAATTTAAATTAATAAAAAGATTGAAATAAGTGTAAAGTACGGATGTACTATCTCCAACCAATAATAATTATTAAGAAAGAAACGAAGCTATTTAGAAAATTTTTTCGCAGAAAGATCCGCGTTCTAGTTACCACGTTAAAAACAGAAGCTTATTATAAAATTTCCACAGCTACATTTAAATCTTAAAATAAATAAAATAACAGGAATAAAATTTAAATTAATAAAAAGATTGAAATAAGTGTAAAGTACGGATGTACTATCTCCAACCAATAATAATTATTAAGAAAGAAACGAAACTATTTAGAAAATTGTTTAGCAGAAAGATCCGCGTTCTAGTTACCAGGTTAAAAACAGAAGCTTATTATAAAATTTCCACAGCCTATTATACGCAGTTAACAGTCGAAGAAACTTTTCTGACACGTCGTCGGTTGAATTTGCATAGTTTGGTCATTCTCGTTCTTCTTTACGAGCGTGGCGTATGCAGCTGGTTATTTCCGTGATTTCCAGGTCGCGTCGCGCTAGAAAATCGTCTTGAAGCCCGTTCCGGGCCAGTTCCTGACCTTTTGCCCGATTTTTCCAGGGTGTGGCTTGCGTTTGCATACACGAAGAATTAACGAGTAAATACGGAGAAGCTATTACGATCCATAGGATCGTCTACGGTGTATGCAAAGGAGGCGGAAGAACGGCCGATGAGGAAACACTGTCAAGCTGTTAGTATTCAATGAGATAATGATGGAACACCACGGAATTCAATGACCTAGCCGGGGTAAGCGTAGGACGATAGTAACTTCGAGGCTTTTATCAGGATTAGATTAGCATAGAAGCAATGCGGACTACGGTGGATCGTTCGATTCGAACATTCCGTCCCATTACTGGCTTCCCGGTTTAAATACGCGTTACGGCGGTCCGACACGCACCGAAATTCATTTCGGGCCCTCCGCGCATCTGGTTCCACGAGAAATTGCTGACCGAGACGGGAAAATGGACACGATACGTTCAACAGATCGAACATAGGGGAAACACGAGCTCGCTACTTACAGTTTTATAGAATACCTTCGTTTCTGCTCAATTAATCGGGCATGCAATTACCTGAATTTACTTGATTTAATTTACTTATGTTGGATAACGTTTGTTCCACAGGGTGCATGCACTAGTGATAGGCAGGGTCGCCAGAGTAACATTTTTGTCCCCATTACCATCCTCTTTTACACCTGGTATACTTAATACGTTGAAAATAGTGTAACAGTATATTAAAATTCTTCTAATTTTATTATTCGCTAACAGCTGCAGTATGTTTATGCAATTTACATGCAAATTTTAGTAAAATCGGATCGCGTAAAATCGTATTCTTAGCGGTAGTAGTCTTTTAGTTCTGAAATAAGTAAAAATCGCACTAAATTCTATTGGATCCTAGCATTTGTTGAGAATCTACTGATTACTCTTGCTGTTTAAAAATTGATTACTTTACTGCAAATTATTTACAATTAATTACTAGTCTGTGCGCAGTCTACAATGTTTTCCAAAAATTTTCAAAATTAAGCGTAGGTTCCCACAGGAATAGAAAATAAATATTTATCGCACGGGCAATGTAGGGTTAATTTAGTTTAATAAAAAAATCTGAGATAGCTATCGTTGAAGGTATGGTGAACGTGTCGACGCGACGCAGACACGGTGTTCGTTTTTTTAATCGGATGTATTTCGATGATCGGTGACGAACTGTGGCCCGGTCTTGTTACAGTCACCAGCGAAATTTCTTGCGGCGCGGCGGGTCCGTTGTTTTTATTGACATTCCGCGAGCTCGATTCAGGGATACTTAAGGTGGCCAGAGGGCGGTAATTCGAGAACCGTAAGGTGTTTCGGGACAGCCGCACCGGAGCATTCGATACCGGCTCTGCGGAGGCGGACGATACTTTTCCCTTGTAGAGTGCGATACGTCAAACCTCGTCCACCGGCGGATTCCACCGGTAATCCGGCCGGATCGGATTACTCCGTCCATAATACGTGAATCGTGATACGCCCGCGATATTCCTTCCGAGGGGCTGTTCGTCCTCGCGCAGACCAGTCACGAGCGAACCCGGACGTCACTGGATCTACTCGAGTGCGAACTATGTTTCCCTTGATACCATCTTCACTTTCAATCGAATGTCTTCTCTGTTAACCGAGCATTCCCCGACAGGCTTAGAGAACTGAGTTCTCGTTGTTTGCATAATTAAAAAATACATTTCAAAAATGTGCTGTTCACGATATATTAGGTTGTCTCAAAATTTTCTTTCGGAATGTGTTCCTTTAACACCAGAACCACCGGACAAGTCCAAATGTCTTGCTTCTGAGTTGTTCCCTTAGGAATATTAAAATTATAACATCTTCACTTTCAATCGAATGTCTTCTCTGTTAACCGAGCATTCCCCGACAGGCTTAGAGAACTGAGTTCTCGTTGTTTGCATACGTAAAAAATACATTTCAAAAATGTGCTGTTCACGATATATTAGGTTGTCTCAAAATTTTTTTTCGGAATGTGTTCCTTTAACACCAGAACCACCGGACAAGTCCAAATGACTTGCTTCTGAGTTGTTCCCTTAGGAATATTAAAATTATAAATACGTTTCCCTGAGAAAGTTTTGAAGTAAACTTCTCTATTCGAGTACATATTTAAACAAAACTACTACGAAATATAAATAAATGAAATTTTGTCATTATTATAAGGCAATGTATACCAACTGCATTTAGCTACGTAATGCAAATTCATGTTAGGAATTACTAAAACGTTAGCACAAAGATTATCGCATTGTTTGTATTTATTTGACAACATTAAAGGAACACATTCCGAAAGAATCTTTTGTTATAATGACACACAAAATTTCAGAAACATTGGCCCTATTTATTGTTTACGATAAATTCCCAGAAGTTTGTTTAAGACTTCCATCTTAACTTGTTAAAGGGATGCAAATTGTGAGCATCTTCGAGAATTTATTGTAACTAGCCTGTTAAATCGATCTTTCAGAAATTTTACAGATATTTTTTGACACTATTGAAGTATTCAAAACTCTTTTTTAGTCGAAAAAAGTACAACATACCCCTTTTTGTTACATTAAAATAAATGTAACCGTGCAAAAAATATTAATTTTCTTTTCCCCTCTACGACATTTTTTGGGATAATGTCGAGTAAATCCCTGTAACTGTAAAGAAAATGGCACGGAAGGGGTTAATTCCCATACAAATTCTTTGATTGAGACTCAAGTACACCACGTACTTCAAGACAAAAAATTTCATACCTTAATTTATATCTCAAAAATAATTATGATTGCGACAGTAGAAGATTTTGCATATGCTTGTAGTTTCTAGACGTCACCTGATATTTAATACAGTGATCTCTAAACAGTTCACTATAGTCACAATGCAGTCAACGTAAAAATAAAACATTACTAACTGCTACCCTGTGCTACCTGTTCCCCGTACAATCCACATGGAACATGCCGCGAATGCGAAAGAGAAAGTACATTGAAGAATATTTATCTCGCGTTCGTTTTAAGTTATTGACACTTAACTGTTCTTCGTAACTTCAGCTAGCACGTGGCCACTGAAGTAGATTGACTTCTCAATTACATATTCGCTGTAATTTTATGATAGAAAAGTAGCAAGTGCACGCATTGTAGTGATTTAAGAGTTAACGCGTGTACGCGTGCACTGAACAATATTTATTATTATATGTATATCGATTTGTAATAAATGCAAAGTACAAGATATTGCACAGACATTCTTCGGGTAATAATGGATACAGTGGCGGCTGCTGGAGTCATACACAGCTTTCCTTTCACCCGTTTGCATAGTATCGTAAAATTGACAGCGCATAATTCATCTCTAAGTTGCTTATGGGAAAAATTTACAGCCACGCTTCCTTACGAAACTTTCAGAAACAAACTAGCGTTCGCGAATATTGTAATACACGGGCTGTTACGCGTAACGAGTTAATTGAACGCGAAATCCAAAACATTTTCGTGTGAAAATTGTCATCAATACTTGTGTAAAGAAAGTATACTATAATCGAGTCGAGATCTCCACATTTCGAATATTTACAACTATATCTTAACCCTCATATGTTCTTCAGAAATAATTGCATAAAAGATGTAAAAATAGTAAATGGGTAAATTTTCACTCTGAACAACGTATCAGGGTTAAATCTAGAATGCCGCAGCATTAAGAAGCCCAAATACTATTAGTCAGTTTTTTATACATACTTTTTTCTCAGATATTAGTGAATAAGTGTAATTAAGTTTAAGTTTAAGATTTAGGTTAAGTTTACGTCTAAGTTAGAATAAGGTAGATTTAAAGAGATGTAAAAGGGTGCGAAAGGGGAAGAAAAAAGGGGTATGTTGTACAGTATTGTAACCCTGAGGGGAACAAAAATAAATATATATTGTACATTAGTCACAGTTCAAACAGATTAATGATAGCCTAATAATGATAGCCTAAGCCTATTAAAAAACCAACCCAACTGCTCTACTCATTTCCAAATTAAAAACACAATCATACCGAAAACGTCAAGCACAATGGCCACTTGACATTGGAGTGATACATTAAAAGTAGTATAACCTAATTACCTAATAATGAAACAGCATATTCTCTGTTTTCTGAAGAATTGTTCTTTGCTTGAACACATCATTAGCTACAATCACCTTTTCGCAGTAAATACTTATCCATTGAAACTGTCGACTTAATACGTTTCGATTAGATCTTGTAAATCCTACTATCTACTAGGAACAACAACAAAGAAAAACTTTATTTCCCTGAATAAGGGAATGACGTAAGAGTTTCTTGACTTCCTATCGTCTAAAAACACCGCGAGGTTTCAGTCGACGATTGGATTGTTAGAGTTAGGAGTAAGAAGGAGTAACAATCTAAGAAACATAAGATCAAATAGTGACCATGCCCACGAGAGACCAGAATCGGTAGCCAGATTTCGTTTCTAAGAAGGTGGCAGTGTTTCGACAGACAGCACTCGCCCGCCCCCCCCCCCTGGCTCATCGAGTGGAGAACTGAAGAGTCTAATTTTTCCCCTTGGAGGGCGATCATCCGGGGATTCAGAATGCGAGCAAAGTGAAAGGTAAACAGCGAGGGGACCTCCTTTTCCCCATGATTTCGGGCTGGAGCTGACGTCTGATCACGGAGGTCGAGAGCGTCATGCGCCAAAGAGAGGACAATACGTGCACGCAGCCGATCAGCAAATTTCACTTTCGGGAGCCGGAAATTATTGGACGGGACCGGCAGCATCGCGTACGGCGAGCCCCGAAGGTGGATCGTTCAGGGGCGGAAAGGCATCCGAAGTTGGGGCCCTGGGATACGAGGCAACCGCTCATTACCGAAACCGCTTTTATTGGTTACCGCGCGTGAAGATGTACACAGAGAACCGGTGCAACGAAGGAAAGGAAACGACGTAAAGAAAAACAGGGTTGTGAAGGGAGAACGGGGAGGACAAGAGGGCGAAGAACAGGAGGAGGGGGTGGGGAAGAGGAGGAGGTGGATGGAAAGAGAAGGATGAAGGCAGAGAGGAGCGCAAGCCATCATCCAGCGGTGGCGGGCCAAGAAGCCTGATTATACGGTGGGAGTGGCATGAGGAGCTCCAGTTGGGCATCGGGTTCCTACGTAATTCGTAATACGTCCAGATATTGCGCCCGCGGCCGAAAAAGATCCTCCGCGAGCAGCTGAACAAAAAGAATTTCGGATTTCATAGAGCCGCCGCATGCGATGCACCGTTCAGCTCGTTTCCTTGGTTAATGTTTTAATGGCGGAACACGTCGGCCGGTAATTTGTTCCTTTTAAACGCTCGGCTCGATCTCTCTACCCCCCTTTCCAAATTTCTACTTTGCACTCTATATTGCGCTGTTGCCCTCGAGCGAGCCGGCTTTACGGTTGCTTCTTTTCAGTGGTGGAGGTCAAGATTAATTCGATTGACCGTGCTGCCGCGAGAAAATGATCATAAACGCTGCTGCTGGGCGATGAAAACGATTTTTCTTGTCTCCAGGTTCATTTTGACATGTTCTTTTTCATTGGGTTTGTCAAGTTCTGCCGCCATCGGAGGTGGTTAGAAATTCATTTGCTGTTAAACTGCATACATGGTGAACTATCTAATATTATTAAATTATTTCTGTATTGCTTGTACAATGTTTTTGAATAATATATAGAGATAATATACTTGATAGAGATTTTCATAATTTCAAGAATTTTTACAAATATTGGAACAGTTTTTTTGTTCTTTATGTAATTTCTAACTTAAAATCAATTTGTCTGTAACAAATTGCCTAAAAACCTTCATAAAAGGAGGCTAGCCAAAAATATATCTTAATTGCCTTCAAAATCTCACTGGATTGCATTATTTAAAATATCAAATTTCTTTTAATTGATCCCATTAGAGAAGAAATGTACCTAGTAAAGTACCTAGTGAAAAATATTAAATATAGCTTACTGACGATTCTTCAATAAAATTTAAGCATTCTATATAATTGTTTTGTAATTAACCAGTTAGTCACCTGTTAAAATAGTTCGTCGAATACATTGAATGATCTGGAATTGAGGCTGGTGAGGAGAAAGCGTCTGTCTGACTTCACACATCCTTTTCTCCTTCTGACGAAACTTATTCGATGTGCAGTTACAGTACAATTGTATTCAAATGGACGCGTCTCCGTTAGTTACTTATTCATTTAACACATTCGTCGTGTCGGTCAACGGTAATTTAGATTTCAATTTTCATACATCTAGAGAACCGGCCAATAAATTGAAATTTAAACCTTCTGCTAAATATGTCACGTGTCAAATGGCATTGTACTGGAACAATCATACATGTTTGTAAAGAATCATTTCATATTAGAATTAGTTACATCCACATGTAGATAAATTTAAAAAAATATTTTTGATACTTTTTTAAATAAGTTTTTGTTCGTCTACTAAAATGTAAATTTTATGTTTAAAACAGTTGCCTATTTATAATTCGTTTTATGTACTACTGTAATAACTATGAGTATTTTAATATGATAAAAGATAATAGAATAAGAGATTGTAAAATACGTTTACTTCAAGTAACATTAAATGTTGCAATACGTATTTATATCTTATTAATACTAAAATGAGTATATTTTTATCATATATATATACTATTTAATCAATTTTGGCCCGTATAGAATAAATTACAAAATAGATACATGAATAAAACACACGAGTGACACAGTTCAGAATATATCAAGCATAAATAATAAACTGTTTATCCAAACGCTACATTACATAGTTTATTGAATATAATGTGTATATGGCTTTGATAAAACTGTCTCCAAAGTAACCAAACACGTAAGAAATTAGTTTAAAATCAATTGCAAGATTTGTACCGAACAGGCAATAAAACCGTGGTAAAAAATGTAATACTTTGTAATGGCATACCAATGTGCAAGATAAAATTCTATAAAATTTATAAAAAATCTTACGCCGTGCAAAGAATGAAAAATATCCCTTCTTGAGCATTACTGACCAATAAACACAGTGAGAAAATTAATTCGGAAATCAATAAAACCCAAAGATTTGTATTTTATCGTTCAGAAGGCTGCAGCAGTATACCTCGCAGCTCACAGTAAAATACAAACCGCCTAATATTATAACTTTGTATTTTACTGTCCGGGAAGCCACTGGTTTAGCAGCATTTCCTACCAAAAGGACTTCCTCAAGGACGGTGGAATATCCGCAGCCCTCGAACAGGTGTACCGTGACGTGGACTTTATTTCCGTCGGTTTACGGTTCTCGTCGACTGGAACGTATTCCAGCGTTCCTGGAATAGCTCCACGAACAGAGGCATTCCGTCGCTCGCGACGATTGTCAGCTCGCTCGCGAGACGTCGCTCGCTATTTTACCACGAAGGGAGACGACGCACTTCGCCGGAAAGCTACGGTGCTGACCTGCCCGAACGCAAGAACTCTGACGGCCATTAGAATTCCATTCTGATGAGACGACGTTCGAAATTTTTTCTCCTACCGAGCCGTTGGAAATCGATTTCGTCTTCCATACTTCACTCAGCTACTTTCCTTTACCAGAGAGAAACATTTCTCATTTACCCATACCCAGGTGTCAATTTGACACATTTTACATTGATTTTGAATATACAGTATTTACTATACCTCGTTTTATGCGTTATTTCAAATTTATCACATTCTATCTTAGCTTTTCGTTTTTAGAAAAGAAATTTACGAAGTTAATTATTTGACTCTGTCGCATTGATTTTTTATCGTTTTATCGACAGTAAAGAACAAATTAAGTTGGTAACACGAGAGGTAAGGTTAAGGGATGAAGAATCATTATACCTACAAAAAAGCACAGTGTAAGATCATGTTGTCATGAAACAATTAATTTGCAACCAGTCAGCCTCGCGATACCCAACAGAATCTACTAAAAATGTTATTAATATATAAAATATGCTATTAATTTGAAATAAAATGCATTTAACCTGCATTCTTCTAAGAAATTATAAACGAGAAAGATGTACTAATCGCTGCAACCGTAAAACAAATCGTAGTGCAAGGACTTAGGCTAATGAAAACAATATAAAACAAATCTTTTAATAGAAAAATGATTTTGTCTATGGACTGAAAGACGAGATATAACTTTTACTTCAACTATTTTTTAAATATCTTTCGTCATCTGCGATTTAAGAGCACTTACGGTTCGAATGAAAGGGTTGATTTCTCCCTTAAAATAAAAAATGGTCACGAACGAAATATAGCTAAACTATTGCGTGTGTCTGATGAACTCTAGTGTAAAGTTCCATCAAAATAATTGTGTATCAGTCAGAGGGAGTGCATTATCAGCTGGAAAGAACCCCCGTGAAAGGATGTTTAACAGTTTAGTAAAAAGAAACGCGTGAAAACCGAGTTTTACTGTCCAGGAAACTCCAAGGACAGGTATGTTTGTAATGCCCAACATATAGTTATAAAAGATGAGAGTTCAGCCGATGACTCTGATCAGATTTGACCAGTGCGGCGTCGAGCGAGGCATCCCGCACGGTTTTCGTCCGGGATCGATCGACGCGTGCGTTACTAGGATGAAATTAATGTTACAGATTCGGTCGTAATTGATTTGGACGTCAGACCTCTTGCCCGGAATAAGACGCGATGTATCGATGCGATTTATCAAGCGACGACTTAATTTCGCCGGGGCCGGAGATTTACAGCGGGCACTGAATTAATAATAACGTCCCGGTGCCGGGGACTCCGAGTGATATTTTATCGAGGACAGGTCCACGATTAGAGCCCGTAGCCGCTCTCGCGTACGTGATTCCAGTTTATGGTTTCTAATTCTATTGGATCGGTTCGCGATAGATCAAGACGGATGGTTCGTGACGGATAGCGTTCGTAATGGATAGATCATGATGGATACGTCGCATCGGACGATAGCGTATTCCTGGGCCAGGAATTGCCACATATGGAATTAGGCACGGACCAACATTGGTCGGCACGGCGCGACGCGGTGTTCTGCGGCCTGTATCGATTTCCCAACCAATCGGCTTCCCTTAATTATTCGACCGCCCGTACCGATCGATCCCTTTCGTTCCGTGTTACAACATGCACACGAGCACACGCACGAGCGAGCGAGCGGCTCTCTCGGCCGCGATTCTATTACTGTACGAATGTAATAAATAAATAGAAACAAGCACGGGAGAGTATATTTCATGACCGGCCGTAATTCATATCGTTATGTAAGCGGAACCGTGGACCCATGGAAGTGTAAAACATCGTGTATCGTTAGATCGGTATCAGGACGGCCGAAGTAATTGCCGCCGTTCGGATTTAAAGGTGGCACGTCTCGCTCGTTACACGTTCCTCTCCCGACGAAAATCAGGCTGTTCCGCCGCGAACACGTACCACGGTCGTGTCATTCCGCGGCGTCGATTTTACCGCAATATATTCTTTATCGCATGTTTTGTCATCGTTTTTGTCAGACGCGTGTGGACGGGCGTAAATCATTTCAATCGGCGCACTTAACGCTTAAAAGGTAACGATTGCTCCGAGAAATGTATGTATAAAAAGACCGGCCCCGCGCGATTTTCCCTCCCGGCGACGTAATGTTTGCAACGAGCAATTTTTATTGATATGGAAGAAGCGTATATCTCGCATCCGCATCGGCGACCGTTTCTATAAAAAGGATTTTTATGCGCGTGCATTTATTATATGAGTCCTTTATCATATCCTTGAAAATTTAATAATGTAAGTGCGCGCCGTAGACCGCGGACGTTCCTGCGATTCAACGTGTTCGTAGAACACCCGACAGATTTAATGTTATCCGTGCCGCCGCCGTGAGACGAGGATTCTTTCTTCAAGGATTTATCACGCGAAAGATAAAACCGCGAATTTAGTGGCCGCAGTTAAAATTTCTGATCTATTAGAACTTCCTGTATGGCATGGGTGCGTGGCTTATACTTTCCATAGCGAACTATTTTTTACGTAGTGTAACCGTCGGTTTACACTAAACTTGTCACTGCCGGTCGAATGACCGATTTTATATTTTTAATTTCATAATCATTGAAATCATGAAGTTACATTGAAATTGATTTGATAAATTTCTTTATCCGAGCACATATTGTTATAAAAATTGCACAGGATCTAAATCAATAGAGTCTTGTCATTTTTTGTAACCAAAAAAGGCACATACAGGTTGAATTGAGTAACCTACTTCTTTTTCGAAGTTGGTTAAAAACATTTTAATCGTTTTTAGCACCCGGTACGTTTAGTGTTAAACCCCTACAATTTATTTCATGATTGCCGTGATTAGAACGTCTTTCTTGTCTACAATTGCATAGAAGAAGAATGAAGAAGATATTTACTGCGTGCCTATATATTCTCCAATGGCTGCCCATCGACAGCAAACGAACAGAATTTGATTTCGACTCAAAGGAAATTAAAAATATACATTTGGAATAGATGACTGGATGTCATAGTAAAAGGGATTAACATGAAACTCTATTTAGGATCATGATTGATCGTTGTTCAATCAATTTTTGCACTTCTTACAAGGTGGCGTTTGTGTACAATGATACCAAATAAATATGTGATATTCCTGATAATTTTTCGTATTAGAAGTCGACCATATTTCTTCTAAAAATTTCGAAGTTGTATGAACATGCAATATCTACTCGTTTCCACATGGTTTAAGTGAAAATTAGTACTGTTCGATTTTTATATAGATATTTATGCAAATTCCATTTGTGTAGACTAGTATACGAAAGAATAGGGGGAGGAACTATTATGTTAATATAATACTTTTGAAACCTAGGCATCTCATAAATGATAAATGTGCCTTATATTTAGTATTTTACAAAAAGTAGAACATTCTCTTTATTAGATCTAACTCTAATACTAATCCTATCTAATACTATGTTGTAAGAACGCGTTATGAAGGTTCAATATCTTGGTCATAATTTTGCCCCAGCTGTAAGCTAACTTGTGTAATGGTTTTCAGTAATTTCAATTGAAATTTGTGCTACAGAAACATTACAAGAAGAAATGTTTCCAAAAGATTCAATAGCATTAAATATTTTTAGAATTTCCCTGACAATTCTGCTACGTAGAATATTAATATTTTTGTAACTTTAGGAACATCAATGCAAAGAGTCACAAGGTATTGCAACGTCTCGTTTTATATGAACAATTTCACTTCTGCATCGACAAACTACCCAAGATCGTCTTCAGAGTCTTGTCTTCGGACACTATAGCGAGCTACCGTCATCCCTGTCATAACACGCAGTCGAAACGTACGTTCACGGTTAACTTATTACCAGCCACACTAATAAAAGGCTCAAAACGATCAACATAAAACAGATACATTGCGAAAGAGGTACAAAGTACTTTGTAATGTCCATCGTAAATTAATCTAATAAAAAGAATCTAATTTCAGCATAAATAACAGTCAAGTGTCTCACCGAACAAATAACCGTGAAAATAAAATAGATCGTAATTTATACTTTCAATGAAGTATATTATGGGATGATGTTCTTCATCACCTTTTTTTAATATTACATAAAAAATTCCAACTCAATTAAAATGATTTTCTGTTTTAAATAACTTTGTTAATAAATAAAATATTTGTTAAATATTAAGTTCGAGTTATTTCTAAACCGAGTGTTCTTCAATGGCTGTTACATAGAGAGCAACGAAATTGAATTTAATTTCGGTTTAAAGAAATGAGTAGATTCTAAGGATTAATAAAACTCGAAACAAATGGATTTTATAAAAGAATGACGACCTACAGTTGCGTATGTGCAAAGTGCACGATAGAAAGGTGTCATTCTGATCAAGAAGTATTGTAATTGCTGAACTTAATTGACTTGTTATATGAAAAGTTAGTAGAAAGCACACCAAAACTATAACCGATATTGTGCAATAGTCATAGGCGACTTACATTATTACAAAATGACAGATCTTAAATTTTTAATTTTTCTTATTTAGATCTTACTACACTGTTCGCCGCACGTGAGTACCGCCCCATTCAGATGACTTGTCTCCCCTTTTACGACGCTACTCCCTTGCATGAATATGAAACTAATTTTTTCTTATTGTACGGATGAATGAATTTGACTCTACATTTTTATATTATTATAATTATTGTTCAAGTGGCCAGGATTATTCGATTCTCCCCTACGCTTTTGTAGGACAAACTATATAACGCAAGGGGTTGATGATACCCTCAAGCGTCTCCGTTGCTCTTTCTTTCTTTTTCTGGGCCTTACGACGACGAAAGTCCAGCTATCGGAGAGACAATTTTAAAGTATGCGTTTTCTTCCGCAGGTGTCCGCGATCTTGGAAATGACCGATCGTAAAGAGTTCGAGGAACAGAGTCGTCAGGGCCGCGGCAGCGTTGGCGTGGGTCAGGATGCCGACGCGTCCCCGTCGAAGGGGAGGGTCGTGTCTCGCCGCGAAGAATCCGCGAAGGGACGATCGATCAGGCGGGGGGCTGACACTAATTGCGGGGAACACTTGGGGAACACGCGTGGTTCCACGGTGGAATGGCTGGAACGAACGCCGCGTGATTTATCGCTTATCGGAGGTGCTCGTCCCGCTGATTGGCTGACGAGCAAAACTCTGGTCCACCGCGACACTCTTGTCTCTCCTCGATTTACGATCGGACCCCGTTCCCTGGGCCATCATGCCGGACTCCGACGACGTCCACGTCCACGTCGCGTCGCGCTACCCTGCCTGATTGGCAGTGAAATCCAACAGGAATCGGGCTACTACGGTCTATTAGCTAGCCGGAAGAGATACACGTGGGATCTAATAGGCACAATGCCTTCTAACTCTCCTTCCATTCCAGGAAACAACGAGAGATCGGTTTTACAGAAGATTGATGCTTTTATTAATGACGGACCCAGTTGTGTCCCTGCTGATTTTTTAAAAATTCAAAAACAATTGTAATATTCTCATTTGCGATCTGTGCTGTAGGATTTCTGATATCTTTATGTATTAGTCATGGACCAAATAATGTGCCAGGTAATGTGCCACCGCGGTGGCATCACTCAATTCTTTTTGACTCCTCAGTGAAGTTGTTACAGAAAAAGATGTTGAAAAATAAATACATTTGAAAGAAACGAGTGAGAAAGATTTATCCTAGAAAACCAGAGAGGCTGGGACCACCAATAACGATACGTTGTGAATATTTATTTACTCGTTTGAGAATATTACGAAAATTTATTTATTTCAACTTCAGGATTCATACCGAAAGTTCCTGTGAATTTTAACAAATTATAATCTCTATATATAATAAAATCGTGTCTGTCTGTATGTATGTATAAATGTAGTATGATTTTTCGATCGCAAAACCACATACATATGTATGTATGTATGTTTGTAACGGCATCACTTGAGAACGGCTCAACGTAGAAAGCTGCGGTTTGGACTGTTAGACGCGGCGTTTCTTCGGCAAGGTTTAGGAGCAAACAGCATTCGAAAAAGTCCATTGGTTCAAAAGTTGTGACGTCATCAGTCAACACATGCAACTTTTTCGCCCTCTTTTGCCCACGTTTCTGCTTATAACTTTTGATCGGATGGACTTTTTCGAATGCAGTTTACTCTGAAACCTTCCAGAGACAGACACAGAGATAGAGAGAGAGTGTCAGAGAGAGACAGAGAGAGTGCGCGAACGAGAGAGAGAGAGAGAGAGAGAGAGACGCGAAAAGCGAAATAGGATTGAACGAAATAGATTATCACAAACCCGTTCAGCACGTACATGCTGTTAAAAAATACTGTGCCACAGCAACGCGTGGCGGGGGAAAGCTAGTATTACATAAAACGTGTATATATAAATATGGATTATTCGCACCAACTTAATCATTTTTCATGAATTATATCTATAACCTCTTCCAAAAAATTATTCATGCAGTAGATTAAATCTGTATGATTGAAAAATTGAAATACCTACTTAATTGGCTAAATAGGTCCCAAGGCGAAAGTTCATAAGCACAGATCTTCTAAAAGTTACTTTTTAAAATCCCTCCCTTCATTAAAATCAAAATATAAGAAATAGAGAAAAAAGATTTTTACATTGCAATTTTCATTTTTTCCAAATTTCTTTGTTGTGCTGAGTTATGCTACGTTGTGATTACATTGTACTAAAGTAGTATTTAGCAAAATAGAGAACTAACGTCTAAGAAATTGTAAGATTGAAATAGTATCTACGACATAATTGATTTTCCATACGATTTACATTGACCTCGTTTCTAAGCCTTAGGGGTTGGTCTTTTTACAGGGTCGGCGAACACCGTACCAGGGGGATAGTTTGTCAGTAATTTTCTGGGGAGGGAAAAGTGAGATCGAATCCCATGAAGGCCAGCCTCATAGAAGGGAGGTAAAGGAGACAACAGGTTGGCAATTTGCGAGACACGCATTCCTAGAAGCGGAATGACCGGTCACAACAATGTCCGCCAATTTTTCTAATGCGATGCTTACGGGCATTGGCGACCTTCCGGGAAGCACCGACATTGTGTCCAAGATTTTTCCCTCGCCACCGCCGGGCCGGGATGCACCTGGTGGAAAGCGAGGGAGACAAGGAGTCGCGCGTTCTTCGAGGAATCGAGCATGCACGACTGCTATTGGAACCGATCGTACGATACTGTTCTGCCATTTGTAGATACCAGACATGCACACGGGATCCTTCCTTTCGAGACACCTGCGCGGGGAGAAACGTGACAAGGTGTAACGCCTTTTCGAGACGTCTTGGACCATTCACCAGCAAACGTCGGGCGACAGTTTAATAATGTTGATTGCGGTTTGAACACGAAATTAGGGCAATGCTCCAGAACCAAAAATATTAGATTGTCCCAAAAGTTTCTTTTGCAACGTGTACGTTTGATATCGTTACACAACGCGAGCATGTGTAAATCCTTGTATTTCCTACATTCCTTTCACAGATTCGAGTCTTTCTCAAAAATTATGCTTGACGACAACAGTCTCGCCTCTGTAAAGGCTGATGGTCTTCTTAACCCCTTAACCTACAACTACGGGCATAGCCAGTGTACGATGATTGGGCCAAACATAAATATTACGGGCATAGCCCGAGTACGATAATCGAGCCAAACATAAATATTACGGGCATAGCCCGTGTACGATGATTGGGCCAAACGTGAGTCAGCGTATTACACAAGTCGTGCGAATGGCTCGAAGGCTGCGCGAACTTGTTTACGTTTCTGGCCCAAAATTCTCCAACGTAAATCGTAGGTTAAGAGGTTAAGGGCAAAACATATTTTCAGTTTTTTTTAATGAAAATAGACTTCCTTGGTTTTCTCAGTTAAACTTATCCGGTTCAACTATTGTCAGTATAAACAGGTGTAGATCTGACCACTATCATCTTGCTTTTTCTCTGGCTCGCATTGGATTTATTGATAATCCTGAGAGTAGAACGAATCGCTAAACCACGTTCTATGGCAATGTAACTTGTACAACGAGGAAAGGCTCAAATTAATGAATAAACTCAGCAAAATAAATTTCCAGCTTCCAATGGATGTCTCAATATTAATAGCTAAACCAAATATAAAAGCTTGTCACTAGATATTATCATTTTTTAAAAGCTGTAGTCTTAAAGTATAAGTTTTGTCAATAATGTTCCAACTAATCATATGTCTGTATTAAAATATCTGTGTATCTCTAATATACCACATTATATTTTGTAATTATTATATTCTGTTTTGTATGTGGTGTGTTTCGTCTTTTTTATAATTATGTTGAATAAGTCTCACATGATATTTTCTAATAAAATGAAACTTAATCGTTTCTCGTAACACGTGCTCTCTTACTTAATAATGTTAAATCTCTCTGTACTCTCACTCTCTCGTTGTCTCGACCCTCGAGTGCATTACAATCAATCATCGAATATTTTGTCACCTAGAATGTCTTCATACAAACCAAAACAAACATACTAATCCTTACGCCTCATCCCCCCCCCCCATACCACTGTATGTCCCTAAAACGAAGTCCCCAAATTGTACCGTTTGTATTCAAGATTTTTAGAGATTTGTAGAGATAAATCTCATATGAGATTTTCTGATAAAAAAAATAAGTGATCATCCGTTCGTTTACATTTATTGCTTCCCACAAGCTTCTTTTTACGCAGCCACGCGATTTTCCTTCGAGAAAATCAGGCTGAATTTTCATTGTGTCCATTAATTGAGAACGAAACGAATTTCATGTGCAGTCTGGTTTTTAAAATGTCGCCTGAATTTACGTTGTACTGCAAAATATCTAAATATTTTCCATTGTTTCTGTAGGGGAATTACCCTCTCTCTGTCAGTATAGGATTAGACACGTCACACATTGTAGCACATGCGTGGCAGAAGCGTTGGGGAACAACGTCGTAGAAGGTGAAAGGTAGAATCTGGAGGCAGTTTTAATCTGGTTACTCTGATTGCGATGGTTATATAGAAACAAAAGAAGGTCGACACTACGACACACTATGATTGGCTGCTTTTTCCGATCCCGTTGCGTGCAACGAGCGAGGTTCTATCGCGGTACAATTTTTGTATGGCCATTAGGGTGTATCTCATTTAACAGCAAGCACTGTTGCAACCGATAAACGCCCAACATCGTATCAACTCGTAAAATGGGATCGAAGGTAAAGCCTGGTAAGAATTATTACTGGATAAATAATACGGGCCGTGGAGGAGCCCCGTTTTACGCAATTTCGCCCGATCAATTCCTACTCGTTACGTTTAATTCGTTCGCGGCTAATCGTGCGTTCGTTAATTTACTTCCCAACGATGCGTGTACTCCCTTCGGGAAGGGGTCAAGGTAGTGCAGACGCACACACAGGTGTATTTAACGTACAATGCGATGCAATTACAGAATCTAAATTATCATCGTCGTGGGCCAATCATACGTTTCTCCGGGGATCCGGAGAGTAAAAAAAAAAGGAAACGAAGAAGAAGGGGTGGGTAAAAGGAAAGGGTTCATTCTTCCTCGTCGCGACGTGATCCCCGTACCCGATGAAGCCGATCCCGAGCGACTGGGTGAACCGGAAGTGGCCGGACGGACCCAATTACCTCGGCTCGAAGTTGAAACACGCGTACCGTTACCAGACAAGCACGTATGTGCCGGACGAAGAGACCGGCGGCCCACCCCGAATCAAATTGCGCACGGTTTCTCGGGTTCTCGCGGGCCCGCAAAAGCTAAAGCTGCGTATCCCGCCGTGGGACGGGGCCCCAGGATCAACGGAGAAGCTTTCCAGACAGTGCCCAGGATATATCGCGTTTCCGGGCTGCCCTCGAGACTCGACCTCTTCCCCCGACGCGAATTCCAGCACGCCCCGGAGGTCTCTCTACTCTTCTTGCCGGACCTCTGCCTCCACTTTCTTTGCAACTTTTCGACAAATTGGCTAAGTGCTCGCTAAAGAGCGCCCCTCCCCGATTTTCACCATTTCTTAACCCTATGTACGGCTAACAGTTTTGGCAGGTCATCTTAGAACAACTCATTTATACGCGACACAACCAGGAACATACACGGCACGTTCTAGAAAATGCGACACAACGAAATCATCATCTGGGACTCCAGAAGCACCTGACATGCTCTAAAAATCTTGAATACAAACGGTACAATTTGGGGACTTGGTTTTAGGGACATATAGTTGTATGGATGAAGCGTAAGGATGAGTATGTCTGTTTTGGTTTGTACGAAGACATTCTAGGTGACAGAATGTTCGATGATTGATTGTAATGCACGCGAGAGTCGAGACAACAAGAGAGTGAGAGTACAGAGAGATTTAACATTATTAAGTAAGAGAGCACGTGTTACGAGAAACGATTAAGTTTCCTTTTATTAGAAAATCTCATGTGAGACTTATTTCAACATAATTAAAAAAAAAATAAAAATAAATTTTTAAAAATACCACGTTTTTAAAAACGGACTAAAAAGTATAAAATAATTTTTCCTAGTGCCATACAGATTCCTAACCTCGTACAGATAGTCCTGAAAATTTGTGATTGTGAATTTTGAATAGCTGTGAAGATACTTGTGAGATTTAAAATGAAAAACGTGGGGCGCATGCGATAGATAATTGATGCATTTTGCGCCCCACGTTTTTCGTTTTAAATCTCACAAGTATTTTCACAGCTATTCAAAATTCACAATCACAAATTTTCGACTATCTGTACGAGGTTAGGAATCTGTATGGCACTAGGAAAAATTATTTTATACTTTTTAGTCCGTTTTTAAAAACGTGGTATTTTTAAAAATTTATTTTTATTTAAATAATTATTTTCTGCTTTTTAGTCTTGTGTTAATACTTGTATCACTCTTTATTAATACTTTGTATACTCACTAACCTTACTGTAAATTCCACTTGGTAAACAAAGCGATGATGCACTACCGATAACGATCGTCGCGCGATGATGTACTACACTACCGATGGTTCGCGCGTCAGGGCGAAATGGGTCCGTGAAGTGGGGACGAGTCAGAGTGCGCACGCATAGTAAAGTAGAGGGGGTTGTCGAACGAAGTGGGGATCGCTGAACGCGATGACGTAGTTCGCGGGGGGATGAAAAGGTAAATATTTAATTGTTATTTTCTCCGAAACGGTAAGACTTTTTAAAAAAAAATTTTTTTAATAATGCATTGTCATCCAGTTCTGAGCCATGTGTGCAATTTCAAGTCTCTAGCTCATGAGGAAGTTAGTTTAAAATCAATTGCAAAATTTGCCACCGAACAAACAGACAGACAAACAAGAAAGCGAGCTAATAAAAACGTGGTAAAAGACGAAACACGCCACATACAAAACAGAATATAATAATAATAACAAAATAGAATGTGGTATATTAGAGATACACAGATATTTTAATACAGACATATGATTAGTTGGAACAGTATAGACAAAACTTATACTTTAAGACTACAGCTTTTAAAAAATGATAATATCTAGTGACAAGCTTTTATATTTGGTTTAGCTATTAATATTAAGACATCCATTGGAAGCTGGAAATTTATTTTGCTGAGTTTATTCATTAATTTGAGTCTTTCCTCGTTGTACAAGTTACATTGCCACAGAACGTGGTTTAGCGATTCGTCACCCTCCCTGCAGCTACTCTCAGGATTATCAATAAATTCAATGCGAGCCAGAGAAAAAGCAAGATGATAGTGGTCAGATCTACACCTGTTTATACTGACAATAGTTGAACGGGATAAGTTTAACTGAGAAAACCAAGGAAGTCTATTTTCATTTTAAAAAAAACTGAAAATATGTTTTGCCCTTAAGAAGACCACCAACCTTTACAGAGTCTGTTGTTTGAGAAGTTGTTCATCATTATTTCAAATAGTTTTGTTACCTTTATCTTTATTAAATATATATCTTCTCAAATACAACCATATTTCATTGTGTGCAACCACACAATAGTCCAGAACATCATCGAATTGAACGAAACCCTTTAAACTTCCAAAATAAGAAGTTCTATTCTTCTGAATACTCTCGTTAGTTGGTGTAGAAGAAAATGAAAAGGTCGACACAACAGTTAAGCTGTTTAGCCGTAGCGCTAACATATCCACAATAAATCACGAAGTCGTATACAACGAGGACTTTTATAATTAGCCACCTACCATATTCACCAGACTTGGCACCTGAGAATCTTTTCTTATCCTCAAAATTCAAACTGGATTTCAAATCGAACATGATACTAAAGAGAACGTAGTACGGAATGATCAGTGCGACAAGGCAGGCAGTAACCGAGCAATTAAAACAGTTGACAAAAGAAGAGTCTCATTCATAAAACTCGATAAATTGGCCAGAACAAATCGTGGATCAAGTTTTAAGCATTCATTGTAAAGGGGAAGCTCCCAAATCTATAACAATTTAAATCACACATGTGTTTTTCAATTCGTAACATGTTCAGTCAGTAAAGTGTCTACAGCTTCCCAACCGCTGTATCAGGCAAAAATATCTTTTGTTTTACATCTTCTGGCTTTAAAAATGAGTCCAACTCTATATTGCGTGTTGTGTTATATTTCTTAACGAAACGATCTCAGTTTAAATATTGAGAATAGAAATTTGTGATACTTTTTGGATCTACCGTAGCTCGCAACAAACCAAATACTCATATGTTCAAGGTCGTGGAGCTGTTTACGCAGTAACATTCTAATTTTTCTATTTTAAACCACTGATTCTCGATTCGCTCGCAGAAATTCAATATTCAAAACTAAAATTCCGCTTCGTTAATTAACATCGATACGAGGATGAAAACTCGCGTAGAGGTTCTCTCGTCGCCAGCACGGACGTTTCCACTCTCCGGCATCGAATTTACAGATTTATTGTCGCGATCGTAAAGGTGTCCGGAGTTTCGCCTACAAGTAAATCACTCGAGGCGATTCAGAACCGAGTGGACGGAAGGGGGCAGGGATCGGAGTGAAGAGAAAAAGAGAAAGAGAGAGGGAGAGAGATCTATCGCGAGCGAACGTGGCCTCTGATCGCGTATCTCGTAAACTAGCTACGATCGAATGCTAATGGCGGGTAGCATGGTTTTTATAGGGCCGATAATTTGGCCGAGGTCGAAGGTCGACGTAGGCCGCGCGAAATATATTTAAGCAGCTCGTAGCAGGTGGTACGCGCGCACGCGCTCTTCGATCATTGATCCCGCGGAAGATACGCAAACAAATTTATTTCTGTTCGAATCACAAATCGAGATTGCCAATTCTTAACTACTTTTGCAATTTCAGAGAAAACCAGTCCTTCGACTCGTGTCTTAACTCTTGTAAGTACGTTTCCTCTGTCTGTGGCCTTGAATGACTTTAAGCAATTATAGTCACTGAATTCCTAATGAATAAACTGTCGTGGCAGATATTTAAAAAGGGGTTTAAAAAGTTAGGAAAAGTGAAGTTGACCTTGCGATCGCGAAAAAGCATAACATAAAAACTAATTCAACTCTGACCTGAAGACATTTAAAGACAACAAAGATATTTGAGGTGTAATCGTTAGGTGACTCACCCTGTATGTAGTAGAAATATATTTTACATTAATTTTAAACCAACTTAACTCGATATATTTTCTATCAATGCATGTTTAGAATGACGTCTGTACTTCAAATTAGAGCTGTGACTTATGAGATACCCGGGTAAACAAAAATCACTCAGGTACCCGGGTACTGGGGTAAACAGCATTACCCGGGTAACTCATGAATACACAGCAGATCTTTATGCAAAATAAAAATCGTTTGCATCAATAGGAGAAAGCAGACGATATATTACGATTACTTATTCTCTTGAAATATTTTAATAAATTTAAAGTAATATATCAACGTTCTTTTAATTTCATTATTGTTTTAAATTGCACAAAATCATTTATGACTTATGTCTCATGAGACACCCGGGTAGTTTTGCTCTACCCGGATAAAAAAGTCCGAGCTCTACTTCAAATCTTTATAGCTTTGTAATTAAATTGTAAGGTTTGTTAAATCGAATCCATACTGATGAAAGATAATCGAGGAAACTTGCTACGATACACTTCTTAAAACGAACAAGTCGAGTACGTAGATCCGCACTGAAATCAGTGTGTGTTACGGATGTACGAGTCGCGCGAGGATCACCGGGCAGGGTCTATCTCGGCGCTAATAAAATCTCGTAATTAATTCGTCGACCGGTCTCGAGATTCGATAGACCGGTGCCAAGTGTTCTTGGTCGCTTCCCACGTTCCTGAAACCCACTTACGGATGCGAGTGGAGCCCGCTGAAAAAAAGGCACGGCCACTGCTGAACCCGCGGCCACGAGTTCGTTTAGATAACGAATTCCGGTTAATCATGGGCCCCGGGATGGGAGACCCGGGTTTCGATCCTTCGGCTGTTAAGTAACGGCGACGTTGACAACGGGAAACCGAGCCGGAGCCCCGAAACGCATATCAGCTGTTCGAAGGAACACGTCCTGCATCCGGTAACAGCGTGCGAAACTTTTTCGATCGAGTCGCGACTCTTCGATATCTGGGAAAGTAGCCGCGTGGATTTTCACGCGGTGCCTTGGGCTCCTTTATTCGTTGTCTCGGACTTCGCGTGAGTCGCATGTATGGACCTTTGCTCGGCCATCGTGAAGGAAGCGTATTCTTAAAATTAACATCGTTCGATCACACCGCTTTTCGTGTAATGTGGAGTTGCAATTTGTTGCGGGATGCGTACCCTGCAATTCAAAGATGAATCATTTTCGTGGCGTTCTTTGTGGAATGTCATTTAACATCGTTTAGCGGAATAATGGCTGTTTCATTGATGCGCGTAATAGTTCATTATTTTTCGGATACATTGGAATAATGTTGTTTGTGATGTTATTCATGTATGCACTGTGACAGTAGAATTATTGGTTGTCACTCTTTCACTGTACCGTGATCTACTATATATACATTGTATATATTATTGTAATACAGAATATACTATTCTGAAACAGAACTAAATTATTCAATATCAAGGGTATATTCTACCGATCTTTGGCTTAAGTGTATACACCAGACTTATTCAATCGTTTTTTTTCATGCATAATTATGTAGAATTATAACGATCGTAACCTGCCGCCATACTTCTTGTGTCGCATATATAAATGAAAACATTTGAGAAACAGACTAAAACTTTCAGACTAGTATACTGAATTTTTATTATTTTTATATGGGATGTTTAAAAATTCTCTGTATTTATTTCAAGCTACATGGACATTTGTTTCTTTACTTGTAAATTGTAAAACAGATTTTTCCATTCTTTAAATGTTTTTATTGTTTCGTGTTTGACCTAGTTACGTTTATTATGCAATCTTTGGCCAAATGTTTCAATAATTATGTATGTATAATGTTGGTATGTAATAATTTACGTATCCTCCTTTTACATTGTTGTATCGTATCCATTATTTTGATATGATCTTGTCAGATATCTAGAATTTTCATTTAAATCATGTATTGCGGAGACTTGCCTGTGTGCGACTATGGTGGTACATACAGGAATTTTCTATAACGAAAGTAAATTAATAGGCATGTATGCAATACCTTGATCGTCAATAAGATTAAATAATTAAAGTAATGAATTAATTATTGAAAGCAAGAAAGGCGTCAAAAATCACAGTGCTTCTAATTTGCTGGCCAAGGATTATAAATGCACAAAATCCGCGGTATAACAATGACTCTGATAATCGCTGATGATCGCTCACTGTATTTGCCATTAGACGCGTTGCAGCGTCTACCGAAGTAGAGTGAACGAACGAATGTCGCAGAAAAGGAGGAAAGGCGAAAATCGTTGCGTGATTGGAAGCGATCTAAAGAAGGAAACATGCCGTACCTTTTACGAGCAATCAAAGCCGCAGCTAAAAATCGCGGGACCGAGGCCGACGAGGAGTTTACGAACGGAAAAGGAACAGGCCGGAATTCTTTTTACGACGTTCTGACCCCACACCGAAAGCGATACGATCGATCGATCGATCGGCCGATCATCGTCGACGACCCGGACGAGAACCGTCGCGTCGACTGGTGGCCCGGGAGGATCCTCAAGCGGTGCCGCAACGCGAGTAGGAGAGAGAAACACTTTTTACGATGATGGATCGCCGGTCGAACCGGCGCGGCAGGAACGTCGTCGTCGGTCCACCCGGTTCCTCTCTCGTGTTGGTACCAGGCGAGGGAGGGGTCTGGGGATGCGTACGTCGTGTCCCCAGCTCGCACATAAATTCGTGTAAACCTCCATAAATCCCAGGTGAGGCGCGAGTGGAAAGCGAGACATGCCGGAGGACAGACAGCCGTGTTACATCCGCTTCAACGCGCCTGAAATGCCGGCTCCGCGGTGAACTACCCGCGTAAACTCGAGTTTCGCCGTTTTCGTGAGATAGACGACGCGACACCATGGGCTCCCGTGACCCTTTCTCGCCTGGAATTCTTGAGATTCGTCGCCCGCGCCACGGGACGCGTTTTCCCCGATGGATATGAGAGCCAGAAAAGAAATAGGAGGGACCGGGGCGAAAAGACACCGAGGTATCATCGCCAACGTCCATTATTCTTATTTAAGAATACACGAATAGAAAACCGTATTGGCCCAGATTGAAAGTAAATTTTGTTGCATTGTAAACATGCACTGGGACTTATTTGAAAGTGCACATGACAAAATCATTTCTTTTTTTACGCAAATACAATATAATACACTAATGCCTATCTGGGACATATCTGTAAAAAGGCATTAATATTATTTCTTTACAATATACATATAAAAATGACTAATGAGCGAACGATGTTTTACAAACTCTTCACTCTTCATAAATTTTAATAATTCACGAGTGAATGCACGATGAAAAAAGAATTGCTACACTATTTTTCAGGTGTTCAACTATCGTAGCAAAACAAAAATTTCTAGTGTTAGATTAAATATTTTTTAAATCACATTTTGGCCAGATTTTCGGGCGAAGTACACCACCGTGCGGGCGGTCAAAGTGAATCAAGAGGATTTCGTAGCTCGACAAAGGTAAAGTTTCGCGAGGCGAGTCCCGTGGACCGAAGAGGGACACCGATAAAGCCTGCCGGTTTTGCTGGCGGCGTATTCTGAATCCGGAGGCGCTCGACGTGCAACGGAAAAGAAGAGAGTCAGTGGGGGCCATGGAAGCGGAAGGGGGACGACGGTGATGGTTAAGGGCGATGGTATGGGGGGCAGGGGAGGGACACATACTCGTTGGCCCACTACTTGTACCCCCGCGATACGCGTTCCGCATTGATATTATTTCATTAACTTTTTGCTGGTCGCCTCGCTTGTTGGAATAGTGGTCCCGTCGGTCGGCAATCTCCTCCTACGGTTACTCCACCTTCTTCAACCTCCCTCTTGAACAGCTCCGATCGCCTCCTCCGCTTCGCTACGTTCGCCTTAGCGTGCTCCTCTCGAGAGCAACATCAAGAGAGCAAGAGCAGCGGCAAGAGAGGAACAGCGAATCTCTCTTAGGAGCGCATCTCTCGCCCTTCTTTCCTCGCCTCGGCCTTTCGCCGGATCATGGATGCACCTGCCGTGCTCCGCTAGATGTCCCGAAACTGTTCTTCTTCCCGCCTTTCTTTCCCCGAAGGAATCCCGGGGCAACACGATCATTTTTCTTCCATTAGCTGTCGATAATTGCCCAGACTTAATTGGAGCGCTCTACACCGCGTCGATCACCGATGGGATGGGGCGGAACGGGGAGAGGGGGCCATCGGCGCTTCTTAGCCTTCGCCTCTTTCCTGTTCACCAGCGTTTTTCCCTAATGATTTTTATTTCTCCTGCATTTTCGGCGATTCGCTTTTTCGCAGCCGGAGGTCGTTAATTAAACGGAGGGAACACTGATCCAACCGGATTTACTTTTTGCCTACGGGCCGGGCTCGCTAACGTTGCTTCCTGTACCGTATTTTGTAGAAAGCTTAAGGTTCCGAATAATGTGGTCGCGATAGTGCTCTCTACACACTCGCATTATCGAGAACAGTTTAAATACTGTACATTTACTGACGTATATGAGCCGTTCACAAATCATTTGACTGCCAAGGCACCTCATTAATGCTTATGTTTTACATCTAAAATAAACGTAACTACTACTACCGTGATTGTGAAAACCAATTGAAAACGATACTAACCATATATGATTGGTCAAATAAATTATTGGTCCAGTATGAGTCCACCAGAAATATTTCTCGAGCAAGTACCGCAACAATTGTAATTACCATTTTACCAATTATAAGCTTTCTTCTTGTAAATTATTTCATCTTCACTGAATATATTTATACATGTTTATAAAGTGATCAAAAATATTCGAACATCAGCACGGTAAAAATATTATCACACGGTGACCGTATCAAATGAAACGATCGTGTTCACCGATAATCTAAATAGATAGATAAAAAAATTGAAATAACATGTACCGGAGCCTCTGACAATTTATTATATCTACCGTAACACGTAGAGCACCGTCATTCGGACGCATATGTAGCCATCTGTCTTATCGAAAACGCGATGGTGCTCGCAAATAACGATTAGTCGACAAATGTGGTACGCGGTTAATGCATTAAGAAACGAAAAGTTACTTTTCGGCGAGTTTGTCTGATGAGCGGGTTCACCGCGGTCGATTACTTTCTCGGCCGTATCGCTCGCGCCGCGGCAAGAAAATTAATTTTATCGTGCCCCTTGCATCGTTCTTCCACGATACATCGATTAATAACGCAACGATATCGGGACGATCTCGTGCGGCGAGCGGATCCCAGATTCGGTCATCTCGTTCACTTCCTCGATCGCGATCCACCTGACTCGCGGACCGAGAGCAAGCCGCTCACCGATCCGATCCAATCCGAAGCGATGCGATGCGATGCGTTGCGATGCGATGCGATGCGATGCGTTTGCGATTCACGGCACGGGAAAAAAAGGTCGGCGCTTTATTAACAAGGCGTTCCGCAATAAACCGGGATGTACGTATTGCCCCCGTCCTGGGTCGAAGGAGTCGCACCGTTATCGAACGATCTTACCCGCAACTTCTCTTTTTAATCTTCTCGCCACGACCCACGTGAAGAATTCGCGCAAAACTCCAACTTGCAATTCCGTCGGGAAGTCAAACGGAACACTGTTAACGAGTGAGTTGATGAATATTGTGCACACAGTGTCTTCCATCGCTACTCTTCCAATCCTAGCAATTTAAGTAAATGTTTCAACCTAAGTAAGAATATAGTCCAAGTTTTAAAATTTATAAAATACACAAAAATTTACCATACTCTGTATAATATATTACAAATCTCTCTCTTCCCATTATACCTATCAATGTTTATAAATATAAAGACATAATATTGTAATCTTGCGTAATATGTTACAATCTTTGTGGTCGCTAATGACTTTGTTGTTACTGATCAACATATTCATAGGAACGAAAGAAAACCTCGGTAAATTTGCAAATAAGAAAATTAATTGATAATTATTTTAGTTTGGTAAATAAAGAAAGCGATTGAATGTAACCGATCAGTAAGTACAGATGCACTTATAATTTATTCCACGATTTTGATGTTATAAAATTTCATACAAATAAAAAATATTGCTTCATGAAATATATATATATATTCTTTCCAAAACCCTGACTCCCTCTCTCAAAAAGCTACCCTCTTTGAAATAATAAAATTAATTGACGATGGACTTAGTTTCGTGAACAAAGGAAGCATACAAGACACACCAAGATCGTTTGTAACTGATCAGCAAAGTCTGATAAAAAGAGTAACTTCCTTATAAAATTTCATATAAATAAAAAATATGGTTACATGAAATATATATATTCTTTCCAAAACCCTGACTCTCCCTCTCAAAAAAGCAACCCTTTTGAAATAATAAAATGAATTGACGATGGACTTGGTTTCGTGAACAAAGGAAGCATACAAGACACAACAAGATCGTTTGTAACTGATCAGCAAAGTCTGATAAAAAGAGTAACTTCCTTATAAAATTTCATATAAATAAAAAATATTGTTACATGAAATATATATATTCTTTCCAAAACCCTGACTCCCTCTCTCAAAAAGCAACCCTCTTTAAAATAATAAAATGAATTGACGATGGACTTAGTTTCGTGAATAAAGGAAACATAGAAGACACACCAAGATCGTTTGTAACTGATCAGCAAAGTCTGATAAAAAGAGTAACTTCCTTATAAAATTTCATATAAATAAAAAATATGGTTACATGAAATATATATATTCTTCCCAAAACCCTAACTCCCTCTCAAAAAAGCAACCCTCTTTAAAATAATAAAATGAATTGACGATGGACTTAGTTTCGTCAACAAAGGAAGCATACAAGACACACTAAGATCGTTTGTAACTGATCAGCAAAGTCTGATAAAAAGAGTAACTTCCTTATAAAATTTCATATAAATAAAAAATATTGTTACATGAAATATATATATTCTTTCCAAAACCCTGACTCCCCCTCTCAAGAAGCAACCCTCTTTAAAGTAATAAAATGAATTGACGATGGACTTAGTTTCGTGAACAAAGGAAGCATACAAGACACACCAAGATCGTTTGTAACTGATCAGCAAAGTCTGATAAAAAGAGGAACTTCCTTATAAAATTTCATATAAATAAAAAATATTGTTGCATGAAATATATATATTCTTTCCAAAACCCTAACTCCCTCTCTCAAAAAGCAACCCTCTTTAAAAATAATAAAATGAATTGACGATGGACTTAGTTTCGTGAACAAAGGAATCATACAAGACACACCAAGATCGTTTACAGCTGATCAGCAAAGTCTGATAAAAAGAGTAACTTCCAAAGAACCGTAAGAAAACACTAAACGGTGTCAAAACCGTGGCGCTAATCCGCGGCTAAGCCCGTATTCACAATAATTCTCTTGAAGAACTAAGCAGAGAGTCCTTTTCAAGTTCTAACCCAGCCACCCATGTTCTGCATGCCCTTAATCCCCATTCAGCTCGAGCACACATCCCCGTAATCCCGGCACAGAAGGACTGCGATTCATCCTCAATGATAACTCACAATTACCCACGGGCATTAATTCAATGGGCAGTCGTAGTAGTGGACAAACAAGTCCTGCCTATTCAAAACTCGGTGACTCCGCGAATTAGCAAGAAACATAGCTGTGGGGGATCGCGTTCCATAGATCGGCCGCGTCGACGTCGTCGGTAGGATCTACAGCCTGATCGCGTGCGCTCGTGCCGGGGTTAGAGTGGCTGGCGAGGGCTGGGCATGATTTATCGGGTCCTCGTCGAAATTATTCTATTAATAAATATTCCCATAGACGGGCGGAGAAGGTATGTCCAGGATGCGGCCGATTCCTCGCCGCGGCGATCGGCTTAGCTATGCGAGGCTCGCGGACGCAATGTGCAGCCTTTCGTATACGTACACGCGCAATTCCGATGGACCCTGCATTAAACATTAAGGCAAACCTCCCGCAGGAGCGTGCGAGCCGAACCGGGATAAAAACCAGTCCCATTTTCCACGCGTACAACCGATCTGACGCCCGACTATGGTATCGAACGCTCGCAGGTCTCGCTCCACTCCTTCTCTTCCTTTCCCCGAGAGTTTGCTCTCCGCGAGAGTTTCTTTCCGATCGCGTCTGCTTCCTTTTCCTCGCTCGCTCCCGTGTCCCTCGCACGTTCGGAAACGGCCAACCCAGAAGCCAATAAATCCTCCGGTACAGATAATTCCACGAGGCTCTTCCCTCGCGCTCGATAACCAGACCCGATATCGATCACCCGGACAAGATTTCGCGAACCGTGCAACGCACCGGGATTCCCGGAATCCGCGCACGAGAGAGGACTCGAGAGACCGTTCGCGCGCAGCAGACGTTCCAGAAACAAGGCTGGGCAAGGCGGACCCAGTCGTTTGTAACTTCACCGTTAAACTCGGAAGTTCGAGGCTGGAAGTCACGGTGCCAGTGACCGTGACGAGACTTTTGCTTTATGGGATCACGCGCGCCACCGGCGAATCGGCCTGATCGCGGACTACGGGACGCAGCTTCCTGCTTTCTGCGGTGCAACGATCTGGGGGGCGGGAACGACTTACGGGATCCTGTCGTACCGTCTTGACTTGTTTGGAAAATTAAGTGTCTCTAGCATTCGGATCGTATAACAATTTGATTCGGAGCAATCTATTTTAAAGCGATTCCACCCGGACAAGTAATCGTACAAAATACAAGAGTATTCTACTGAGAAATGCCAGAATCTATTTGACTAAACATATAATAAAAGAATAGAAATAAGTTGAATTTAAGACAATAATACGACTGAAAACATTTGAGAGTATCGATGTACTATGTTTGTATTGATAAAATTATTAACGAAAGAGTAAAAATACACGAGTGTTTCTTGCGATACAGATAATTCTTATTTTGTGAAATAGCAGCATAGTAATTACGCTTGAAAAGTTACAATGAAAAGTTTGTAACCATTCTGAATCAAACATCTAAGATGATCAATATACTGCGGATTTTATGCATTTATGACAAGAATGAGTACATTAAACGCAAAATAGTTAAAGGATTTAGACATACTGTGTTGTATTGAAAATAACTTATTGAAATAGTTGTAAGAAGAATTCTCTATGACTATAACTTATTGAAATAGTTGTAAGAAGAAGTATATGATGCTCAAGTTTGGCTAAACATCGTGAATGAAGGTTTGATACTACAACAAAGCTGATTCATACATATGTTCCTTTCCTATTTCTACTTTTCGACTCCTGTTTTCTACATTCGAGGCAGAAAAATTTTATTCTTATTTTATTTTAGGTGACTACTGAGTCACCTAGATATCTGTTCTAGTTACAGTCATATAAAATACTCTGTATGCAATTTAGTCAATAATAGATAGAGAAGCTGAATGGTCAATGAAATCTGTATAATCGTTGGAAATAGTAGCAGCATAATTTAATATTTCATGGTTCTGATTCATATGCGATTTGTCAATCGAAATTTGTCGATTTAATTTTGCAAAATGAAAAAAATATATGAAAGGAATATAGAACACTCTACATGCAATTTATCCAATAACAGAATAGCCAATAATAGAGAAGCTGAATGGTCAATGAAGTCTGCAATGATTGAAAATAGTAGAATTTATTAATTTCACATAAACAGAAAAGGAATAATCGCTCTTTCCTGCCTGAGAATGGTCATTGCAAGATAGCACATGAATTTCTCATAAAGAAGACAGATTCCCCCTCTGCTGTAATACCTCATTCACAGTTCTCCACTTTTTGTATGACTGCCTAAAATTCTCTACCCAGCGACCCAAATTTGAAATCAACCCGAACACGGTCCTCATATCCGAAAAAGCATACAACAAACACTATTGAATTCCTTAAAAGAAATCAACCACCTCCACAAAATCTAAAAGCACCATAGAAGTTCGTCGCTAATGACCTGGATGTAGATGCTACGTTAATCCTTAATTAAAAAAATATATATTTGCCAATGACCGTTGAAGCGAATGGGAATGGAAACGGAATGATCGACGGAGTCTACAATAGTTGAAATAAATGGGAGCGTATCTTAATATTTCATGGCAAGTCCGATCCACGCGAGCGAGCGCAGCGCGTCCGCGTCCGAAAAACTAGCGTAATAAATATTCCGCTGTCCAAACGCGACAAAACGGCCGGCCGATGGGACTCGAGCGGAGATAAGAATTCTCACATTCGCAATCATCCTGTCGACGCGACGCATCTCCCCGAGAAATATATCGACCAAGATTTTTGTCTGGGGCGAAGCGGGGACGCGTCGCGAGCTGGTTCAGCGACGCCGGTGCCGAGAAACGGCCGCGCCTGTCCGCCTGTCGGAAGACGGATGATCCTCGGTCGTCCTATGGCAAAACCGTCCAACCACCGTGGCAAGAAGAAGTGGAAAATGGCCGGTCTGCTTCGGCTTTGTCGTTGGTGCGCGCGACCGATCCGCCGAGCCGGACGCCTTCGGAATGAACGTTTAGCGCGTAAAAGGCCACTTCTCTCCTCTCCGGAGCGCGTTTGCCGCCGGTTTTCGATATGCCACGCCGATCTTTCTAAGTCGATGGGATTTCTCGCAACGGCGTGCAACAAGCTGCAACGCGGTGCAACGCGGTTCAACGGAGCCGCGCCGTTGCAACCTGGGCGCGGCGAAGAGCGGAGCAAAGCGAAGCTGAACGGAGCGGAGCTGCGCGGAGCGAACGGGGAACGGCGCGGCGGCCACGCGATCTACCGCGGTACACGTCCACTTCTATGGAATTCGAACGCAGAAAACACGGTTTCGCCGTGGAATAAAGATGCGAGCTAGCCGGAATTCCCTTTTTTACGGGTCGCCGTGTCGCATCGCGGCCGCTCTCATGCGGTTCTGCTCGCGTTTTTGGCCGACGGTTTTGCAACCTGGCTCATTCTTGCAAAAATACATCTCAAGTAGCTCGCTCGGTGAATGCACGACGCGAGTATTTCCAACCTTAATTTTTATGGAATAGCTCCAACTAGCGAAATACATCTAGAAATTCTAACACTGAATATAGTGCTAAACGTAGAACTGTCATACTGTCATCGATTATAATAAACGAGCGACACAGCCATTGACGACACACGTGATAGAATGTCAAATATATCCATATTTCCAACGGTTTTCTAGAAAAGCTTAAATGAACGAGAGGGTCAGTATCGCCAAATTAATGTGTCACAATGGCAGAGAGAGGGTAACATTTCCCCTCAACTCGAATAAATTCCTCTGATCTGGTAACTCTGGAGAGGACTATACATAGAGTGTGAATCTCTCTGCGCAAAAGTTTAAATCCCTTTGCAATTTTCATTTATTTACACACGCAACATACGAGGCGTATTACCATAGTGAAGTAGAAAAATGTAAAAGAACGTAGCTAGTATAATTATAATTCATTCCGCATGAACAATTTTGCAAAAGGTCTATACTAACTGACAAGGTTCTCAGTTCTGAGTAGTAACCGAAGGAATGTTGAAATGATCTGTCTTCGAGTTTTTTAAATGGATATTCTGAACCGCAGTAGCAACGAAACAAGCTTCTCGAACCCGTTAAAGCAGCGAATGGAGCAACCAGAGGTTCTTCGACTTCTATTCACACCCACGCAGAGCTCCAGTCAGACTCCTGCCATCCATCCAGCCTGCGCGAAGGAGACAGAATAAGACAGCAGAAGGTAAAGAAACGAAAGAGACGAGGGATACCGAACAGGATGTGTAGCGTCGGTATTACGAGGGAGTACCCGAGCGGAATATTAAAGCCGTAAGTAATCTCAATCCGACGTGGTCGTTCGCGGTAGCAGGCCGACGCTACCGAGATACGTTGCCACTGATTTCCTTACAATAATACAAACGTCGCTTAATTAACCAACCGTGAAACTGAGGAAGATGAATTACCGAGTTATTACATTCTCTGAAAAGAATCTGTCACTAGGAATGGTTTTGTTTCGTGAATTTTCTATACTTAAATTGTGTGCACCGATGTGCACGATATTTGTGTATTTCTCGCCACTATAGTATGGTACACTTCTTGAGATACTCACTACCTCGATTCTTGAGATGTTTAACATGACATGGGATCAGATATATCGGAAAGACAATGATAAAATTTTTTTTGATTTTAGTTATTTTCTGTGAAAATTTTACAAACATATTCGTGACACTTTTCTGATTAAAATGATACCAAGCATGACAACGTTTGGATCATTTTTATTTGCTCAAACCACGATACAGTAGAATCTCGCTTATCCGAACCGATGGTATCTCGATTCTTTTGTAACAGCTTGTTTCGCATATAAATCTAATCATTACGTAGACCATTAAATATTGAATCTAGCATTGTAGTTAGATTCTGATATCCAAACGTCTATATTCACCCAAGTATGTTGTTAAAAATATCATGAAAATAATTCATTAGAAACAAAAGAATTAATAGTGTCCGACGAATACAAATGAAACACTAGTTGCCGATTTAAAGAATTATTGTAACGATTTACAAAATTAGTTTCCTTATTTTTAATTTCCAAAAAAATTGTAAACTACAAATTTAATTTGATTTGATGCAGTCTATGTACGTATGAATATGTATTTAGGTAATTTACCTTTGTGCAGCAGAAATAGATCTGAGTTGAGATCCGAAATGCTTAATGAAAAAATAAGTACAAAATGAGAACAGATGATCCATTGTCCCAGTAGAAGAGTTAATTGAAATTTAATGCAAAAGAGCATGAAATGCTTTTCTTCTGCACTTTTAGCTGCTGCATTGCTTCTGCGATTATGCGGCACTTGTATTTATAACCTCCCGAGCCATTGAAAAAGTGCGAAATAGTAAACATGTATTTACGATGGATCAAAATGACCCGGCGCCCATACATCGTGTCTCTACTCATGCGTTCATAGTCCGAGGGTTAATTACGTGGCAAACGCGCGCGTGTGCGTCGCGCATGTGCAACATTCATCACGGTACACCGAGACAGATATTAATAAGCAATATCGCTGAGTATTATACGGTCGCGGATCTACAATTATCGACCGTAAAATACGATTTTTCGTGCATCTCCGCGGAATATCATTGAGCGACGGTATGTTGCCTTCCTGTCACACGCCGCGCCGCGCGCTGGCAACGTGATCGCACGGCCAACTGCCACCGGCTACCGTATAATAATCCGCAATTAATTATCCCGATCGCGATGCGGCGAGCGTGAAACGCCACGTGAAAATTAATGAAACTCGTCGCGTGGGCGACGAGAAAAATGCAACGGAACACGAAGCGAATTAATTTACACCCTGGAGCCCGTAATGATTTTATTTAATTAGAAAATTGGCCAGCGTGCTGCTGGCTCGAATCTAGGATACTCGCAAACTTATTCTAGAAAAGAAATACGAGGCCATAGGCGTGAAGGATCCTAGATGCATAAAAGAGTTTCGCGATGAAGTTGCTTTTATAGGATCTATCTTTGCGAATTTATGGAATGAGTTTCTAGAAAGGATTTACAAGAAAGTTTGCGATGATTAGTTGGCGAGTGTCAAGTTTCTGTAGTTATCCTTTTAATAAAGTAAAGGTTGGTAAAGACCTGTAGAGAAATTATATCCGCTGTCAGCGTGTTATTAATCGTTGCCCTACTCTGAATGGATACAAGATATTAATGTCTAGCAGTTTCCACGTATTCTTGTGAACTTGAACAATGAAGAATTGTACTACTTCTTGTATAAATATTCAAAAATTTTACTAGTGTGCATGGATAACTTGTAGTTCTCTAGCTATTGACGGTAAACTTATTGAACGTTAAAAATGACTATTAGATATAGTTTTATAAGAATATCAAGATTACATTATATACAGGGGTTTTCACTTAAATTTAACAATATTTTATATGCAATTTAACTGGTATCAAGTGGTCAGTGTACCGCAGGGGTTGTCTTTTCGTAGCTTTTAAGATTGTCGATGTTTTGTTTTAAAATAACGATAAATATTTTCGTGTTGCATCGCGTAGCTCTGAAACAAATACATTTACACATGTATTATGGCATGACCTTCGAATGACCTTGAACTCTGAAGATAAAGGTCAATTTTAAGTTTCCTTTGTAACGAGAATGCAGACTTATGCGAGAAATGCTGACACCTGTGAATGTGTAGAAAGTATCTTTCGTAACACAAAGAATATCGAGATGGGTTAATCACTCTGAATACTTGAAAGAAGGTATAGTGATTCAATTCCTATGATCGCATCTTTATAGTTTCATGTCATGATTAAGAAAATAGATAGAAACACAGATTTTGATGACATTTAGTAGCCTTCCCATTGAGCTTTTAGTAACTAAACCAATCCGTTTATAAAAAATTATGTATTTCATTTGAATGCATGTACTGAAATACTGCATAACTGAAGTTTTGATGATAGAAAGCAATCAAATTTAGAATTAGGTGTTGAGTACAGTTTTATTACCGGCACAATGTGTATGTGTTATGTTGTTAGGCTTCTGCGTCCGTGGCTAATGCAACACATATTCCGATTACGGTGTTTATCGTTTTCTATGGCGGTGATAAAATTGATTTTTCTCGGCGATGGAAAATGTTGAGCTAAATAAAAATGCGAAAGGGGAGACAGGCGCCATTAAAGGACAGTTTTGTAATTGCCGCCGTTTCTGGGCCCAGTGAATGCGTTATTAAAGGCGTCAATTTCCCTCCGGGTCGATCATATTTCAACCGATAGAGAAGTTAACCAGAATCACGTCGATAAATAGCAAAACCGTGGTCAAGCGCTCGCTCAGTTTTACGTCGCCGTAAATTCCGCGACGGAGCGCAATTTATTGGTACAGATAAACGAAGAATTTTAAGTGAAATCTATCTGCCACCAGGCTCCACCTATCGAGACATCTAGTTCAACGAGTCTCGTCCAGCCTCCTGGCCGGTGCATATAAACTAACAATAATTTTTCAATGGACGAATTCGCACCTGTGCCGATAAGCTTCCGGTAATTAATTTGAACGTCGCGCGCTGCGTTCCGCGGATTTCCCGGCTACCTCCTCGTTTTCAATGAACGTCCACACGACTCTCGAACTGCAAAATAAACCCTCTTACAACACAGCATAAATATTTTGACCGAGCGTTGAACATTGAACATGAATAAATCAAACACGAAACAGCGAAAATATTTAAAGCATTTAAAAACACCGTTATAGTATTCCCAAACTACTAAAATTATTGAGACAAGAAACAAATCGCTACGCAGCTTCTGTATCTTGCAAGTAATCCAGACGATTTTCATTTCATGTAAAAATCATCAGTCTAGTCATACCTTTAACTCACCTATGATTGCTCTCAAAATTATTCTCGCTTTAAATATTCGTTTGAAAGATATTCCTCAAGTAAGACAAGACATTTTTGTCGGATACTGTATGAGAAATGAACTACGGAAACATTTATTCTGAGGTGAAATCGAATGAAACTGCTCTCTCCCTTCGCTTGACAACTCTGCAGGGAAACCACGAAGTAATACGATGTACAACGAAGGATTAAGGGATCCACTGCAAGAAGGAACTAGGCCAGAAAGAAAAAGAAAAATTAAATAATTTCTAATATACATAACTTTTGTAATAACACTATGTTTGCGGAGCTCTATAAATAACTGTTTCACATTATTTTATAAACGTAACACAAATATGTCTCCAATTTTTTACCATTTTTCAAGCGTAAGCATCTTTACAATCTTAATAATCGCAAACTAAGAATATTAGAACCCGTCATTTTGATGGATTTCGTGAAATTTAGTGTTAAACAGCTTATATAAAAAAATTCTAGCTCCTACTTTAAGATTTCTACTGACATACTATTTACAATCTTTGTATCTGACAAAAGTTCATAGCTCCGTCTCACAGCGCCTCAATTTGCCTTCGAATAAAGGGAGAGTCATGGTTCAATCAGCGCAAAAAATTTTCTGATTTGTCTTCGCCGATTGGTAGAACCACCTGTGAAAACTATGAAACATCCGTTTGCGTCTTGCAAGGGAAAAGGAAATCAGAGGATAAATCGGGTGGAAGATTGAAGAGGCGAATCGTGGTGATTCGCAATCGTTATTGTCATTCCGGGTTGCATAATCACACGCGGTTTTGATTAATTAACGGTTTGATAGATTGCCTGGGACTGCGCGGTATGCAAAATAATGAATCCGGTGTACTAACTAGGAAGATGAAGATGAATTATTCTAAGTAGACGGGGAGGAAGATAATAATAATGATGATGGCCGATGTGAATGGAGAAGCCAGGTAGCGACTATCGACATTGTCTCGTTCTTCGATTTCCTTTTCAAATTCAATCGGTGTTTCAATTTTGTGCCTATGCGGCGCGGTGCCGATCCACCGGTCGCCGGTCGGCGAAAAAGACGTTACCAGCTGAAGAAATATTGCCTCGTACATTATTAAAGTCAGTCTTCGACGATTCATCGGCGCTGGCTGCTTCTCATTTGCCGCATTCACCGCTGGCTTGCTCGAAACAGTGGGAATTAGCCGTGGGACCTGACTCGGCGCGTACTGGTGATTATGAATCAATTTGACATCGAGGATTCATTTCATTGGATTCGATTAATGGCTACCGAATGATTTGTTTCGCGTACTTGCTGAGTACTCCCTGTTATTTAGGTGCTATCGATATCCGCAACGGATATGAAGAAAATTGCACCAGTGAGTGCAGGGTTGAAATAGAAATAATGAGTAGTTCGAATATTTTATAGGAAAATAACTAAGCACAAACCACTGTTCTATCTTGTTATCATGTAAAAGTATACAAAATAGATTCCAGATGTTTATGCAAAATAAAAATTGCTTTCATCAATTGTTACGAACAGAAACTGTTAGGGTGTTTTTTGTTTTCTTCAACCGCTTGCACTACAAAATTGAGTCAGATTCGTGACGAGGATTTCAAACAGAATGAGATGAATAAGATTTAATTGTTTTTGTTATCGAAATATAGCCTTTGGAGAATATACAGGCATATAATAAATATAGGTTTTCTTTTTTATCTAGGAAATTATGAATGATGCAAAAGTTCTATTCACTACAATCGTAAAACAAATCGCAGTGCAAGGGGTTAATAATTGAAGACTTAATCTTTCTATAATTTCAAAGTTACTCATTTTTGCCATGAATGCTTAACATATTTTTAGTTCGTAAACTTTTGTTTTAAAGTACACAATCGTTTGTGAATCATCAGACAGTTAATTAAGTATTGATAAGTATTGATAAATTGCAACATGAACCGTGATATATATCTTGAAAAGAACTATGTAATATATTTTAATACTTCGCGTTATAAATGCACATAAATCATAGCGGATGTACCGAACAATCTTAATCCTTTTTTATCTAGGTATCTACTTCGTTCAGAGATGACAGGTGAAATTAATCACGGCAGTCGGTTGATAAATAGTTTTAAACAGTTATGAATTCATTTCATCCGAATCTTCTCATACACTTTCCCGTAATTTCTTCCTGCAATTGGTTCTTCTCACTGTCTGGAGATTTTCGTAAAATCGAGGTCGATGAATTGTGGAAAATATTATATAATTTAATCCTCGATATCACTTTCTAATTAGTTTAACCGATTCTTCGAACAATTTGGCGAATAATTATTAGTCGTCGTCTGATTTACACGAGTATAGTGGAAGGCAATAAATCATTCGAAGAAAGTTGTATCTGTATAATTTATATTTTCCGCATGCCGACCATGTGAACGGTGTCATGTAATTTATATACATGTACAAATTGTGTTTATTCATAAATATTATCTGTTTTTTCAGTATTGAATAGACTTCCAAATATACCATAAATTTGAATGCGTTTAGGAACGGGCAGTGATATTTTAATTATTCCGAAAGCTAAAATCCCCGTCAAAATAAACAAGTTTCCCATTCGTTCTAGTTTATGTAATGAAATCCAGAAAATCAATATTTCCATAAACGTTCACGGTGAACTAATAAATATGTTTTTTCACTGTGAAATACACTCTCAAATAGACCATGAATTAAATCAATGCTACTTAGAATTTTGCGCTGATATTTTAATTAAATCCGAGAATGCTCGTTAGATCCTTAACAAAATAAACAAATTTTCCATTCGTTCCAATTTACGTAATTATTTCCAGAAAATCAATATTTGCATAAACATTCACGGCGAACCTCTAAGTGTCATTTTCCTTTAACTCGTACAAGGTTCAAATGTTAAATCCGGTATCAGAAATCGCATAATTGGTCTCATCGCTACCGGTAATCATTGTCTAGCAAGTAACGCGTGTATAGCTTTGGACACGCAGATAAAACAAAAGATAAAATGTTAGAAACTTGTCTTTCGAAGACAATGCTACCAGCCGATCACCGTTAACAGCCGCGAAAGTCGACAAACAAGAGCCAGGACTCGCTCGTAGCCTGTTTAAACGCAATAGATCACGATCGATGACAGGCTTTAACGTGGCAATTAACATAAAAGACAATGGAATCGCGAGCGACCCGCGTTACTTAACGACCCGCAAATTTTCTGACACCTCTGCACACGCGGGCTCGCTTCGAATAAATAACCACGTTCCATTGTGCACGTTCAACGGGCAATTTGCTTGAAGATTTAATACAAATCGCGTTCTGTCGTCTTGAGTAATAGCAATAATCTTCGGAACATTTTATTATTGTTCAATTTTAACAAAACAATTTAATTACATTGTTGAAGATCTACTGAACATCTTCATCGCGTGTCACTTTCAGAATGAATTCGAATCAGGCTTGTGCGAGAACCCGAAATCTCGGGAAATCCGACGCTCAGGACGGGTCGGGAAATCTCGGCCGAGACGGGTCGGGTTCCCGAAAGTGCGATACGTTTCGGGTTCCCGAAATTCTTCGGGACCCCGAAACTCTTTCGGGGCCTCGAAACCGTTCGGGATCCCGAAACTCTTCGGGATTCCGAAGTGTTTACGGGTCTTACTCGCCTATGGCTCTTCGAAACGTGATCCCAAGAGGGAGAGAGCACTCTTTGGATCACGTTTCCATAGGCGAGTAAGACCCGTAAACGCTTCGGAATCCCGAACGGTTTCGAGGCCCCGAAAGAGTATCGCACTTTCGGGAACCCGACCCGTCTCGGCCGAGATTTCCCGACCCGTCCCGAACCCGAGAAATCCGGGTTCTCGCACAAGCCTGATTCGAATCTGTCGGTGATACAGTAATAGTTGGATACGTTCGTATTATAGAGACTGTATAGGACCTACAAAATTATACACTGTTATATATGGTCGTATAAAAATTATTTCATTTCGAATATTCGCAGAATATTTTCATGTTGAGATCATTTTTTCGAGTTTTTCATATCATGAATGTATTTTTAAAAATACGTTAAAGATAGTTGCATAAATTCACGACTTTACATTAAAAGAATCAACGTTTTAAATGAAAGTCTAGCTACATTGAATTCTTATTATTTTGTAATAATGTATATATGTTTGATAAAATTTACTTAAAAGTCCTGTACACTTTATGTATATCATCCTGTCCCCCTCCGAATAGAATATTTTTCGTTGAATCAAGTTTTGCGTATGTTTATCCATTTCACAGAAAGTTCATTCGGTCACTTTACACTTAATAAGAATACACAGGATGAGGTATTTAAAATAAGCCATCTGAATAATTTGTTTACCTTCGAAGATTGAAGAAAATGCATCAGACTAAACTGATTAGTGATTTGAGGCTTTTTCGGACGGGCATCATTCAATTTTTGTTGTTGAGGCTTTCGGATGTAAACCGTGACCTAAATTTCCCAATGTTTCGCAAGCATTCCAGCTATCTTCATCAGGGAATCTGAAGACACAGTGATGTAGTATCCTTGATGAAATTATCTGCAATTTTCTTTATTACACGGCTTACACCCGAAAGTCTAAACAACAAAAAGAGACCAAACTGAGTTGATATCGAGGAGTTCATAATCTAATGATATTAATTTTTATATGACTGAAGGCGTCAATGAAATATGATATACAGTATTTTATCCATATAAGGGACATTTATGCGACAGGGACACTATTCTTTTGCCAAACGTAGAGAAGGACAGTCGAGAAATATAAGCATAGCTAATCCAAATTTCCAACTTCCTTATTTTTTATCACTTTTTAATGGGACTTCTATAACCATATTTGTGGTATATTTCTAATAAAAATCATACCAAATATGATATAATTCCGATGATATTTACTTGTGTAATAGACAATTGAAGTTTCGGGCGCGAAGAAGTATGGGAAAGAAAGATTGCAGACTGTCCTTCCTTGCGCCCGAAATTTTAATTGTCTATTACACAAGTAAATATCATCGGAATTATATCATATTTGGTATGATTTTTATTAGAAACATGCCACAAATATGGTCATCGAAGTCCCCTCAAAAAATAATGGAAAATAGAGAAGTTGGAAATTCTGATTCGACGAGCTCACCGATATATCCGATCCGCATGGTGTCATATTTCTCGGCGACCGAGGTCTCTCGAGCTTCGTAGTCCCTCAAGGGGGTACACCCCGCAGTAGTGGGGATAGATCTGGAACATTTACAGATCAGACTTTTGGTACATTTATGGATAAAATACTGTATCTCTAATAGTCTAAAACGTTGCAGTGTTGACGACACCGCCTGAAAAATTAGATTTATATCTATTTCACAGCAAGCTCTGTAGTTATTGCTGCAAACATTTGCCCGATAATTACCAAAGATTTTTAGGAATGCCTAATCAATGTGTAGAAGACCTAAGATCAATGACCATGATTTCCGTGACACCGTGTACTCGATGGATCACGGATGACGGTATCAACGGTGGTGTTCTGTCGTGGTATTCCCGTTTCCTGACGAAGGCAATAGCCATCTCGGGCAAGAGGGAACGTCAGGCAGAAACATTGGTTTTACGTGGCCGTGCGTACGCCCCTCTGCATACGTACGTGCTGCGTACGACTGTATCGTGGCTTAGCCCAGTATTACACGTCCGTATTACGCGTAATGATAGGCCAGGATGGTTCCCATTAACGCTCTGGAGCACCCGCGTTTCTTACGCGATCGCCTTCCACCAAACGGCCACCTAATTACACGGGACAATGCGGGACGGGGGAAGGAGAAACAGATGAAGAAGATGAGGGACAAGAGGGGGATGCTGGTGCGTTTGCTTTACTGCCGACGATTCTTCCAGTTTTATTGAACGAATGAGCCAGAGCCGGCTCTCTCGGATCGCTGTTCAGGTGGATGCTGATTCGACACCACGGTGATTCCAGAACAGGTTGCGAGGAAGGGAAGGAGAGAGATGGCAGCGTCTGACGATGGGTTGCCAGGCCCTTGGATCAACGTTTCCGAACATGCCGGTGTAAATATAGCTTCTTATATGTGGGAATCGTCTAATTATTGTCGGTCGGTCGTCAACAGAACTTGTTTATTTGCGCGTCAAGCCGATCTCCCGTTTCGCAGTCCTCCTCTGGAATCCGAGACCCGGCTTCTGGTCCGGCCGGTGGTATAGTAGTAGGCGGCGTACGATTATGGATATTGAATTTAGAAAAATGAAACCTGTCGACGGCCACGGACGGGCCCAATACCAGGGGCTGTTATTAGTCAGGGAGAAAAGACGTTCCACAACGCGAGTCACTTAACGCGGGGCAAATCGTATCGGGATCATTTTGCTTTTGCCATTCGCTGCTGGACGATGCGTTTTCAGGTGCAATTACAATGTTCGCTTAAACGGAACCGCATGCTTTCGTGATGCACGTACAACAGACACAAGGTCGGGTCGGGTTCACTCGGAAAGGAAATTCAATGCTTTCAATTATTTTTTAATCAAAGATTCTGTTTACATAGCTGATGTATACCAACGTCATTTCATTCTTCATAGATACCCGGCTTCCTATTTTTCACCCAAAATACTGTACATAGTACTCATGATTTAATGCTTGAACTCTATCCCACCCTTGACCTCTGGCATAGCCACATCATAATCGAACCTTTGCTTAGCCATGTCAATTCATACACTCTAACCTTACCATTCTAGCCCCTAACAATTCACAAACCATCAACATCCGTTTTGCCTCAACAAGTACACACACGTTTCGTGCATGTTTCTTATATCTTACGAATAAAATATCAATTAACGGAATACAACATTGTCTAGTTGCATAAAATAAAAACCAATGTTTACGAAACCCTGAAGGATTCTTAACTTTCCAGGAAAAAACAGGTCGCAGTTACCTGTATCCGAACAGGACGGGATAAGTACTAATAAGTACAGGACTGATAACTAAACAAAATTCACCGGAGAGTGTAACATGTGCCGTGATCAACAGCGTCCAACATGTCCTAGATTCTCTTCGCAACGATCCAGTTTTTCCATCGAAAATGACCTCAATACAAATCTAGGCGAAGACAGCATCGGCAGTTCCCTTCTCTTTTTTAAATCTATCGAAGTATATAAACTGTTATAAAGTCTTTGATGTTCCTCATCACAATGTAAACATTAATCTTAACCCTCTACACAAGTAACATGTAAGATATATTCGATTATAAACCACGTGGTCCCTAATGACCTAGCTGTTAACGTGACCAAATTAAAACAAACTATAAATAAATAACAATGTCTAGCAAAAGACATTAATTTAGAACATCTAATAAAGTGATAGCAAAGAAACCGATAGATGTACATTGTGGAAGAGGTAGTGATAGAAGAATGTGAGTGATCGGATAATAGAACCTAGCTGCAGTGTTGAATTAAATTATTATTGACTTGTAAAATTAATCCTGTTGAACCATTTATATCTGGAACATTCATTTTTGTTAAGTAAAAAAGAAAACATGATCTGCGATATA
>CM052341.1:14287384-14304402 GCA_028455595.1 Lasioglossum vierecki
CCCTGTATATTTCAACGTTTTAGAACTGAATAATTCTGTTCAAAACACAGCGCATTTCAACATGTCTTCATACATTGACCAAAAACGTCTGTCATTTCTTTTCTTGTTAATAATGTTATTTGCTTTTTCCTAATGTTCTTTCCTTTTGTTATACTTTGTATTACAATGTAATATACATTATGTTTTAATAAATCTCATATGAGATTTTCATTTAAAAAAAACGTCTGTCATATACATAAACGTTCATTCGAAAACTTTCCAACCGAATATCTCGAAAAGTATGAAAGAAATTAAAAAAGTATAAAACACGTGAAGAGAAGTAGACCGAGGCACATTATACTGTAATATTCTTTGACGCAAAACGTTGAAATTTTCCAGTTGTTTTCCGCTTTTCCTGAAATATTTCCGAAACTAGTGCGAAGATAGGAAAACGCATCCTACGAAAATTGCTGGTCTTTTTACGCACAAAAATATCCCATAATAAAAAATATTGGTTTCCATTCGAAAAAACAACGTTGACATTCAAACGAATTCTCGAGTTTTCGAGATATTCGGCTGGAAAGTTTTCAAATGAACACCCTGTACACAGTGTCGACGGGCTCTGATATAACAAAGCGAGGTGTCATACATATGTGACGGCTGGTAGTGAACGGATTAAGCTGACCGACACAGCTGGCTTCGCAGAAACACGAAGTTCCAAAAAGATGAAAAAGATATTGGTGATTCTCGTTCGCCAATGGGCTTCGTATCTCGAGTTTCATCTACAGTTTTCTGCAGATTGGCGAAAGAACAGTGGATCGATCCTCGATCGAGCTAATAGCTTGCACTTTCATTTCGTCCGGATGGTGCAACGGAGAAAGCCAGAAAAGTTTCTGTTGCGAACGGTCGAATCCGGGTTAGAGGTTCCTCTCTAAACGCAAAACAGAAGGAGCGGAAACCCGGAGAAAGTGCGGGTCGCGTCGAGGTATTCTGTGGAGCGGTCGATTCCGTACCCGCGAGCAATTATCTTAATACCGCGAGCAGTCTCTAACGAATAGCGGGGCTTTTTGCCGGCGCGGGATAAGGAGGCAGAAGTCGTAGCATCCACCTTGCGCAGCCTGGCCATCAGCCCCCCATTCCTTCAACCTGATCTCCCTCCCTCTCTTTCTTTCTCTTTATCCTTTCTTCTGCGGTATCGTCCACTTTACTTTCAGCTCCTGATGAACCGCGCCACTACGTGCGGCTTGTTACCTCGCCGCTGCGCTGCGGTGAAAGAGATGGAAGAACAATCAAGACACGCGGAAAAGCTCATCAACGGGTAACGAGGGAGGGAGGCTCGGAGATTGGGATTGAATCGATGGCAGTGCCGGCGAAAAAATTATGAACTGACTGTGATTTATGCTCAACGAATTTTAGTGGGAGTTCTTAAGTAGGGGGTGGCAAGGACGGAGGATTGCGAGCTTTATGAACTAATATCTTTGAATTTATCGTATCCGGCGTGCTATATAGTTCGTTCTAACTAAATTTACCGAAGTGCTCACATTAACTATTGAAGATGAATCTACTGTAAAGTATTTTTTAATGTCCTCAATCACATGTATTAACGCAACGTTCTATAAGCTTCTGACCAAAATTATTAACCTTTCATAATTCATCTAACTTTCTTAGAATTTAATACAAAAAAATAACTTGGAAAACGACTATTCGAATTAAAACAAATGTCACTAATATTGAAACATTCGTGTCTCTTGTTAAATTATTATATACATATTATACCAAATGAATAGCAGATTTGTTACTTTTTAGTACATTTTTGGTCAATTTCGATGACTAACTTTTTCATGTACATGTTCGTTACATACAATTCAAATTTTCCCTGTAAGACAGGGGTGGGTGGAGTGAATGCGATGTAGGTCAATATTTGTCTGTTTCATTTAACGTTCTAAAATTTTTACGATTTAATTCACGGTTTCAGTGATTAGAACTTTTTTGTAGTTCGTAATTTCCTAACAACGGAGCAAAATGTCTATTATATGTATACATGTTCTTCAATAACTATACATTAACAAAACCGAAATTTATGGGACTCTGTTAAAATCTTCATCACAAGTCTGACACGATATTGTATGGCAAGGGGTTAATTCCTCGTTATTCAATGATTTTGATGTTCATTGACTTGCATCATTTCCGCATTAAACGGCTGATTTAGTAACCATCTGAGTTAAGATCAGAGTTCGTACACTTTCGCGCACCGCGGCCCCCTTATTGGTTGAATGAATTACGTAGTTCGTTCCAGAGGAAAATCACTTTTCCCTCGAGTGTGGTGGTATCGGTTCTCCGTGATGCATTGACGGCTTTTTCCACATCCTATGCTTGTCCTCGGAAGGGTCGAGCATCCTCGAGGTCATCGACTCGCGTGGTCCATCCCGGAGACCTCCGCGACCGGCAATCAACGTCATATCTTTCAACGGATACGAGCTGCGGAGAGGCAACGAGGGATTTCTACGAATGCAAACGACCGGCGTCCGGAAGCTTTCATGATCGATTCTCGATAACCAATCGAGCCGAACGGTAGTCACTAACGAAATGGATATCCCGTCCCTCAATTACGATCAAACATCCCACCGCCTTTTGTACAGCTTTTCCCGATACGCTGTACACTTCGAATTAATCCTTTTGACTGTCTCTACGGTGCATCGGTAGTGGGAACATCGGCCGGAGAAAATTTACCGATCCCTCGGGGTCAGTCAAGGGTCATTCCCGACATACCGTTTGGCTAACTTGTTACTGCGTCCTTTGTCTTTTTTGATAAATCTGTTGATTCGATATCCTCTCAAACTCTGTATCTCTTACGAAGAATACAGGGTGTCCCAAAATTCGTGTACTTCCCGGAAATGGGAGTTTCCTTGGGTCATTTGAAGCGACATTTTCCTTTACAAAAATTACGCCAGCGGCTTTGTTTAGGAGTTATTAACAAAAAACACAGACCAATCAGAGCGCGGCTACAGCGGATTGATTCTGGCTCGGCCAATGGCGCCGCCACGCTAAGCGAGACCTGACGCTGAGTCGGACTCCGTTCGCTATAGCCACACTCTGATTGGTCCGTGTTTTTTTTTGTTAATAACTCCTAAACAAAGCCGCTGGCGTCATTTTTATAAAGGAAAATGTCGCTTCAAATGACCCAAGGAACCTCCCATTTCCGGGAAGTACACGAATTTTGGGACACCCTGTATACAAGCTGGAAGTATTAGTTGCATGCGATAGGAATTGTCGTCATGTTTTTGTTGCTGGCATATCTTTGCTGCAGGTCTCCGCTCAGCTGTTCAGTGGAAATTGTGGACAGAGAAGGAGGAAGATTCGCAATAGTAATCATTTTCTTGTGCTTTCCTCAAATATGTCACTGTTGTCGAGAAATAAAGACACGACTGGATTGAAAAAAAGTGATATGGTCACGGTAGTATTTATGCTCCTACGTAACAGTTGGTTGAAGGGAAAATATTTTTACTGAACGTGAAAGTATATTAATAACAACAACGCTTGAAACATCGAATACTGGGTCATTCATTCATTATTACAATATTTTTAAAAATCTAAACGAACTATCAGGTATTTGTACCGCAGTCTCCAATTTAAAAATGCGAAACTTTCACTTTGGGTAGATATTTAAATCTGTTAACAATAAATATAAAAATTCGAAGGAAAGTGATGAATAAACTGCGGATTTCATGCATTTATGACAGAACCAGACAAGTGCATTTTAAAGCACTGGACATGTTAAAAATATTTAAGAACAATACTATTTTTATTTGGTATCCTGCGTCCTGCAATCTATACAAAAGTCTATTTATTTTGCATAAATAGACAGCGGTTTCTCTGCAGACAGCGTACTGTTATATTAATTTCAATTTATTATTCATGTCACCAAGAAAAAACAAATTTCTACTTCAACCCCAGTTCGCTGCAATTCAGATAGAAACTAACAAGTTTTCATAAAGATCCTCTAATTATGAAAAAGGGGGATATCGTTTGGAACTCGATGATCTCTTTTGTCGAGGAAGGGTTGAATGGTTGATTACTTGAACAATTATCCTACTGACTGTAAGGAGGAGACTCAAAAACCACGTAATACGTCTTTATTCGTTCTTTTTTCATTGGGAATTGTCAATAATCTTTATTGTTAAATGTTTGTTTGTTATTCTCGATCGTAAATTGTTAACCAAAATTTCTTAATGATCTCGGCGCCCAGGTTCGATCTGTTATAACTCACTCCTACACTATTTGCAAAATTTCACAATTTTTACTTTTCGACGTTTCGATCTCTTTTTTAGATCATTTTCAAGAAAATTTTAAAGATTGCGCCTGTAAATTAATAATTCAAGATTAAGTTTTGTAACATATGAATTTAAAACGAAAAAGGAACCTGTAACATACTTGCTTTGTGTAAAGGAAAAACAATTTTTCTGTAATACTTGTAATTAGCCACGTGTTATATGCTTGTAATTGGAAATCTAAATATCGAACGGTCAAGAGTTGATCGATATTTGGCGGTGAATTCAAACAAACATTTTTCCTTATACCTTCCTTTCGCTATTTTTATACCATATTAGATATGGTGTATCTCATTTAACATTCATATTTAATTTGACCTTTTTATACAAAAAAAAAATATATGCAGATATTAAAGAAAATTCTAAGATATTGATAGAAATTATTTAGAAAAATCTTTATTAACGCACATTTGTTAACAAAACACGTATTGCACAAATCGATAAAAAAATATATATACCATATAAATCAATAAAAATTTATAGGTTAAGCTAAGATTAAGGTAGTTGTAAGTCAGGATAAGTTAAAAATGTAAAAGAGTGCATAGAAAGGGAGTCGTTAAAGGATTTGTAACCCCAAGGGGAATCAAATAAAATACTACTACTAGTCAGACATATGACATGGCATGCATGTATACGGTACACATTCAACATTCTCACAATTCGGCGCCATGTATACGGTAAACATTCAACATTCTTACATAACTAAAGTCTCGAAGTTCGATGACACAGATCGTTCCACAATAAGGACACCGCAGCGATGTAAATCACAATGTTCTTATAGAAATATCTGCAACAACGAGAAACCAGATTCGGATAACGAGCGCGATAACGCAGAACGCGATAAAACAACCAGGAAGCGAGGAGTCGAGCGATGAAACTCGGCTCGGGCAAACTGTAAAAAGTATAATTAAGGTACGATTAACGCCAGCGTAAATCACCGAGGCCGAGCACAAAGCGAGATTTCGTTTATCGCCGCAACTACGACCGAATGGAATTTTAATTGCCCTTCAATTATCTCCATGCGCCTTTCGCCGGTCGCACCGTGAAATAGCGAATCCCCTATGCGCCTCGGCGACGTGAAAAGTTGCGTAGCCGAGAGGTGTCCGGGTTGTCACCCATCAAAACGACACTTTAACATTCAATTAAAGAAACGCCACGGCGGGGGACGATTGCCCGTAAATCCATCGCGTTGGCGGGACGTTACGTGTGAAAATAAGAAATATTGCCGTGTAACACGCCCCGTCTCATTATCCCGCGCCGAGTTCCTCGAGGTCGTGAAACAGCGGGAACAGTCGGTTTCCGTTGCGTGGAATCGATTTCCATGACGATCGGATCGGGGGAACGGATGGAATCCGGGAACACGCGTTAGTCTACCGGGTCGATGAGTTTTCGAGTATCGTCGTTGTCTTCGTCGTTCGAGCCGGACCAATAAAGTTCCATCCGCGGTGGAGATAGCAGCGGACTTTTTAGATAGGAGAGACATCGTAAAAATTAAAGGGTGGGGGGATGGGGGCGGGTGCAAAGGCGCCGATCCGACGGACGAATCAACTTCACGGTTTTTATTTATTTACGAGCAGCCGGGGTCGGAGGAGTGGAGAGACGTCGCGGCGCGTCAGATAAAACGACGCTGAGAGGCGGAGAGTTTAGTGCGTGTTCGCCGTGACTCGACAGCGAGAAAGAGAGAAAGAGAAGGACCAAGATGGTTCGTTCCCCTGGCAGCACCTTTACCCAAGGTGAATTTGTCGATAACGTCCCACGCCTACCCGTCCGAATAATTAATCACCTGTTCCCGATCGACTGACGTACCGTTAGAGGAAGCTTGCCCCGAGGGGCGATCGCGCGCGGACCCTTCTAGCGGGTGAAAAAACAATTTTCGGAACATAATGATCGCGCAACATCAAAGAAACAATGGCGCACCGGTGCCTCTGTGCCATGGAGATCTCTTATCGCGACATCGACGAAAGCCCTCTGCCCCGAGGAATGGCAATCTCGGGGTGGAAAAGAATATTAGTGGGGTGGATCGAGGGTAATAGAGCAGAGCCATGATTACCGCTGGAAAACGGAGGGGAAATGCCTGCTGGGAGCAAAGTGCGTGTAATTATTGAGTTGCTCTACCGAGGAAGTCGGTCGTGTTTTCTTCAAAGGAGAGAATTTTAGCGATAACATCTTACTGTAGAGCTCGTGCTGCATCGATGAATAGTTGTCGACAAAAAATTAATATCTGTATTATTCTCCATACAGTTGCGCGAAATCGTGTTTGACATTTTAAGTGCTATGTGGGTCATGTATGGTCAACACAATTTTTTTACATCAATTTTTACTACAATCTATTAACCCTTCGGGTACAGATTTGTTTGAAGATTTTTTTGCATATGGAATGAATTAAAATGTTTGATGTATGGATTAATGGAAAGATTTTATGTATGATTTTCAATTACAAAAGAAAAATAAATACATTAAAGAAACATAACATGTGGGGTTAAGTAAGCTAATTGTATTATTCTCCATACAGTTGCGCGAAATCGTGTTTGACATTTTAAGTGCTATGTGGGTCATGTATGGTCAACACAATTTTTTTACATGAATTTTTACTACAATCTATTAACCCTTTGGATACAGATTTGTTTGAAGATTTATTGCATATGGAATGAATTAAAATGTTTGATGTATGGATTAATGGAAAGATTTTATGTAAGATTTTCAATTACAAAAGAAAAATAAATACATTAAAGAAACATAACATGTGGGTTAAGTAAGCTAAATTTTATCTTTATCCAAAATAAAAATGGTCTGCATTGATTCTGGTCTAAACAATTTTGCGGCAAGTTTCTTTTACAAAAATGTCCACCGATCCAGAGGTGTGGATTCACCCCTACGACGGGTGACCATTACTTTTTACACACCCTGTACAGTTGGCGTATTTCGAGGAAAACTTTCAATGCGAGGAAACCAAGCACCGTCCTTAATGCGCTCCGAGCACCGAGGATCCTCTCGGATGACTATAAAGTCCTACATCCTATAGACCGTAACCCCGGAACCGGTAAGAAAAACTCCGGTAACCCGATATCGCCGAATTTTACCGGGAATTTTTATGGGGCCGCTTAATGGCGTTTTAATTGCGCAGCCTCACCGCCTCGACTGATTAAGCAGTAAATTCACGTATTTATAAAACACTGTGGTTTACGAACGGCCACGTTCCGCGCGCATATACTAGGTGTTTCCAAAACGTCGATCATTAAACGTTAACATTAAACCTAAACTTTTTATGAAAATCATTTTCGTATCGAAGGATCAGCTTTCTTAATTTTAAGGTACCTGAATGTAAGATGGCAGTAAGTACAGTAGAATTATTCGAACCTCTGATATCTGAATTCTTTATGATTAATTTCGTCGGGTTTTAATGAAGCATAAACGAAACTCGCGATTCTGCGAAATCCAAACTGCAGGCTCGCGTTCCTCGCAGGATTTACTCCGGGAGGAGAAAACGTTATACGGTCACTTAAATGAAATCCGGCCGTAACGTGTATTATTTAATTGTGAAACGATCGGAATCCCTCGCGCATATTATTTAAAAACAAAATCGTCACCATTAAGAATTTATTAACGTGGGTAATCAGACGTGTCAGATATACGGACGAGCTGTTTACGACTTTGAAATTAAGCCTGTATTATACGAAACGACCTATGTCAAGAGCACACTGCGACAAAGCTCGTATACGTGGTTATTCTTATTTCCGTGTGCCCCTGTTTTATGAAGTCGAGGAATTATCTTAGGAAGGGAACGCGGTTTTCGGGTCGTCCGATCGCGAGGTATCGTTCGTGGCTTTACGAGGCGAGAGATAACCAACGGGGACCGGCGATTAAGCGAAAATCCGCTTTCGGTGGACCGTTCCGATATTCTTTATGGAGATAATCAGCTCAATCATGCTTCCGCTAACGACGATCGGCCCGGCGTATTTCAGGATATTTGAAAAATCGGCTACAATGTGCGGTGCCCGCCAGCTGGCCGATTTTAATCCTCAATGTCCGTGTGCATCGACTACTTCTTTCTTCCCCCACCTCCCACTCGTTTATTCTTTTTTCTCATTTAATGCACGGCTTTTTTTTGTCGCCCCATAACGGATAAGAATTTCGTCTGACGCATTTTAGAGGCTTCCCTTAGAATGCCAAGAGCCTCGGCCCGGCACGGTGCCTCGAAAATGAAGGAGGCGTGTGAACGAGAGAACCAGCTCTCTTTCGCTCTCTCTCTCTCCCTCTCTCTCTCTCTCTCGCGCGCGCGCGCGGACCGTGGGGAAGAAGAAGAAGAAGAACACGACGTCGACGACGACGAAGAAGAAGATGAAGAGTGGGAGCGAAACGGGGATGAGGGGGGTGTGTCCGCTTGGCGGCTACCTGCAAAACCACTCTCGGCTCGAGCTATATATCGCGAGTCCCTCCCCCGCGCCGGTATCGCTTTAATTTTAAATTAAAATTCATGAACGGGTTATTACCTTTTTACCGGATCGAGTTACGCGCTTTTTCGCCGCGGCGTCTATGCGCAGGCCGCCTCAAGGACGTACGTTTGACGCCATCGTGAACTCTCGTCGTGAGTACTCGTGAACATGCAGCCGAGTGCTTAATTGAATCGCCGCTTCGAGAGAGGACTTTCTCTCACCGCGTGATTCTTAAACAGCGGAATTAGACGGCTGCGGAAACGCAATGGATCCAAAAAGTATTTAAAAACCAAAGTTCTCGGTTCCCGAGAAGTTGTCAATATTTTATTTGTGACAATTTCGATAAAATAAATAGTGCAATAACAAATTCAGACAGGATGTTTCAGCATGATACAGCAGGTAAAAAACTGAAGACACGTTTCTGGTCGAAAATTGAATGTCTGTAAAACCAACTTGAGATTTTTTACACCTATGTACACCTATCAATCAGAGATCAATAAATTGACTAGAAAAAAATCGTCGATCAAGTTTCGAGCATTCGTTATAAAGACAAAGCTCAAATTTTGAAATCTATGGCGATTTTAGTCACGACATTTTTGTCACAAAAACTTGTCTTCAGCTTCTAGCCCACTACGAGTCCAATTTTATTATCACACTAGTTTGTCCAACGAAATTATCACGGTTTAAATATCAACTATTCTTCCTGAATTGAAAATATAGTGTTACATACATATAATAAATACTGTTATACACACAAATATACATGATGTACATACAGATCACCCTAGATCAATGGTTCTTAATCTTTTATAAATCAGAGAATACTTTTAATTATATGAAAAATTTGAGGAACACCAAAATTAACGATCCAAAACACAAACACCAAAAACATCCCGCGCAGAAATAAATATATTATTAAATACATTTAATATATTTCGTGGCATTTTGCGAAACACTTGGAAAAAGCTTGCAAAACACCGGTTAAGATCTAGTGCCTTAGATAATGTGTCGAGATAATAAAGACTTTAGATATTAAAAGTTCGAATAATCGAGATCATATGGTGATCGCAAATTCGATAGATGAATTATAGAAACATTCTACAACATACGAAGAAAGTTTTCCCTGCAGACAAGCTCGCGATGAAGACCACGAGGCATTAAAACCTACAAGCATCCGTTACGGCGATTTTATCTCTTGCGTTTCCGATTCTCTTATTTTATCACCAGTAGAAAAATTACGTAGCGTTATTAAGTATCTCAATTTAGTGGTGCAGTTGCGACATTTATGTTGTACCAAGATATTTATGCTAGATGTAGTTGCGCCGTCCAGAAGAAAATATTTCATAGTTCATTAAGATATCTAGTCATTCTAGTAAAATAAAATATCGGGTTCAGAGATTATCATGCATAAATATTGCGGAGTACCCTCTTTTATATAATTAGACTACAGTCACTGTTACAGATATATTTTATGGACCGGTTAATATAAAAAGAGAAATCCCAATATAATTTCTTTAGTCTACTGTAGGCTATACCGTGCTTTAAGCCATTATAAATTTCAGAAAATTGTGCTTGTTCTAAAAATTAGTAACATTCCTAAATGAAAGTATACGACGTGGCCATCATTACCCTCTTAATTAATTAAACATTGGATGTAATTTTCTGCCTACAAAAATATACTGTTAATATACTGGCAAATCTTGGTAAGTTTTGTTTCAAACAAATAGTAATGGCAGGAGTAACGAACCCTGGGTCATTCCTGTGAATAATTAATCGCATAATATAAGGTGCCGTTAGGTCCATGTGATTTAATTAAGTGCGTTAATTAAAGCTGAAACTTGACCAGTGAAAAGATTAACATACGTCAATCACAAATGGAAGTCGATAGCTGATGAGCAATTCCAAGTAGCACTTCCAAGATGAAATAATCTCTACAAGTTGAGACGGATTATCGCTTTCTTCTTTCAATGCAAGGGCTGACTTCGTCGAACGAAAGACGACACTTTGACGACTACCTTGGTCTTCGAAATGACTCTTCCTCCCATGCCGATTATGGTTCTTCGAACGCCAAGGACGGGTCTAACGCGGGTACCATCGAACGCTTAGCAAACCCTGTAGTTGAAGTGTCTGGCAATTATCAGCAGAAGACCCCCCAAAGAGAACGACCTTCCAGTCTATTTTTTTTTCATTACAAACTCCTCATTTTAGTAGTGTTAACTGTTTATTATTTGGAACGACCCCGTTAAATACATGTAAAAGCTTGTGTTAAAACAAAAGTCAAAGGGTAGAAAAGTTAATTATACTTGCAATTCTACAATCACGAACAATTCGATTGGAAGTAAAGGAAACAAAGTCATTAGACACAGACGTTTATCGTATAATGATTATTTAACGTATAATTAAAAATAAGAAATATTCAAGGTATTATACAAACAAGAGAATAGACAATGTAAAAAGACTTTACAAGTCGTAACTATCGAAACAAGTAGAGGGTGTTGAGTTCCTTTCATTCTAGTAATTTTATAGTAAAATGACTAACTACGATAGACATTTTAAAATAAGTCTAGCAACATTGCAGTAAGATATCATGAACGTAATATCATTTTCAGAGAAAAGAAACTCTAGGTTAAAATGATTTCATTTCATTTCGAATTAATGTAATTATTACGTTTTAAAGAAAAAATTTAATGCCTCACCTCTTTATTCAACAAAAATTGTAAAGCTTAAAAAGAAAACAAACATACAGTTGGATATACAAACAAATATTGTCAGACACATTGTGCCGATAGTTACGAGAAAGTAAAGTTCAAATCTAACTTATTGTCGATTACCTCGTTATTAACCATAACTATATTAGTTCCAAGAATTAACTGATTTTTGAATGCACTATTATTACTATTAAAAAAATTGCCAACTGCTCCTTAATAAAGCTCAACGACGTTAATATTCGTATTAAGGGCGCAGCCATAAGCGAACGGCTTATCTAAGCCTGGCGAAACTTAGCGTTTGTGTGTGCATAGATAAGACTATAAGTAATATTTCTCTCCGGACCCCCGAAATCGCCGCAGCATTTCCAAGATGGTAGTAAAAAAATCAATCTTTGGAATATTTTAAACAGAGTAGTATCCCATTTTTGCGAATGAAAGAGGCGACAAAGAATTCAGACGGATCATTGCAGATCATCTAGGGAGGAATGACTGGGCGAAAGTTTTTCGGGAATTCTATTAGTGTCCCCGTACCACCGTAAATCTTGATACCGATGACTCACGAGCGAGATCGTCCGCACGGGAGGATCCCGTGGCCGCGTTCCCCAGGACGAAGCGTACCGCGTCATTAATTAGGGCCCGCGGCTTCGTGATTCATTTAGGCCCCATAATGAAACTCGAGCAACACGCAAGTGGCCGGCGCAGTCCCGACACAGTACTCGATCGCCACTGTAAATACGGCTGATGATCCAGGATCGAGAATGACTACACTATCTCCATCGACGCTTCTCTATATCACCGCCGCACAATAGCAAACACAGTAGGTGCTATAGGTTTACCTTAATTCGAGGTAAGAAGCTTTTCCAAACCTACGCGGGGATTACTCGAGGCCTACGTAACTCCATTGTTGAACGGTTCCGCAAAAATGCTCGCGCGGGTTCACCGTCAGTCGTATTGTCCGTGGAATGGGAAAAATCGCGTGATATGCAGACGATTGATTGCGAAATTCATGCTAACATTGCTTCAACCCCTTACACCGTAACGTCGAGCGAGAATCGTGATAAAGATTTTAAGCTGGACCTACTAAACATGTAATATATTATTAGACTGCGTATTTTTATGCATTTATGAATAAATTGGGTGAACGAAATATAAATCAGTAAAAGATTCCAAAAATTCGAGAATGTTGTAATGTTGCTTTTAATGTAACAAAGCCGTTGAGGTTTGAAATCCATATTTATTTCATTCCTGCATTTCACAATCAATGTAATACATTCTTATTTTGCATGAAGATCTTCAGGCTATACATTTTATTACTTTCATTGGACCTCAATAACATATTTTCTTGTTGTCGATATACAAGGCATTGAAGAATACATAGGCTTGCAATCAATATTAACTCCTCCGCCTTCTTTCATTTAATTTTTTCCGAGAAATTATAAAATACAATAAATAATAACAGATTACTTCTTACGTTCTTTAACTTTTATACATTTTCTCTTATTATGTGTTGTTGGCATCAACAATTTAATCCAGGAAAAAATGAAATTGATCTAACGTAACATAGAACCTGCGCATCCTTAGTCGTCCTTTAGCAATTTAAAACCCTTGTACTAACTTAAGAATTGATTTTCACCGTTTGAAATAATTTGAATTTACGAGATCCGAGAAGATCAGAGGAGCAAAATAAATCACCAGGTTATTTATGACACAAAAAGAAATAATACTTCAAAATTCAAACAGTATAAAACTTCGTATCTTGAAATATGAATTTCAATCTTCGTGTTTAAAAATCTCGAGGAAAGCTTTCGATATAAAGTATAAGGGTGGCAGCATATTTCCGATTGCAAAGAATTACAACTTTAATGGTCAACATAAAACAACTCAGTGACAAGCCTTACTAGACGATTTCTAGTACCGTTCAAAAGCAACAAGTTTTACAATAAATTTCCGAGTTGCGTAATCGGTTTTTCGACTCGTTGTCCGGATTTTATGCGACGAAAATGGACGGGGAACGTTGCCGTGGAGCAGCGTTTATTTGCATACCTATCGATTAAGGGGTAATTGGACGAAATATACGGCGTGCACGTCCATCGTGTCCGCATAATACAGATGCCAGAAAGTGAAACTACCCGCGGTGGAAGAGGGAGAACGTAGAAACTCGTTCCCACGTCGCGGTTTGCTTGTGTCTAGGAGCGCGTGGGCGCGCGTAACACGCGTAACACGCATAACCGGGGGAGGCAAAACGCCGCCGACCGTTTCCAGATATAATGAGTGCCGCTTAGGCCGCGTGGGTGGTTTGGAAATGCTTCGAACGGCGAATACCGGCGTCTACCGGCGACTGTAACTCGAGCTTCGGTCAGGTGCGCCGGCTCGGTTACCTTAATTCTCGAAACTCGTTCTCATCTCGATTTACGCGGCCGCGGCGACGAAGTTGTTCCCCCGCGACTTTCAAAGAAGGACACGATATCCCTTTTGTCATCGCAACGATCCCAGTTTGTCGTCGGAGATTATTGTGTCTTAGCTGAAGAGCGCTGCTGATCTGGAGCAGGTGAATGTTTTCGAAATTATTTGAAAGTTAAATATTCCGTTTTGTCGATCGTACGAATTAATAGAAATTAGTTTATGATATCTATTTATTTGAAAATGATGAAAGTCTCGTGATGCTGTTATGACAAATTCATATTCGAACCACTCATAGGCTAAATCGAACTACCATTCCTGTGGTCTGTCGCTTCACTTTTTACATCTGACTATCTATATAAATAAATAAAATATTATATATACTAAAATATATAATAAAATATTATATATATAATATATATATAATAAATATTAAATATTATATAAATATTATATAAATATTATATATATTATATATATAATAAAATATATAATAAAATATTATATATAAATAAAAATTAAATGCTGTTCGTTAGTAAACGCATCACCGATTTGGCTAATTTTTTTTAAATGTTCGTAATAGTCCGAATAAGGTTTTTATCACAAACAAATTTATTGAAATTCAAACAGAATAATGTCTTTCGGGTTAACTAATTCAAAATAAATTTTTCTGATTCAAAAATCAAATGACTTCTTTCATGTTCTTTATTTTTTAATTATTGAAATTATAAAGATGCTTCCATGACAAATTATTCAATAAGTTTCTTTGTTCCAGCACATATTATTATAAAAATTGTGAAAAATCTAAATAAATTCAGCCTTGTAAATTTGATAAAACAATACGGTTATTGTTAACACTGTTACCCCTTACCTTATAATTTCGTGTCTAATAAGTGAAGATTCTAAACACATTCTGATAAAAATGTATGTTAATAGTTTCCTTTAAACCGAAATAAAATTCTATTTTGGATTTGTTAATATAAAGCTATCGGAGAACATATTAGCACACAATTTATATCAATATTCTCCTTTTTTAGGAAATTACGATCTACAAAAAACGTTCTAGTCACTGAAACCGTAAAATGAATGATGAGGGGTTGAGCACCATAGATAGCCTGTGAGACCACTTACAATTTTTATTCATGTGTATTTCAATTCTGATTATGTTTGAGTGTTACAGCATTTTGCAATGTAAACAGGCGTGTATACAGCAATGAATGTCAGCAGCCTGAAAGACATTTAATGCTATTGAATGAGAAAAATGTACAGAATTTTTCAGCATGAATGTAGGTATACTTTCGTCGAATACTCGCGGTGCTCGTTTACCGACCAGAAGAAAATCGCCAATATCAAATAAAACACAAGAAAGTCTTAGGTCTGAGACACTCGCCGCCAAGATTGCCGTCAAATCACAAATACCAAACCTTCCAGACGAGAAGAAAACTATCGCAATAATCCCGGAAAATACGAAACCATAGCACATTCGATAACAACTCCCCTCTAGCGAATAAATCAGAAACCGTTCGACACGGGAACCCGAGGATCGAAAGAGTCTAGCGCAGCCACTGGCACGCCCTAATTCAACACTTCTGCGCAAAAAGCGCTAATGACTGGCTGGAAAGCGAAGCCGCGTAAATCAGCTCGGCTCCGTAAATTGGCCAGAAATAATTTCCACTCAATATTTTGATAGACTCGTTCCGACCGAGCGAATTCCCGTAACGCGTCGCCCGGCGAATTCCCGTAACGAGCATAATCGAGCACGACCCGAGTCAAAAGAAAAGCAAAAATAAATGGAGGCTATTCGACGGCGTAATGACTACCCCCACGCCTTGCCCACCGTGATCCCCGTAGTGACATTAACTGCTCGGTAGATTAACCATCGAGAAATAAGTCTCGTAACGCCGGCTCCGGATTAATCCATACCGGTACGCGCGTAAGAGCATCTCGGGAGCCGGCTACGTGTTGTCCATAGGGTAAGGCTAGAGGAAGCTTGTTAAAACTTTAGTTAATCACGGCCCGGACATCGGTCACACGTTGTCGTACTTAATTCGCGATCTGCCGTTTCGTGTCCCCCCTGGGTCGCCCCTCGTACTCCTCAGCTGATCCTCAGGTTCTCTATCAGGCTTCAGACCCCCCCCCTCCGGCCCCTTTCTGCTCTTCAGCATCCTACATAGATGTATCTTGGTCTTCGCATCGCGGAGCTGAAAACTCAATTACAGCTTAATGAATTGGCGCGGACTGGACACGGCGAGAGGAACACGGTCCTGGGGAAGAAGGTCCGACACGAGCTCTCTCTCTCTCTCTCTCTCTCTCGCTCACACACACACACACACAGACACACACACTCCCTCTCTCTTTTTCTTTGTGGAACGATTCTCGTTGGCAACGTTGGCCGGCTGGTAACGAGCCAGCCGTAACCTGCACGTACGTTGCATCGGAGATACCAGATTCGAGATAGGAAGATCTTGAGAATCGATTTTCCCTTAGCGGCTCCAAGATCGGCCCGCGAAGTATCGGCGCGCATCGCACGCGGTATCGATCGCACGCGATCATCGCCTCGCGCAACGCCGGACGATCCATCGGCGGATCTATCTCCCGACACTGCGGATCGCGGGACTCGGGAATTCGTTCGATTTCAACGGCTCGAGAATACATCGACGATCGTTTCGTGCCGGCCTTTGTGCCATTCCAATCTTCACGCAGGTCTGTTGTGCTTCCTTTACAACTGTCAGATTCCGAGATTTCGCGGTGTTTGTTTCAGGTACGAAAATATTGCATTGTACTCCAATGTGCTGGAAATTTCGAGCGGAACCGTCCCCGCGATCAGGGAAAGTTGACTTCTGACAAGAAGAGTGCAGGGACGTTGTCACACCGATTTAGTTGTGTATACTTATAGATCTCGATCTCCCATTTACGAATATATACCATTATAGACGCTGACACTCAATAGTTTTTGAGATATTCATAAACAGAGTTCTTAAGTGGTATACAACGAGACTTCCACCCGGTGGGCTAGGGTTCGATTCTCGTTTGGTGAAAATTTTTTTTTCATATTTATTTATATTATTTATTCGCTGTGTAACATTGACTTCTCTATATGAGATTGCACATTTATTACAAGTTGAAGAACAAAAGGATTAATAAATTATAAATAAATTCGCTGTGTAACA